>OX453039.1:13571455-14771455 GCA_949699805.1 Tromatobia lineatoria | reverse complement strand
TCTCGGCGAGGTTATATACGGCGAACATCATGGTGAATTTGAGTCAATCGGCTAAAATGAGCTTGAGTCAACCCAGAATCGGTCAAATCAACCTAATAGGGGTTGGCTCAACCACATCGAAAGCACTTGACTCAAATTCATCATTATGTTCGCCGCATATAACCTCGCCGAGAGGTTGAGCTAACCTCATTGCGTTGAGTCCACTTCTATTTCATCAAGACAGTGAAATTGTCATTGAACCAACCGTATGCGGTTGACTTAATTTCTCATGTATGTTCACAACACCTACAATTTTTGTCTCAGTGTACGTATGCACTTCATCGTAAATGCAACGAAAACTGAATAAAAATATTTTTTAAAAAGAACCTACGTTAAATCTTTCGATTATCGATTTATTTTTGTATCGTAAATGGCCGGTAATCTTGCTTAATTTTTTACACACAAAATCCATTAATAAATGCATTATTTATCGTATATAAAAAATTCAATTATGTATCAATAAATTAAGGTCATGACTATATCACCTCAAAAAATTGCTCCTCTCGTAAGATATTGGTTTAAAAAATCGGAAAAAATTCAGAGGTGTCTTAGAAGTGCAATAAAATGTAGCCCATTATGAGAAAAATCGAAAAAGGCCAAATGATAATTGATCAGTTGACAGAAAACTGATTTACCTTAACTTTGTCAAAACATGAGACGACGTTTCAGAAAACGTATCCTCACAGAAAATAACTATTGTTGTCACTGAAATATCATTGAGATCAAATAGTTACTATTCATTTTCAATAGTGAGAACTATTGAAGACTGACAGTTACTATTTGGTCTCAATACTATATTGGCGACTTCAAGAGTTTTCCTTGGTATGGGTATGTAGAGGAAAAAAGGGAATTACGTCACCTTAACTTTGCGAATTTTGCAATACCAGTTACCTTAATTTTTCGATAAATATAGTTGTCAAAATTACATTCAACCGGTATTCATGACTTTGTCGGTTCTTTAGCTTTAATCTTCTGATGTTGAAACGTTGACTCCATGAATAAATGTATTGAAATTAAATATAACAAATTTTCGTTGATGTCGGGATAACAATGGTCAAAAACGCGAGGCAATGGGAGTCCCATTTATGTAAGTATTTAATTAATAATGACTCAGAATTGAATAAGAATTGAAGTATTGAAAATTATACACAAAAAATATGTTCACTTTGGTTGAGATTTCGGTGGTGGCATAAAGCTAGAACTTCTGAGGTTATAATTCCAATTTTTCTATAAACCACAAATTACAATTTGTACGTGCAATTACAGATGTCTCGCTGATAATATGAAGTTGTGCTGTTGAGAGAAAATTAACACATTAAGAACAAAGAATGGTGATTTTTTCTATTATTTTCAAGTCTAATTCTCATCATTGAACATTACGAAATTTCAAATAAAAAATATAGTCCCTGGATCGAAAGTACCAGGTCTTCTCTTTCAGAATCCGGGTTAAAAATTAAGTTTTGTTTACTAGAAAAAAAATATGGCCGCTTGTAAAAAAAAACATAAAAAATCGGAGAATTTTTTTTTTTTCAATATTTAAAATTTTTTATTTCAAAATTCGTATTGTTTAATTATGAGAATTTGACTGAAAAATGATAGAAAAAATCACAATTCTTGATCGTTAATGGGTTAATCGTATATTCCGTTATACGTTTGAAAATTACCTTGTAATTACCCAAAAGGCGGTAATTACCTAAAACGTCGGGTAATGGAATTCAATAAACAGATTTTTATAATTTATAAAAACCGTGTTATTTGATTATTTTCATGATTTTCATGCTATCACTTTTTATCAATAGTTGATGAAGTATCCAACAATCATCTCTTTGCTAGAACAGACAGAAAATAGCAACTAATCCTTAGTGACTTTGATTCTCCATTTTTCTGTACGCTACGTGACATAGAGAGCGCCATAGCGTATTGGGCCGTGGTGCGATTCGAGCGCCACTGGAATCCTCGATGATGTGTGTGTTCTTCTCTTAGAAAAATCCTTCCCAAAGCATTTGCCTTCGGCGAGCAACAACAGCAGTTGTTAGAACATCCTTGCGATACGAAACGAGAAGCGCGTCTTTCTCTCTCAAACTTTGTACGTGGCGCCACCGGTTGAATACAAAATAGTTACCGATAAGCCCTTGCTACTGCTCCGTCTCGTTTTTATTCCCATGGCCACTTCCGGTTCCGAGGATTCACCGTCGCGAGGATACACGTCCGATGAAACCTTCGACTATTCAGTTTCCTTCGCTCGCAGCTTCATTCACACACAAATTACCTTTTTGAGATACTTTATATCGTTGACCTTTTTACGATATGCACTTTAGCTTCACTCTCATAGTTTGCAACATTCAAAATATTCACAGCAGAAAATAGAGCAATTTATTATTACCTATAATGGGTATAAAAAAATGCAGTTATAGCTATTGAAAAAAAGTGTTTCAAAAATCTCTGTGGTCATTTAAAAAAATGTTAGAACAAATCTGAGGATGCTCAAAATATTTCGAAATGATTCCTCTGATGTTGCTAATAGTTTAGGAGAAATCAATATTTTCTTTAGTAAGAATTGAAAAATATTAGCAAGGAGTTTCAGAATTTATCGCATTTTTTTTTACTAACTGTGATCTGGAATATCTATAATGGAATTGTATTAAATAAAAGTTGTAAAATAGTAGTTCGAAAATGAGACATCCCATAGATTTTTAAAGTTTACATCGTTTAACCGATTCACAACGTTTGTATAATTTTTAAACGAAATATGCATTGCATAAACTTCTCAATTTTTAATTACAAAGAAATGTGCAATAATTTGTTGAGGATGACCAAAAATATACCGGAAGTAAACTCTGCAGACGAGAATTTTCCTAAATTATTGAAAATGCATTGTAATATTTTGAAAATATTTCCGAATGATTTTTATTATACTGATAGTATAGCAGAAAATATGTTTTCGCCTTGGAAAATAAAATTAAAAAAAAGTTCGGTTACAGAAAATCTTAATTAATTGTCTTTTAGATATCATTTGGTCCTATTATATTCTTTCATTACATTTTATGGAATTAACGGAAATGTAATAAAAGTAGAAGGTTGAAGTTAACCATTACAAATGGAAGTGCACAAAAGACTTCAGAATCATTTCCTGTGGAAAATGGAACATCTTGGTTAAATTGAGTATAAAGATAATAATAATAACAATATTATGACCGGCATATATTTCATACACCTGCAGCGTTTGCACAAATCTCGTACAAAATCTTCGTAGCAGAAATGTACCAAATGCTCAGTCTAAGATTATAAACAAATTGACAATCATTTGTAGACCATGACGAAAATTGTTTAACAAATTCTCTATGCAAAAGAAAATTGAAGAATTTTCGAAAAAAAATAAAATGCTCTGAAATATGTATCTTGAATATATTTTTATTATATTAGTGGTTCTGTACCTAAAGGATTTTTTTTCTCTATAAAATATCACCGCATACTTGGAAATTATAACGTTTATTGCATTTTCTCACGAATTAATAATGTTGTATATTTAAAATTTTTTTTGTTAAACCGTTGTCTGACTTTTCGTAAGTAAAAACTTGTTTTGTTGAATTGACAAATTCTTTTCCGTTATCGAATTGTTTTCATAACTATTATTAACAGAAAAAACTTTGTAAAATCTGCAATTTTTCTTACAAATTTTATAAAACGAATATCACATCGAATACAGACAAAAAATATTTCATAATATAAATATTAAAATATGAAACTATCCGCCAGATTTTAAAATTATTATTTTATAAAACTGGAAATCAACACCCAAAATGTATAAAATTCACCAAAAGTTTCTGCACAAAATCTTGTCCTCAAAAGTAAAAAGAAAGTTATTCATTCTTCATAAGCTTTTATACTATCATTGCAGTCCATTATTACATTGATCAAAAACGTGAAAAAAAAACTAAAAAAAAAAAAAATTAAAAAGCTTCCAAACAAAAAGTGTGGAGAAGACTGCAGAATTATTTGCCGCAGGAAATGGAGCATCTCCAGAGAACGGAGTATAATAGGACCACCAGAGATTTTATGCTGCACAATGTACAATGTAAAATATCGTTTAAACTGCGTTATCATCGTAGCGTGGAAGAAAACCAACGCGTATCGAAGTAACGAGAGCCGCGAGCATTCTCTCTCTCAACGTTTTCCCTTTACAACGTGTATCCCATTCAGCTGACGATGCTACCGAACGATTAATTATTATTCACTACTAATTGGTCCTCGCCCCTATTTCGGTTTATCGCTTCCTCGTATCGTGAATACCACGACGATTAAAGAGGCACCACGGTCAATAGCGAACAATCGAGAGGATATCTCACCAGTATTCATCGAGATTACGTACGTCGAGAGTTGCGGCGTTTAGGGAACGCTCAAAGTGGCTGCTGTCCTCGTCTGCCATGCCTCGACGATCTCCATACTGTTTTGTCTCTGTCGTGAGAACCACTCGCCCATTGTCAAGGTTACGTTCAGTCGCACGAACGAAAAGACGAAGAAGGGGAAAAAAGTAGTGAACGCCCGTGGCGAATAACAATCCAGAAAACGTAAAACCATTGATCCTTATGTAGACTTCATAGAAATACTTTTTTTTTTTTTTAGAGCTCAAGTTTTTATCGAGCGGTTGACAGAAATTGAATTCTTTTTCCTAGCGCTGAAGTTATTTAGGTACTATAAGGACGATAGTAATAATCGTTTTTTTTCCTTATGTAATAGAAAATATTCTGAGAATAGTTATGCTCTAGGTGTAGAAAAAAGAAGCTGCAAAGTTAAACTTTGCAAATTGCATACCCATTATTTTTGGATATTCTTACAAAGCTAAATGTATGAGGAAGTATGTTAATCGATTTCGGCTTCCTCATAGTGGAAGCTTTGTAAGAAAAAAAATTATGAGGAAGCAATTTGCAAAGTTCTACTTTGCAGATTTCTTAAAAAACAAATTTGAATTTCTAGAAAATTAAAACTATATAACAAATTATGACGAAACTGTGTACTTATTATTGATAAATAGTACAGTTTTTATGCCTAAAGTTTGACTTCGCTGTCTTATGTTTGGTCAAGGTTAATGCAATGACATAATTTTACCAAAACTTAAAATTCTGGAAAATTTTAAACATATTGGATATTATGACGACACTATGTACTAATTATCGCTAGATAGTGCCGATTTCATTAATGAAATTTGAGTTCGTTAGCTCATGACTTGCCAAAGTTAGGGAAAAACCTGATTTTTTCGAAATTTTGAATACTTTAAAATACGAACCGCTTTTCCGATTTCGGTCAAATTCATTACCGAACAACATTAGTTACCTGCACTTATTAAGAATTATTTAGGAAAATATCATCAATTTTACGAAAGCTGGAGCGTGTTTTGAAAAAAAATGTTTAACTATAAAATTACAATTTGTGCATACATTTTGTTAAAATTTGCAACAAAGACCAACTGCTTAATTTATGTGTTAAATTTGAGCTCCATCGGTTGGACGGTTCGGTACGCGAACGGATATCACGCACACGCACACGCACACGCACACGCACACGCACACGCACACGCACACGCACACGCACACGCACACGCGTTCGCACACGCGCTACGATAACGGAACAGATCTTTGCTGCACAGAATCACATATTTTGGTTTACTGCTCATTTGCTGGTAATTCTATCTGTATGCATAAAATCAAAGCTTATTAACTTTCATATTAGCTTGCAGTCTAAAAAAACTACTTCCAATGAACTTGTGCGATTTTCAACAAGAACTATTAATATTTACACGAAATGTTAATTTAAAAAATTTTAATCAGACTTAAGGTTATTCACACTTATGAAGTTGCAACTGTAAACACCCATACGCGAATCATATCACGTTACTTTTCATCACTCGTATCGCATTGTAGATGAATTCGATCTACAAATAACTGAAATGTTAATGCTACTTGTCAAACTATCGCAGTGTCGCCGATACTACCTAAAAGAAAGACAGATGTAAAGAGATAGCGCTAAGATCCTCGCACGCGCCACCTTGCGAGGGCGGGTCGTAGCTTCAATTCCAATTCAAAAACGCGCTCGTAATAAATTACAGCGAGAAACGTGGATTGAAAATGATGTACAAAATTCTTTGAATATTTATTTGTACAGCTCTTCAATATACTCCAGTAAACTCACAATAAAAATTTTACGCCAGTAACAAATGTGATGAGAAAGCCGCGAGTTGCGAATACGCCCGTAGCAACTTCTCAATATCGTGGAAAAGCCGGGTAATTAAAGACATACCGTGGAAGGATGAAAAATATTCAAAAAAATATTAATTATTGAAGGTCAAACGCCGTTTTGCTATCTCTTCATCATCACTAACAATGGCGAAGAAAAAAAAATTCAGAGTTAAGCAAAGCGCTAAGGGAATTATTTGGACTTGCTCATTTTGTTGTCTCGCATTTTTCCTCCGCATCTTGGTAAGGGCGATCTTTTCGATCTCACGCTTTTCTTCGTCTGCTTCCTCTTCATTACCTTTTTTCCGACTCCGTCGGCCTCCACTTCGGCGCTCGAAGCAAGCGAACGTCTCACGCACTGGCGCCCAGTGAGTGCTCCACACTCCGGTACAATTGAGATTGAAAAGGAAGACAGGAAAAGAGGAAAAGAAGAAAAAAAATAGAGTGGGGATCCCTTCGGATGTAGGCCAAGATCGCAAGAGAGAGACCATTATTTTCCTCCTTGCTGTACGCCTATGTGCATGCTACCGCGCGAGAGTACAAACTGCAGCGTTGCGCTGCATAGGTCGCTCAAGAAAACTACTTCTACGACATGTTCCCGAGTCGTTAAAGTTTTCTGCGCGAACTGAAAATGATACAAGCCATGAACGAACAAAAGTACTCGGCTGGCAACGATTTTTAACGACTTTAATAAAGTTCGGTACTCACGGAATCTTAAAATACCTTGATACTCTTGCAGCAGTACTCATGTACTCGATTGATACTTAAAGTATCATCGAACTTGTTTGGTACTGAAATTACCTGTGCACTTAAATCATTTTTTAGGAACCTGGATACCTGATTGGTACTCAAGTACCTTTGGAATTGTTTATTTCTTAATGTACTTGAACGCTTGTACGGTACTTCAAGTATCTGCATATCCGATTGGTCCTGTGTACTACTCGACACAGAGTAATTCGTACCTTTATACGAAATAATTTGTATCTTTATACGAAATAATTTGTATCTTTATACGAAATAATTTGTATCTTTATAAAAAGTACTTAGTACTTTTATACAAAGTCCTTCACACTTTTTTACACATTGACATGTAGCACTTAGCGCGTTTGTATAAAGTTTTTTCGAAGTATTAAGTACTTTTTTCCACAACACTTGACGCTTTGTACAATGAACTTTGTACTTTTATCCGAAGCACTTTGCGCGTTTGTTGCACCGAAGTACTTTGAACATTAATGCAAAGTATTCTTCCACAGTACTTTATACGTACATACAAAGTCTTTCTACGGGGTACTTTTTATAAAGTACTTTAGACTTTTATACAATGTATTTGTACAAAGTAATTTAGATTTTTATACAAAGTTTGTGTACAAAGTACTTTAGATTTTTATACAAAGTATTTGTACCTAGTACTTTGTTCAAAGTACTTTGGACTTTTATACAAAGTCTTTCTACATAGTACTTTGGACTTTCATACAAAGTCTTTCTACAGAGTACTTTGGACTTTTATACAAAGTCTTTCTACAGAGTACTTTGGACTTTCATACAAAGTCTTTCTACAGAGTACTTTGGACTTTTATACAAAGTCTTTCTACAGAGTACTTTGTACTTTTATACACAGTCTTTCTACAAACTACTTCGTTCCAAGCACTGTCCACTTTTATAGGAAGTTTTCGTCCAAAGTACTTCGAACTTTCATGCAAATTATTTGTACAAAGTCTATTGCAATTTCAGAAAAAGTATTTAGAACAAATTACTTGAAATACTTTGTACAATCAAAGTACGCGAAGTATTTCTCACGTTAATATAAAGTACTTCATACATTTTATCAAAAGTCATTGTACTATATTATACATCACAGTACTTTCCAGTAATTTTCCTTCTGTGTTGGCTTTATTATATTTGTCGGATTGGAAATGGAAAATAATTGAGAAATCGTATCAATTTTTCTCCTCTAAGAAGGAGAAAGAAATGTTTTCTAACGGGGTCAACAACACGGTGCGATCGGATGTAATAAAGACGTGTATGTACGATCGTGGACTGCACCGAGTGTGTACGCGTTCTAGATATCTCGGTAGGTAGAGCGCATGTACGACTCGTGCGCTCCTGTAACACGATAACGCGTTTGAGGTGCGAGCCCAGTCACTCACAGGCTCCCTGTGCATTCTGCGTTACATAAAAGTGGTAATCGATCGGGGAATCGGATTGCCTGACGTTCCTCGTGGTCATGCCAAGGCGTCACCACGGTAAAATGATAGAATTAATAACGGAGAGCACAATGGTATATCTATAAACCGATCCGCTGTGGAATTCTTGAGATCCCATTGACGCACGGCACAACAAAAAAAAAACATTCTCGCCACAAGGTGCAACGTTGCCGCCAACCGACTTCGTCCTAATCCTCATACAATAGAATATATTCTAAGAATCGTTACCCTCAACGTGGGGATAAAAAATTTGGCTTTTTACTAAATACCTTTTTGATTTTTCTACGAAAATTGTGCCTGGGAAAAGTAAACATTTTTTTCTTTTCAGATGTGTTATTTTTTGAAAATTGTACAACATGTGTTTTGTTCATCTGTTTTGAGGGATAGAAAATAATTCTAGGATTCAATAAACTATTTATGTATCAGAAAAAAAGAATTAATTATCCTTACACATATACATTGAAAATTCGTACTCAAACCGTATTTAATACTTGCTGATATGTGAACCAAATATGAGCGTAATTTGTTAAAAAAATGAAATTTTTTGTTTTTGGTGACAGCAATTTTTTCAGTGAAATGAAATGCTGGTAAATGAACATTTACCACCATAGCAACCGTTCTTTAGACTCATTTGATTGTTGTAAAGTAAAGTTTTCATTGTTTCAAAGAAATAGTCTCCTTAATTCATTGAAAAGATATATTTAATGGCAGCAAACGCTGGCAACTTCATTGTCCAATGTTCAAAATTTACAGGGCTGTTTTTCTCGTACCTAACCTCACTTTTTTCGCCCGGTTAAACGGCTTTGAGTTTTAAGAAGCTCGTACTTTAGCCCATTTCATCCGTTGAGCACGTTCTTTTGAAATTTGAGCTTTCTCTGCTGAGTAGTTTAGGAAAAAATAGGTCTTAAAAATCTGAGCCGGGGGGGGGGGGGGGGGGGGTACCGCTGCGACTTTAGTGAAATCAATGAAAATGACCGAGACCATTTCTTTGATTAAGTGTCACTACTTTTCGTTGAGCTTGAGACCATTCAATGAAAAGATAGTATTGAAACTCAAGTATTTCTTTTTATTGACGAAGATTGCTGTGAATCAATGAAATTTTTTTCTTTGCTGTATATATCCAGAAATTTTTCCAAACTTTTTTTTCTCCGCGTTTTGGACCATCTTGATTAATAAAGTAGAACTTTGCACATTGCTTCTTCATTATTTTTCACTTCTTACAAAGCTACCTCTATGGACAAGTATGTTAATCAATTTCCCCTTCTCATAGAGGAAGCTGTGTAAAAAGCGAAAAATAATGAGGGAGAAATGTGCAAGGTTCTGCGTTGCATCCTTGTTTAAACTAGAAAACTAAACATGTTGTGAATTCGCTTTTTCGATTTTGTTATTATTAGAGCGTGTCCGAAAGTAAACAGGACAACGTATGTTTTAAAAAATAATTCAACATTCCATAAAATAAACAATTTCATACCGATCGTCACTAAATTATACGTATATAATGTCTGAATATATTTTGGTTCACATGCCAAATTTCAGGTCGCTATCTCAAATTTTCCAAAAATTACAATACAGCGATAATGTCAATTTTTTTTTAAATTCAGAATTCTATAAAATCCAAACCGTTTTACCGATTTCGTCGCCATTCAATACCAAACATCATTGAAGATGTCTTCAGTAATAAAGAACTATTCAGCTTAATCGTCAAACTTCTATAAAAGTTGGAACACCCACGCTCTTTTTCCGAAAAATGTTAAAATTACATAAAATCAAAATGGATGCATATATTTAGTTAAAAATCGTACCATTCAAAGATTGATAACTGCTCCACTTGCCTGCCAAATTAGAGCCCGATCCTTCAAACGGTTACTGAATACGGGTGGGGGTCAAAATAGCGAATAACCAAAATATCAAATGGCTAAAACAGCGAATTTGAAAATAAGGAATGTCTAAACGTAGAATGTCCATAATTATGGAATTCGGGTTTTCAGCCAGTCGCCATTTTTATCATTCGCTATTTTAAATGCATTTTAATAAGATGGAGGTAACAATAGCGAATGGCTGAAATAGCAAATTTCATAATGGTGACCATTCTCTATTCAGACGTTCCTAATTTCGAAATTCGCTATTTTAACCATTCACTATTTTGGTGATTCGCTTTTTTGGCCCCCACGGTACTTTCCTCCACGTTTTGGACCATTCTGAGTATACTAACATGGAAATATTCAACAGAGAGACTCATCAAAACAAAGCTTCCTCTGTGAGGCAGCAAAAGAAACAAATTTTCCCAAAAACCAAACCAAGCAAAAAAAAAAAATTCTTTCAAAATCCTTCATTTTTATCTATAAATCTAAAAGCAAACTAGTGAAAATTTGCTCCCTCATCGCTCTCTTTTTCTCCTGCTCTCCAGTCATGTATTCGATAATCGTGGGCAGGTACAGAAGATGAAGAAGTCGATTGTGGAAAAACCCGGAATTCTCTGGTTGCCTACGATGCATCTTGCTGCTGCATCTACAAAGTTGAGTTTTACCTGCTGTCTCGAGTTTCTTCAAGACCCTGCCGACTAGAACGATATATTAAATGTCCGCTGGCCGTTTTTATCTCTCACTGTGGCGGCGAGACTCCAACTCCTCTCGTCACGTCTGGTTGGCTGTTGCTTTATATGTATATCTATATATATATATATATATGCATGTACTGTACATAACGTCCTGGGAAATTCTAAGGGATATAACAGTGCGAGCCTCTTCTGTGTATACAGTGAATGAAGAGTCTACGAGACGAGGGTTCCAAGTTTAGTTTGGACAGTAGTAGCGTACGCAGCTATATAGGATTCCCCCTCGTTTTACACCTGCCTTTCCTGCGCAGACCGACCTCTGTATTGCTATAAGGTGCTCCCTCGTAGCACCTGACGACCGGAAGGACCCAAATGTCGAGCTTGGGGCACAGCACGACGGTTGCCTCCTGCTCATCCACCTCCTCTCTATTTTTATGTCGTTCTCACTCACACTCCTTCGTTCGCCATAGAGACAGAAACACCAATACACATCCGGGATTCCCTGTATAGTTAACTCAACACTTTTGTGGAAATAGATGTTACACAATCTGTGACCTCTTTTTAAATTGTGCGAAAAGTATTTTATTGTAATTTTTGGTGCAATTTTTTATGTGCACAGAAAACCTAAAAATCGGGTGAATAAAAATAAACAATACAAATATTTTTTATTCGTTAATTCTTTAAATATTTGCTTGGATAAACAGAATTTGCGAGGAAAAGTATGATATTTCAAAAGTTTCCTACACTCGGAATGAAATCTGGTGATACTTTATGGTTATAGTAAATATAAGAAAAATATCTTGTTCAACCATTGATATTATTCGCAGGAGGAACGTCTCTGTTTTATGGTTGTAGCAAATATAATTATAGTAGGAATTATCAAAATGATAATAGTTTTAAAAACTATTCTAATAGTTTCAAATATGCCGTTTTGTTGCATAGACGATTTTAACGTTTATTTCCAATAAACTTGCAAGAATCGCTTATTCAAACATATTATGTCGCTTCAACTATAAAATATTGCAATCTTTCCGACCTTATTTTATCATGTAAAATCGTTGAATCAACGATATGCTTTTCTGTTAGGGTAGATATGATGAATGAGGTTGCAAATTTGTATCAGTTCATATTCGTCAAATGATTCTATGAATATAAAATTTTCAATATTCGATACAATTACATTTCCTCTCTATTTTTATGTCGCTCTCACTCACATTCTTTCGCTAAACATAGAGACCGACGCATCAATATACATCTGGGATTTCCTATAGTAAACTCAACACTTTTATCGAAATAAATGTTACACAATTTGTTACCTTTTTTTAAATTGTGGGAAAAGTATTTTGTTGTAATTTTCATTTGCAATTTTTTATGTGCACAAAAAAATTTAAAAATTCCGTGAATAAAAATGAATAAAAAAGTTTTTTATTTTCTCATTTTATAAATTTCTGCTTGGATAAACAGAAATTATGGGAGAAAAGTTATATTTCGAAAGTTTCTAACATATAAAAAATGAGGATCCACATTTTTTTCGGTTCATATTAGTTAAATAATTCTATAAATGAATAATTCTCAATATTTGCTTACACACCTCCTCTCTATTCTTATGTCGTTTTCACTCACACTTCTTCGTTGAACATAAAGACAGACACACTAATGCAACTCCGGGATTCTCTGTAGTCAACTCAACACTTTTGTGGAAATAAATGTTACACAATTTGTTACCTCCTTTTAGCAGCTTGTGGGAAAAGTATTTTATTGTGATTTTTATTTGTAATTTATTTTTATGGGCATAGGAAACTAAACAATCACATAAATAGAAATAAACAATAAAAATGTTTTTCATTTATAAAAATTATTTTTGAAAAATCAGGTTGCAAATTTGTAACGGATTGTATTAGTTAAATAATTCTATAAATAAAAAATTCTCAATATTCAATCTAATTATTGGAAATCTTGCAAATAATAGCCTAAACCAGCCAAACTGAAAGTGCATGTCATTGAGGCTCATTCACTCACCTCCTCTCTATTTTTATGTCGTTCTTACTAACACTCGGTCGTTGACCATGGAGTCAGACACACTAATACACATTCGGAATTCCCAGTAGTCAACTCAACACTTTTTTGGAAACAAATGTTACACAATCTGTTACCTCTTTTTAAAATCTAGCATAAATATTTTATTGTAATTTTTATTTGCAATTTTGTATGTGTCCAGAAAACTAAAAGACCGTAAATGAAAATGAGCAATTAAACTGATTGATACTTTTTAATTTTTCAAATCTTTGCTTGGATGAATAGCAATTAAGTAAAAAACGTTATAATTTCACAGTTTCCTAGGTATCAAATATAAGCTAGCAAATTTAATATCGGTTCATACCAGTCAAATAATTCTATAGATAAAATATTCTCAATACTTTTAAACAAAATATTTATCTTTAATTTCTCCTTCTTCCAGATTTTCTTATTTTTTTGCTTAGTTCGGGAAATTACAATCAATTTATATATTCGATATAATTATTGAAAATTTGCAAATATAATGCCTATCTTTAACTATTAAAATTGGAAGTGCACGTCAGTATAGCGTATATTTTTTTATCTTTCGCTCTCTTATCAATTTTTTTCCCATAGAGACGGACCCACAAATTCACATCCGGATTCTCTGTAGCTAACTCAACCTTTTTCTGGAAATAAGTATTACACAATCTCTTGCCTCGTTTCAAATTTCTGGGAAGTGTATTTCATTGTATCTTTTATTTGCAATTTTTTATTTGCACCAAAAATTTAAAAACCACTTGTAAATAAAAATGAACAAGTAAAATACATTTTTCTATCGTCAATATATAAACAAGTTGACTACATTATTCTAATCTTCTATCGTCTGTATGCTTATCAACTTTTTTTATGATACGTGTACCCTTTATTTGACGTCTCCCTTGACGATGCCTGTAGAACACAGAAAGTGGCGGTGAAACGACCAACGCGATAAACAGTCTTATCTCCTTTAAAAACGACCTTTTCATAGACACAAATTTACCATTCTGTTATTTAAGTCTAGGTTCGAAAAATAAACTCTGTCTGAGAGCTTATAAATAAGCACCGACAACTTCCAAATAAGTTGTCGGTGCTGTATTCTGGTGTGAATTGATGTCTATTCTCGACAAAGGTCGTAGACGAACTGCTTTGTAGCATTCGCGAATATCGAGCATGATGAGCCACCATGGACACTTATTTTAAGGTCACGTGATCAAGAGTCATTATATTCATTATACGAACATACGAAATAATTGTGAAACCGATTCTCTTCACTCTGCTTTGTTGATAAGTCATATTTTTATAATTTTTTTTCTTATTACCGCACATGTGTTAATGTCAATTATATATAATGTCAATTAAACGTTCATGTGAAATCATATTTTATACTATTTTTGTGGTAAAAATGCTGCTTGATCTTTTGGTTATTAATAGAGGAATCTGTGTTCTTATTTTTTTTTAATTCTACATTTTTATGTCGGGGCACTCAAAACGATCCAAAACGTCGAGAAAAGTGATCGAGAAAAATGTCCGTATGTATCTATGTGTGTGTGTGTTCGAGTGCATGTGTGTATCGGACTTCGAAAATTCAAACGCTGATAACTCAAGAACCATTTTAACTATCGAGCTAAAATTTGACAGACAACTGGAAGAGAAGCTTCTCATTGAATGCTATAACTGTTGATTGAATGGGTCGAAAAATGTAAATTTCGCAGGTTTTGAAGAGTTTTGCAAAAAGCGCATCGTTGCTCTAACTTTTGTAAAAATTAGTCTATTATGCTAAATAGTTCTTCTTAAGAGCATTTGCACTTGATGTTGTTTAGGGTTGAGTTTCGCGCGAATCGGTGGAGTGGTTCAAATTTTATAAAATTTTGAATTTTTCCAAAAGTTGACATTATGTTATTAATTATTCCAAAATCTTATCGTATTCATTCAACATGAACAGAATAATATTCAGCCTCAATAAATGTATAATGTTGTGGCAAACGATATAAAAATTTGTATTTTATGGAATTTTGAAAAATAAAAAAAAATAACGGTATCGCATTAACTGCGGAAAAAACTTTAGGTATTAATCCCAAATTCAATATGTAAGCAAAATTATATGGCACCATAATAGATATATAATTTATTGACGAACGGGCAAGAATTCCGATATTATAGAATTTTGGATGTTCAAAAATCTAACTTTATCGCATTAACATTTACAAAACTTGACATATCAAGCCCAAATTTAGTATGTAAACAAAATCGTATTCAATCATTACAGATTTATAATTTAGTCACAAAACATTAATAATTTTGATTTTATAAAATTTTGAACAGTTTAAAAAAATCTACTTTACCGCATAAATTTTTACAAAATTTGAGATTTCAAGCCCAAATTGAGTATTTAAAACGAGGATGAAAATTAAGACCTTGCACATAGCTTCCTCATTATTTTTTGCTTTTTACAAAGCCTCCTTCATGAGAAAGCCAACGTTAATTAATATACTTTCTCATAGAGGTAGATTTGTAAAGGGCGAAAAATAAAGAGGAAGCAATGTGCAAGGTTCTACTGTACATCCTTTTTTAACATATTTTGACTACGTACTGTCATTTGACTAGGTGCCGCAAAATGACTTACCTTAATGAGGTTTAAATGTAGAATTTTTCAAAAGAAGCCCGTTACTACAGAATTTCTTTCATGACTTTTTTTAGGTGGCTCTGCTCCCTCAAGGGCTCATTCATTTTTGTATAACACCGGCAGCAAGTGAGATATACATGAATAAAAATCCTTGCTTTTGACCTGACTCCCCTTAAGAAAAATTTACATTTTTTCCCCGTTGCCCATTTTACCCCTACTTTCTCTATAACTCTCTATCACTCGCACTCTTGCTTTCCTTGGCATCCTACAGTGTCCACAACCTGTCAGATAATCATGTTTAAAGTCCCTTCCCTTTGCGGCAGGTTGTTTAGGTCGTCGTTCTCTCGGTTATTACGCTCGTCCACAACCGTTATACCCACTCCTATGTTTTTTCCCCTCTGCCTCCATCTTATAGGCCATTCGGAACGTGACTCATCGAACGGGGGTTGCTGCTATCGGGCAAGTTAATCGGGCACACGTGAGGCACCCGGTGCACTCTCCCCTTGCCAATGCGCTGCGTATTCGGACTTTGGGTTACTCACTCACTTACACCGAGTTACTCTGAGCGACCGCATGCGTTTGTTGACGCAACGCACTCGATGATATCATGGCAACGATAACGATACAATTGAATTGAAGCAAAACATAACAGGAACAGTTGTAATAATCTAATAATAGAATGAGAAAAAAAAACAAAAATATTCCATTTGATTGAAAATAACAAATTTGCAAGAATTTTTCTAAGGTTGCACAAAAAGGATTGAACACAATTTGATTGTCTGAAGATAAACATTTTTTTGCAGGTACCTCTATAACTTGATTTTTATAAAAAATACATTTTCTGTCATAAAAATGTTTAGTTAAAAAAGTTGTTACTGGCGTATTCGTAACACACGAATTTCTCACTACATTTGTTTCACGTTGGCATAACGTTTTTATTGTGAATTTACTGGAGTATAGTGAAGAACTGTTCGAATATAACTTTTAAGATTTTCGTACATTATTTTCAATGTATTTTTCTTGCTGTAATTTATTACGATTGCGTTTTCGAGTTCGAATTCAAGCTACGACCCGCCATCGCAAGGTGGCGCGGGAGAGTACGTTCGCGCCTTCTCTTCGCATCTGTCTTTCATTTAAGTGGTGTTGTAGGCGGTATTGCGATAATTTGACAAGTTGAATTAACACTTCAGTTATTCGTAGATGAACAGTTTTTAATGTTATGGTAAATATAAGGCCTCCGCAGGCGTTAATCCATCTACAATGCTATGCGAACGATGAAAAGTGATATTAGACGATGCGCGTATGAGTGTTTCTGGTCTCAACGTCATGAGTGTGAATAACCTCAAATCTAGTTTGTTAATACAACTTTTAGATCTAAGATTTAGTGTGAATAGTTCTAGATCTTATTGAAAATTGCCCAAGTTCATTGATAGTAGTTCTTTTTTTAGGCTGCAATCTAATATAAAAGTTATTATGCTGCATTTTGATGCATTCAGATAGAATTACTAGTAAATGAGCAGAGAATAAAAGAGTGATTCAGTGCAGCGCAGGTTCTGTCCTCATCTATTCTATGATTCACATAAATTTCATAAAATAATGTATTGATGAAACAATGTGTATTAAGTGAAACATTTATTATATTACAAATCTGCTAAATTAGTACACAATCCATACTCCTCAAAATAGACATTTTCTATAATGGATGGTTTCAGAAAGATTACGTAAGTGACTGAAAAACAACAGTTTTTCTTACATACTTAATTACTTGTAATAACATTACAAGTAATTTCATCTGCATGTATCAAACTGAACCACAATAACTTCTCTATTTCTATGTGGTCCAAGATCAATTAAAATTTCTATTTCATACATTTCATATTTTTGGTGAAGTATCAGAAGGATTGAAGATTTTGGATTAGATTTCAATACCATAACCAGGATTTGAATACAGAAGGCACACACCAAATTTTATTGTGGCCTATAGATTATTTCAAAAGTTATTGCACTTTCGAACAAACAGGAATAAGTAAATGTGTTTTTTGGAATTGAGGACACTCAAATCATGTATTTCCATCAAAATCTAGGAGTTGATGTTTTTTTTATCGTAATACATTCTCTTTAAACATATTTCGTTTGTGATATGAAAGTAAAAAGCCAAAGATGATTGAGAAATCTTCATTAATCATTCATGGATTCTCAGAATCAAAAAGGTTTCATTTATTTTTCGAAAACATTTCTGAATATTTACGGTAAATGTGAAGAATTAATAAAATCGTTAGTCAAGATTTACTACTTTAAATAATTTATTTAGTGTATGTTGATCAGTAAATTAATCATTTTACAATAAATGCACAGTGCAGGTTGCTTAAGTCAATAAATACGAGGTTACTCGCCTACTTACACCGAGTTACTCTAAGAGACCGCATGCATTTGTTGACTGAACACACTCGATGATATCATGGCAACGATAACGACACAATCCAAGTAAAAGAAATATAACTGTGACAGTTGTAATAATCTAATATAGAATGAGGAAAAAAATACATTTTGTTTGATTGAAAATAAAAAAGGCAGAGATAATTGAGAGATCTGAATTTATTGTTTCTCAACTCATAACCAAATAACAAGTTCCATTTATGTCACGAAAAAATCTCTCAATATTTATGGTGAATTTAATGAATTGATAACATCGTTATTCATTAATTACGACTTCACATATTTTAGTCATCGTATTGAATAAATTATAGTATTAAATAAATGTTGATTGGTGAATTAATCATTTTGGAATATATGAAAACACCTGAAAAATTGTCGGCACAGTTGCAGGTCGCTTGAATTGATAAATACGAGGTTCTTTAACAGTCCGGTGCATTCGATGACTCAACTACAGTCGTTATCAGCAATGATAACAATCGGCAGCCGGCTTTACAATCAATAATCTTAGCAAAACGGGATATTGACCACAATTGTTTTTTGTTTTTTAATGCATTTGAGAAATATTTTCTGAAACAGTATTTTAAGGACTTTGTTTTTGAAATGTTATCAATTGATAATTTTTGATAATGTTATTTGAGACTAATTCTCTTTACTAACCTCATGAAGTTCAAAAGTCGAATTTTGTTATTCATCTTTAGAATCATTTTTCAGTAAAAGAAAAATGTGGACGTAAAATGCAAAGTATGTCAAATGGAAAACACCAAATCTCGTGGAGGTCGATTAAATGTAAACGGAAAATCTGCAAAAATTCCGGGATTTTTAAAATTTATTTGGAACTGCTTATATATGTGGCATTTCATACCAACTCGACCAATACCCGCTCCTAAACTTTTTAAATATGGTTCGCTCTTTTTAATGTTATTCTACGACACAAAAATGCATGTAGAATTTTTCTCAGATTTTTGTTACTGTCGTTTTTGAATCACGAATATCTAAAGTTAATGACGTTAAAAAGAATTCCTAAAAAAAAAGCTACGTACATTATTTATGTGGAAGAAAAATATTAAAAAATTGGATAACACGTAGAGAACTAGCTAATCTTCGATTGGTATAAATTTGATAAAAATTACCTAACTCATTTCATTTTTATATGAATTACAAGAAATTGGTTAAAAGTACGCAAATGTTCTACCTCGAACGAATTCTTAATTAATTTTCGTAATTTTCAATTCCCGGATTAACGACATTTATTGTTGATCAGTATTGAATTTAATATGGAAACATATGAATTTCGATTTTCTATACCGAATTTTACAAAATTCATATACATTTGTACAGTAAAAGCGGAAACATTACTTTAAACTTACTCTTTTTGGAGTGATTGCAGAAATTCGAAAATTTTGGTGGCTAAAGTATCGTGAAATGCCTCATATACTTTATTTCCATGTGGGACACGATGTAAAAAAATTTTGTTTGAACATTAATATACCGGTTTATAAAGCTTCGATATACCGTATATCAATTTTCATATACATTGGTCACTGACAAATACAATACTGATATATTCAAAATAAGCATTCGGTTATGAATATTACGAACTACTTGGCTTTTGATTTTCCAAGCTTTGTCGTACAATCGCAACCGGTATGCCTATAAAGTAATGTACTATACGATTTTTTTTCATAGAGGCCCCTCTAAGGTATTGTCCGCAGCCACGCATCTTAATGAAGTACGATATCGCATTTGCACGAAGGGACAACGTAACTCCACTAAACCTAGACGATACAGGTGGCTTAATTTTTAATGAGTTACTAATGAGCCACTCATGAACAACAGTACAAAAATACATGGGTGCTTGGTCATTTATGATAGCCCGTACACGGAACGGCGAACAGTCTTGCGAGAAACGTTTCGTGTCGTTCGCCATCTAGCGGCGCTGAGTTGAGTTACGCGTGGCAGAAGAGAAGCGGTCACATTTTAATTTCCTATACTTGCAAGTAAATTTATCACTCGGCGTATATTATTTTCTAATTTATATACAGGGTTTCTAAATTCGATACACTTCGGGAAATTACTTTTATTAACATTTTTTAGAGACACTGGTTCATTTTCTTCCAAACGAAGGTCGGGAAATTCCAAGAATTAGAATCTCATATTTACTATGCAGCTGTGCATTAAATTCTAACTCGGTTACGAAATGTCCTAAGGCATATTAAGTTTCGTTCACTAGTCTATTAATATTTCAATCGATATACACGTACTGTAATTTTTAAATACCGGTATGGTAGAATTCTTATACTATCATAAAAATAAAAATAAAAGTATATTGATATGGAATTCATGTACCCGATTCGTGAATCTCATGTTCATTTGTATATTAATTTTAGTTCCATTTTTAACAATGCAGTCTACTGAGTGTTTGCGCCAAATGTAATCGAACATGTGTGTAGAATAATAGAAGCACGAGGCACACGCGTTTACACGAATAATGTACAAAAGGTGTATGAATGAGGTGAGTGGGGGTCCCGAGTTGGGAAAGATAAGCTTTCGATATCAGGTGCCCAGGTCTGCGGGCGATAAGCGACATTCCAGGCTCCAGTTCTCATGCCCGGGGCGGCTGCTCGGTACTAACGCGCTTGTCTCGACATTCTTCACCTCCTTGTCTGTTATTTTAACCTCGGAAGTCAAAAAACAAACCCCCTCTCCTGACACCCCACGTGAAATGCATGTTTATGTTTTTTTTGTTGTAACTATTAAGTCGAGAACGGTGTATTAAAAGAAAACAACAACTGTTTTATAAAAATGGTTACAACGAGGATTTTTTTCGAACGCCCGTGTGGCAACTGCACTCCTAGATGTTGGACCAGTATGATTCATCGTTGTCTTCCAAATTCAAGGTAGAAAAAAACGTTGGTTCGATTTGGGTACCAAAAGGGAAAATGTGGAAGACGTGCAAAAACATTGGTTTTTTCG
This sequence comes from Tromatobia lineatoria, assembly GCA_949699805.1. Taxonomy (NCBI): domain Eukaryota; kingdom Metazoa; phylum Arthropoda; class Insecta; order Hymenoptera; family Ichneumonidae; genus Tromatobia; species Tromatobia lineatoria. Next base: position 14,750,359 of record OX453039.1, on the reverse strand, counting down.
CATTTCGTAAATGCTGCATTTTTCTGGGTTTAATGAAAATTAAATGCTGTTGAATATTTTCCGGAGTCAAAATTCGATAAATTTTTTTTTAGTTTACTTAGTTTTAATATAAGAATGGAAATTGCGCATTTTGAAAATGCATTTTTTGATCAATGTAAATATGTCAATCAGAGGCGTTCGCTTAAAATATTTTTCAATTTTTCTACCGTTTATACAGTATCAATATTTTTTTAAATCAATTTTTGTACCTACGAAGTTTTTGCATTTGCATGTTGTAACAACGTCGTTATAATATTATTGGTCAAAACCGTGGTGGAATTGCTGTTTTGGTTTTTTTACCTTCTTATTACATACAAAGTATGTGAAACTAATTTCTAATCACGTTCATTAAGCAATTAGTTCATTTCTACCTGTCTGCACTATCTCAAAACACAATAACTTTTGGAAAATACTGTCCACTATCACTATTAATGATATTAAATCACTATCAAATGGATAGTAGATAAGAAGTTTCATAAGAAGATTCACTAGAGCAAACACTCTGTTCTCAGTCGCATTTAATTTATTTTTCTAAAATAATCGATGATGGAAAATGTCCATTGAGATGCATCTGCAGAAAAAAAAGTATTATCTCTGATCTTTGACGACTTTCATTAAGAAATATACTGAGAATATTTACACCATATGTGAAATGAACAATTTTATAGACGAAACATATTTGAGGTTATGAACGTTCATAAGTTTGAGTTTTCACTAAGAAATATATTCAGAACATTTACACCACATGTGAAATGAACAATTTTATAGACGAAACATATTTGAGGTTATGAACATTCATAAGGTTGAGTTTTTGAAAATAAAACTATATCAACTTATCAATTAAAGAAAATAATTAAGACAAAACCAGTTCTTTTTTTCAGCGGATTTTGATATTTTTTAGTGTAGTTTGGGACTGTAATAATAATGAACTTGATCGCTAGGTGTAGAATGTAGAACTCGGCGATAAAATTTCGAATTGCGAATCTGGCAGTGTCATTCGTAGGAACATCATAATCGAGATAAGAGCGACAAAACGATGTAGGTCGGAATGACTTTACTCGTGCTGTTATAATTGTATAATTTCTCGATCTCGCGAACCTGTATGTGAGTCATCATTTTCCTCTCATGTCATTCGATATACTGGTAGCAACGAAGTCGATAATACAGAAGCGCTGAATGAAATTTATTCATTACAGCGCTTCGCATCTCAAGAGCTCTAGAATACAATTTACAGAAAATTGTGGCCTGCTTTTTACTTTCACATCGTATACGAAGTATGTAAAAAGAAATACATTTTATTCTATTCCGAAAAAAAAACTTCTCCTGGATTCGATGCAAATACTTGTTTTAAGTGTCCTATACACTGAGAAAAAAACATATCTTTGATTTCGTGATGTCACATGAAAAAAAATATAGGGAGGCTTGCAATGTTTTATGGTTGAAGCGATAATAATATGGTTCAATAAACGATACTTGCAAGATTAGTGAAAACAAACGTTTAAATCGTATACGCAACGAAACGTTATTTTAAATATTCGAATAGTTTTTGAATCTTTTACCATTTTGATGATTGCTACTATGATTATATTCGCTATAACCATAAAATATAGACGTTCCTCCTGGGAATTATATTAATGGTTCACCCAACTATTTTTTTATATCTGGTATAACTATAACATATAGACGTTCCTCTTGGGAATTATATTAAGGGTTCATCCAACTATTTTCTTACATTTGGTGTAACCATAAAATATAGACGTTCCTCCTGGGAATTATTTTTTATAGTTAGATTATCGTCGGTCTGTTTTTTTTTAATTACCAGATTTTTCTCTGACTGTATATTTCGAAAAATACATTCAATTATTTCTATCTGTCTGTATTTGGTTCCTTGTTTCAGTGTTGTAACCCAATCCGGAACTGTATAAACATTTTCACTTATTTTTAGACTGCAAACTAATATAAAAGTTTTCATAAAAACCCGTGGCAATGGATTTAGTTTTGTAAAAAACTGAAGAAGAAAAATAATGAGAAAACAATTTACAGACTTGTTTCAACTAAAAAAAAAGTTTTTTAAAATCCAAAATGTCAGCGAACAACGACATGAAAACCCTGCTCCAATGTTTTATGAAGACGAATGAATTAACCCAAATTAATCACGCTGTAAAAGATATCGAATGTGGTAAAAATCGGTAACGAATTTCGAATTTCATTCTGAATAGTCGAAAAATTTACATTATTATCATTTCAATTAACTCCTATTAATTCAGTTTGAATTGTATACGAGATACCAGGTTAAAATTTAGTTCACGGCCGGCTTAACAGGCAAAAAGTTCACATAAAAATTTCACACTAATATGGTGAACGCTCCAAATTTAATGACACTTTGAGTTTTTTTAAATCCGGCTTTCGAACTAAAAGATGTCTGCAAAGTGAAATCTTCCAAATTACTACCTTTTTTTTTTTTGCTTTTTATAAAACTTTCTCCATGAGGAAGCCAAAATGTATCAACATATTGCCTCTGAGATAACTCTGTAAAAAGTCCAAACGATGGAAAAGCAATTCGCAACTTTGTTGAGTTATCTGACATAAAAATTCGAAAAAAAGATTTATTACCAAAAAAAAGCTTGCTCAATGAGCAAGCAGAAATGAACAAAACTTATGAACACGCAATTGAATTCGGTCAATCAGTCAACAACATAATCGTAGTTAAATCGAGAGCACGAACATTATATATATTGGTCTACGTATTACGTATAATATACTACGTAGATCAATGTTCGCAGAGGTTTGCAAAAAGCTTAAAATAATGAAAAAGCGATTTGCAACTTTGTTGTGCAATCTGACGTGAAAATTCCGGCAACAATTTCTTTAAATCAAAACGAAGCTTCCTCGCTGAGGAAGGAAAAAAACGACTTTTATGAAAATTAAGATCAATTAATCAGTCGACAAGATGATGGGAGTTCAGTCGATAGTACGAACATTGATGAACATATTTCCTCACAAAGGTAGCTCTACAAATAGCTAAAAACAGTGAAAAATCAATTTACAACTTTTTTGAGGAATCTGCAATTGAAATCCGGTACAAAAATTCACCAAAACAAAGCTTTATCAATAAGGTAGCACCAATAAACGACGCCTATAAAGACGCAATAGAAATCGGCCAATCCGTCTTCAAGATGATGGAAGCTGAGTCTAGAGCATGAAATTCGACCAACATATTCCCTCGCAGAGTTGGCCGTGACACAAAGAAAAAAATGAAAAAACAATTTGCACCTTTACTGTGTCATCTGACATGGAAATTTCGGAAACAATTTTTTTTACCATAATGAATCTTCCGCAATGAGGAAGAAAAAAATAAACAAAGCCTATGAAGATGCAATTAAAATCAGTCAATCAGTCTACAAGATGATGGTAGTTGAGTCGAGAGTAGGAAATTCGAGACCTCTCTAAGGACAAGCAGAAAAGAAAGGGACTGAATGTATGTGTATGTGTGTGTGTGTGTGTGTTAACATATTAAAAACGTTCATTCGCGTGTACCCCGCAGAGTGACGTAGGCCTGCAAAGCCTCCCATTCGTCGAGGGTTCCCTGGGCTCTCTTTGGCAATGCCTCGAAGAACCACAGAACCAGTCTTTTGTCGCTCGCGCATTTTTTTTGCTCCACTTTTCCAGCACTCCAAAAAGGGCCTGTGCTGTGTCGAGGATTGGGAATACTATACGTATGGCAGTTGGGAAAAGAGAGAGGAGACGATTTAGCGAAGGAAAGAGCAGACAAGGACCAGAAGACGAAGAAGATGATGATGAAGAAGAAGAAGAAGATGAAGGAGAAGAGAAAGAAGAGAAATGAAAGAAGATTGGCACTGCAGCATCCAAACGGACCTGGACCAAAGAGATCTTTCGGTACGAGCCCAACATCAGGAGTGCGAGACTATATCGGCTTATCGTCCTTTTACACTCGAGAGATCCCACCACTCGAGTCTCACTCACTCGAGATCTCTCTTGAGGCACTCCCACAGAAGAGCCTCGGCAATAGGAGATCGAGATGACGAGGAAGAAAGATGAGACGTCCAAAAGCGGCGACAAGAACCGGAGACAAGAGACGAAGACTATGAACCTGAGGATAGACAAAAGAGTGTATGTGCTCTCGACGCATGTGATCAGAAGCATCCGGTCTTCAGAGTTGTAACTTGAATAAACTTCAAATGTAATACACCGAGAAAAAAGGTTTCATTGATTCACGGAAATCTTCACCAATGAAAAAAAATTACTGGAAATGCAAAACTATCTTTTCATTGAATGATACCAAACCCAATGAGAAAAAGTGACACGTAATCAAAGAAATCGTCTCTGTTCTTTTCATTGATTTCACTAAAGAGGCAGCAGCAGTTTTCTCACCAGAGCTCAGAATTTTGAGACCCATTTTTTCTTAAACTACTCAACGGATGAAGCTCTGATTTGGAGAGAACGTCCTCAAATACGGCAGAAATGGGATATAGTGCGGGCTTCTCAAAACTCGGAGCCGTTTGTTCGGGAGATCCGAAAAAGAAAAAAAGTGAGGTTAGGTGCGAGAGAGACTGTCCTATAGGCGTTTAGTATTGGATGGTAAAATTTCCAGCAGTTGCTGTCATCAAGTATATTTTTTCAATGAATCTATAAAACCGCTTCTTTGATTCAATGAAAAATTTTCTTTACCAAAAATTAAAGTATTTCTTTATTACATCATCACTAAGTGAATGTTTCATTTCAAGTAATGTGATGTTCTCTTTGAAATTTAAGTGCACTATTTCATTGGAATCAATAAAAACAAAATCAACCTACTCATTTCTTTGGCGTCTATGATATCTTTTTTCTCGGTGTAATTAAACAATTTATATTTTTACTTGTATACGACGTTTGCTTTCTCATGAGTGAAGCTTTGTTTGCGTGAAAAAAAAATCTCCCGGATTTTCATGGCAGGCAAAATTATCTGGAATATCGAGAAAAGTGGCTTGGAAAAAATGTCTGGATGAATGTGTATGCGTAGCAGGTCTGCAACATTCAAACCGCTGTTTTTCGACAACGGTTTTGACGATCGAATTGGAATTTGGTATATCGATAGAGCAGCAATGCTGCTTTTTATATACATAATTATGAAAAAATTGAACCATCCTTTCAGAATTTATAAGAATTTTTATTTTTCGAAAAAAGTCTGTATATTCTCTGGCTGCGGAATTTTTCTTAACTAATGAGTTAAATAGGTCTTAAGGAAATAATGAAAATAAATGGTCGGTATTGAATTTGAGATAAATTTATAAAGTGGGGCAGATTTTATAGAATTTTGAATTTTTGAAAAATGTATGTTTCTCTTCTAATTCAAATCAATTTTAACTTACTCTGTTCACATCTTTATAAGGAAGAAACTTATGCGGATCTTGAAATCACTTGGAAATACTTGTCCACTGGTTATTTTACAAAAATGCGAAGAGGGTAAAAAAAAGTACGGTAACACACAAAAATCAGTTTTTGCCACCCTGTGAAATTTATTTTCGCTCCTGTGAACGACAAAGTGACTCAAAAATCATAAATATTAAATGGTGCCATGATAACACATTTGAACTTTTTAAATTTGATCGAAATAATACTCGAAAAACACAAAAAAATTCAATAGTTACATAAGTGTCATTTTTTTATAGCCTCATTGACCGGTGGAAATAATTTCTCAGTTTTTCATTTGTCGTAAAGATAAGAATGCATCGCTCGATAAAATTGGCTTTGGAAGGTCCAATTATCTTCGTAGGAAGACGTTGTATACTCTTATCTCAGCAGAGGAATTTCCATTTTCAGATTTTTCACAGAAATTACGAGGAAATATGGTAAATTAATTACTGCACGCGTGAAAATATGCAGTAAAAATCGGTATATCTGCCGCAGAAGATCGTAAAATGGAAATTCCTATACTTAAGCTAGACAGAGTTTTTTTTATCAAGATAATTGCACCTTGCAAAACCATTTTTTTCTAGCGGTGCAAGGTGAACTCTAGGACAGGTGCAAAAAACAAAATTAATTATTGCATCTGTAATCTTGCCTACATTTAAAAAATCATAATCGAAAAAGTTCGAAAAAATTTCACGAACGTTGAATTTCTATAAAGAAAACATTCTATATTTTATCAACATACAAAGGCGTCTTTACATATAACCATGTAAGAAAATTATTTTTTTATAATTCCATTTTCAACTTTTGCATTAAAAAAGAGTTTTAACACTTTTAAAAAATACAACAAAAAATCTGCTTTCCTTTTAGAGTAAAACACCGACATAAAAAATCACCATATCGGAGGGGTCGAGGGTCAGACCCAGATCTGACCCTTTGACCCCATGTATATTACAATTACAAGTTCTTGAACGGACCCAGTCACCTAAAAAAAATTATAAAAAAAATATTCATTAAATGACACCCTTCTTTCTAAAGAAGTTACATTTGAACCTTATTGAGTACGTGAGAAGCATTATAATTTTGCAATTTTCTAAAGACATTGAGTGTACAAGAATGGTGTAAAATGAGAAGTACAATTTTCGACTTGTCGTAGGTTTCAGACCAAATCGGTGAACCAATTTCAGTGTTCAATGTCTTATTTTATCTTTTATCTGTCCGAGTGCATTCCGGATGGAATATTGCGATTCTAGATGCAGTGAAAATTAGATTTACTAATTTACCCAATTGATAGAGAAAGATTAATTTATATATTTTAATTCATAGCTTTATCACGTAGACCTAAAACACAAATTTCTGTATTTAATTCAGAATACACTCTTCAAAAGATAAAATAAGACATTGATCGTTAAAATTTGTGGACCGGTGTGGTCTGAAAACTATGTCAAGTGAAAATTATTACTTTTCTCTTTACATTATTGTGAATCACTATATGTCTTCATAAAATTACTGAATCATTAACACTTGTTATGTACTTAATGAGGTTTCAATCTACGATTTTTTAAGAGAAGTGTATCATTTACAGAATTCTGTTTAAATGCCTTTTTAGGAGACTGGAGCTTAGGATTAAAGTTAATTTGAAAAAACCGAAATTAATAATGTATTAAAAATTATTAAGCAATTGTGAATAATTTTCGAAAGCGTATTAAGGATTTTCGAAAAATTTTGTCATGAATGGAGTTTTTAGGTTCCTCGTAGAGGAAATTACATTTTTGACGAAAAGTTTTCTAGCGAATTTCGTCAAAAATGTCGGTGAGATATTGAATTTCGGAATTTTAGACCTTCGTATATTTACCATTCGGAACGTTAACCCGACCTCTCCAAAACATCGAGAAAGTGGTTTAAGAAAATGTCTGTATGTGTGTGTGAGTGTGTGTATGTGTGTATTTATGGTACACCTTCGAAAATTGAAACCATATAACTTGGGAACGCCTTGAGATATGGAGCTAAAATTTTTACAATAGATACAGGGGTCAACCCTCATCATTTACACAAATTTATTTAAAAATCCCTATAATCGTTAAATTCTTACGCGGTTTTGATTTTTTTTTTCCAAAAATGTCCGTTAACGCGATAATTTTTTCAATTTTCGAGATATTGAGCTCAAAATTTGGTATGAATGGGAGCTTTTATACGTAATTTTATGACATTAACAGTAGTAGTAATTGTGAGTTTATTGACAATACAGAACATGGGACGAGTTTACATTCATAGTGCACTGCATATTACATAAATACATATTTTGTTTCCGGTACTGTCAATTGGCCATCGACCGAAGTCCTTCAGCCTAGATTGTCTTTTTTGTTTTGCGTCGTCTATTGTTTCAGCTTAATTAGTGTAATGTGTATTTACTGTTGGTTGTTGGCCATTCTTACTAGATGGTGGCCATTAACATTTTATGAGGCTTTGATTTTTTTAATTTCTCGATTTTTGTTTCTATTGCGGATGTTGATATCAAATATCGAGCCGGGAGTTAAATGAATGCCAGATTCATGATTAACAGAAAAAGAAACGTCAGATATATCCCAAAAATGATGAACGATACCATATTTTCATAAGGATTTTGTGCAGACTATATTGCAAAGCGTAGCGATTTATGTCATATAAAATAGTCATATCACTGTTTCCCAATAAAATTCCGAAAAACTCCGTGGCTTCTATCGTGTTGTACTGAAAAAAGAACAGAGAAAGTCGGGTATTCGAGAGATTTTCTGGTCCGTTTGTTTTTATTATATTTTCACAAAGCGGGAGCGCTCATTTATTTATTTCCTTGCACCAAAGATGCAAACGAGAACCTTCCACATTGCTTCCTCATTATTTTTAGCCTTTTACTTTTATTTGTAGCCTTCCTCTATAGGCAAGCCAAAATTCATAAGCACACTTCTTCATAAAGGTAGCTTTGTGAAAAGCGAAAAATAATGAGGAAGCAATGTGTAAAGTTGTACTTTGCATTCTTATTTAATTTGAATAAATTTTACCGCCCGCAAGAAAAAAAAGTCTAATCGAACAAAAATCGAAAAGTATATATTTTACATACCAACTTGAACTTTGAACGAAAAATTTGATATCTCGGATATAACTTTAAGTATACTTACAAAGTATATACGATGGTATACAAGTTCATACATATTTTTGGGGAATAAAATTGATCGTTTTTATATTCTTCATATAATTCTCAATCCATATTTTATGTATTCGTAAATATATGTGAACGTATATTTTTTCTATAGAAATTATATATATATTTATGTAAGAAGATGTTTAACACTTGAATCACTTACAAGAAAATTTGACCAAATTGTTTAGATTCTTTATCGATATAAGAAATCTAGGTGGTCGAGATTTCGTGTTTTTATATTTTATGAGTTGATGCATTTTTTATATACTACTAATATAGAAAAAAAACACTTTACGTATATTAGCTAGATACATGTATGGCTATCTAAATAAATATATTTTTCGTATATTTGCCAGATGTACTAACGATTGTATAAAAAATTTACTTTACATATATTCGCCAAATGTGCGTTTGGACGAAATATTGGATATTGCCAAGTATATAAAAAGTATGTGAGAAAAATACGGGGCCACATCATTTTGCCGAAAAATCATTCTTGGAATCGTGATTTCTTATTGTGATTTCGACAAATCACGTTCGGCAATATTTTTCATTGCATATGTATTTTCGACAAAAAGTATTGCTAAAAGTCATTTGCCCAAATCACAAAAATAAATCACGATTCGAAGAATGATTTCTCGGGAAAATGATGTGGCCTCGAAAAATACCACGTACATTATTTATATATTTTTCGATATGTCGTAAAATATACTTTGTTAGCACACTTTTTTTCCATGGGGGCGATCTTAGCAATAATAAACAAGAGAAACGTTTTCGCGAGAATCGCGTTTTACTCGGAACTGAGTGACTCGTGGGAAGGGGCCCAACGGTCTACGATCCTTCATCCTTTGCAGTGGCCCTCTCTCGCGCATCAGCGAGAGGTCCATTGTCCCCTTTTCTCCCATTCTTCCGCGAAGCGGGAGCCCCATCGTCGAAGACCTGGCGTCGAGTCTGGCTTTCGTAAGCGCCTGGCTCTCCGTCCTTCTCGTTCTCTCAGTCAGCGGTACTGCAGCACGTAGAGTCTAAGTACCTGAAGGGCCATGCCGGTTTACAGGAGAGGGCCCAATGGGACCTGCGTCTGTTGGCCTCGACCGCGACAAATTTCCTTTCCTCTGCTTCGTTCTCTCGTCTCTCTTTCATCTTTTCTATCGCGCCGAAAGCAACTAATTTTGGTTGGCTCAATGGCGACACATGACACCGAGCGATCGACGAAATCGTTCAAATGTGGTTCTAGGAGCTTTCGGAGAAGGCAGCTTACACTTTCGGGCCTCACATGACGATTTTATTTCGCAATTTTTTATCATGAATCTTACTTTTGTTTATTGATAACTTTTTTAAAATTAATTTGCTAATTATTTCACCTTTTAATTTGACGCCTCTTTCCCAATAGAAATGTTGATTTTTGTTCATTATTCGACATCGTTCGGCAACAGAATATTTTCTCAATGACAGTTTTGAAACATCATATTTATAATATTTTTTTATTCAAGATTTAATGAAACAGACACATTGTTTTTTAAAGTGATAATGAAAAAGATAGGTTGGTTTTTTATCTGTAAGAGTCATTCTGCACGAATAAATTGAATAAAAATTGCGGAAGATATTTTTCAAAGTGCGTACTTCACTACTGATTTTGGTTGGCTTAATGGCGACACGTGACACCGAGCGATCGACGAAATCGTTTAAATGTGGTTTTAGGAGCTTTCGGAGAAGGCAGTTTACGCTTTCGGGCCTCAGATGACCATTTTATTTAGCCATTTTTCAACATGAATTTAAGTTTTGCTTGTTGATAAATTTTTATGGATTTGCTAATTTTTTCACCTTTTAATTTGACGCCTATTTTCTAATCGAAATGTTGATTTTTCTTCATTATTCGACATCTCTTAGCATCAGAATATTTTATCAATGACAGTTTTAAAACGTCTTTTTTATACATTTTTTATTTAAGATTCAATGAAAGATAGGTCGTTTTTTTAAAACTGTATGTAAGAGGCATTTTGCCAAAAAAATGTTGATTCGAGTGGAGGTAAATCTTTTGCTAAGTATTTACAATAAAGGGTTAGCAAATTGTTGAAATGATCTCAAGTGAACATTAGAGATATTGAGATTGTTTACATTCTTTTATGTCATAAGAAACAAAAAGTACGAATTTGATCCATTTCTGTTGAGATTTTGTTAACAATTGAATTTCAAAAGCGATTATTCTCTACAAATTCTTCCATATTATCGCATTTTAATCAATCACCGATTGATCAACTCACTAATTAATGAGTTTCATATATTACCCATATTATATATTTTTATTGCCAGCACATTTATCGGCTGTTACAGAAAGCATATATATACAATTGAATATTTATATGGAAATAACAGTAATTGAAATTAATCATCGAATGTGATCAATCTATTGAAAAAAATGGATAATATTTTCATTACTTTCATAACAAACACTTCAATATGTATTTTTTATTCAAACTTCGATGTACCCATTTTATTTTAATTCGGTTTACATAAAATTGTTTTGTTATGGTTTCTTGATAAATTGACAATTTATCAAATTACTAATTACACATTAAGAAAGATTTCGCAGTGTCAATTAACAAAAACTTTATCGATTTCACACAAACAAAAGAGCGAAAATAATGAAATAATAATTATGATTAATTGACGAAATCATCAGTTCATATCAAACAAACGAATTAGACATTTCCATACATTGAATTATTTACTACCCCAGAAGAAATTGGTGTTCAAATAAATTTTTGTTTTAATTTAATTAAAAACAAAATACAAATAATATTTCATACTAGGAAAAATTCGTCGACTTCTCCAGGAATAGACAATAATCAAAAACAAACAAAAAAAATTGATAACCGAAATTGAAATATTACCTCAAAACCTTATTTCAAAAACGTCCGTTCTGTTCAATCCACAAGACATTAAAAATTAAACTTTTCCATTTTTTTGTTCTGATTTCCAAAATTTATCCCATTCACGAATTCATAATTCAATTTATTATCTTTCCAATATTATTTTGTACTGGTTAACTACGGGAATTCTCGTTCAATTAGAAGCAGAATTATCTTTCTCAATGGAACAAAATAATGGAAATAATGATGATAAACCTGAATGAAGAAAATAATTCATTACTGACAATCTTGATAGCCCATGACTACTTATTCGCTCATAGAAACCGCAATGCAACCGCGAGAGATATTAATACACTATCTCAACTTCTATATCAGTAGCAAACGAATAAGCCGCATGCATCGCGGTGTACTACGCCTACCTACGCACCTTTGAGTGCGCACTGTGATTCTGAGACTCGACGAGCCCCAAAGCGTGGGAGTAATGCGTCTGCGGCTGCTCTCTATAGATCAGTACACACATCTATACGTCTGGCATTATAACTAAACAAAAAAACGAGAGTACTCGAAATTCCATCGACCATATTCACGACAGACTGACGCACAAGACCGAATGCATCGTTACTATACTTATTGGGCATTCAATGACATCTTGATCAAGATCTGACGATGACATCTCGGGTTGTCTCCGTAATTCTTTATACAAAAGTACTTGTCAAAAAAACTCGTACCACTTTTTCTTTAGATTTTCTAAACACTTTTTATTTGAAATATATTTTTTTGAAAATTCTTAAAAAACACAATTTTCAAAAATCTGAAAGAATTCTGAAAAATCTTATAAGATATAACGAAATTTTTTACCCCGATGCAAAAATAAAGATTTCATGACTGCCAATTACAAATTTGAAAAATAGAATAAAAGATTAGAATCCATTTTTGGGATAAAAATAAACGAAAAAGTTCCTCATAATGTAAATCGAAAAGTGATATCTTTAAAATGGCGGAATCATGAGTGTATTAAATTAGTATCAGGGGCATTTCATGAAATCTGGATCAGGATCGGGCGATGATGTCTCAGATCTACTCCGTAATTTTTTATATGAAAGTACGTATCGAAAAACACGTTCCACATTTTTTTATGGTTATTTTTTAAACACTTTTCACCTTAGATATAGTTTTTCGAATTTGTTGAAAAATCTTAATTTTTTTACTTGAAAAAAATGCGGAAAATTCTTGAATATTATAACGAAATTTTTTAGCTGTATTTGAAGATGGAGCCTTCATCAATACTCAAGGGTATTGAGTACTAGAAGTACTCAAAGGTCAAGGGCATTCTGGGTAAATTTTTTAACATTTTTGAAACCAATATTTCAGAAAACGCCGTTTGGGTGACCGAATTCTCGTAGAACCGCCCATATACTTTCACCCGGACACTTTTTCTCAGCGACTCCTCTCGATATATTAAACCATCTCGGGACCGACTTGAAAATTGGGTAAAAAACTTTTTTCATAAAAACGAAACTTTCTCTATGAGGAAGTCGTGGAACAAATCTTATGGGGTCAAGGCCAAACATTTGTCAAGTTTCACAAAAAGCCTGCACATTTTTATGCCAATGCTAAAATTATTAGTGGTCAATGAATTTTTTTTTTCTATTCTCCATTTTTGCCTTTTCTCAAAACATTTCTATATGTAAATTTTTTCGATACTAGTCGACTAATTTCGTAGTAAGCACGAACGATGAACTCGGATATTGATTTAGCTATTTTTACTTTATTGATTAAGTATAATTACCATTAAAAACTCAAAATAAAAATATTGTAATTTATTTTTAAAAACATACTTCTGAATTTCAATTCCGAAAATCCAGTGAACATCTGTCATTTTTGTTCCACTGATAAAATGATTAGTGCTCAATGAATTTTTTCCACTGCCTTTAATTTTTTTTCTGATCTTAATTGACTTTTTAGCTGCTAACGTTTTATATTTTTTTATTTTAACATTTTAAATGCAAGAAAAAGCTGTCTTTTTCGCCAGTAATAAACCATTAGTGCTCAATGAATTTTTCCCGCTGCCCTCAACTTTTCCACTCGCCTTGAAATTAACTCTTTACCTGCTAAATTTAACGTTTCATATTTGGCTACATTGGATACATGGTTACTTTTTGTGAAAACTTTTTTGCTTCCTCGTGGAGAAAGTTTTGTTTCCATAAAAAATTTTTTTTCGAGATTTTCAATGTCAGAACACTTAAAATGCTCCAAAACTTTGTATGTTTATACAGGGCTTTAAAATTTCAATCCCCTGTAACTCGAGAACCGTTCATCCGATTGAGGTAAAATTTGTTACACAAGTGAAGCAGCAGTTCGTCTTTGACTGATGCAATTTTTTTCCAAATATATGCTGAAATTTTTATTTTATAGCTTTTTGAATTTTTTAAAAACAGGATGTGGAAGACTAAATAATTTTTCATACGTGCAAGTACTGTTAGTATTGCTTGGTATTGAATTTGACCGTAATCAGGAAAGCGATTCGAATTTTATGAAGTTTTGAATTTTTGACAAACTCACGTTTTTGCTCTAATTTTGGCAGAACATGAGACAACGATCTCAAATTTGATACATGAAATCGGTACTATTTAGCGATGATATGTACATAATTTCGTTATGATCGACAATTTGGTTCAAATTTATCAAAATCTTAACTTTGAGAAAAAATGATGTTATTGCATTAACTCTAACAAACAAAGATAGCAAACATTAATTTTATAGATAAAATCATCAGTATTAAAAAAAAATAGGTACACCGTTTTGTTATAATTTATTATGTAGTTCTTTTTTTCAGAAAGTTAACTTTGATAACGAATAAAGCCTACAAAACTGAACTTTGCAAATTACTTCTTCATTATTTTTGTTTTTTTTTACAAAGCTTTCTCTATGAGGAAGCCAAAATCAATTAACATATTTTCTTAGTATTTTTGGTTTTTTTTTCACAAAACTTTCTCTATAATATAAAAAATACCAAAAATAATGAGGAAGTAATTTGCAAAGTTCAGCTTTGATTCACCTGCAATCCAAAAAATTCCAGGAAAAAACTGTCTCTTTTTGCTCAATGTGCTCAATGAATTTTTTTTGTTCACAGCCCTTAATTTTTTTCTTTTTGTCAAAACTTTTTTCTCGTGTCATTTTTTCAATGCTACTCGACTAATTTCGTAGTAAGCACGATTGCTAAAGTGTTTTGAACGACTGGGATGTTGATGAATCCGTGCGCGAGTGAATCAGCTGGGAATCCGGTTTCGCCAGCGCACGGAACGCGATAGAGGAAACTATGGAATTTCTCTGTCTCTCTCGCGTTGAAGGAAAGAGGAAAGAGAGAGGAAGAAAGACTAAGAAAACGCTGCATAGGAGTGAGAGGCAGTGTAAAAACGTGAATGCTATTATACGGCGTATATATATAAATATATATGTACATGTCTATATAGGTAGGGCATGTAATTCAGTCTTCTGCGATTAACGGAACGAATGAACGATAGAGATAGAAATGGGAAAAATAAAAGATGTGGAACTTTGTTGTCTCGTTCGTTCTATATAACACAAATTCGAGAGTCGTTTGCTCACCACGAGAGATGAGTTTTCGTTTCCCCATGACGAAGAGGCTTCTACCTGGAATCTTGATTTTTTTATTTTAATACGCTGGGCCACTCGTCATCGATATGGAACCTACCAGGAATTTTTTATTTAGAAGGGAATTTTTTTTATATCTTCTTATTGAAGATAATTAATTGAGAATTTCCTAAACTTTGATCAAAGAATGTTTTTTTGCATTTAAAAAATAATTTTTCAGATCAGTTATGTGGATTACATTGTACTACAAAGTGAGAAAAATAATTTTTTTATCGAAACATTTATTAAGGATTTTTGTTGTAGTGATTTTATTATTTGACATTTAACTGAAACAAAAAATTATTCGGAACTTGACTACATTTTCTATGTATAGGATATTTCCTGACTTAGTCATATTTTTGGTTCAATATTATTTACTTATTTAATATTTGATTCTTAATTTGCATTTTATTTTTTGGATATATTCTTTTTTGTATAATTTAGATCTTACGCAAAATCGAACTATAAACATTTTTAAGGACATGTTATAATTATTGCGATCCCACATTTATAAAAAATATCGAGTATCAATATCAAAATTCTCCACTTGAAGTTGAAGGAAAGCTAAGTAAAACAATTATTTGGTACTTGATTGAATTTTCCATCTCTACGACATTTCCTGACTTTGTTATATTTTTATTTCATGTATATTTACTCGTTTAATATTTTATTTATATCTCGCGTTTCATTTTATGGTTATATATTTTGTTTTGTAGAATTTATATTATACGCAGAGCCGTATAATTAATATTTGAAGGAATGACATGTTAAAATGTGTATGAATATTGCGATTCATGTATAACAAATACTGAGTATTAATATGAAAAAATTATTAATTTAAGTTAAAAGTTATTAATTTAAGTTAAAGGACAGATGATTGAAACAAAATCTATTACGGGTTGTGTAATTAATTAAGATCGATAATTATTGCAATTTCTCACGTGGAATAAATATTGAGTATTAATATCAAAAAGTTATTAATTGAAGTTGAAGGACAGGTAATTGAAACAAAATCTATTACGGGTTGTGTAATTGATTAAGTTCCATAAATCAGGCTATAAATATATGGCAGATATATATCATATACGGCATCAGGAATTCAGGATCAAAACTCGTTTCATTGATCAACGAAACGACCACTTCACATGTTAATAAAACCAACTTCATTCAAGGAGAAACTCGACGAGAACAAAAAGCTCTGGATACTAATATTGAGACACACTTTACGTAATTCCGGCTAATTTTACTTAAATGAATGGAGTAAAACTGTAATTTCGTAATAAATTCTGAGCATTCTCTCAGAACTGGAAATTCATTGTGTTCGTTGATGAAGAAACAGCTTCGTATGTATTTTCACTGTGAGAGCAACTGAATGAAACTGATTTAAGCGATCAACGATGCTTAAATTCAATTATTCTTCAATTATAAATCAGAAAATATGAATCGATTTTTCTAATCTAAAAACTTTGGCCCATTATAAAATTTTGATATAAATACGATTGTTTGAAAGAAAGTGAAATGTCATTGTATAAAGATAATAGTAATTTTCGTTGTATTATTAATTGAAAATCAACATAAAATCCAAATAGAATATATAATACAATTTTGTTGTAATAAAATATTAAATTTCGAAATCGTCTATTTATTTACATTCCACTAAGTAAAATCATGTAACCAAATGACAAATGACTTGGCCATTAATCTAAATTCAATTTATCTCGTTTCGTGTAATGAAAGATCTTTAATCGATTAACCATCCAAATTTTCGATTGTATTAGTTATTCAAAAGTTATAGGAGTTTGCATGCCTGATGTTAGGTTAGGATAGAATAATTAAACTTTTGTATCTCTTGAACTGCTAATTAAATATTAAATCTAATATTAAAATCTAGGCAGTCAATCGATTAATGATTTTCTAATAATCAACATACGATGTTGTTTGTCACAATTGGCTAATTATATGGTTTTCTTTTTGCAAAAACTGCACGAAAAAACATGACATTATACATTTACAGATATCCGTCAATTTATTTATATAATTACCATTCAGCATAATAATATCATTTTAGTATAACACGTGAATAATATAACCATGCACAAAATCCATGAAATAGAACACACCACGATGTAGAACTTAAATCGAAATCGTTAATTAAATCGTCAGAAGTTGTCAAAGCGGTTTATAACGATCTTGCACTGATTCGTCTAGAGTGAAGCGTATTTAAGAGGACTCAGTGACCTGAAAAAGTAATTAGAGAAATTTTGTCAATGATACGATTTTTAAAAAAATTTAAATTGAAAACCTGATTAAAAATATAACAAGTATTATAATTTATCTACTTTATCTATCCAAACAGTGTAGCAGAATAGTGTGAGGTAAAAAGTAGTATTTTTCACTTGTCGTAACTTTCTGGTAAAACCAGTGAAAAAAATGTGGTGTTCGATATCATATTTTATCTGTCGAATATAGGAATTCTTTTTTTATGTTTTTATGACAGCCATGTAATTGAATGTGTAAACAAATCGTTCTCCATTTAAAATCACCGAACAATTAATTGCAATGAATCTAATCCCCACTGCATCCAGAATCACTGTATTCAATCCAGAATCCACTTCGTCAGATAAAATAAGACATTGAACACTAAAATTTGTTCACCGGTTTGCTCAGAAAGTTACGACAGGTGAAAATGTCCACTTTTTACCTCACATCATTCTGGTACATTGTATGTCTTATCAAATAGATACATTATAATGTTTGTTGTGTATTTAAAATTTTACTCTTGACCTCACACCTTTTTTCTGCACTGTAGATCTTTACAAAACTGCAGAATTACAACGATTGTTAGGTACTTAACGAAGTATTGGAGCCACATTTTTCGAAAGAAGAATATCTTTAAAAAAAATTCTTTTCACTATTTTAAGGTGATTTAAATCTCTTAAGCTGGTTATGTCGATACGCCAGAGTCATAAATGTCAGCGTCTATATGTCATTAAATAATGACCATATACGTCATTTTAACAGTATCAATAATATTACAAAAAATATTCGAGCATACTTAAAAATATTCGCAATAAGATTGAAACGATTATTCGTAAATAGTTTATATGTCTAATGTGGATTTGTCTCAATTTTTACGATGATTAATCAAGGAAACGTCATTTAGACCGGTATCGTATACTTTGACCTTGCTCCAATGGGACATTAGCCCGGTGACGTCTATTTTTTTACAATCCATGAATTTCCGAATGATATTCGAATCCGTGTTACTCTTATTTTTTCCCTACCTTTGATCTAAGTACGTTAATTCTCGATTTAAAGATCAATTTAGCTATTCCTCTCATAAGCGCAGTGTAAAAAACCCGATATCCAAGTTCAAATTATTCCTCCAAATACTCGGTAACAGCCTTCAAGATTTTCAGCAAGTAAAAAATGAATAGCTCAACAACGATATTTCAAACGCAAATGCACATGAGTTAGGATTGCCTCCGCGTCATTCGCCACCTCAAATGCAATGCAATGCTTATTGGGCCCGAAAGAGCACTCATTCGATCAGCGACCGAGTCAAGTCCATTGTCCCTCGTAAATACTCGGTCCCGATGTTGGAGGCTCGAAGAATCGAGCCGCGAGAGATTTCAACGACTGGCGAATTCGCGAAGGCGACATCGAGACACCCTGTAGACGGCGTCGACCGCAAGATCGGCAACGGCAGCTCCGCGGGGCCCGCAGGCATCGGAGGAGGCAAAAGAGCGAAAGAAGTCGTGAAGGAAAGGAACGAAGATCGCATTATACATGTTTATACACATATATATATATATACATATACGTATACAGTCAACTGTATGTAGTATAATATACCGGCTTGCCGATCCGGTGGCGCGCGGAGTTCTGCCCAACGCTGCCGCTACTCTCCGCCGGGGCTAAACTCCGACGTAGTATGCCGTGCATGCGAGGACGCCCGTCCGCTTTGGCTTCGGCCAGCCCGTTTCCCTGCACGACGGCACCGACGGCTGCGGCGGTAGAGGGGCCCACCTTCGCTTCGTGACGGCGGCAGCGCGCCGCCGGTGGCAAGTCGGGGACGCGCCGGGCGTACGGGGCACAGACGACCACGAAGCCAACAAACTCGCAGTAACTAACTGCGAGCCGTCCGAGCGGGAGTCGATACTACGATCCTCCGCCGACTACTTCATTTTTTCAACGTTCGTCGTTACCTCGACGAATTAAAAAAAAAACACAAACAATTTTTAAGTAAACCAAGTGCATATTTAAAAACATTATAATAATAATGAGAGAAGAAAAAAATCATGAAAATTGATTTTTAGGCGATTTTAAGTGCGTTAACTAAATTTTGGTGAAGTGAAAAATCGATATTTGATATTATTATTGGTAATAATAATTGTTGTTTTATCATGAAATATCGGAATGATCGATTGGCAATTTTGGATAAAATGATAAATAAAGTGGAAAGTTGTTATTACGCTTTCCCGAAAACTACATTGTCCGCTCAGTGGTGGAGCAATTGAGGTGGTTAACGGAGTTGGGAATACCTGTCTGAGCAACAGCCACCGGCACAAACGATGCCTCACAGCCGGGCCACAAACCGGTAGGAGACGTTTTTGTTTTTGTTTTTTTTTTTTCTTAGCGTGTACACCGGAGGTACAAACTTACACGCTGATAAAGAGGGAGGAGGACCTCAGAAGAGAAAAGAAAAAAATTTGGAGAAAAAGGGTTGGGGAGAAGCGCGAAAATATCACGTACTCTCTTCGTCGTCGGTCGTTGTGTACAGTGCCTTTAAAGTCAGTGTTCTGTGTGTACACACCGCTGCCTTAAACCGTGTGAATACCTGACGCACAGGTGTGTTGGTGCATTTCTTCGTGGATCCGTGTCCGTGCACAGCAGAGAACGACGGACGAACCGAGAGCTCTGGGCGTTCGGTTGGAGAGCAACGCAGCAAATGCACGAGAGAGCTCACTGCAGGAGAGCTCGCTGCACGCGAGAGAACCTCGCGTATCGCTCTACCCGAGCACCTGTGTGTTTGCCTCGTCCGTGTCTCGCTCCAACAGTCGCTGGTTGACTACGCTCCGCGAACAACTACTCGGACCCTTCGACCTGTTCAAAAATTTCGACCATTTTCAAGGATTCAAGATTTTTAAAACTAGTTTTAAACGGTTTGGAATTTTTTTTTCCGGTGAAAAACGTGTTTGGAGTGTGTCTGAGTTATTCTGTATTGTTTCGAACCGGTTTGCAACGGTTTGGTGTCTTTATTCGAGCACCGAAACCGTTTTGGATCGTTTCGGACAAGTTTGGAGCAGTTCCGAGAAGTTTGAATAAATTACAAGTGTTTGGAGTGATTTATAAGTTATTCTTAGTAGCTTCGAACTCGTTTGAAACGGTTTGGCGGATTATTTTAAGCACTTGAACCGTTTTGGTTCATTTCGGACAAGTTTGAAGCAGTTCCAACCAGTTTGAAGAGGTTTAAGTGGCTCATTGAACAACTCGAACCCTTTGCCTTTGGGATTTTCGCGGGTACAACTAGTTTCATACATCTTGGAATGAATAACAAGTGCTTGGAGTGATTCCTGAGTGATTTCGAATAACTTCCGACCAGTTTGGAGCAGTTCGGAGGCTTTGTGAACCGGTTTGAAGCTGATTGGACCGTTTTGTGACCAGTCCGAAGCAGTTTGGAGGCGTTTGGAGATTTGGAATCGTTGTGGACACTGCGGATCGCTTGGGATTTGAATTTTACTGTGTTTTTGGAATGTTTACGGAGTTTCTAGCGCAATTGCAGATGTGCAGAGCCGAGAAAATCGAACCGGATCGATAGATCGACTGGTGGTCAGGATTATTTTCTTTTTAGATCTTTTTTCGACGAAGGGCTGGGCTCGGAAAGGAGAAGCGACGAAAGAGACGGAGGAGAAGAGAAAAAAATGAGTAACGTGAATCTTCGAGTGTCGCGAGGAGCAGGCGATTGAGATTCACGACTCGTGCGACTCTTGTACTCCCGCCCTGCGAGAGAACCGACGTCGCCGTCGCTGCATAACCCGGGTGCGCCCATGAGAGACGCACACCGGTATTCACAGGAATATTATATTGACGATTATAATAATAATCGAGAGCCGGCCACGCCATGAGGATTCTTAAAACGCTGCACTGGTACGTTTATCGAGACACTTCAAAATATGTGGACTCGTTATTTTTATGAAATTCGAGGATCCATTCAACCATTACTTTCCTAACGAGACGTTGACGATTTTACATTTTTAAAAAACCCACTTTATGTCCACAGTAAAAGTTTTTATCGTTAGCGAAAATCACAGAGAACTCCAGAATCGTTTTCTGCATTAATAATTTAATAATTTTGCTAAACCGGTAAATAGCACGGTTATCAAAACTGTACCTATTGATTACTTTCGAACTCTAGTTATTTATGTAAATAAAGCGAAATTCACTTTTTTAAGTGAATAATCTACTATATGGATTTGCTCAAAAATGATAAATTTGAATTATTAGTAGGAAAAATAGAGGCTCAGCATTTTTTTTACTTTTATATTTATCATATTTTGTAATTACTTTGTATGGAAAACCTTTTTTTAAATAATATAATGTTCATACATTTTGTTACGAATATGATGGAAAATTCTAAAAATTAAAAATCGTCCGATGTCCGCACTTTGATTCTGCTATTCGAGAGGTTGATAGACTGAATTTGTCGAAAAAAAAACTTTTCATTAGTCTTTAATGTTATCACGTGGGAAAGTATTATGTACCAAAGTAAGAACCCAAATACGAGTACTTTTTGGCGCAAAATATATTTCTTATATACACGTGCTTGATCTAAAAATATTGACCTATGAAATCTCAAAAACTGTAAAATTTCAAGGAAGAATAGAAATTAATTAATTAGCTCTCGCTATATTCTTGTTGTATAACGAGGCCATAACAAAAAGACAAGATTCACCGCAAGTATCAATATCTCGCTGTTCAAGATTTAATTAAATGAATTCTCTTAAAGAATGTAGCTGAACATTATATTTTCATAAACTATTACAGAAAATTGAATTCATATTCACAGTTTGTTATTTTTCTCTAATGGCCTCACACAAAAAGTACTTTGTACTAAGAAACTTAACGACAATATAAATATTTACTCCGTAAAATATATTCATTAAATATCTATAATAAATTTTCAAATTTAATGTGTAACAAGATATATATTTCAAATGCTGGTACAGCTGACATTAAAAGGTTTCAATGGCCAGTTTAATAAGAAGTAATTCACAGAAAACATTTCAAAAATTCTGCATGGACTTTCACTTCGACAAACAGCAATTTCACAAATTACCAACGAAAGTAATGACGCTGAAAAATTCTTTGCAAAATGTACTTATTACACTCAGAAAAAAATTGCATCAATAATGAAACTGCTTGCGTGTTGTCAAAAACAGGTTTCGCTGCTCCAATGCAGCATTAAATTTTTATAATTTTTTATGAGACGAAAACAATAAATAAAGAATGATCAAGAGATAACTGTATTGTCTGCATTGCGTATGTATTTTTAAAGAATTCAACACTGCAGTTAAATAGAAAAAACTTATTTCTATGTAGCAAATATTAATGCTATTTTTTTTCTCTGTACATATCCATTATAAATAAATAAAATTTTGTGTAAAACATATGTAGTATTTCATATCGCTGAGATACATATTTTTCTTACAATTATGTATGCTGAAGCCAATTTTATTTGCATGGAGTTAATGATTCATTCAATTATTTAAATTGCTAGTTCGATAAAAAATAAATCACAAATAACGTTAAAAAATATCCGAATGGACTTTCACTTTCACAAACAGTAATTTCACAAATTGCTGACGGAAGTAATATCTTAAAAATTCTTTCAAAAATGTTCTTATTACGTTTCCATTATAAACTCGAAAATTTGAATTCATCAAAATCATGTCTTGGATTATATTTTATCTTTATAATATTTAATCCTAGATAGCTTTAAATTGACAACTTAATAAAAATTAAGGCCACCCAAAGTAAAAAAAAAATTGCCATATGAACTTTCACTCGCACAAATAGCAATTTCCGAAAATGCCTACGGAAGCAATGTCTGAAAAATTCGTCCAAAAAGTTTTAATTACACCCATTAAAAATTCCCGCATCAATTTTCACTCGGACAAAAAGCAATTTTAAAAAAATGTGAATAAAAGCAATAACTGAAAAATTCGTAAAAAAATGTTTTCAATACATACCCGTGAAAAATACTATATTTTTCTTGAAATTCTATATTCCGCTGCATTGAATAAAAAATAATTCCCAAACAAAGTTAAAAAAATATCCGTGCAACTTTTCACTGGCACAAACAAAAATTTTCGCAATTCCCGTCGCACGTAATAACTTAAATATTTATCAAAACACGTTTTAATTACATGTCAATTAAAAATGCCATTTTCCATATACTTATATATGCATATTTTGCATCAAAGAAAAAATAATTTCCAACCAGAGTAAAAGAAAATCTCCGGATGAACTTTCACTCGCACAAACGGTAATTTTACAAATTACCGTCGAAAGTAATAACGCTGAAACGATCGAGCTGTGATCGTATATAGGAACATACAGAGCCAAGGAAAAGTTTTTATTCAAAACGTGTGCTATTCGCGATGTCGGTTAGTTGGCGTGACTGGAATTCTCATTGATCTGACAGAGTACGAGCAGAGGTGAAATACTAAAAGTTTTCCAATGGATTTGCACGCTCTCTCTCACTCTCTCGCTCCCTCGAGTATTATTTTCAGCCCAATGGCATTTTGCACGTGGGACGGATTTTTTTTTCCTGGAAATGAGGATCTGTCTGGGTGCAGGTATATAAGCAACCGGTAGGGGTGGAAATTACGAGACGACTAGCCGAAACTACCCCAACCCTCCCCCACCCTCTATACAATTTCTAGGAGCAAATTACCCTCGACTGAACGACTCACCCTGACCGCCTTTGTATCTCATCAGTCCCTCGACATTGAATCGGTAAAATTCTTGGCCAACCAGAGGCCATTTAAATCCGCACCGTTATGACGTCATCGCAAATACACTGTTAAAAATTATGGTAAATTTACAATGCTAAGTGACATGAAATTTACAAAACCCTTGTACAAAATGATGATTCCTAGACCATGCATTTGAAAATTACAAAATTGTGCACTATTTCACTCACTGTTAGAAATGATTGGAAGTTTATTATTCATAAACTCGTCAACGAAATTTAATAAACAATTTTTGTATAGAATTCATGTACTTTTCCAGTAAAAGTGAAGCAAATGATTGAAATTCCAGTACTTTTACTATACAATTAAAATAAATTATTGTATATGCTGTACCAAACATTAATTTTACATACACGTGTATACTAAATTTCATATCCTAGTTTATGAATAAAAAATTTCAGTAAAAGTACACTGAATTTCAAGTAGATTTTTTTTACAGTGCTCGTTACAGAGAAAAAAGGAAATTTAGTGCTTGGATTTTCGCTAATAAATTTTTGAACTCTACTGTCATTGAATTTTTCAATACTGCAATAAAAAAATCAATTGCGTGTATAGGAAAAGTCGAATGACGTCGACTAAAATTCGAACTTGCAATCTTAAAAGAGCAGTTAAATATCAATTTTGAAGAATTTGTTCAAAGCTAGGACAAAGATAGCCGTATTTAATATAATGGAAGTCAAATTTGGTCGTTTTTTGGTCATTAGAAAAAGATTCGATAATTATTTTCCCGCTAAATGTTTATATTTTTTCTTGATCACTTATATTTATGTTTCTAAAGCATATGAAATCTATAATATTTTGATTTAAAAAATATTGTGCGATTGTGGTAAATTTACAGTAAATTGTTAGTAAATTGACACTTTTTTCGGTACTACGACTTTAAATATATGTTTCGAACACATATGAAATTTACAATACTTCGTGCGGATAAAAACTACCTGCGAAAGTTTTGTAATTTTACAATAAATTTTTTTAACAGTGTACTATCATTATTATTCTTCTCCGGTAGTTTGGTATTCAAGTATGATTATCAATGTTTCCAGCGAATTTATCGCAGCGACCTCGGTTGTGAGACGCGCGCCAACGAAGGTTCGGGGCCTCAAGAGGCGAAATGCGATTAGGTCTGTTTTCACACGAATGTCGCACCCCGGATTATGTTCACAGTGAATTTAATAACTAAGAAAATTTTTTGCCGCTTAAGTGTAAAGCAATTAAATGTTCAAACATGAACCGTTATTCTTTGCTGGAATTTTTTTACAAATGAAATTTTTTTACTGAATTTCTTACTCGTTGATTGACGATTATTAATTTTTTTATTGTAAATTATTTATGACGGGCAATACACGACAATTTAACTTCGAAAATGTTCACCGACAAATTTGCTCGATGATTTTTTATATTGTTCCAATTTCCGACAATTATCACGATGGAAATTTTAAGTAATCAACAATGTTTTATAATGAACTGAAAATGATTAACATTTGTTTTCTGCAGCAATTTAAATCATTACATTAACTCCATCACTACTGTGTTTTGAGTGCGCAGGATTAATATTCATCTTGCATATTCAATGATCCGCAGATTAACGTTAATCCTGATAAATATGATGGATATTGACGATAATAACTTCAGTTGCAAAAATATTAGTTAGAATCCTAACATTTTCCTCCTTATAAACTTTCTATTACTCTAAGGAATTTTTTCATTGATTAATAAATCATATTTGATTAATAAATCTAGTGCAATGCATTTCTAATATATATATATATATTTTAGTAACAATTTCTAAAAAAAAGCATTAACCTCATAAATTGCAAGTATATTGCCTCTAATTTGAGGTCACTGTATCACTCTTTTTTTACGTTCCATTTTGTGCACTCATGGCTCCACTTTTGCACGTGAAGTATAATCAGCGTGAAACTCAATTAGCCACACTTTCCAGTCACTCACTACGTGTATACTCGACAATTGTGTATGCTCGTCATAGAGTTCTTCCTTGTTCATTGACGCGAGCGAAATACACTAACACTTGTGAGTAAACCCGAGTGCGACATTCGTGAGCCCTTCGATAATGATCGAAAGTACATAACTATATACCGTAATTCAAATAGATGCAGTACAGTAGTCATAAGCGCAGTTGTAAAGTATTTTTAATTTAGAAAACCTTAATTGAAATTTAATTACTCGAATCAGTGACTCAGCTTCTGACCATTGAAATAACAAGTCATAAACATTTAATGACGACAACTGTGGTGCTCTGATAACCGCAAATGAGCCTCATAACTATGCTCGAAGATGAGTATAAAATTTACTTTAGAAAAAAATTTCCATTTACTCCGTGGATATTATTATAAAAATATATTGGCACGATTTGCGATTTAGTGGTAATTAAATTTTCAATAATAATCTATAAAATAATTTCCATTGCTAAATATATTTTGCTCTGAAAATTTGGAAACATGGGACGTGGTTGTATATTGTTTAGGAACATAGTCTGTGAATTGGTTAATATTTGAAGAAATAAAAAATTCACGAACAAAAAAATATCTCTTCACGAGACGAGAAACAGGTAAAAATTAGTGGTTTTTATCAAGGAATGAAAAAGGAAAAAAATAAAAATACCTCACCTCTTCAGCCTCCGGTGTTGAAATAAAAGTGCCAAATATAGAATTTTCATGAGGTGAGAAAAGCTCCTGGTTATTATGAGTCGCCGTCAATAACTTTGTTTGTTTTTGCAGTTTGCACATTTTTTGGAAACATCCGATTGGTCAGATATTTTAAAATAATTATCAGCTGTAAAGATAATTTTGATGCGCTAAAAAACGATTGAAAAATTGCCAAGAAGAATTTCGTCGTTTATTAATATTTTATTGGCAACGTAATAAATTTTGCTCCGACAATTCAATATTTTGATCTAAGTATCCCAAAACTTGAATAATTGTTAATTTGTTATCCGGATCAGAAACTTGACAGAGCTTAATTTCATTCAAGAATAGAGCATATTAGTGTGTCATTAATCGAAATATGTAAGCAGAATGATTAAAAAATTACCAAAATGCAAGTCGTTGTTCATTGAAATTTTATTGGCAATGTAATACATTTTTGCAGGCCGATTCAACAAAATATTAAATTGCCGGAAAATAATTATACTAGTCTCCCAAAACCTAAATAATTATTATTCTGCTGCAGAACTCTGCAGAAACTGAGTAATCATAACCACAAATCTTTCCGTAGTAATGATAAACTAAAAAGAGAGCGAATTTGTGTGTCAGTATTTCTTAAATAGTAAGCAAAATGATTTGACAATTATCAAAGCTGCAGATGTCGTTTATTAATATTTTATTAAAAATCTAATTTTCCTTTCCGGCAATTTAATATTCTGTATCTTGGACACAAAATATTAAATTGGCGGAGGAAAATTATACGACTATCCCAAAAGCTAAATAATGATTATCAATGTTCAGAAACTGAGTAATCCTTCCCACAAAACTCACTGTAGTAATAGTAAACTAAGAATAGAGCACATCAGTGTATCAGTAGTTAAAAAAAGTAAGCAAATCCCGCAATATTCGGAGCCTTACATTAAAGTACAAAACTGGATACGACGGTTTAAAGAAAGGAAACGAAAAGCGTTTTGTTTTGTTCTGCGGATAACCGGTCTCCGCATATACTTATATTCACGTATACACATTATATCCATATACAATATATTCCATACATATGCAATATACATTAATTCACGATTTATCTAGTTTAACGTCAGATGTTTCATTACATTAACAAATAATGCTCACATCTGACGTTAAACTGGATAAATCATGAATTAATGTAATTAATTACATTAACAAATAATGTTAACATCATGCTCAGAAACTGAGTAATCCTAGCTACAAAATCCACTGTAGTAATAGTCAACTAAGAATAGAGCATATCAGTGTGTCAGTAGTTAAAAAAAAAGTAAGCAAATCCTGCAATATCCGGAGCCTGACATTGAAGTACAAAACTGGATACGAGGGTTCAAAGAAAGGAAACGAAAAGCGTTTTGTTTTGTTCTGCGGATAACCGGTCCCCGCATATGCCTATATCCACGTATATACATTATATACATATACACAATATAACTGACAGCAGTGGATGCGCAGTCGGTGTGTGGCTTCGGCGATGCCCAGAGTAAAGCAGCATTGTTTGCGGCCATAACTTGGATGGGTGACCGCTTAGTCGTAAAAATTTGAGCGGTAGGCATTTTTTCTGAGTTTCTAATAAATTCGAATACAGTAGAAACTCAGTAAAATAAAGTTTTCCGCAGTTTCCCTGAGTTCTCGAGGAAATGCGATACAGTAGTGCATTAGAAAGAGTGGCAGCCGTACAACAGTCTTAAAGGGGTCTCGAGGAATGAAATGGGAAATAAAGGGGAGGGGATAGTCAAAGCCAATTGGTGTACTTGAGGAATAATCAATAAAAAAATATACATATACAGAATACATACATAAGCAATATACATCGATTCACGATTTATCTACGCTGTAAAAAATGCAAGTGAATTTAATATACAAAGGGATACGAGATTTACGAATAAAGTATATGAATTCCATTTTAATATACTTTTATTGTAAATTTGATAATCGTATATAAATTCTACGATACCGATATTTGAAAATTATAGTACGTGTGCATCGATTGAACTGTTAGTAGACCCGTGAACGAAACTCAATATACAGTTTAGGACACTTCATAACCACACTGTCAGAAATTTTCGTACGAAAATTAATATAAAGTATTGGAAGTTTTTTGGCAGATACGCGTATATTACACGTGATATACAAATATTAAGTAATAAACAAAAAAACGGTTATAAAATTAATATACACTATGCTAAAAACTTCATAATTGTTGTGTCTATAATGTGTTTTTTGAAATTTTACAACGTATCCGTATATTAAATTAAAATTAATACATCGTATCTGCAAAAAAACTTCCAATACATGTAATAATTTTCAAAATATTTTTAAGAGTGCAAGATAAAATTTAATGCACATCTGCGTAGTAAATATAGGATTCCAATTCTTTAAATTTTCTGACTGTCGTTTAAAAGAAAATGCACCAGTGCTTTTGAAAAATATCAATAAACGTAATTCCCCAAGTATATGAAATTTTCAAATCCTGTAGATTAATTAGGAAATAATATACGCCGAGTGGTAAATTCACCGGCAGGTATAGGAAATTAAAAAGTGGACCTCCTCTCTTCTGCCACGGGAAACCCAGCTCAACTCCGCTAGATGGCGAACTGTGTATAAGTACGGGCTATCGTAAGTCACCAGACGTCCATCTACTGATGTGCTGTTTTCGTACTGTTGTTCATGAGGGGCTCATTAGTAACTCAGTAAAAATAAAGCCACTTGTATCGGCTAGGATTACCGAAGTTACCTTGTGCCCTCATGCAAATGCAATATAGTGCTGCATTTTAGCATGAGTGGCTGCGGACAACACTCTTAAGAGCCTCTATGAAGGAAAGAAGTGAGAGGCAACGTAAACGCTGAATAAGACATACTCAGGAAGATTCCAATAAAAATATGTATACAAAGCAAAACTTCACTTTTACTTCAAAGAGGTTATAGGGTGGGGGTCAAAATAGCGAATGATCAAAATAGCGAACGGCTAAAATAGCGAATTTAAAAATGTGGGGGGTGAAAGTATGGGACTAAATGTAAAATGGCCATAATTATGAAATTCGCTTTTTCAGCCATTCGCCATTTTCATCATTCGCTATTTTGATTGCATTATAATAAGATGGAGGTCAAAGTAGTGAATGGTCAAAATAGCGTATGCCTGAAATGGCGAATTCCATAATGATGACCATTCTAGATTCAGACGTTCGTAATTTTGAAATTCGGTATTTTAACCCTTCACTATTTTAGTCACTCGCTATTTTAACCCCCACCCAAGTTATACAATCCAGCGCAGGTACAGTACATTCCAAGTACAATAGTCCATTATTTCCTATGCACACCGCTTGCAATTTTACGAGAGAGTTTGGAAAATCAAAAGCCAAGTGGTTTATAATATTCAAAACCGATTGCTTATTATCACTATACCAGTATTAGATTTGTCAATGACGAATGTATCTGAAAATTAATATATGGTATATGCATCGAAGCTTTATATACCGGTATATTAATTTGCAATAAAAAAAATTTTACAGTGTAATTTAACATCAGATTTTTCATAATTTTAGCAAATAATGCTCATATCTGACGTCAAACTAAATAAATCATGAATTAATGTTATCAGTTATATTAGGAATAATGCTAACCATGCTCATAAACTGAGTAATCCTAGCCACAAAACCGACCGTAGTAATAGTAAACTAAGAATAGAGCATATCAGTGTGTCAGTAGTTGAAAAAAGTAAGCGAATCCCGCAATATCCGGAGCCTAACATTGAAGTACAAAACTGGATACGAGGGTTTAAAGAAAGGAAACGAAAAGCGTTTTGTTTTGTTCTGCGGATAACCGGTCCCCGCCTATACCAATACCCTCGTCTATTCGTCTTCTCCTGAAGATTCGTTGAAGACTTTTGCCCAAACGTCTTTGGACGACCGCGAGACAAAACAAAAAAACGGAAAAAGGGTGTTTACCAGCAGGAAACGCGCGCGTGCGCTTAAGGTTCATTGGAAATTGAATGGATGAACGTTGAGGTAGTTTTGGCCGCGTGTGCAGTAACCATAAGAACATGATGGTAGTTGTTGGTGTGCATTATCAAGTATAACCAGTAACCGGCTGCGATGCCTATAGACGACGCCAGAACGTAGGTATTTCCTACTGCTGCTCTTTGTTCAACCAACGCTTGCTTTCTGGCTGGCCCATTGTCTCTTTATGTCGTTCTTTCCGCATACTGTACAGTATTGCATACATACAGTATGAGCCCGACGAACATATGGTTACACTCAGAGAAATCGTAATATATTACAGTTAACTATAAAGTGACAACTATCCATTTTTAGGCCATGCAACTATTTTCATACGCTTTAAAAAAATATTGGAAATTTACTGCAGCTAGTGATACAAAATTCAAAAAACTGGTGTGAGGATAAATTCTTCAATATTTTAATGAAAATTACAAAACGTTCATAGTGATCCAGTTACATTGCTAAAACTGTAGAAATAAAATTTTTTATATTTTATTAGTTAACGGATTTGTCAGTTCTCATATAAACCTTCGATATTTTTGTAAAAATTACGATTTCAATGTCATGCAATTTTTCAGTTATCCACAGAAGAAAGAAAAGAATCATATACCGAGAACGGAATACTTGTTAAAAAGTCGGTACTGTGGGTACTCAAAAATCACAGTGTCATTGTTTCGTTTAAAAACGCTTTGTAATATTAATATCTTCGTAATAAAACAAAATCGGAGTTCGTTCAGTGATATTCATAAACAATATTATGAAGTTTCCGCCGGCCACAGAATAATACACTACGAGGATTGTGAGCACGACATGCGAAACAACAAAAATTGAATGGATATTCCTAGTATTTTGTAACAGTAAATCTCCAATTAACGCAAATCTTTTTCAATATTGATGAATATGTAGAACAGATGAATAAGCGATTTATGATGCAGGTTGTCAATAAAAACTTCCAGTCTACCACTCTAATTTTCTATTAAATTTTGTTAACAGTGTAGTTACGGTAACTATGAAAATGGTCATGTTGAATATTTCATAGTGGTGGCAACTATATAAAAAATTGGTTCTCTATAGTTACTAATACCATAATTTTCTCTCAGTGTAGCTGGCAAAACGTTGACAACCTCACGTAAACTTCTGCGACGTTTCGCGCGCGAGTTTTGTCCACTTGCTAACGCGACATCTAACTCCGCTTGCGTCAACTATACGCGCTGCAGACAGGCATCAATGAACCCCGGAGACACGAAGGTTCCGCACTACGTATGCTACCGGATGTCGAACGTCGCTCTTATAGCAGTTTTCTCGGTTTAACTGTCTTCATGACTCAGGAAAATGTTCGGCTATCATTGTAACCTGGAACATCCATTTAAAGCTATTTAACTAAAGACATGGTGAACTCGGTTGGTTTCCTGAGTGAGTTGCACTGATGTCAGCGAAAATTATAATTAAATAGACCAAATCATTCATGTGAAATATATATAATCGAGTATCTCGTATATGCGACAATAACGTGTAGCTAAAGCCTTAATATATAAAGTTGAATCAAGCTTATTGAAAATGAAAATGAAAAAAAAAACAGACAATTGTTTTTTCAGAGTGTGTAAGATAGGGAACAAACAAACGAAAGTATGGCTACATTTGACCTTAAGTATTATGCGTAAAAAATGTGGAGAAAGAATATATGTATATAACAGCTATGAAGAATCTTTATTAAGAATTTTATCAAATTATTATTCAATATAAATGGACTTCAGAGAGTCGAAGTTTTTTTTCCGGAACATGCAAACGGATGTTGGATGGCGCACTTAAGCGTTTCCTGGGTGGAAGTTTCTTTTCATGGCTCAGAGAAATGTTCAGCTATCACTTTGACCTGAAACATACACTTAAGGCTAATTTCCTCAAGAGAGGAAGGGGAACTCGTTAGTTATGGTGAATGGGTTCTTGACGGTTGAATAAAATAACACTCATTTTTGCTGTTTGCAATGTCAAGTTTGATTTATTTCCGGTAAGGATTTAAATCATTGTTTTCCCTCTTTATAAACCGACAAATACCAAACTCTTATTATGACAATATTATTTATCATTCAAGGTCGATTTGAATAGCAAATATAACAGCCGTCAATGAATGTTATTAAGTTTTGACGATAACAGATTGCGATGACAAAAACTCCGTTGTCATCGATGTTCCTATACAGGAAAATTTCGAACATCTGAAATCATTGTATTTTTGTCTCTTCTTATTGTTCCATCAATCCGTAAAATTGATAAAGCAATCAGAACGGACGATATTTTGATAATTATTTTCTAATCACGTTCCATTATATTAGCAAATATTCTTATCATCTGACGTTAAACTGGATAAATCGTAAATTAATGTAATTAATTATATTCGATTCCGGTTGTGACGGTATTTTTTCACGATTAGAAATTGATTCCAAAAATATTGTCCGTTCCGATTGTTTCATTAATTCGCAAAATAATAAGAATACATTTATAAATCAATTGGGTTATAAATTAGATGGAATGAAAAAACGAAGATTTCAGATGTTCGAAAT
Source organism: Tromatobia lineatoria (assembly GCA_949699805.1). Taxonomy (NCBI): domain Eukaryota; kingdom Metazoa; phylum Arthropoda; class Insecta; order Hymenoptera; family Ichneumonidae; genus Tromatobia; species Tromatobia lineatoria. Next base: position 14,716,931 of record OX453039.1, on the reverse strand, counting down.
TTTTCCGCATAGGAAAATCGATAACAACGGAATCTTCGACATCGGTCGACTAAAAGCTAAGTTACGATTTTCCAAACTTTGATCAATAAATATCACAGGCTGTCATCGTCGAATTAATAACAATCATTAATAATTATTCAGCCAAATATCAATTGAAAATGAATATAACAGCTATCTGCTTAATTGTCCACACCGAGAAATGAAGGCACTTTTTTTTAACTCACTCCAATGAGCTTGTCCTTAGAGGCCTAAGCGATGCTAGGAAGCGGAGCAAACACACTGCGTTGTCAACAGAATCTTGATCCCGGAAGTTAAGACTCTTATCTCACCGCTTCCCATAAGCATCTACATGTAGTGGAAGATAATATAATATACTAGTCGGAGATCGCAAGTCCCTAACAAACCGAGACTCACCGCGGAGACTTTCATGTTCGCATAATCGTGAGATTCGTCTAGTGGGTTAGGGGGCAGGGGGGAGGGGGAGTTGAAAGACATAGACTTCAGTTAATTAGACCCGGAACACCTGGATCTTTTACACACGCAACATTGTATCGTACGTGTTCATTTAGCTATAAAGACACTGTAGTACTTGAGTCCTTTGTACCAAACTATTCAAGCCTTAGATATTTTAACTTATAGGTGATTAAAAAAATTGTTCAATGTCGTATTTCGCAAAGCTTTGATGTAGGCTTCTTTATTGGATTGTCAATCTTTATAATAAATGAGTGTCAAGTCATAAAATAAAGGACTGGCATTTAATTATTTAAAAAATTGAAAGTCTTATTCTATTATCGTGAATATATTCTAGGCATTATATTTATGAACAGCTGAATACATTTGGAAGTTCATACAAATTCGGATTGAAAATTACTCATTGATGATGAGTACTTGAATCCTTTGTATGAAAATCCTTAAATATTTTAACTTATAGGTATAAAAAAAAATGTTTAATGCAAAATTTTTGAATTGGAACATTTTCTTCGTTTACGCGATTTTCCAAAATCATGGAGTAAAGGTCTGGCATTCATTTACTTATAATTCTAAAGATACTGTTGTAAACGCTGGATTTGAAAATAACTGAATACATTTGCAAGTACATGGGAATCGCTATTGCAAATTAGCCTATGGTAGTGATAATCCAATGATATATGATTTCCTATCAACTTATCCCAAATTATCTTTGACAGTATTCCTGCCAAAATACTGCAATGGGGAACTGCAATGAAAACCATAATTTGTCATGAGAGAATGAAATGCGGTAAAAAATGTTTCATTAGGAAGAATAAATTTTACAATAAGAACACTGCAACACTTCGGACTATTGATGGCAGTATAAATTAATATAATGGATTCTACCATTTTTTATGATTTAATTTATCAATCAATTAGTTATTAACGCCAACCATAAAGTTAAGCGATTGACATCACCATTCAAATTGGTAATGACAACTAATTAATTGATGATGTTAACAAATTAATTAATAATGACAACTATTCAATTGACAATTTTGACCAATTGATTGATGATGTCAACAAACCGATTGATGATGTCAACTAGTTAAACATAGTTGACTTACAAAATAAAATCTAGCTGCAGTCGTAAATTCGATGTGTGTATTTTACAAGCAAATAGAAGTTGCTTGTCTCAATTAACGGTAATTCTCAGTGTAGCAATTGCTTTAGCACTTATTTAGCTAGTGTTGAGCACTCGAATCTCCTTAAGCTAATTAGTAAATAATTGTATCAATTACCATTTATCCAAATATGTATATTTTACCTAATGCACGCAAAAAACTCATTAGACCCAGAGAAATGGGTTTCATGAGGTTTTTTTTACCCTAATCGCGGTCTATTTGAAATAAACAAAATTTCATCCTTATTAAATAAGGCGTTTATAAAATCAATAAAGAATTTATTAGAATAAAACAAATTCTATTCAACCGAACGAAAATCCCATCATGTCAGCATTTACAGAACACATAAATTTAAGAACAAATCATTTATTCTTAAATGTATTTAAACAATAAAGCGCTATGATAAAATATATCAGATCTAAATAAAAATCCTTTTATTTCAAATAGATCCCATATTTGATTAAAATAAACCCATCACACCGATTTCTCTAGATCCATCCAATTGAAGCAAATATCGATTTGCGTAAAAAGTTGAATACTCTCTAAAAATCATGTTTTTCTTTATGATTTCCAGGTCTAGAAGGCGCAGCGGAAGTGGCGTGGCGGACATTCACCTGCAGCCGTCTCAGCTGCAGGAAAACAATAACGGCAGCTCGCGGGAAAACATCAAAGGAGGCGGAGAGTCTCGGGAGTCGAGAGTCGAGATTTCGAGTATTCCCGATGAGATGTGGGGGCAGGGGTCCTCCCCGGGTCATCACCGGGAGCTCCCCGTCGACGTGCCCGACACTCTCCTAGAGCAGGCGTACGCTAACAAGCAGGTAATGTCGTTGATGTTGAATCGTAGCGAAACAACGTCATCCTCGAGCTCCGCATATCGTCAAAGATCTACCGATCGCATTGACGAGACCGATTTCAACATACGTAGCGCTAGCGATCACCAAAAACCTCCCGATAATCGTCATCCAAACCGTCATCAAAGTAACATGTTAGCCCTAAACATTAAGAGCAGCAACGTTGTCGACGACAGCGTCGGATTTCTGGACAATTGTCCAGATCGTAACGAAAGTCCTGTAGATAAACCGCGTGTCGAAAGCGTTCACGCTAAAACGGCCATAATCGTCAACAAAGACGACAATCAGAATCACAATATTCGCGAACAAAATCAAACACTAGCGCGTATTATCGAGATAAATGTATTAAACGAGAATGACAATCGGGATCTTCCTTCCCCGTTGCCAAAAAAACTGGACGACGATATTATGAACAATGAGGAGGATCAGGAAGTCGTTAAGACAATACCTCTGGATAAGATCAATCCTTTTGACATAACCGACGACGAGGAAGATCAGGTTTCCGCTGATAGTCCTTCAATGTTGATCCGCGACGACGTTTCAACGCCTTCTGCAGTTCTTCTGCAGAAGGAGTCGAGCGTCGACGCCGACGAGGACTATCCATTCGCCAAGGAAGACTATCCTACGATGCTCAAGACTTGCAGCGATGATTCCGCCAGTCCAAGAAGCTCTTCCGGTCGATCTGACAGCACTGCGCCTTTGGACAGCAGCTTGATTCTTGCTGGAAAAGAATCTCCGCTTTACGACGCAAGGAGAATTGATCTTGGATCGCCTTGTCGGCCTCTTGTTCCGGAAATAAAGATCGCACCGATTTTTACCAGAGGCAGAGAAACTACTTCCTTCGACAATCCGGCTTATGGCCTCGCTGCCGATCTCCACGATCTTCATCAAGGTCTTCTCATGCGATCCGATGAAGTCACGGACCTAACGAGACTCATTGACGAGCAACAGAATTTGGTAAACGGCAGAAAGCCACGATCCAATGATAAATCAGCGTCTTCGCCACTTTGGGCGCCCAAGGATCACTTGATCCATCAGGTCCATCAAATAAGAAATTCCTCAACTCCTGCGGAAATGAGCAAAGTCAAGAAAAAAGCCTCGTCGAAACGACAGATCGACGGAGAGAGACTCAAATCGCGATCGAACAGAGACGATTTGGAAATCGATGCCGAAGGTTTATTAGGGGCTGGATCGACCGACGATCTTCTCAATGGAGAGATGACGAATCTAACAATGACCAGGAGCATTAAGAAGAAAAAACAGCTGGCTCAACAACAGCATTCTTCGAGCGGATATTCGACGTTGAGGAGCGATGCCTCGATTGCCGATTTCCCGGATCAACAGATTCGATCCGACAGATCTTTTCTCGTCGTTGGCAATCGTTCTTACAGAGAAGTTGCCGTCGATTGTCCGGCGGATTTTGTACCCGTTACCAAGACTCATCCGGTTTATCCGCCGCCGAATAGAGGCGACGGTACGATCGACAGAAATTCGACGCTGCAGAGCCTGAAAAACGACGGACAGGAGAAAAATAAAAGCTCGCGACTCAGTATTTTCGGGAGCGATAACGCAGCGACGGTAAATCAACATTCCAAAGAGAATGTCGCCGATTTGAAGAATGAGAATGAAGGCGATACCGATCATCTACGTCCGCACGTTAAGGCCGATGATTTTAGGAACGAAGTTGTTAGCGCGTTAGGAAGATGTCAAGAGGGACGACCAGAGAAGGTAAGATCGAGGGTTAAAAATCGCGTTCTGCGTTACACCGCGCGTATCAATATGTTGGGTCGACGCCGACCGAGCGAAAATCTCATTAACGCTTCCTCAGCACGCATATCCTCTAATAATTGCTTACACGCTTCTCACGACTCTTCTACGCTGACTCACGCTTGTAATATCTCTTCGGCACCTAACACAACGACCAATAAATGCCTTTCCAAACGTAAATATCGTTATGAAGCGCAACCGGATCATGTCAACGACAGAATACCACGCGCCGGATCAACGCTTGATCTCATGCAACGGGAGACCAATCAAAATTCGCGAAATTCGCTACGCGAACTCGTTGGCCGTCGGGATTCGACACCCGTGATAGTTTATTACTCCTCGAAGGAGGAAAAGACTTGGCTACTCCAGGAGAATAATTCCTGTCGCGTAATGAGTATCGACGAATTGAACGAGGACGACGAAACTATGAATGAAAAATTTTCCACGAATCTCGACGACACGGCAAAATTGCAAAACGAGAAAAATTCTATACTCTCCTTGGAGTATTACAATAATCATCAGTATCATCAAAATGGAGGCTCGGAGGGCGACGACAGCGTTTGCAAAAAAGTCTTTGACGATTCTGCGTCAAGTTTGGAGTCGAAAAAATTGGGAATCAAGTTTAAGAGCGAAATCGACGTTGGTCGAGAATACGACAATGAAATATTTGTCGTTCAGTCGCGTTCTTGGTTCTCCGAGCCTTGTTTGGTTTCCGCGATCGGAAAAATCGGTTGCCATCGATTTTTCATGACTCACGACGATCCAATTACTACACAATCTGGTGAAACTTTTGGGACTACTGAGACGAGGGTTACGATGACGAAGATGAACCAAGACGAGACGGAAATCCTCGCGAAGCCTGAGGACATTTGCGAGCAGGTAACAAAAAATTCGAATCGTGGACGAAAACGATGAAAAATGGAAACGCATCCCTTTTCTTTTGCACTTGGAAATGGATGCACATATTTTATGAATCGCGAGAGTTTACGAGTGAGTCGCTCTCGTATGCATCGCTCTAGTCGCATTTTATTTTTGGGGTTATCTTTCGCATGACTTGGTGGAAATGGGCAAATTTCGAGTATGTAGATGAGGCGCATATTCGCTGTGTAGTAAATTTAATTGGCAAAGCATGGAAGAAGCGGCGAAAGCCTCGAGGTTTATCATCATAAAATGCAGGATCTCTTTTGGAGGAAGAAAAAAAAATCCTACAACTTTGCACTATTGGGATTCTTTCGACGAGATCCACTCGACTGTATTTTATATCCTGCAACAAATCCCTCTCATCTCATAAACTAGTTTCCTTGTAAAACTCTGTCTCTGTGTGTGACGATTTCTATCTGCGTATCTTTCTTTCTGATTCTCTCTTTTTTCCACTCTACTTCCGGTTGCAATAGCGTGTGCGAAATACCAGTTCTGTGAGTTCTGGACAGTCGCAGGAGGAAGAGATTTCCAATGCTACTTTCTCCACTACGTTGCTGACTGTAGTATTCGATATAATAATATTATCTTCACGATCGATCGCTTTACGATCGAGAGTGTTTCACACCTGGTGTTTAACTCTTCGATGGCAGAATAGACTTGTTTCTTTTTTTTTAACGATGTTTTTAAAATTCGAAAACGTTAATTACTGAAAGGAAGAGAAACTGATTTTAATGCAGTTTTTAATCCATTTCGAAGATATTGTGGAACAGAATCCTGTTTAGAAATCGATTTTGTCAATTAATTAAATGATCTGAAAAATTCGGTGCTTTTAAATGGGAAGTTGTATTAATAAATATCTCGTATAAAATCGAATAGGAAAACATCCGCCGAAATAATAAAATCTCGGCGCACCGGAAATATCATTTTTATACAAAGTTCATGTTTTCTAATCCTGCTGATATTTTCAAATCATATTCATATAAAAATTGAAGACATAATTGAAAGTGTATTTTCTGTGTAAAAGTGTAATATTAGGAAAGCTATATTACAAAATATCTTGTAATATTTTATGTTTGAATATTAATGTATGAATATTAGGGTGACAATATTTGGAGCACTTTTTCCCCCTTAGTCTCACTTTTAAATTCCTTTCTTTGTACCCAAAAATAATTCTTGCGAAAGCTGCCGCCTGTTAACAAATATTTAGAGGTCGCTCTGAGCGATAATATATTTCCATTTTTCCTATAAACCCTCATTTTCTTTTTTTGTCTATACTTCTAATCTATCAATTATAATTTTTGTTAAAAATAAATAAATCAACTAGTCAAATAATATTTAGAGGTTGTTCCGTGCACTCAAAACTTTCATCTGTTTGAAAGAAAAACCGAAATTTTTTTCAGATATTTTTTTTATCGGTTGAAGCGTTCACTGGGTTTATTTTATAAAAATAAATAGTATATTTCTCAGGTGAGAGACATTAAAAATATATGTATATTTTTTCGGTAACTGAAATTTAGTTAATGTAATGCGCGACTTTAAATATTTTTTTACCGGGAAGAACTTTTCGTGACATTTTTTAGGAACACCAAAGAAAATATTTTTGCAGCGAGAGATGCAATAAATGAAAATTCGAAATTTGTTTAACAAATTATCAAAACTTTGGAATAGTCTAGTGAGTGATCTCTAATTATTTGTTGACTGACTAGGGCTTTCGCTGGTTTTATTTTGTTTACAATGAAAAGTATTCTCGTTAGATGACGATCCTGAGAAGACAAGAAAGATTTTTGGGAAATATTGCAGATTTCGCAATTATTTTTGGTTACAAAGAAGAGTGTTTTGAGTCAAGCCTAAGAAAAAAAAATAGAGCTCAAAATATTGTCCCCCTAATGCATATGAATATTAATATCAAATCATTATGAAATCTTTAGTAATATTCAAGTAGTGGGAGTGCTGATACTATTTTCCTATATTCAGGAGACTTAAATCCAAGCTCATGGAAATAAAAATGTTATTTCCATCCGAAACCCAATAAAATAATTCGACAAATTTAAATATACCTTTGACTGAATATTTTACAAAAGTGTCTTCAACCTATTCAATTGATTAACAGAAGCACGAGAATATAAATTTCCGCAGAAATAGCCGCGAAGGGTTAAACGGAAGGAGCGAATGAAATTAGAACGGCATTCGTGAGATATTAAAAAGTGGCTCGGCCCGGAGATTGAAGGAGGCCTCCGGGTGACCCAGTGTCTGACCTTTTGGATCTGACCTTTGTGTGTCGCCGAGATAAACCGAGGGTGCTCCTCGCTCAGGTGCAGGGCCACTAATGCAAATGCCACGAATCTTCAATTTGTCTTTTTAGGCTGGTCTGAACGGTGTGAAGCCGGCGATACCACCACGTGATCAAAAGAGAGCACCAGCCCGACCTCCAAAGGACAATTTTCGACTGTCGACAAGAAATAATAATATCGAGCAGACTGACAATGCCAATACGCCCGAACCAACGCAACAGCAGCTTAATTCCATCAGGAAGTATCAGGTAAGCAAAAGCTTGTGTTTTCGGTGCAGATTCGAATTTCATTTCATCAATCAATTACGTCAAATGTCCACATAAACAAAACAAATTGCTTTAAATTATTTTTGGTTTTTCTTACAAAGCTTTTTCTATGAGGAAACATGTTGATCGATTGTGGCTTGATCATAGAGGGAGCTTTGTAAAAAAAAATAATGGGGAAGCAATTTGCAAAGTTTAACTTTACAGCTTTATTTCCCTTTATTGTTGAAGTTGCATTTTTGACAAATTTAAACCACATAACGATTTATAACGAAACTGTGTAAATATTGTTGCTAAGTAGTACTGATTTTATGTCCAAAGTTTGACATCGTTGTCTTATTTCTTTATAAGGTTAATGCAATAACATTATTTTTCCAGAACTTGAAATTCTGACAAATTTGATCTATATTACAAATTATGATAAAACTATGTACTAATCATTGCTAGATAGTAATGATTTCATGTATAAAATTTGAGTTCGCTGTCTCACTTTTTGCCAAAGTTAGGGCAGGAAAGTGATTTTTTCGAAAATTTCAAAACTCTATGAAATCCGAACCGCTTTTCCGATATTTTTCAAATTCAATACCAAGCAACATTAAAAGTACCTGCACTTATGAAGAATTATTTAGGGAAATATTATCAATTTTTCGAAAGCTAGAGTGCGCACCCCATATTTTTAAATTAAAAAAAACTATAAAATATAAATTTCTGCATACATTTCAACAATCAATGATGAACTGCTGCTTCACGCGTGTGCCAAATTTTAGCTCAATCGGTAAAACTTCTCGATTTGAAGTCGACGCACATTTACACGCACACACACATATAGATAGTTTTTTCAAACCACTTTTCTCGATGTTTTGAATAATTCTGAGCGTTCTGACATGAAAATCGCGAAAAAAATTTCTTCATGATAACAATACTACATGATACAATACTTCATGATACAATGTTTCCTTCATGATTTTGTTTGCTTCCTCTATGAAAAAAAATTCTGTGCATCTAAATAGGTAATTATATCAATAAGTGTCTCATTTCATCAAACCAAAAAGAAAAAAATCCGCAGAAATAGTATCATTAGTTGAAATCGGAAACATTTACAATTATTTTTTACGCGATTCTGCATTCTTTAATTTTTTAAATGAATTTTGAGTTTCTTAAAAATTTTCTATCATCATTGGCAGCAGAAAAAGTGAAGTTATGTATTTTGTTAATAATAAAATCAAAAAAGCAGTAATTCAAAATGTCCTGTACACCATTATATAGAAGTCCCAAAGTCCTCTTCGGAATTTCTCCAGATTTTTTGAGACATTTTTATTCAATAAACAAAAAGCTTAAAATTTATTAACAAAATCATAGTCAGGTATGACTTAGAAACAGACGGAAATGCTTGAACGCGTTTTTTGGGAACTAGGACACTTAAAACATGTATTTCCATTAAAATATAGGCGTTGACTTTTTTCGAATTGCAATACTTTTTCTTTTTACATACTTCATATGTGATGAAACAGAAAACCCATAACTTTTGATTCATTAAACATAATAAAAACTGTCTATACTATAAATTAAAGTTACACTTTAAGAGGAATAAATTTTTTTTATGTTGGAAACTCGTTTAGTTATAGCGACTATAAAACCGCATCACCTCATAAAGCGTGTACGCGTCGATCGGCTGACCGGACGGGATTCGTATGACGCGTTTACGTGTCATCCATACGTGAAGATTTAATTGCGTTTCTTACACTGAGAAAAATGAAGATGTTCCTCGTATCTATTTAGTGATAATTATATTTTAATAGTCCACGTGGCTATTTTTGTACTTACGTTAACTCTTTTCACTCTTAACGTAACTATGTTACTATTAATGTAACTACACATAAAGAAATATATAATTAAATGAACGAAAATTTGCAAAAATTTTCAATAATCCATTTATTCCAACCAATTATAAATTTAATCAATTATTGCGTTCAATGGAATAAAAATGAAATTGACTCAACGACCTACTTAATATTGTTGACTAAATATATTGTGTTGATTCAATGAAACTATCCTATAAGAAACGACAGACAAAATACTTATTCATATCACATCGTATTTTATCGTCAATCCTACCGAACCAAAATTTATCGTTGGATAAAATCAATATTTGTTGCAGTGTCGACGATATTTAATTGCTTCAGTTAAATGGATTGTCAAATAAAACATAAACGCGATTTTTTTTTGAGCGACTATATCCTATTTATGGGAACAGTTTTGCAAATATATATGTTCAATGTTTCATGTATATGTTGAACTACAAAATTCTATTGATTCAAATATATATTCTAAATACATACAATAATTCATTCATTGGACCCAACGTTATATATCGTTTCCTTAACCCTATGTACAGTTGATTCAAATACCGAGCTACTTAAGTCAATTATATATGATTCAAATAAATGATCAGGTGCATTAATCGGTTATATTGTCCTCGTTGTACGAAAATAGTCACCTGGACTGATGAATTATAAAATTGATGTTATAATGCTTCGACGATAACAGCCTGTAATCTTCTTTATTTCTCGATTAGAAATTCGGCAAATCAATTCGATTGCTTTCGGCAAATCAATTCAATTTAGATTGCTTTATCAATTCGTAAATTGATGAAGCCATCTAAACGGACGATATTTAAACGATTAATTTTTAATCGTGAAAAAATATCGCCACAGCCGCGATTGAACCGGGAACTCTAAGTATCCAGGCTAGTGCGTCACCGATTACGCCAAGAAACAGAAAAAAAAAAATTACAGGTTGTTATCGTCGAAGCATCATAACATCAATTTAATAAATACTCAGCCAAAGTCAAAGAATAATACTGATAAATCATAATTATAATTGTCATAAAGAATATTTACCATGATTATCGCAATTTCTCTCATTGTTCGCACTATAAAATAATAATTACATTGAAATAATTGCACCTTGAATTTTTCATAATTAAGACAATTATTCGCTTGGTTCATCACGTCCGAAATTTACTGTGAGGTCAATGCAGAGCACATCGTTCGTCAAGTTTGACGTTCACCGGAACTCCATTCGTAATAGGATGTGTTCTGTGCGAGAATGTTTGAAATTCCGTGTTAAGCCTCTCGACGTTTGGTTAGCCGATCGCATCCCCGCAATCCAAGCCACCGGTACTGCTATATATGCTCCTATAGTTACGTGCTATTTATCGCATATATATATATAATGAACTATGTAGAAGAGTGCCGGCCGGTATTATGTGTAGCTTGCATACGATACGGAAACGGGACGAGGCCGAGGGGAAACGGAAAACGGGAAGCGCTCGGCTAACCGTGTCGGATCTTACTTCCGCGTGACACAATGCACAACCGGTGCCTGATGCACACACTACGATGATTCGTTGATCGAGCTCGCAATCGTCGCTCTTTATACACGAATTATTATACACCTACCTACTGATGGTATTGTCGGGTATTACGCAGTTGTGAAATAACGACTTGTTTCTGGAATAGACTATTGTCGGATTTCAGCCTCCGCGAAGATATATAGGATCTTTAACAAATTTCGTGAAAAATCAAAGGGAAACATTTAATTAAAAGCTATAAAGTAAAACTGTATAAATTGCTTCCTCATTATTATTTTTTTTCTACGAAGTCAACTTTATGGAAAGTATGTTATTCAATTGTGACTTTTGCTTATAAGAAGCTTTGTAAAAAAAAAGGAAAAATAATGTGGAAGCAATTTGCGAAGTTTTACTTTACAGCTTTTTGATATGAAAGTTGAAATTCTAAAAAATGTTAATCACATAAAAAATGATGATAAAACTGTGTACGTGTTTGATGAATAGTACTGATTTCGTGTATAAAATTTATGTTCTGCTGGAGTTGATGCAATAACTTTTTTCTCAGAGTTCAAATGCTGAAAAATTTGAATCACTTTAAAATTTATCGTTGTCAATTTTTTGAAAATTTTTAAACTCTATAAAATTTGAACCGCTTTTCCAATTTTGTTAAAATTCAATACCAAACAACATTAAGAGTACTTGCAACCTTTTTGAAACAAAATTTTCCTCTGTGTGTGGTTCTTAAAAATCTTAGAAACCGGATTGTGAAAATCTATCTGTAAGTTAATCTCCACAAAAAATAGATAAAAAGAACAAATCCATTTAAAATCTTTGAATCACAGCCCTTGAGATTGACTCCAGGAATTCAAAGGAACAATCTCACACTTGACTAGTGGCACCAACGCCACATACATGGCAAGACAGTCTAGGAAAGATTACCTGATAACCATGCAAAAATTTCAATTCAATTAAAACAATAAAAAAGCCAGATTCTATTGTATTGAAACAAAATTTTCCTCTATGTGTGGTTCTTAAAACCCTCCAAAAGTCTATGATCCCCATAAACCATTCAAAATCTCCGTAAAGAACCACAGTGTGAAAATCTGTAAGTCAATCTCCACAAAAAAGGGATAAAAAAAACAAATCCATTTAAAAGCTAAGAATCACAGCCCTTGAGATTGACTCCAGGAATTCAAAGGAACGATCTCACACTTGACTAGTGGCACCAACGCCACATACATGGCAAGACAGTCTAGGAAAGATTACCTAATAACCATGCAAAAATTTCAATTCAATTAAAACAATAAAAAAGCCAGATTCTATTGTATTGAAACAAAATTTTCCTCTATGTGTGGTTCTTAAAACCCTCCAAAAGTCTATGATCCCCATAAACCATTCAAAATCTCCGTAAAGAACCACAGTGTGAAAATCTGTAAGTCAATCTCCACAAAAAAGGGATAAAAAAAACAAATCCATTTAAAAGCTAAGAATCACAGCCCTTGAGATTGACTCCAGGAATTCAAAGGAACGATCTCACACTTGACTAGTGGCACCAACGCCACATACATGGCAAGATAGTCTAGGAAAGATTACCTGATAACCATGCAAAAATTTCTATTCAATTAAAACAATAAAAAAGCCAGATTCTATTGTATTGAAACAAAATTTTCCTCTAAGTGTGGTTCCTAAAACCCTCCAAAAGTCTATGATCCCCATAAACCATTCAAAATCTCCGTAAAGAACCAGAGTGTGAAAATCTGTAAGTCAATCTCCACAAAAAAGGGATAAAAAAAACAAATCCATTTAAAAGCTAAGAATCACAGCCCTTGAGATTGACTCCAGGAATTCAAAGGAACGATCCCACACTTGACTAGTGGCACCAACGCCACATACATGGCAAGATAGTCTAGGAAAGATTACGTGATAACCATGCAAAAATTTCAATTCAATTAAAACAATAAAAAAGCCAGATTCTATTGTATTGAAACAAAATTTTCCTCTATGTGTGGTTCTTAAAACCCTCCAAAAGTCTATGATCCCCATAAACCATTCAAAATCTCCATAAAGAACCAGAGTGTGAAAATCTGTAAGTCAATCTCCACAAAAAAGGGATAAAAAAAACAAATCCATTTAGAAGCTAAGAATCACAGCCCTTGAGATTGACTTCAGGAATTCAAAGGAACGATCTCACACTTGACTAGTGGCACCAACGCCACATACATGGCAAGATAGTCTAGGAAAGATTACGTGATAACCATGCAAAAATTTCAATTCAATTAAAACAATAAAAAAGCCAGATTCTATTGTATTGAAACAAAATTTTCCTCTATGTGTGGTTCTTAAAACCCTCCAAAAGTCTATGATCCCCATAAACCATTCAAAATCTCCGTAAAGAACCAGAGTGTGAAAATCTGTAAGTGAATCTCCACAAAAAAGGGATAAAAAAACAAATCCATTTGAAAGCTAAGAATCACAGCCCTTGAGATTGACTCCAGGAATTCAAAGGAACGATCTCACACTTGACTAGTGGCACCAACGCCAGATACATGGCAAGATAGTCTAGGAAAGATTACGTGATAACCATGCAAAAATCTCAATTCAATTAAAACAATAAAAAAGCCAGATTCTATTGTATTGAAACAAAATTTTCCCCTATGTGTGGTTCTTAAAACCCTCCAAAAGTCTATGATCCCCATAAACCATTCAAAATCTCCGTAAAGAACCAGAGTGTGAAAATCTGTAAGTGAATCTCCACAAAAAAGGGATAAAAAAACAAATCCATTTGAAAGCTAAGAATCACAGCCCTTGAGATTGACTCCAGGAATTCAAAGGAACGATCTCACACTTGACTAGTGGCACCAACGCCAGATACATGGCAAGATAGTCTAGGAAAGATTACGTGATAACCATGCAACAATTTCAATTCAATTAAAACAATAAAAAAGCCAGATTCTATTGTATTGAAACAAAATTTTCCTCTATGTGTGGTTCTTAAAACCCTCCAAAAGTCTATGATCCCCATAAACCCTTCAAAATCTCCGTAAAGAACCAGAGTGTGAAAACTGTAAGTCAATCTCCACAAAAAAGGGATAAAAAAAACAAATCCATTTAAAAGCTAAGAATCACAGCCCTTGAGATTGACTCCAGGAATTCAAAGGAACGATCTCACACTTGACTAGTGGCACCAACGCCAGATACATGGCAAGATAGTCTGGGAGAGATTACTCGAGAATCATGAGAAAGAGAGTACAGGGTGCATTTCACAGGCGAGAGCCTTAAGAGGGTGACTCAGAAGGGTCTACGATCTGCTCTACTCGCTCCATGGAGAACCTTACGACTAGCTAGACGTCTGCAGCAATGGCCATCAGCGCTGGTTCAGATAATACGTACTTTCCACGATGGCAGCTTAAGGAACCGAGCCTTTATAGCATAATCGCTTCGTGGTATGTGAAATCGAGACGACGACGCGCTAGTACCGACCGATGCCGTTGCTTTTGCTCCCGGCGTCAAGGGGCTGCGCCGACAAGTTTCCCATAAGCCGCCCTTCGCACGCAACACGATACATACCAGCAATACTTAACGCCGGTGACTATACGAGCATACATAATGGGAATATCTCGCAGCGAGACTAGCCAGCGCTAGATACAAGATGTGCATTTAGTATACATACCATGTTTAGACGCTGGAAGATACCAGTCGTTGACACTCGAGACCTGAGAAGGTCCTCGGGTGTACCTTGAAAATAAAAACAATAATTCGAAGCCATTCTGTGAATTTTAATCATTTTAGACGCGTGTCTCCACAATAACAAAGCAGTTTACATTGCGTAATGAAAATTCGAAGATTCTTTACTTTCTCATAGAGGAAGCTTTGTTTTCATGAAACATTTTTGTTTTCGGGATTTTCATGTGAGGACACTCAGAATGGTCCAAAAGATTGAAAAAAGTGGTTTAGAAGAAATTTCCGTGTGTGTGTGTGTATGTGTGTGTGCGTAAGTGTAAATTCAACTTTCTGCCTAACGCAGTATTTTCTTCGTTGTTGATAGAGGAAGCTTTGTTTTTATGCGAAAAAAAAAGTTGCGATTCTTATGTCAGAACACTCAGAATTATCCAAAGAATCGAGGAGAGTGGTTAAAAAAAATACCTCAAGAACCGTTCAACCGATTGAGCTAAAATTTGGCACACACATAAAGCAGCAGCTCGTCTTTAATTGTTGCAATTTTTTTACAAAATGTATGCAGAAATTTTTATTTTATGGCTTCTTGAAATTTTTTAAAAAAGACGTGAGCGCTGTAGCTTCCATAAAATTGATGGTATTTCCCTGAATAATTCTCCACAAGTGTAGGTAGTTTTAATGTTGTTTGGGATTGAATTCGACCGAAATCGGAAACGGGGTACGGATTTTATAGAGTTTTCGTATTCGAAAAAAAACATTCTTTGCTCTGACGTTTCCGAAACATAAAATAACGAACTCCAATTTCATAGATGAAATCGGTACTACTAACGATGATTGATACATAGTGTCGTCATAATATGCAATATGGTTCAAATTCGTCAGAATTTAATGATTTGGAAAAATGATGTTATTGCATTGACCTTAACAAAAAATAAGATAGCGAAGTCGAAATTTCTTCAAAATTTTTTTCAAAAGTTAAATTTTTGATAAAATTTAACTTCGATAAAAAATAATGTCGCAAAGTTGAACTTTGCAAATTGCTTTCTCATTATTTCTGGTTTTTCTTACAAAGCTTCAACTACAAGAAAGCCAAAATCGATTAACATACTTCCTCATAGAGATTGCTTTATTAAAAAAAGCGAAAATAATAAGAAGCCATTTGCAAATTACAACTTTGCAGCTGTTTTTATAATTGTAATTATTGAGCTAATTTATTGAATCTGATTTGTGAAAATTAGTTAGATGTATCTTGATAATAAAAAAACATAATCTGGAGCCATTTAAACAATTTTTTTTAGCGGATTTTAATTTCCATGACAAGATATGGAAATATTGTTGCCATTCCACGAATTTTCATTTCATTGGAAGGTAGTTTCCACAAAACAGAAAAAAAATGTTGAACTCTTTGCAAATTTGAAGACCCTTATTTAATTTATTATGATTAGAATAAATACAAAATGAGGGTCAACATTCGGTCAGTCTTATAAATTAAAATTCGAGATGTAAAAAAATGTTATGATTAATAAGTACATAAAAAACATCCTGAAATTTATTCATTACTACGAACAATACTACAAAAATTTTGTTCAATTTCATTTTTTATTAAAATAGTATCAAAACATGCTTTTGCTTGTTTTTAACATGTCAGTTATTGGTACATGTTCACTGACTGCTGCACTGAATATGTATCTTCTTGGGGAAGCCCTTCTAGTACCGCGTGTGGTACGTAGTCGAAGAATTGGGGCTTCCTTCGAGTATTTACCCTTGGCTCATGCTGACCAGTACGCATAATACGTACACTAGACATTTATCACATATCCTCACTCTCATAGGTTATTATATCCGGGCAGGTTCATTCAATAAAAATGTGGTTGAAATACTCCAATAACTGAATGAGTTCTCATCATAGGCCTATTAAATATTTACTATTCATCGTAAAATCATAATTTATTGAAGTTATTTATAATCATTGTAAAAATGTAGAAATTAGAACTTCGCACATTGCTTCCTTATTATTGATCTTTTTTTTTTAATCTGAAAATGTATAATCTTCGTGACTTCCTCATAAAGCAAACTTATTATAAGCAGAAAATACTGAAAAAGCAATGTGCAAGGAGCTACTCTGCATCTTTTTTTACAATTAATAAATAAACTCATTTTCCGCAAAATTTTAGTCGTTAAAAAATAATAAATAATATCCTGTAAAATCCGAACGCTTCAGCTGACCCTTACTAAATTTAATAGGGAGCATCAGTAAACATTAACTTCCTTGAAAAATGTAAGCTCTTCTGGTTGTTGGAGTTGATGCAGTAACGCAAAATTTTTGTTAATTTAAAAAGTTCAAAAACCTGAATCGACTTACCAATTTCACCCAAATTCGATACCTAAGGTAACAACACCTTACACAAAAGGAATGCGTCAAGCGGTTTTTGTGCAATTGATACCAAGAAAAGATTGATCAGTACTCTACGTGGCATTACAAATTAAACTACTTCGATCGCGTAGTTCACGAGTTATAATAGGATGAATTTTTTACACATTATCACCCACACACATACATAAATACATAAATGGATCCGGACAATTATTCTTAACCCTTTTTTCATTTGTCGTTGTTTTGGACGATAACAAAATTTATGATAAAAATGATTTTTTTTGTCAATGATGCTTTCTGCATCATTGACAAAAAAAAATCGTTTTCCATGAAAATGGTTTATAGTTTCTTTTAAAAAATTATGTAGACTATGTTTATGGAATAAAAGCAAATTTCTGATTATATTTGCCGACAAGAATTATATCATTGCGTAATTTTTTATTAATTTTTTCTCCCGTTTTTTGGATATGATATTCCACAATTTTTTTTTCTTCTTTTTGCTATCGCATTCGAGTCACGTGCAGGCTCTCATACGAGTTTTAAAGATAGTACAATCAACAGAGGCGACGTAGGAGATAATCCCATCGAAACGGAATACGTCAAGTGATCTTTAGAAAATTAATACCAAGTGCTTCACATGGCATTGAAACTTAAGGTGATTCGGTCGAGTAGTTCACGATTTATGGGAAAATGAATTCTAGGCACTTATCCCTTATATACACACACACGTGCATAAATACATCAAGACAATTATTCTAAACCCTTTTTATCGATGTTTTGGATCATTTTAAAGGATGTGACATAATTATTTCGACCCAAAATTTTTCATGAAAACAAAGCTTTCTGTGTGAGTAAACAAAATAAGATCGTTTCCCATGAATATTGATTATAGTTTCTGTTCGGAAACTATTTAGAACATTTTTATAGAATAAATTCCCATCTCTGATTATATTCGCTGACACTAGTTATATTGTTACGTAATTTTTTAGTAATTTTTTCTCTCGTCGTTTGACTGTAATATTTGACATTTTTTTTCTCTTTTATTTTTGCTATCACAATCGTGTCACGTGCTGGTTTTTATACGAGTTTTAAAGATAGTACAACCGAGGGGAGAGACGTAGGGGATGTAGAGGGTAAGAGCGAGGGACGCGAGGAGGTCTTGTTATTTAAATCCAATATCGGAATTCGTGTTATCCGCGAGCAAATGGGCGTCGATCGAGTTTCCACCGCATACACACTAGTATTCACGACAGCTGGCCTTCTGCTTTTTTTATTTTTATTTTCGATAATTTGATCTGCCTACTACGGATTAATAGCTGGTACAGTAGATCAATTGCTCGGTGATCCGGGTTTTGCGGAATGAACACGATCGTCGAATACACGGCAAATAGTAATTTTCAAGAAATTTGTTCGATAAATTTTCATTTATTTTATTGAATTTTCAATAATACGATTTACATATTAAATTCCTTGTTGATCCAACAACTGCGAAATAAACATCAAATCAGTACATACATTTCAAACGAAAGATTTAAAAAATCATTAATTTTTTTCATTTAATTTATTATTTGATAATTATTATTTCAGTACAGCGATTGATTAATCGTTAGGTTGATGCAGTGAATCAATTATTCGACACACTATTTTATGAATTTGTATTTGTAAAATTATTTCTATCCATAATTTGATCAGCGTAAAAAACAAATTGCTGATAGATTCAATGAATTGTTGAGTGATTCGAGGAGAGCGTAAAAAATACAGGATTGGTGAACAAATTGCTGATAGTAATTTTAATAAAATGCAGTAAATTGATTCTGATTCATTTCAACATTTTTTATCGATAATTGGATCTGCCTGCTAGCAATTAATGGCTAATGCAGTAGATCAATTGCTGGATGATCCGCGAACTTCATAAATTGAATCTGCGGATAAATTGCTCACAGTAATCTAAAAAAAAGTAGTTAATTTATTTTTTATTCAATTGCTTTTATCGATAATTTGATATGCGTACTGGGAAATAATACCTGATACAGAAAATTAATTATAAGTTGAACGTTAGAGAATGCAATAAATCCTGAGGCGGGAGATAAATTGGTAATAGTCTTTTTATAGAATATAATCAAACCCTTTTTTAATTTCAGTTTATTGTTTTTTTTTGTATATCTTTTATCGATATAATTTAAAAAAAAAAACAACCGACAATTCGAATGGTCACGTTGCTTCGCCGTTAATTTCTAGCTTTCGCGAAAATTATTTTTTCCTTTTTTTTACTATTGTGTTTGGCTTTGCCATAAGAGAAGCTTTGTTCTTTGATTAATTACGTTTATCACTGATTTATAACCAATTTCAACTTCATAATGAGCTATATCTTCGATCTTCATTTATTATGAGTTTGGTTAGTCGGTTTTTCATTGACTGTTTCATCCCATTCACCATTGCACATAACACAAATCATAATAATTCGTCGATCCTTCAACATTTATTATTAATATCTTGGTTGATTGTATTATTTCACATTTGTAGACAAAGATAGCGAAAAATGTATTCCTCAATAGAAATAAAAAAATTTCAGGAAATTAAAAAAACGAAAATTCCATAAAATTTGGATGACTTAGGCAATGTTCAAAATATTCACCAATTATTAATTCACAATAGTCCATGTGGACCAAATTTGAGCCCAATATCTAGGAAAATGAAAAGTGAGAGCATAATGGGTAATTTTGGGAAAAATTCAAAATGTCATAATTTGGGAACCACTCAACAGATTCGTGCCAAATTTGAACTTAGCCTTCGTCTGCCTGTATTATATATGTGTACCGAATTCCAGATCGATATCTTAAAAATTGCGTACGCTATTGTAGTAACAACAATCCAAAAATACATAACCATACTATACACACATTTTCTACAAATCAAAGACGACGTTCCAAAGCTTTTTAAGTATCTTGAGATGAAAATATAGGGAAAAGGAGAAGCAAAAAAAACATTTAAATTGCAGATAAACTATCAATAATATTAAAGGAATGTATTTAACGAATTTTTGTATTTTATTTTCAACAGGAACAACTACGAAAGCGAAAGGAAGAGGATGAAAGACAGGAGGGACTCAATCGTTCGTTACGAGCTTCGACGCAACTCAAAGCACTCGAAAGCCATGCTACGATCTTATCCGGCCAAGAAAATCCTGCATACGCTCAGGACGAGGTGACGAGCGCCGTCACTCGACCTACTCATGGGACACCGGGCCAAACGACGCCCAAAGAGGTCGAAGAGCCTCCCAAAGTCCTCAGTAAGTCCGGCAATTTTCCAACAATAAATAAGTCAAACCTCTGCACCTACAAAAGGAGTATCCATATTTATTCACACCTAACTTTATTTTAATATTGTTCTTGACTGTAAAAGATATTTAGGAAATTCATGTACTGTATGGTAATTTACAGCAGACATGTGTAACGTATTTTTACTAAGTACATGTATGAAATTTAATTTAGTGTACGAAAGAAAATGAAAATTCAAAGTACGTGTGGTAAAATTAAAGTCAACTTATATTAAAAACATGACTTTATTGATGAACTTAGGAAAATTTTACATAAATTTTACGATACACTCGTGTAATACATTTTTTATACTCGTTTCTGTAAAAGAACTTCCTGCACATGTGTTGTAATTTTCCCTTAAATATATTTAACAGTAGACTAGATTTTTACAAAATCGTATGTAACAGATATGAAAAATAGGACTCACATAGCGTATTTAGTATATTGTGCATTAATTAATACGTCTTCTGTAACGAATTTAGCAAACTGTACTCAATTAATATGACTTTCGTAATGAATTTAGAAGAATGGTATATTAATTTTACATTATACATGTGTGGTAAATTTTCCATACCCGTTTCTGTAATCGAGCTTCTTGCATTGTGTAGTAATTTTACGTACATTTTTTTAACGGTGTTGTATTCAAACCATTGAAAATTTTGCAATCAAGTAATAAGTTCGATCATTTTTTAAGTTTAAATAAAATTATTCCGTTATGAAGAGCCAGAAAAGTAGAACCTTTCAAATTGCATCAATACTTTTTGTTTTTCACAAAGCTACCCTTAAAGTATGTCGATCGATTTTGACTTTCTCATAGAGAAATCTTCGCAGAAAGTAAGAAAATATTTACGCAGTTTGTAAAGTTCTAGTTTACAGACTTGTTTCATCGCGAAAGACGTTTTTCTAAAAATTCAAGGCGTCGTAAAATTTGAACCGCTCGACGAATTCGCATCAAATTTGTACCTAAACTCTGTTTCTTGTTAGTCTGTAGGTGGAAGAATTTTAAACCTGCTCTTTTGTAATTTTTACAAATGAGCGCACGAACGTTACGTCAATGTTTCGGGTATTCAAAATCTTATAAAATCCAAATTTCTTTACCGATCTTTACCAATTTCAAAATCTACTACAGCTGGATATTGTTTCGTCCTTGTGTAAGATTTGAGCAGAGTTGACCGAAGATGACTTTGATGGGAAAGAAACCATCAATTGTTAAAAAATTCTGAATTCTTTATAACCAAAACTGATTTATAGTTTCAGCTCAAATTTGATACCGATCGTCCTGTTTTATTGCTGCATTTGTTCAAAAATGTTTAGCTCATTAGCCAACAAATTGCATTGGTTAGAGAACATAGAGACTTCTTTCAAAAATTCAGTCTTCCAAAATCTGAATAAAACTTAACATTTTTTCGTTAACTATATATCGGAAAGAACAGAGAAATAAAGCTTCCTTTATTGAGAAGCACAATGGAAAGAATAAAAGTTGAAAAGTATGAAAATTAAAATACTGGAAATATTCTCAGAATAATACTGAAGGTAATCCTTTTCAAGCCCCGAATTGAATCACGTTATCAGAGAATCGAAAAAAAATTCATTAAACTACCTCTATGAGAATAAGGCGACTTCAAAAAAAGTTTGTTTGCCAATTTTGGAGCTAGGGAAAGTTACGTAATCCCTTCAGGCGTCGACGAATTAATATTGAGGGGTTAATTGATCGAATTAGATGAAATTTAATAAGGGTTTCGTTGAAATTATAGCCTATGGCGAGGTCGTCGCAACCCTGGAGAGGCTGCAGCTTCAATTGCGCAATCTTTCCGGTGCCCTGGGCATTTCAGGACCCAGTGTGGAGGCCGAGCTCGAGGCGGTTAGAACGCTTTTGGTTCAAAGGAGGTTCGCAACCGCTCTGGCCACTCACCAAGCACTCAAGACGCGTCTGAGAACCGGCAAAGTTCTCAAATACTACGACGACGATGCATTGATTACTGCGACAGAGGTGAGTGCATCTTCGCACCTACTACAGTATAAAAAAGCTGCAAAGAAAAACTTTGCAAGTTGCTTTCTCATTATTATTTTTTTTTTTTTCAAAGCTCCTTCTATGAGGAAGTTAATCGATTTTATCTTCCTCATAGAAGAAGCTTTGTACACTCAGAGAAAAATATCGTAATCAATAACAAAAATAGTTAATCCGACGAGAATCTGACTATAGTTGCCAGGAGAAACGACTATATTTTATGGTTATAGCAAATATAAAATAATAGTTGGAGCAACTATTAATATAATTCCCAAGAGGAACATCTATATTTCATGGTTATATTAAATATAATTATAGTAGCGTTTATCAAAATCATAATAGTTTCAAAAACTATTCTAATAGTTTCGAATATGCTGTTTTGTTGGATATACGATTTCAACGTTTGTTTTCTATGAACTTGCAAGTATCGTTTATTGCACTCTAAAAACCAAGCGTGTTGTTTGCTATCTTTTACATTATGACGCCTTTTTACACATGTCCAAGCGTGTTGCTAATCCACGGTAACGATTCGTAAACGGAACACGCTTGAAAGTATGTAAAAAGGCGTCATAATGTAAAAGATGGCAAATAACACACTTGCAACACGCTGGTTTCTTAGAATGTGAACCATATTATCATCACTTCAAGTATAAATCGTTGCAAAAGCCTTCCTATATGCTTTTTATCATGTGAAATCGTTGGATCAACGATATGCTTTTCTCTCAGTGTAGGAAAAAACGAAAAAAGATGAGGATGCAATATGCAAAGCTCGACTTTGCAGCCTTTTGTCAAATAAACTTTACAATTCTCAAAAATCTGAACCACAGAACAAATTATGACGAAACTGTGTATCTATTATTGCTGGATACTATCGTTACGAGCATAAAATTCGAGTTTACTACCTCCTAAAATGAATGCGATAACATTATCTCTTTTACTTAAAATTATGAAAAATTTGAGCCACGTTGCAGATTATGATAAAATTATGTACAATGTTAGCAAAACATGAATAGTGGTCTCACATTTTATGATGCATGCAAATGTTCGATGAGATGTTTCTGTCATCCAGTTATATATTTTTAAAAACCACAATATCAATCCGATTATAACGAGCAACAGCTCAGTTTGTTAATTGAAAGATGCTTTAACGATTCAACAAAGAGATTCTCAAGTAGTATTACGTAGTAATACAGTTTCAGTAGTTTTTACAAAAATTACAACCATCTGTTTACTTAAATGGAAATTAGACATACAAAAATATTTACAACCTTAAAAAAAAATATTACTCAAAAATATTTTCACTAAATCGTTAAAGTATCTTGCAAAAAACCTAATGACCTATTACTCGTCATAATCAGAAGAATATTATGGTTTTTCTAATATTTAACTGGATGACAGAAACATCTCATCGTACACTTGCATATATCGGTGAATTTTCTTTTCAAATCGTGGCTATGGATGTATTTAATTATTAAGAACACACGTTGGTGCTCAAATTAATTTTCAAAACCGTCAATTGAACCACGATAATTTGTAAAAATGCTGTTTAACATTTAACACCATATGACTAGCACGTAGCGAGAAGTCCTTAAGATAATTGTATAGCAGTGTACCTAATTTGAGGTGCGCTCTTTGCTCGAGTGCAATTTGCCGCAGTGCCAATAGGAGCGTTATTAAGAAACGGTCCATTAATCAAACTTATATTGCAAGTCACGTACTTGTACATTTAGAGATGCGCTCAGGCGCACACGCTAGATTAGATTAACTTTAAGCAGTATACGCTTCGTAAATGAACCCTTCTCTGCCAAAATTCACTTGCAGTATTTTATATTCATATTTTAATACGTGTAAAAGTAGACATTCAGATTCATCTTTATTAAATACACTATCATCTCAATTGCGTTGAAATCTCATCGATGCAAATAATCTTTAATTCATTTTTTATATTTATCGTATGATTGAGTTGAAAATTATTATTGTACAATGGCCACCTACAATATTATAGAAAGCCATATAAATTTGTTACTAAGAATAAGAAAAAGTCTCCGAATTATATATCAATTTTTTTAAATTGCGTACATTATTTGAGTACATTACATGAGTATAATACATTTAAAAATAAGTGGAGAACTCCTACATTTTTATTGACAAAATTATACGTGATAAAAAAAAGAAGTTCATAACAGTTATTCAATATTTTAAATAATCGAATTATCGAAATTTATTCCGTCAATTACTTATTTAAAGGTGACAATTTTAGAACAGATACATCTTCAATAATTACATTTGCTATATTACGTAAAAAATATAGTCGCATATCCTGAATTCCGAATTGACATTTACTCGTTAAATCTTCATGATTCGCAGTGTTCGCTTTATGAATAAACATAGTATTAACATCAATAATGATTAATTAACATGAAGTGGTCCATTTCACTTCAATTACTAGTTCACTGCATAATTCTCAGTATTAAAATAACTGCGTACTTTATCCTACAAAATAATAAATAATCAAGAAAACTGCACATAAATGTAGAAGTTTGAAAAAAAAAATTACCGCCGTTCTTACTACACTCGGAGAAAATTATGGTATTAGAAACCATAAAGTGACAACTATTCATTTGTAGTTGGTAAAAACATAGTTGTTAGCACTTAATTAGTCGTCACAACTATTTTTATAGTCACCGTAACTATAAAAGGACTAAAAAGCAATAGTTGTCACTTTATACTTAACTGTACTATGACGATTTCTCTCAGTGTACTGTGTGAAATTCACCCTCTTTAACCCCACAAAAGCCAAATCCCTTTTACGTCGAGAATAGTTATCGTTCTTGAACATTGAACATTTTTGCGAAAGGAATTTTACAAAAAATCATCATTTTAAAGCGCAATTGTTGTGGCCATTCTTTAATTTTAAATTCGTTGGCCGTCATAAAATAAAAATAAGGGGTCTCTTCTAAATGCAATTTGTCCATTCTGTTTTAATGTCTCATAATTTTCGGATGTCAAGCACAACAAATATTATACGTTGAAATTAAAAGAGCAAAAAATCCTTCATTTGAGGAGATGCTTCTGTTACGGAATCGAAACATATTATCTATTGAGCATAATAGTACCCCAGTAAATTCAAAAATCGGTTTCGTTGCTGCTCTATTACGATTTCCCACTCAGCAATGTAACTGATATGTAACAACAGTGTTATATAACGGTTACATTGCTGAGTAGGAAGTTGTAATAGAGCAGCAACGAAACCGATTTTTTAGTTTAGTGGGACATTTCGATAAAAGGGCATATAAACTTTTTCAACGAGTTGGGAAAAGTTTTTCTGCACGAGTATCGCACAAAATGCAAATAAACGGCTTATTTCGCACGGCATGTAACAAAATACATTAATGCAACTCCGTACGAGAAATCGCACTTCTCGCACTCGTGAAATAAAATGTATATGTATACGTAAATGTATGTGTATACGAAACTCGTGTGATTGCAACACTCGTCGTTGGCGCGTGCTGCAAATTTACCCTCGTCAGAAAAAGTTTTATCGCACTTGTATCGTAATATACTATTATGCAACTCTGCTTCGCTTCGCGCGCGAGAAACCGCATTTCTCGCACTAATGAAATAAAATTGTATACGAAACTCGTGCGAGAAACTTTTCCTCAACTCGTGTGATTGCAACACTCGTCTTCGGCTCGTTTTATCGCACTTGTGTCGTAATATACAATTTTTTGGAAATTCCGTCTATTACATAAAAACTGATTTGTTATTTTGCAGTGCGTCGAGGTCCTAGAGGAATGGCAATCGACGAATGTCGGTTCTGGTGAAACAAGAGCAATGGTTGAGGAATTAACGGGCATTTTGTCGAGTTACGAGATGGAGGGTCTCTTGTGGGCTCACGATTCGATAATTTCGTACGTCGACGATACCGAGAGGGAACAGAGAAAGCTATCGGCTTCTTCGCCAAGCAGATCGCCCAGTCCATCGTCGAGTCTCAGAGGCTCGAGAAATACCGACAATATTAAGATCATAAGAATCGAAAAGACTAATGAGCCGCTGGGCGCAACCGTGAGAAACGAGGGTGACGCTGTTATAATCGGTCGAGTAGTTCGCGGCGGCGCCGCCGATAAATCGGGCCTCTTCCACGAAGGCGACGAAGTTCTCGAAGTCAACGGCGTCGAAATGAGAGGAAAAAGCGTAAACGAAGTTTGCGATATTCTCGCTGGTATGCAAGGCGGTTTGACTTTCCTTGTATTACCAGCATCCGCTAATCAGAGAAACAATGTCACCAACACGAGGCGAGAAGACAGCGCTCAGGTAATTTTTCTATTTTAAACAATTTTACTATTTTCATTGGGGAAAAAAGTAGAACCTAGCAAATTGCTTCCTCATCATTTTTTGGTTCATACAGAGTTATAAGATTGTATATTGCAGCTTGAGAAAGCTTCAGAAAAAGCCAAAATCATATTCAGGACGCAACGGTTTGTTGCCGTGATATATAGAATATTTACGGTCATCTAATGGAAGAAATGTGAAAATACACTTGAGTATTTCCACTAAAACGATTAAAATACAAGAAAATTAAAAATGATGTAGGGTAAAAGTTCCGTTTGTGGCCATTAACTTGATCCATTTGTGGTCATACCTAATTAATGTAAAAGTGTAAACGGCTTTGAACATAATTTATTAAGCAATAAGGCATTCTAAGCATTGAATATTCAATGTTAAATTTACTTTGATTATTGTAGGATAAACTCATTTAGTAATTTCTATAGATTAAAGTAATAATGAATTGATCTATACATTTTTGGTGTGGCCACTAATGGTACAGTGGTCACAAATGGTACGTCTACCCTACTAAAAATTCCGTCGCGACCTCTAAATATTTTTTCATCTCATCGATAATTTACGGCGATCTTTTCTTCGTGATAAAGCACAGTTCTGGAGGATGTCCCGCAAAACGAAAATATTGTTGCAAAAATGGAAGACCCTAATATATACACACAGATACATTTGGTACACTGAGAGAAATAGATACTAAGATTTTTAATATCCGATATACTAAATATTATATACTATCGGGTAGTATTTGGATAGTACCGTGTATTATGTGTATTGTAAGGGTTTATTATACGAAATGTACTTGGTACAATCAGATATTAACCATTACTATAATTATACTAACTGTTGCACTCCAGAGAGTGATCCCTATACGAAGCATCCAATATACTATTCGATAGTATATTTTTACTATCGGGTAGTATCTATTTCTCTCAGTGTAAACGGGCCGGTTTCGGTCATCTTTAGAGCCCAGTCCCATGTTTTCCGATGCTTCTGATTGGATTTTATCGAAATAGCGAAAGCGATCTTTTCTTATTTATACAATAAATCCTTCTAAACATGGGCAAATAAATGTTTAAATTATTAGGTTATGATGTTTCAATTATCGTTTCACTAATGACATTCGGCTGCCGGGGCTTCAGTCACTCATAGAGTAAGCTTTGTAAGAGATACCAAAAATAATGGAGAAGCATTTCGCTAAGTTTCACAGCAGCTTCATTTCCAATCGAAATAAAATTTCTGTAAAAACATTCAGAATATCTGCACTTATGAAGAATTATTTAGGGAAATATCATCAATTTTACGAAAGCCATAAGATAAAAGAAATCAAAAAGCCATAATATTAAAATTTCTGCATACATTTCGTTAAAAAAATGTAACAATCAAAAACGGACTATTGCCCCAATTGTATGCCAAATTTTAGCTTAATCGATTAAACGGTTTTTGAGTTACATGTGATAGAAATTTCGAAGCCCTGTGATAACTTGAAAAACGGTCTTTAAAATCGCAATAATTTTTTTTTTCGCGAAATGCATTTATTATTATTAATAAAAATAAAAATTCGATGACCGAAACTGGGACAGTGACCGAAACTGGGCTGCTTTCCCTATAGACATTTTTTTCTAAACCACTTTTCTCGATGTTTTGAACAATTCTGAATGTTCAGACATAAAAATCTCGGAAATTTATTTTTCATGAACACAAATCTTCCTCTATCCAAAAGCAAAAAGTTCACGAAAACAAAGCCTTCTTTATGGCGAAGCAAAATCTGTGTAGTTCCGACCCACTGCATTGGAATTTATTCCGAATATCATTTATAACAGATTCAACACGTCCGAGCTCATTTCGACTACGATCCGGAGGAAGATCCTTATATCCCATGCCGAGAGCTGGGAGTTAGTTTCCAGAAGGGCGACGTCCTTCACGTAATATCACAAGAAGACTCCAACTGGTGGCAAGCTTATCGAGAGGGTGAGGAGGATCACACACTCGCTGGCCTTATTCCAAGCCGAGCTTTCCAGCACCAGTGAGTACATTGTATTGCATAAGTTTTCGTGACCGGAAACGTATACTCTCGATGTATCGTCGACGCCAAAGGCGTTTTCCGATGTACCATGTGCAATATTTCTTGTCTCTCCAGGCGGGAATCGGTGAAACAGACCTTTGCCGGTGGCAAATCGACGATGCGAGGCTCCAAGAAGTCGAGCACTTTACTCTGCACGAGAAAGAACCCAAAGAAAAAGAAGAAGAGGAGCAAGTTTGGTCCCAACTTCAACGACGAGAGATATCCTCTCTACGACACGACAACGATAGACGGTAAATTATTTGTTTCTTCTTTTATTTTTTTTTTTCAATTCGGTGACCTCCAGCTTATCGATTTATTGGACTTTCTCGTATTACGATTATTAGATGGAGAATCTGTATAACATTTTATTATTACAGATTACGACAGCGAAGAGGTGCTGACGTATGAAGAAGTCGCGCTTTATTATCCAAGGGCGAATCACAAGAGGCCGATCGTTCTTATCGGTCCCCCTAATATCGGAAGGCACGAACTTCGACAAAGGCTCATGCAGGATAGCGAACGATTTGCTGCGGCGATTCCTCGTAAGTTCAAGTTATAAACATTTAAATCGAGGAACCCGTGAAAAAATGTCCTGATCAGGTCTAATATGACCTGATAAGGCCATATCAAAATTTTTTATATAACTATATCTGGCCTTATATAATCTGATATGTCCATATATAAATTTTGGTATATCCTAATATGGTCTGATATAACCTTATATGGGTATATATAGTTGGATGCACTCATAAAAAAAATCTCATCACGTTTGATGTGGATTGATTGTCTTGATCTGGACGTATATATTAATGATTTTTGTGTTTCCCTAAAAAGAAATTTTCGGATCTAGTTTGATATAGGCTGATATCGCTATATCTGGTCCAAAATGCTTTAAATGAGACCTGATATAGATTGATAAGGATATATATATTTTGACACATCAAGGCATATATATTTTTTCACGGGAACTCATGTAATTTTGGCTTTTTTCTTAGTGATTTTTTTGTGAAGTCATTTTTAAATTTTATCTCTTTCTGAATATTTCAGATGTTACATAGCGATTTGTAACACGATTTAGATTCATTGAATTCATCAGTGTATTTTTATTATTGAAATTACTGGCACATTAAACTCAATAAATTCTGCAGCAGAATACAATTTTTTTAAAACACATGCGTTAAGAAAGATCGGTGACGACTCTCAAAGATTGATAGTGATAGATTTGCATAAAGATTAATTGATTAACTTTTTTTTTTAATGAGACATTTTCGTTCACTTTTGCCTAAGTATAATCGGTAATTTTTTGTCGATTTTAATGAGTAGTAGCTCAATCTCTTTCTCAAAAGATACTCCACGAAGTGATCGCCAAGATATCTCATAGTCTTGTTCGTTTAAAGATTGTAGCACGTCATTTATAAAAGTTCCGTCATTTTTTTTAACAACAGGCTTCAATAATTAAATTTATATCAACTCCATGAAATATTTGGGTGGTCAATTTGTAGAGTATGTTTTGAGGAAAAGATCGAATGATCAGTCAGTGAAATCGGTAAAGATTTACAGAATATACTTGGAGAAAAAGGGAGAAAAATGTATCCCATTGGAATAAAAGTTAATTAGTTTATGTTTAGGCAAATTTGTCTCTATTAATGTTTCTCTGGGTTCACTATGAATGCTTCGATACAAATCATCCTCCGTTATTGTTATTTAATGTATTAAACTTTAAAGAATCGATTACGACCATCTTAAATTGATTTGTTAACTGCTTAAATTGAGGATGTTGTTATCGAACATTTTCAAACTGGTATTTAAACTGGTATTGTAATTTCATCTACAAGTGTGATATAAAATTAATTCACAGAATACTTGAAAGGTTGAAAACGTCGTGCATACAAATATTTGAACTTTACATAATAGTTGAATATAAGGGACAATTCGCAAGAATTCGCCCTGGGTCTGATCCTCGACCCCTTGGATGTGGTCGGTGATTTTTTACGTTGTTATTGCGATTCTAAATGAAACGCAGAATTTTTTTCTGTTTTTTAAAGATTTTTTTTCACTTACAAAAAACAGTGTTGGCCGTGATGTGAAAATTTGAAAATTTTTTTGAAATATTTTAATCATATTTTGAATTTTTCAACGTTAGATCTAAAGTCGACGTGCGGTCGCTTCCATTCTAAAAAATAACTTTCGACACAAAAAAATGTTTTGCGCGGAGATTCCACTCAGTTATTCGACATTTTGCGAGTAATAGTCGCAAAGTGCGAAATGGAGAAATTCTGTTATCGACATGGCGGGAAAAATGGCACCACGTCGTCCATTTTATAGCTATTTATGGTGTTCGTCAATTGTCAATTGCCTTAAAGATTAGAGTAACGTTGAAATTAAGAAAATGACTTCAAAAAAACCGCATATAATCGTTTAAATTCCTGTGTTTCATGTAAAGATAGTTAAGCCATATCAGTTATCAATCGATTGACTCCCGCTTTCAATTTTTGCAAATTTTATTTTCGATTGAAGTTTTTTTTAAATGGAAGCGAATTTACGCCCATTTTGAGTAGGGCTCGAAAAAATTGTGTAGTGGCAAAGAATTTTTGGAAATTGTTTTAAATTTTAACATTAAAGCCAATACTAATTTTAAAATAATTTTAAACAAAAATATAAAAAAATCACGGACCAGATTCGAGATTAGTTATTCTACTCATTACTCATTATTTTTACATACCAGTTTACAAATTATAACTTTCAGTGGCGACAAATTGACTAACAAACATTTTAAACACAATATATCCGACAATTTTTTACCCAGCCTATAACGACCCAATTTTTTGTAATTTCAGACACAAGTAGACCAAGAAAAGGTTCCGAGGTCGACGGTCAGGATTACCACTTCATATCGCGTTCGCAATTCGAGTCGGACATTCTCTGTCGAAAATTCGTGGAGCACGGTGAATACGAGAAGGCGTATTACGGAACATCGGTCGAAGCGATACGTTCCGTCGTTAATTCCGGAAAAATTTGCGTGCTCAACTTACACCCACAGAGCCTGAAAATACTGAGGAGCTCAGATCTTAAACCTTACGTCGTTTTTGTCGCACCTCCGAGCCTCGAAAAGCTCCGTCAGAAGAGAATTAAAAATAACGAAAGCTTCAAGGAAGAGGAACTCAAAGACATAATCGAAAAAGCACGCGAAATGGAAGACAAGTACGGACATCTCTTCGATATGATTATACTCAACAACGACACGGATCGAGCGTACAATCAGCTTCTCACGGAGATCAATTCTCTGGAGAGAGAACCGCAATGGGTGCCCGCTTCTTGGGTTCAGTGACGCGTGCACTCCGGTTCTCCTCTCTCGAGCGAGACTGAAAATGAGCTGGAGTTCGAACCGGAACGAAAAAATGATAAAGTATCGATCGAAAACGACGCGACGCACGTCGAAGCATTCGAGAACGGGTACGAAGAGGACGGCCAGTATATTCACGTGCCGCGGTGAGAATTTCACTGAATTCCGCGCATTTTCACGCCCGAATCACGGTAAATCATTCAAAGTGTCGGTTGCACCGATTTTATACAAAAAAGCGTCTTTCGTTTATTTTTATCGGCCATAAAAGTCGTACAACAAAATCCGCGGAGTCGGTCGATTGCATTGATGTTCTGATTGTGTAAAAAAAATGCAGATATATGTGTATAATGTAGAAAATTTTAAAATAAAAAAACAGGTTTTCATTATTTCCTGGATTTTGCACAATTATTTTCAACTTTGTGAAATCTTGAAAGTAGTGAAGATTTATGAGATTCTTTAGTCCCAGATTTACTGAATACTCATTTCCTTTAATTGGCACATTATTTAGCCGGAAATTTTCATTTCCAAGCTTGAATTTAATCATTTTTAGCACGCCAACGCTCTTTTGCATTTTTTAGAATGAATTAATAAGTCTCATGAAAATTTAAAGCTGTCGCGATTTTTATAAATTTTACTACTATAGTTTAATTGTGACTGCTCTACTTTCGTGTTGAATTTCAGTGTAATCCTTGAAGTCGTTTTTGATTTAAGAGTTGAATTGAATGCAGCGCGTTTTTGAGAAGAAATTCGTTGTTTTTTAACCACTTTGTTAATTTTGATTAAACGCGATACTGATTAACCTTGATTATAAAAGCAGTTTCTGATAAATCTTCAGATTTGCAGCTTAACATTTTTACGATTTATCGGGATTAGATTATTTGACATCCAAAAAATGCTGTATTGCTGATAAAACATTAAAATCAGAAAGAATTCCGGTTGAAGTTGCTCCAAATTTTAGCCAGATATTCCATTCCATTCACTAATTTTTAAAGATATAATTTTTTTTAATTTTGTATATATGTATGTGATAATCGTGGAATGTTTTCAACTAAGTCTGCATCTTTTCTATAAGAAAGCAAAATAAAGAGCGTTCTGCATTTTCTAGTATTTAAATCTGACATTTTTGAAAACTCGATCGAACATCGTTACGTACACTAATAATCGATCGATTCTCTCTACGATTTTTCATTTACAGATAACAATTATGAAATACGCTGTTTTTACGTAAATCGGTAGAATCCGCCTTGAAGTCTTACCTAATCGAGTATAGAAATTATTTATAAATATTGATTTGAAAAAACCGATCAACACGAGTTTCTAATTGAATTTATAAATAATTCGTTAGTTTTTATACTCGCGAACGCAACTTCACGAGTAGAAACGATGTTTTATCGTTCTAGGCTTCTCTTATGAATGTTTTAGAAAGAGAAAAAAAAAACGATGATGATAAAAGACGAAATAAGAGGGGACAAAAGCTGTGCGAAGCATAGAATCAGAATCCGAGGCCAGAATCGATTTTTTTAATCAGAAAAATTGCAATCGTCATTTCCGAGAAAAACTTTATTTTTCTTCTAAAATAAGTTGCATAAAATAAAATCCGTATTTTATCAAGCGAAATTGCGCTTGCAATTTTTTTTATTATAAAATAATATTTCACCTCGTTACGATTAGAAATTTGCGAGTGCAATCGTGACGCAAGTTTTCGCGAAAAGGAAAAACAAAAAGCGTTAACACCGTCGTCGCCTTTGATTATTTTTCAGCCAAAAACTACAATATAGCGTTTACTGTTTTTTGCATTGGCTGCTCTTTTCTCGTAGCAACAACAACAACAACAACAAAAACAAAAACAAAAAAAAAGGAATAATAATACGAGAGTAAAATAATAATAAAATATCGATCCCTCTTCGTACGAAATTTTATCGACTACTTTTACTGCAGTTGAATCGTCGTTTTCTCAGAGCTCACAAAGTTTTTTGATATGTGCGTGCGTTAAGCCACCGAGAAAAGAAACCGAAGAGTGAGAAGGGAAAGAAAATAAAGAAGAAAAAGGAGACAACACTTTTAAAAAGAGTTAATCAAACTTGTAGATACGTCAGTAAAGAGGGAAAGGAAGCGATATTTAATCCCAAAATCGATGAAAAAAAAAATGGAACAAAAATGGGACGAAACATTGAGAAAAAATAAATATTCCTCGAAGATAAGCTACTGCCACAAAAACTTTCCCCTGTCCCTGATATTTGTGTGTATAGTCCCGGAGAGAAATTCTCGCCGCGTAACCCAACGACTCAGCTATTCGTGCATAAAAAAATACGATTTCGCGATCGATCGCTCAACGCGGCGCGAAAAAAAATCGTTGAGAAAATACGAGTTTGCGTGTTACGTAGCTACTATAATGAAAATATATTGTGCCAACTCTATCCGAGCGGTATGCGTGTGCGAGAGAATCCGCAAACGGAGCCAAGTAGACAAGAGCCAACAAAAAAAAAAAAAAGAATAAAAAATAATAACGAGACGTTTAACCAAGTGCAGCGACAATTGTCAATGCAGTGGACACGCGATTCTTGTGAATGAGATTTCCGAGAGAGTTTATCGAGAGCATGGCCTTGTAATTTGGCGAACCGTCATAGAATTTTGTCGTTAATAATTGTGTAAATATTTGTGCAATTGTATAGAGAGAAAGAGAGAAAAGCGAGAGAGAAAGAGAGGGAGAGAAAGAGAGAGAGAGAGTGAAATGATCGGAGCAAAAACAAAAAAAAAGAAACTAAAAATGATGAGAGAGAGCGAGAGAAAGAGTTATTAAATATTATTATCCAAATAACTCTCCTACCGCTGCTGCTACTACTGTTATTATTATTATTATTATTTTAATTATTATTATTATTGATTATTATTAATTATTATTGTTGTTGTACCTAACTTACCTAGAGTGCCGTTTCCGCCGGGTGAGAAAGTCCATCTCAGCGGTCGGGAGACACAAGGACGATGTATTAAAACAATTCGACTGTATCATCACTCACTAACTCACACACACACACACATACACACACACACACACACACACGCTCACAATGAGCTCGTGCGGTTATCGCAGGATAAATAATCGATAATAAAGAGAATAATAAAATTAACTGCCCTGTTTTCCTTGGCAGCATCCGCCCGACGTACGCGACTATGTATACCAAGATAAACGAGCCCAGTTTCTGACTTTTTTTTCACTTTTCTTAAGTGTTTGTGGGCACTTTGAGGAATCAGGGTGTTTTGGCTTTTTTTTACTATTTTAACGATTTTGAGAAGATGCTAAGCAAATAAGTATTTTGAAATGTAGGGAAAATACTTAGAGGAAAATTATATTTCTTCACATGTATAAAGGTAATTACACCAATTATTGACAAGAGTTTGTATCTTCACTCTCCGAGTTAGCTGTAACTTTTTTATGTTAGGTATTCCCTCAGTGGAGGTTGCTTGATTTGTTAAAGATTTTTTTCTCGAGTACCCTACAAGTTTTCTGCACTCAGAGAAAAATATCGTTATTTAATAATAAAAATAGTTGGTCCGACGATAATCCAACGATAATTTATAGTTAAGGGGGAGGAACCAGGAGGATCTACTATATTTTGTGGCTATAGCAAATATAAGAAAATAGTTGGATCAACCATTAATATAATTCCTAGGAGGAATGTCTATATTTCATTGTTATAGCAAATATAATTATAGCAGCAGTTATCAAAACGATAATAGTTTCAAATATGCCGTTTTGTTGCATATACGATTTCAACTTTTGTTTTCAATAAACTTGCAAGTATCGTTTATTGAACCATATTATCATCACTTCAACTATAAAACATTGCAAGCCTTCGTCTTTGCTTTTTATCGCGTGAAATCCTTGAATCAACGATTTGCTTTTCTCTCATTGTGAAGATGTCGAATTATTTCGATTTTAGGAACATCATTTCAATAGACAATGAAAAATGCTAGAAAAATGTAAGATCAAGACGTATTCCTATGCAAAAAAATCTTACCTTTTTGTTAAAGGCGTGGAAATCAATAAATTAGTAAAAAAGCTGCAAAGTTGAACTTTGCAAATTGCGTCCTCATTATTTTTGGTTTTATTTTATAAAGCTACCTCTATGAGAAAGTATGATCATCGATTTTGACTTCTTCATAGAGGAAGCTTTATTTAAAAAAAAAACGGGAATAATGGAAAAGCTATGTGCAAAGTTTAATTTTGCAGTTTTATTCTTTATTGATTTTCTGAAAAATTCTAACCACATTGCGGATTATGACGAAACTATGTGCTAATTATCGCTAAATAATATTGATTTCATGTATGAAATTTGAGATCGTTATCTCTTGTTTTGCCAAAGTTGGGGCAACAACGTAATTTTCTTGAAAATTTCAAAACTCCATGAAATCCAAACCGCTGTTTCCATTGCGATCAAATTTAATACCAAGCAACTTTAACAGTACCTGTACGTATGAAGAATTTTTTAGCAAAAATTGCAATTTTTACACGAACTAGACGCTCACTTTTTTTTTGAAAAATTCGAAAAGCTATAA
Organism: Tromatobia lineatoria; assembly: GCA_949699805.1. Classification (NCBI taxonomy): domain Eukaryota; kingdom Metazoa; phylum Arthropoda; class Insecta; order Hymenoptera; family Ichneumonidae; genus Tromatobia; species Tromatobia lineatoria. The sequence continues at coordinate 14,680,175 of OX453039.1, read as the reverse complement.
AATAAAAATTTTTGCATACATTTTTGAAAAAAAATTACATCAACCAAAAATGGACTGCTGTTTCACTTGTGTACCAAATTTTAGGTCAATCGGTTGAACGGTCCTCGAGTTACAGGTGATTGAAATTTCGAAACCCTGCACACATACATAGATACCGACACGTTTTCTAAACTACTTTTTTTTATGTTTTGGAGCATTTCGATTGTCCTGACCTGAGAATCTTGAAAATGAAATTTCCATGAAAACAATCGTTAAATATTATTTTTTATAAACTTATAAAAATTCCATAAGCTGTGGAGCTCCTACTCTGAAATTTACATATGTTATGTAAAAAATTCTCAGTTTTTCAAAAATGAATTAAGAATCGTTATAAAAATGGTGAAAGGCTCCCGAAAAAGTGTTTTTTAAACTAATTTGTTGACTTTCACTGCTTCAACAAATCCGGAAGCAAACGACAAATTTTTTTTTTTATAAGCAGAGGCTTTTATTACATAGGAATACGGCATGATTTTAAATTTTTAGGGAATAATTCATTCTATACTGAAATGATGCCTTAAAATTGCAATAACTCGATACCTTCAAGAAACCTGTAGAGTATCTGCGAAAATATCTGAAAAATTTCAGCAACGTCCACTGCAAGTACACTTAATATTTGAAAAGTTACAGTTAAATGGGAGAGGCAATGTACAAACTTTTGTCAATAATCGGCGGAATTACCTATAGACTTTTGTTCATTTTACAAAATAAACTAGAAACATAATTTTTCTTTTACAAAATCTGTTATCAACCAAGAGATAGCGAAGTACTAGTTAAAGTTCGTTATATTATGTTTTCTAGCATTTTTTTTTTAGAATTTTACAATTCATTATGATTTTTTGTGCAGTCTTTTTTTTAATTAAAAAAATGTCGGTTGAAAGATCCGTTGATTTCAGCGATTGTGATAAATGAAATCGTTATGTTTTTTTATTAAGATAAAGGAACAGTATATTAAAAATTATTTCAAGTTGAACAGTTGCTTATACCTCGTCGATAAAGAAATTAAAAATTCGATTAAAAAAAAATGATTTTGTAAATTCACAGCGACGTAAAACTCTGGGAATTTTGATTAACGTGTTAGTTCAATAATCTCGATTACTTGCAAAATTATTAGGAGATTCTTAAAAAATCGAGTCCATAACAACTGAGTTCATAACAAAATTCCGAATTATTGTCATAGAAGTATTTATCACAATTTATTTTTATACGTTTTTTGGGACCAGCGAATTCCACCAACTCTTGTTATAGTCCTATTTTTTTAACTGAGTCTAATGCATTGTCTCTTGAATCCTGACAAATAATTGTGTTCAATTTCCATAAATAATGTCATTTCAACCGTTATACACATTTATCTTTATAATTTTTCTGGATATTTCCGGTTCACTGAGCTGCTTTTGTAGAAAGAAGTTCTTAATGAGTTTTGAAATTCTAGAAAAGATTTTCGTAATGAAAAATAAGCAGATGAACTTCACTGTGGTCAGGAATATTAATTTCAATCAATTATGTTGAATATCGTTGATTGTTATAACGAAAACCGTCCTTAAAAAAAATTATTAATTTATTAAATCTGATTTTCATTAATTAGTATTAAAAATTGAGAAACTGGGAGTCGTTTGTTACTATATATTCATCCAATATATCATCTCCGACTATCATTAACTATTATCGCAACTACAATAGTAAAGTGTGTGTGAACGTTAGAAGGATGTGTAAATTTGAAATTTTTAGGTTTGACTGCATAAGAAAAATGCTAAAGTTCTTTTTTCTTCTCAAGAGCGTGTAGAATAAAGAACAAATGTGAAAGCGGATTCGGAGGGAGGTACGTGATTTATATATATAAAAATATATACACTATGTATATAATTATGTGTATACACATACGCACATTATGTATATGTACCGCAGGTGCGAAAGATCGAACAGATAAATGGTGAACTTGGTGCATTTCCTCATAGTATTCTGTCCATGCAAAGAAATATAAAACGGAGGCTTAATCCAGATTAAAAAATCGATCCAAATTGTGCAAGACATTCATTAATCTTAATCACAAATATGAATTCCGAATAAAATTGAAGGATTAATAAACGGAACTTGTTATATATTTCACATATGTATCGATAAATATATAAAATACATGTTTTAAATTTATGTAAAATTAGTATATGGTTGGCCCCTCCCATTGACTGATAATCATACCTGACAGAAAAAAAAAACGCGAATATAGCGACTTTTAGTTATGTTATAGGTGTATTTTTTTAGTTTCACGTCTTCGAGGTATGAAAGCCTTTAAGGATGTATGTACAGTCCAGCCAAAATCGAGTTTCAGAGACAATTTCGATCACTTCCCGATGGGATAAACATCTGAAAAAAATTATCCACATAAAACGTGCTGAAACGATTGATTTCGCATAATAATAATCCCAAAATGTTATTATCAAATTGGTGAAAAAACAGTTGTTCAATGAATAAACAGGCAACCTAACTTTTTTTTTTTAGGAAAATGATATGTTAATTTTTTTGAATGCGTATGAATTTTTTCAGATTTTTTTCTTTATTCTGATTTTTATTTTTTTATTTTGAAATATGCGCAGAATATAACAAATTTTGGATATGCGTTTTGCAAAAAAATCTTGAGTGTAGTAGATGGTTTTATGCCGAACACATATCGAAAATTCGTTATTTCGCGCATATTTTTGAAAATAATAAAAAATCAAAATCAAAATAAAGAAAAAATCTGGAAAAATTCGTACGCATTTAAATAAATTAACATATCATTTTCATTAGAAGAAAAGTTAAGTTGACTGATTGTTTGTTGAACTATTGTTTTTTTCAGAAATTTGTTAATAACATTTTGGAATTATTAGTATGCAAAATTTATCTTTTCAGCACGTTTAATATCGATTATTTTTTCCGATTTTCATCCCATCGGGAAATGATAAAAATTTTCTCTGAAAGTCACGATTGGCGGGACTGTACCTATCATACATCCTCAAAACGTATGAGGAAGTATCAATTGAAGGAAAGAAATGCCATAATTATAACGCGACAATTTGAGATTCAGCGTAGATTTTACAGCGTAGATTTCTCCGACGCTAAACCTTTTTATATATTGTGTTATGATTATTTGTACAATACTATTTCGAAAAAAAAGCGATACGTGTTTTTTTTACAAACAATACTTTCGACAGGAGAATTTTTTTTGTCAATTTCGCGTTTTTGGTTTTTCAATCTTGGAAATAAACAATCCGAAAAAATGATGTTTAATATAAAAACTGAGCGGCTTGATATGAACCAAATAAAGAATACAACTTTTATTTACTTTGTTTTTTTTTTTTCAAATTTTGTTATGTAACGTTGAACAAAAAAATATTGTTTTGCAAAAAAAGATGATTGAAATCATGTTTTTATTCTTACTAAAAAATTCTGTTTCGGATCTCAACATTTTTGAGGCCCTATGCAGTATGGCCATTTTTTTCGAGAAGTTTAACAGATTTGAGGTTTTTGTTAGTATCCTGATTTCGGCATTACGCAGATGAAAAAAATCAGAGAACATTATTTACTAGCAAATTCATACCGTTCATCAACACATTAAGTGTTTGTGAATTTGAATAACCCATTTCTAAGAAGAGTATTTTATTGGCGATAGGGTAATTTGTTAATCATTGCCCAGTGATTGGGTAGGACTTAACATTGCAGAAACTTACAATATACATTTGAGTTGTAGGTGTAATCAATTAAAAAACAATAGTAAAATCTGTATCTTCAAAACACATTTCGCTGAATAATTTTGTATTGAAATGAATATATATAACGAAAACTACAATTTTTCGAAAAAAAAAACTGCTACCCTGAATAAGTCCCCAAAAAATTAGCAATTTGAAACAAAACATTTCTGTAAGTTAAAAAAATCATAAAATATGGCATTTCCTTGCAAAAATATATTTCGTTTTTAACGTTTGCAAAAAATGTTTTTATGTTGTATAACAATTTTTGAGGAAAACAAATAAAAAATTGTATTCGTTAGAAAGATCATATGCATAAATCTCATGTTGGACATTTCTCAATAGCAATGTTCATTTCCGAGATGTGAATGTTAAAAAAAAAATAAAGGCACTGAAATCAATATATCAGAAGAATTTTGATTTGGTGTAACTTTTAAAAAACTGCAATCCTACATGAGTTCTTAAAAAGTTTGTAATTTGAAACCGAATTTTTATGTAATATCAAAAAAATTATAAAAGATGGGGTTCTTTGCTATATGATATTTTGTTGTTTAACGTTACATGAAAAAAATTTAAGCAAAAACTAAGTAAATAAAAATTGTATTCATTATTTAGCTCATATCAAGGCGCCCAATTTTCATTCCAAACGTTTTTCGATTGGACTGTTTATACTTCCAAGATAAGAATATTTAAAAAAGACCGAAAACTCCAAATTCGAACGAAAATTCTCCTACCAAAAATATTGTTTATAGCGCCAAGCAAAAAAAATACGCTTCTGTTAATTTTTTAAACAGTATTTTACGAAAAATTATTCAAAAACATAAAAAGTTTGATGGTTAGAGCATGTAAATATCAGCGGAAATGCCTCACATACATTTTTGGTTTGATTCCTGGAAAATTGTTCAAGTGTACAAAAATTTCTCATTTACAGAAATTTAATATTTAAGAATTCCAAAACTGAAGATAAAAATCGAACACACTTTCTCGACGGGCTTAAAAATTTTGTCAAGCAACACTTAATTTTTCCTCAATTTCTTCAAATTTCTCAATTAAGACAAAAATCAAATTAAAAAAAAATCTTTCACAAAATTGTCCAGCCTAAAAAATCTTAGAAAAAACTACAATAATATTCAAGATAATAGGACAATTCAAATTCAGTCAGAGAACCCAATTTACGAAGCAGGTCATAAATATGAAAAATTATATATTAAAAATATGCGTTTTCGACATTAACAAAAAAATGATAATTTTCTCATTTAATGACATGGATCGATTTTTTTTACTGGGATTGAGCATCATCCAAAAACTACAATTCACATCGTATCCACGGTGAAGCTACCTACTCGTGTATTTGTATAATTGCAGATGGATTAAATGATGATGATACGCGCGATCGAATAATATAATTAGCAATAACGCGCGACATCGTATAGTATATATGCGTGTGTACTATATAAAGTTTTAAGGGAATCGATGACGATCGTGAATAAAGAGCATCGCAATCATGCGCGAACTATTCTAAAAAAAAAAAAAAAATGAAAAAAAAAAGAGCGACCCAATAACAAATCTGAAGTCTCGTCGGAAACGAGACTAATCACTCACTGTGTGCGTGCGTGTGCGTGTGTAGAAGCGTGAACTATCATTTCGTACGTTGTAATGATCAGGGATGAGCTCTTCTCGTTTTATTTTTTTTTTTAATATGCTCGTTTTAATTTTTCATAATTACGATACACTGTTAAAAATATTTTGAAAATTAAAATTTATATTGGAAGTTTTTCTGCAAATATAAAATTTCATTTAATATACAGATATATTATAAAATTCCAATAATTATATTATAAACACAACTTTGATAAAATGTTGAGTATAATGTATGTTAATTCTACAATTTTTACTGTATATTAATGATTATCCACAAGAAAACTTCCAATACGTCATATAAATTTTCTTCAAAAAATTTCTAACGCAGTGTAGTTCAGTTAAGGTATAAATTATATAATTTATAACCGTTGTATTTATTTACTACGTGTAGGATAAATAATCAACAAGGTCTTTTTTAAAAAAAGCGAAAGGTGCTCATCTCTGTTACCGATTCTTTGCGAACGGAAAAAAAAGATGACGATTATGATGATGATAAGCTGATTATTACAATTGGACATATTCTACTCGCCCGAACGGCAGCTATAATTATACAGAGTAATATTGTACTTAATCGGAGTCGGTCCAGCGTTCGAAGCCCACGTCTTGGGGTTGAATCAATCTATACATTAATATTATTACTCTTATTTTTTGAATTATTATTAATGTTACTGCCTAGAGAACTGAAGGATTTGAAGGATTGAAGAGAAAGAACTTAATCAATGGTGTCAAAGACGTTTATAAAATTTCTTATTCAACCCCACGACGAGACACCGTTGTGACTCTAAACCGTGCCAAAGTTTCGCCGCACCTCCTCCACAGTCTGTTACATATTCCGTTGAATAAAGGTTACTATTATAAAATATCTACTGACTTTATTGTTATCATAGTGTACCCAAGTAGTCACCAAGTAGTAACTAAGTAGTAACTAAGTAGTAACCAAGTAGTAACCAAGTAGTAACCAAGTAGGAACCAAGTAGTAACCAATTAGTGACCAAGTAGTAACCAAGTAGTGACCAAGTAGTAACAAGTAGTTACCAAATAGTAACCAAGTATTAACCAAGTAGTAACCAAGTATTAACCAAGTAGTAACCAAGTAGTAACCAAGTAGCACTTAAGTAGTACCCAAGTAGTACCCAAGTAGTACCCAAGCAGTACCCAAGTAGTACCCGAATAGTAGTACGTCCAGAATAGTACTGACGCCCACGTACCTTATGTATGCAATGAACGGTCCATTCGGAAACCTAAGTGGGTCCTTTAGATTTTGTCCTCCTGAATTCGATAATGTTGGGTTTTTTTTTAACCGGTAGAACATATTGTTATTGACAATTTGTTTAAATCGCTATAACTTGGTAACTATTGGAGATATCGACAAATTTCCAAATAATAAATTGATCCTTTTTTCAAGATGAACAAAAGTTATTATTACATTTTTTTCGGTATATGCACAACTTTTCGAGTAATTGTAGAGTATGTAAGTTCCAGCAAGTAACAAACGTTGACGGCGATCGAGGCAATTTCTGCGCCGGCAGTGGTGCACGTTCGATTTTCACGGACTGTAACATCGTTACTATTTGACGTAGCAACATTTATAGTAGTGTTTTGAAAACTAGAAAATGTAAACTGTACGATAGTTGAAGAAAAAAATTGGAAGGTTAAGAAACAACCAAATGGCGTCCGTTTGAAGATCAAATATCATGTGCGCAAATCAATGTTAGGTGAGAACGGGGTAATCATGGTCACCGAGATTTTGCATAAGCTAGTGATTATATCGAAAAGTTTCTTGCTCCGTTAGCTTACGTACACGATGATAAACTAATTCAATGATCCGTGCCGATTAAACCGAAATAAATTAAAAAATTTGATGATTTTTCAATTATACACTCTTTTTCTTATGAGGAGCTGTCATTTGAATAAGGTTTTGCAAAAAATATAGTCGTTAAAATTACATTCAACCAGTATTCATGTCTTTGTCGGTTCTTTAGCTTCAATTTTTCGGTATAATAATGTTGACTCCATGAATAAATATATTGAAATTTAGTATAACAAATCTTCGTGGTTGTCGGGATAATAATGGTCAGGAACGCGGGGCAATGGTAGTCACATTCATAATATGTATTTGATTAATAATGACTTAGAATAGAATAAGGATTAAAGTATTGAAAAATGTGCACATAGAAAATATGATTATTTTGATTGATGTCATAAAGCTAGAATTTCCGTAGTCCAATGGAAATAGATTTTTCTAACTAATTATTGTACATCCAAAATGTGTATCAATTTTTTTCGCTACATACATTTATTTTGTATTTAAATGGAAGGTTGATGACCGAAACCGGGACAATGGCCGAAACTGAGCCGTTTAACTATAAAGGAAATATCCGACCATTTTTATGCCTGTTTTGTATGAATTTGAATAAACTGTCCGGTCGGTATTGCAGGGATTCCGTGTACCGATACACGTTCGCGATTCCTAACCTCAAATCAGTAACATAACACTTTCGATGAAAACCAAACGATTTTTTCATAATATACAGTGAAGATCAGTGATTTTTGTTATTTAAAGAATAGTAAGTTAATTCAGACTGCTATTCAGCATTTTTATTAAATATGTCACCTTAATTATCAGTCAAAAAATTATAATCACGAACCTCATCATTTCTGGAGCTGTCTCTAATTGCATTTGTTAAATTTACAGGTAAATGACGACAATGGCTTTTCGCGGTTTGTCATTCAATATCGCAACGAGAGGAATTCACACGAGTTCGGTGCAGAACCAAATAATTAAGCTCACCCGATTGAGAGTTGTCGATAACAGCGAAATTGGAAAACAGGCTATGCTCGAGGGCAAACCACCGAGATGCATTCATATTTATAACAAAAAGGGTGTTGGATATATAGGTAACAGAATAACAGACTATTTTTTCATAACAATTAAGATTTGAATTCATTGAATTACATTCAGAGAAAAATATAGTAATTTAATAATAAAAATAGTTAGTCCAACGATAATCTAACTATAATGTATCGTTGCTAGGAAGAATGACTATATTTTATGGTTACAGCAAATATAAAAAAATAATTGGATCAACCATCAATATAATTCCCAGGATGAACGTCTATGTTTTACGGTTATAGCAAATAAAATTATAGTAACAATTATCAAAATTGCAATAGTTTCAACAATGATTCTAATAGTTTCAAATATGTCGTTTTGTTGCATATACGATTTCATTGTTTTTTTTCAATAAACTTGCAAGTATCGCTTATTAAATCATATTATCATCACTCAAATTATAAAATATTGCAAGCCTTCTGATATACTTTTGATCATGTAAAATCATTGAATCCACAATATGTTTTTCTCTAAGTGTAGTAAAAAAAAAAGAAAGATTGTTTATTTTTTGGGAATGGTGACGAAAATTGGATTAGAATTGCTGATAAATATTCAAAAATATCTTATATATTCAGCCGCAGGTAATATAAAAGAATTATCTACTGACTCATAAAACAAAGAATATTATAATAAGCAGCAAGTCAAAATGGTGAAAGTTTTTGTATCAAAATGATTGAAAAATGCCCTGAAAAAAGCTCTGGATTTTGATCAGTATTCGTACATGTTAGAGACTGTTAATGTCAGAGTCTCGATGTAAATTTTTATTCTAAATTCTTGATTGTACTCAAAATTTCTGATTTTAACCTGCTGAATTCACGATTGTCTCAAATTTGGTCGAGAAAATTGACACTATTCATTCATGTGTTTAAATATCAGAACTCAAGGATACAACTTATGTTTTATGTTTAAGGGGATAAGGTTCTCGTGGCGATAAAGGGCCAGATGAAAAAGGGCATTCTCGTTGGTCTGAAACAAAACCAAAAGAGCAAGGTGCCCAAATTTGATAGCAATAATATTGTCCTTATCGATGACAATGGCACTCCATTAGGTACTAGAATTCACGTCCCCATACCGCATATCCTGAGAACGATTCTGAAGGAAAAAACTCACTCCAAAGGCGCTGACTACACCAAACTCATCGCGATAGCGACTTCTTTCGTGTAAATATTTCTTGTGAATTTATTGAAATAGATAAAGACTTTATTAACTTCCCGAAGGCTTTCTTATTTTTCCCAACTCTGCAGTGCACGTGAATCTTTCACTGTGCGGGTATTCATTAATCCTTTGCGTCACCGTGGAATATAAAAAGATCCACTTATTTTCCCTCCGATTTGAATACGTTGAACGAACTTCTGACAATAATCAATGGGTTTCATCTCATTATGAACGTATAAACGCTCCAATACGAGTCGTTTTTCGAGAATTTCTTTGGATAGTTCTTTAAAAGGATTTATTATATCGATTTTTTTTTAACTTATTGAATGGATTTATTCATAAATGAACTGCATAAAATAATTTTTTGCGTTATTCCTCGTGCTCCAGAAAATTGATCTATTTTGCTTCCTCATAGAGGAAGCTTTGTTTTCGTGAAAAAAAACTTTCTTCGATTTTCATATCAGATTACTCAGAATGATGTAAGACATCGAAAAAAAGTGGTTTAAAAAAATGTCGGATGTGTGGCAGGCTTTTGAAATTCAAACCGCTGTATCACTAAAACATGTCTGACAATCAAGCAAAAATTTGGTACACTGGTAACGCAGCGATGTCCCTTCTTATGTATAATTTTACTAAATAATTGAAAGAATTTTTTATTTTATAAACCTTTAAATTTTTTAAAAAATGTCTGAATATTCTCTAGCAGCCGCAATTTTTTATCTAACGAGCTTAAAAATAGTTTTTGACACATAAAGCAATAAAAATGATGGTTGGTATTGAATATGAGCGAAATCCATGAAAAGGTTCAGTTTTTAAACTCAAGTCAACTTCAACTAATTCAGCAAACTTGATACGAAATACAGAGTTTAAATTTGAGTCGTAAACAAATTAATACAGAACAAAGTTTAGGTACAAATTTGACACCGATCGGTCTGGTGGTTCAAATTTCATGACACTTTGAATTTCTATAAAAATGCCTGTCTTGTCAAAACAAGTCTGCAAAATAGAATTTTGTAAATTGCTCCCTTATTATTATTATTTTTTTAAAAATAAAGCTACCTCTGTGAAGAAATGTATTAATCGATTTCAGCTTCCTAATGGAAGAAGCTTTGTAGACAAAACTAAAAACAATGCGATAGCAATATGCAAATTTCGACTTTCCAGCTTTTTTTTCAAATGAAAATTACAATTCTCAATAATCTGAACCACGTATCAAATTATGATGGAACTGTGTACTTATTATTGCTGAATACTACCAATTTCGTGCAGAAAGTTTGAGTTCGCTATCTTATGTTTTCTCTATGTTCAAGTTGATAAGATTGATAATAATCGCCCGTCTTAATTCCAAATAATGGTGTCAGTGGTCAATCAATTATTCGACTCGAGCCTTTCTAAGAAAGTTAAAGCGTTTTCGAAATTTGGCATAAACTCGTTAATATTTGTGGAAATCGAGTGCAACTAAATTTTTCCAAGTAAAATACATATGCAGCTAAGAGAATCACTATCCATTATAAAATTATAATCAATAAATGCATGAAAGTTTGTCGAAATTCAGTAATGAATTTAGCACTCTTGACTATTGTGAAAAGCTTCAACTTTTGTAGCGCCAAGAAAAGTTTGATAATGAGCTTACGCAATAAATACATTATGTAATTGCTCTTAGATTTACAAAAAAATTAGAATTCCGTTAGAAAAGGAACCATTAAATCTATTTCAAACCTACCTTTTATTTGAGTACCTTTCACACATACCTTCATTTCCCGATGACTTAATATTCCTATTTATGTAAATGTTTAATAACTTAATTCGAGCAAGAGCAAAAATGACTTATCTAAATATCGACGCTTATTAACCCTTTAACGGCTATTACGGCCTATGAAAAATAAAAATTTTCGACAAATGGAAACTTCTGAAACCCAATCACTGAACAAAGCCGTTTTGGAAATTTCTCTTTTTCAAATTTCTACATAAAAGAAAAAAAAATTCAAATAAAAGCTTTTTATTACCCGAAACTAAAAATGTCCTATGCATTCCTAATAAAACTTCAATGTTCATCGTAACATTTTTGTAGTATTCTCAGATCGAAATTAAGAGAAGCCTTTAAAAAAAAGTGTCTCTTCTCAATAAACTAGTTTCTACGCTGACGGTTAAAGGGTTAGATGAAATAACACTGAAAACCGGGCGTCGAAAAGATTTCACAGTTAAAGCGATTGGACATTGTTTTATTAGTAAACAATCGTTTGTTGTTGTTTTTAACTCCCGCGCAACTTAAACATAAATACACAGGGAGCACGTTGTATGCGACCGTACAATGTATCTTCGAAATGCTCATTTATTTAATTACCTTCGTATCATTTACCGAAGTTACACCGGTTACACTTCCGCGTGATTATTATTATGTATAATATATATAAAAGGGCGAAGAACAGGGATGAAAAATGCTTAAGGGACAATAGTAGTAAATATGGTCGAGGACCGGTTCGGGTTAAAGGTTTCAAATGTGGATTTAAAAAAAAACGAAAGAAAAACGAAAAAAGAACAACCACGGAATTATTGCCTCTCCGTACGCTTTCTATTTCAAAAATTCAGTTTAAAAACACAACTTCGAATACTCCGTAATCCTTCAATTACTTTGTAGCTTCATTTTTCTTTATACTCATCATCGTCGTCGTCGTCTTCATCGTCCTCTTCGTAGTTTCCTCGTTTCTCGCTCTTCCTCCTCTTTATCTCTCCTTCACTTCGTTCTCCTCATTAAGTATTAATAGATTAGTTCTGTTTTTTTTGCCTTTTTCTGTTTCTTTAAATATAAGTCGAGCCTTGACCGAGAGTGCGGCGGTCGAATTGGTTAATACACTGCAACAGTCGTATGTTCTTTTTTTTTACAACATTCGTACGTAAAGTCTTGTAGCATACACAAAAGCGCAGGTGCCCTAATCGCACTTGTTTCCTTTTTTTTTCTTTAAATAATTATCGCTCGCATGTAGAACCTATGGTACCCTCGATGGATATGAATTTTTGAGGTTTTCTCTTTTAATTAGGAACAAATGTGATTTGTTTTAATGAAGATATAATGTCTCCCGATGAAGCTATAATTACTAATATTAAATTGGCTCAGCTCACTCGATATAAAATAGAGAGATTCCCTAGAGGAAATCTTGGCTAATTCAAAAATGTTTTCTGTATATATCCATAAAGGGAACACCAAAGGCTTGCGGTCCAATAACGTAATACAATGTGCCTTATTTTTTTTCCTCAGTTTTCATTTTTCTTTTGTCTCCGATTTGATCCTCCAAATCTCACGAGTACAACGCTATCGTCGAAAAAACTCCACGCATGTATATATATTTATATTTATATATATATATAATGAGATCGGATATATATATATATTTTGTTTAAGTCCCGATTTGTTAAGTGTATAAAATCGCTCAGCAAGGACACCTGTTCTATTCATTACATACAACACATCGATTAATAAAAAAATAAACGTAAAAGATATTAAAAAAGATAATTACGCCTCGTCTCGACCAACCCAGGCACGCCTGGCTGCTTTGAAAAAATTAATACACATTTGTCGCTGCTGGTAAAACCATCGACTTGCGCTTTTGCGACAGAAATCGCGAGCGGCATCTCCTTTGGCTAACGGAATATCAAAATCGCTCTTCTACTGTAAAATAGCAACGCTAATTTCTTCTGATATGGCAAAAAATAGTGATTACTTCGTATTCTGCACAGATATTGAATTGTGAAGAATTTTATCTTTGCTACTAGAAGATTTTTAGCGCTCCTATTTTTATTATCTTGCGATGCGCTCTCGATCTGCGCAGACGCAGTTTCTTCTCCCTTAAACTAAAGATCCCGACCACGGGATCGCTCTTTCCTTCCGAATCATTCGAGTTACATTCGTTCGTTGCGAACAATTTTTTTTTTTTTTTAGACCGTTCAAGTCATTTATTAATATCGTAATATCGCCGTAAATACATCGTGAATGCTGCATTATGCCTAGATAACTATTATCATTATTGGACAAGTCGTCGGTCTGCCAACGACTTTCTCGCCTGTTACTTTTACTTCTTTCTTTTCTCTATATGTTCTCTTTTCGACTTTAGAAATAAAAAAATGCGCAGTACAAATTTGTACTATTACTTCATCGTTTTCTTTGCTTCTACTCAAAAATAGCATCAGCTTTGCTGTCAATTCTACTCAGTAATCCTCGTCTTTTTCGAGGTAAGTTCGATCTTTTTTACATCCGTGCCGAAATTTACGTAAGTTAAATATATGAAAAATATGGTTTTAAAAAAAATACTTTGTTTTCGGGTCGTGCTGTTCATTAGGATTAAATTATCTTGTCACGAAACAAAAGTTCAACGCAAAGTACTCAATAATTTCCTTACTGCATGCGCTCAATTTGTTAAATTTTAATTACGTATTAAAATCAAGCGTTTTTCAATGCTCCAATATTATTATGCTTCATATTGCGGATAAATTTTCGGCATATAGTAAACTTACATAATTTCGTTCGGGTAAATTTGTTGCTGTTTAATATAACAGTAATCCAACGATCTCACAGCTCAGATAAAAGATTGCGTGAGGGAGAGCGACACCAAACGGATGTATAGATTTCGTTCTTAATTCTGAGTGCGCAATAATAAAGACAAGTTGTTTCTCTATTGTATTTAGTACATTTAATTCGCCCATGATGTACAGATCAAAGAATCGTTGGAATTAGTCACCAGCAACGACCAGAGTATATACCTAGCTTTTGTACAGTACAAAATACAGCTCCTGCACACATGCATGTGTACATATATGTATATACACATGTGCACACATATATACACATATCTAGTAACGAAGTTATTTACTTAAGGTGTGAAGACAAAAAATTCAGCGAGTTAAAATTGAATTCCTAGTGAAAGCGAAAATGTTTGAGCGGCTAAACCGATGGAAAATAGTGATTAATGGGTGAAATGAAGAAAGAAAATAAGACAATTTATTTCGAAAATTTAATGCAAAACAAAATATACGTGAGAAACGATTGATTTCTCGATCGCCACACTTTACGCAAATCACGACGTTACTAAATCCTCTTTGTATGCATTCAGGGCCGACATGCGCACACACTTAACTCTTCTTCCGCAAATTCATCAACTCGAGTCGGCTAGAGGGGATTATCATTTTTTTTTTCTTTCATTTAAAGAGTAAGTTGGCGATTGGTGGGTGGCCAGATACAAAATGCGTGGATGTTATCGAGTCTAAATATTAACCCTCTGTGATTATTTCCTGTGAAAATGCATCATTTTTTTTTTTTTTTTTTTTTCAAATCATTCTCGGTCATCGGTCTACACACAAATATATATAATTCCTAACGTCACGCACGTTTTCGCTCGCTATTCTTTCGTTTTTTCGTTTTTTCCTCTGTTTACTTAAGAAAACCTAGTCTGTCCTTCGTTTCAGTCTTCTTTGCCTAAAAAAAAGCAAAATTTGTCTTCCAATAATGAACACGCCGTGAGATCACCTTTTTGTAATTTAAATCACGGCCGACCGAAGTCACTCTGGTTACTGCTGTTGCTCGTCGTTGATTCTACCGCTTCTTCCTCCTATTTCTAACTCTCGAGTGCTTTTAACTCGAACAAAACCAAAAAAAAAAGAAGAATGTTTATCTTTTTCTCTTTCGTCTGTTCACAAAACTCTTCTCATCGTCTTTGTTTTGTTTCCTTTCGTTTATTAATTAACTTCTGTTGTCCACGAAGAATCCATACATCTTGCATCGCAATAATCAATGCGATTACGAGAGATTGGCGCTGAAGGATCGACAATGGGGCTACGAGGTGGGTAATATAGGAGCTTTCTTTTTTTTTCGTGTCTACGCGCTATAAAGTTTCGAATGTTTGTTGTTTGTTTTTATAATAATTATTACATCGTATCGTTACCATCAACTTCATTATTTTTCCTCATCCTGTTCAGTATGTTTCGAGTTATCTATTCATCTTTTTGTCTCATAATCGTCGCATGTGTAAATGTGGCTTTTGGGCAAGTGTTTGTTTTCCTTATATCTCGTGTATCGTGAGTAAGTGTAACAAGCAATGAATAAAAAAAAACTTAAAGACAACGTCGATCATAGTTTCCTTTTTTTTTGTAAGAAAAGAAAGAAAAAAAAACACCCTTGCGAAGAGAAACAACGGCTGGATGACGGAATGGGGAGCGAGATTGGGAGAAGAATTGTTCGGAGGGGAGGGAAGAAAATTCGGGGCTTGGAGAAAGTGATTTGGGATTTTTTGTTTCTTGTTTTGTTTTTTGTTTGTTTAACGACTATGGCGAAAAACACGTTCCTCAGCGATTAAAACGCGTTTAAAAAACGAGAGAGAGAGAGACATACGTTCGCACGTCCCTACCTAGCTACAAAAACCCCGGTTTTTGCCGCGAGCACGCGATTACGGTTAACGGGCATTATTTTTGTCTTGTAATTATTTGTTTTCCTTTTTTTGTTATGTGAATTAATGGTTGTTTTTGTTTGTTATTTCTGTTGGTGGCGTTTTATTTTATTTTATTTTTTTTTTGTTGTGTTTCGTTATCGTTAAGCGAGCACGGCACGGATTCCGGTTGTCTTCTCCTACTTCCTGTCCTCCTGGTCGCAGTCACGGCTTATGTGACCGGTCTTGCCACAGATGTAGCAGGTCTTTCCTCCTGCCTCCGTGCAGTTGCGCGCAATGTGACCTGTCTTATTACAGTTGTAACAGCTTTGCAATGCGTAACGTCCCTGGTCGTTGTTACCCTCCGGGCAGCTACGAGCGATGTGACCGGTTTTGTTGCAGTTGTAACAGCTCATCTCGGGTCCCTGTGTTTTTTACATCGCAATTGCAGAACAAAAATATCGGCTTGTAATCAACAGTCTCTCGGTCACGATTTTATCTTTTCATCAAACTCACACACACTATTCAGAGGTGGAACATTTTGCAAATGGGATTTATGACTTTAGGGGAATTATTTGTAAGGTATTGTCCTCGGAGTTGCAGTAGAAAAAGGTTTGAATTAGGCTTTTTGAATTTCTCACAAAATTATCATGAAGAGGGATTTATGTTAAGATAATTGTTTTTAAAGTATGTATGATCGGAGTTGGAGTGTAAAAATGTTGAAATATAATTCATTTATTTATTATTTTGAACAAAATAATGATGCAAGAGTATTTATGATGTTAAGGGAATTTTTTATAAGGTTGTGTCGGAGTTGCAGTGTAAAAAGCTTGAAATATCTTTGTTTTCTTTGAATTTCGAACAAAATGATTATTCAATGGTATTTATGATGGTAAGAGAATTGTTTATAAGGTTGGAGTTTGAGTGTAAATTTTTTCAAATTTCGCTTTTTAATTTTTTTAACGAACTAATGATGTTAGGATATTAATTTGTTAAAGGAATTTATGACGTTGAGGAAATTGTTTAGAAGGTTATATGATCGGAGTTTTAATGTGAAAATCTTGAAATATCATTTTTTAATTTGTAACGGAGTAATTATGTAAGGGTATTTATTCGTGAAAGAGTATTTGTGATAAGAAAATTACTTATAAGATTGTATGGTCAGAGTTGCAGTGTAAAAATGTTGAAAGATCGTTTTGAATTTTAAACAAAATATCTAAGCTTTTCGAATGAAGAGATTACTTGAATTTATTCTTTTGGAACTGTGAAGTTAAGATGAGCCTGATTGTGACTGTCATTGATTTACCATAAGAAATTAAGCGCGAACGTAACTTATAAGACATGTTCAGAGACTGAACGTTTATTGCTTCTATTTCACGTTCGATAATGAAAGGCAATTGTGGATTATCACACAAATTTCACGCATTTATGTCCGATTGCGTGTTAACGGCCTTATTTAATTATCGGCACACCTAATACTTCAGGGGCTCCAAATTCATGGTGTTACCATGTTGGTTTACGGACAGCCGAATTTTTTCTATGGAATACGTAAGACTTTTTGTTTTTTTATGCATTTAATTGCCAAATCCAAATATAAATTGATAAAAACGTGATCACAACAATTTGTCTTTAAAATCACGTGCTCCAGACTTTAAATTTATTTATTAGTCTTTAAATTTCAATTTGTTAATTTATTGTACATTTTCTCGATTTCATACAGAGTTTCTCGTTAACTTGTTTCAACATTTAACAAATGCAGTAATGAATACAATAATTGAGTTCATGTAACCAAACCACGTTAAAACACAATTTATTAATCTTTTTTATAGGGAAAATAAATTCATCAAGTTTCAAAAGAAGGAAGTACAAGAACTTAAGGATGAATAACAATTTTTTAATCTGTTCAATTTAAACCGCTTTGTAATCATTTTTTCAAAAAAGCTCAGACTTGATTGAAGATAAGAAGTTGTATGTATGTTATTTGATTCAACGCACTCATTTTTTTCTGATCTAACACGCATCACAATATTTTATGTTCACCCAGAATATTTTTTTTTGCGTAGTCGGATATTCGAGACGAAGAATTTCGAAAATTCGATTAAAATATTAATGTTTTAAAAGCAGTTCGTATGATGCAGATTGCGTAAAGCCGGGATCAGTAAACAATATAAATATAAATGGGATTCAATTTAATTTGGCTGATTTCAATATTTTTTACGTTATGAGTAGGATTGAAATTTTATTCGAGTTTTCATAATTAAAATAAAGAGGATCGGGAAAAAATATAACAACGAAGTGAAATTTAATTTAATTTCAAAATATTTCGTGCCATAATGTAGAAATTCGTGAGAATGAGCATTTTCATTAAAACGTCAAAGCAAATTTTAATAGTAAAAAAAATTACAGTTGTTATATTTGCAGTTTAATCGTTAAGTAGTTCTTTAACAGTGTAAGGATGGAAATAGTTGCGGTAATTCTTAAGACAAATGAAAGCATTGCGTAGTTGATACGTTCGCCATTCACCCTCCATTTTATTCTGCTTTAACTCACAATTTCCGAAAAACTAAATGGAAACTATTGCCACATTTTTTTGAGCATATTCGTGTTAAGCTTCTGTAAAATCTTCTCGTTTTCTTTTGACTTCTGACATGAAAAGTAGATTTTAGACCAGAGGACCCGTGTTTGCATATTTAGTAAAGGGTATTCCATGTAAATCATTCCAATTTCAAGTTTAATAATCTCGACTTACAATTTTCAACAAAGTCACTCCGTTCACAAAACCATTTTCTGCGTAACGTAAATCCACGCGCATTTATTTCCAAAATTAAGCTAGAAGATCTATCGAAGTACTTCAATTTTATTTTATTTAGGCTTAACGTTGAGAATATGAGATTAGAAATTCAGCGAAATATTTCCGAAACTTGATCAATCTACGTTACATACATCGCCACAATTAGGTGAAATTCAAGATTAAATAAGACTCCAAAAAACGTTTTTACTAATATTGAATTATTTCTCCAATTTTGCGTATACTTAATTTTTTTTCAAGTTTTATATTTTCAAATAATATTTTTTGCAAAGTCAGTTTTTGAATCAATTTTAACACAGCCAAACCCTGCATCATACATATTGATATTATAATATTGAAAACATAAATTTTGGGGCAAGGTGGTAAATGCTTTTGATAAAGGTGTTTTTATTATATATTCTTGGCATATTATAGGAAATTTTTGGTGCATATGGGACGAGGAAAACGGACAAGCTTGCAAGTGTAATTTGCAGTCGAGAAATTAGCACAGACTCACGACAATTGCAAACTCGTATGTGATAATATAAGATAGAATTATTGTAAAAAAAATAGAGCGAATATCAAACCTCACTGACCTGTTGACAGTCTTTTGCAATGTGTCCAACGCCGTTGCAACGGTAGCAGAGGTCCTGGTCCTCTTTGCATTCACGAGCAAAGTGACCGTATTGGTTGCACTTGAAGCACTTTTCGCGTCCTCTGGTGAAACCACCGTCCCGATCGCCACGACCTCCACGATCTCCCCGGGCACCTCCAGGGCCCCCCTGGGGACATTCCCTCGCAAAGTGGCCCATTCGGCTGCATTTATAGCACGCGCTCGAACTCATTTTTTATGGATCTGAAAACAACGACAATCCCACATATGAAACCTCTGATCTTTTCCCTTCATCACTAACTCACGAATTTCGATCTGCAGGTTATTTCAATTGAACCATACAACATATAAAAGCTCTGATATCTCTTCTCTTTCTAATTAACTCACACATTTCAATCAATAGATAATTTTGGACAAATATCCTTATAAATTGTACATTTGATTTTGCTTCATTAGTTGTGTTGAATATTAGCCGCAATTTCATCAGTGTTACAACAATTCCGATATTTTCCCTTCTTCAATAACACACAAATTTCATCTGCAGGTAATTTTAATGAAACCATGCGATATATAAATCTTTCCTTTCTAATTAACTCGGAAATTTTTATTGATAGGTAATTTTGATTAAATATCCTTATAAATTATACATTTTTTTTACTTTATCAGTTGTGTTGAATATAAGCCTTAAGTTTACCAGCGTTGACACAATTTTAAGCTCTTCCCTTTTTCAATAATGCACAAATCTTTATCTGCATTTTATTTCACTTAAACCATACAACCTGTAATGCTCTGATCTCTTCCATTTCCAATTAATTCACAAATTTTAATCAATATGTAATTTGATTCAGTATATTTATAAATCTCACATTTTTGTTTGTTTTATAAGTTGGGTTGAATATTAGCGTCAAGTTTATTAGTACTAGTGCAAATTTTTGAATGAGAAAGTCAATTAATGAAATTGATTGTACTCGTGGATAACTTATTTTTATTTTTCATATCTTCAAATTAATCTAAATATAGGAGTAAGTTCTCACGCATATTCATATTAATCATTACAATGCTAAATGAAGTGTTGAGAGGCGCAAAGTCGAACAAACAACATTATTTATGCGACAGATAACAAAACACTTGTATGAAACATTGTATTCTGAAGTATTGAGACACTTTTGAGTGCATTTGGGCTTCAATGTTGTCCAGTCAAACATTACATTCAATTTCTTGTTACAAAATATCAACACATTTTTGCAGCAGAATCATATTAAAAGATGATAAATTGTTAAATTTTCTTCACTGATCGTAAAAAAAGCTAAGTACTTTTTATACATTGTAAATATCTTGAAGACGCTTGCAAAACCTCATTCATGGATAAAAGAATTGCTACAAAGAATATTGCAATTTTCCTCAATGTAAATTGGTGTACATTGTTGACTTTCTTTAATGAAATCATGTTTGTTCACGTATGCTAAAATTGTGGTTCCTTCATTTATACAATCTTAACCCTTTTAGTCATACATTTGAGATTTCCAAAATTATAAAATCATTAATAATTGTCAGAAATTAGTTAAGAATACTTAAATCTGAGCATAAACAGGTGAGTCGCTCAGCGACCCACTGTGATTCAACGGGTTAAGACTGTGAATCAAATACAAATAAATCAAAATAATAGATTTCAATTATCTGCAATATATATTTGTTTAAACCTTAGAATTCCCATATTTGAACATTTTAAGGACTTTAACAACACTCAGGATTTACCACAAACGACTTTGCAAGAAAAAAAAAACCTGGATGATCTATATATTCATTTTTGGTTGCATGATAACATATTTGCATTTCATTAATACATCAGAATTATTTATTTATGAGTGAATTATATTTACAAAAATGATATCTTCTTCATACAGTCTTAAGACTGCATATGTCTACAGTGCATACCTTAATTTTGTTATCAAACTACACATTTTTTTTTTTCTCTGACCTCGCATGATTAAAACAAATTAAAAAAGAATTAAACTTTTCAGAAATTTATTTGCAGGATTGTAAAATCATCATAACGCCAACCATCTTCTGCTGATCGAAAGCTCACAGAAAAACTATTGCACCAAGAAATTACGTTAACTTGCAATAAGATTTACAAAAAGATTAAATCTATAATTCTCTTATTTATATTTTATTTCCAAAAACACAGGCCAATTTCTTTAGAAACCATACAATTCATAGATATTTTGAGAGGCGTCAGTATTTGAAAAATTTTACTCAACTAAGCTTCGCTAATTTGTACATACTTTCTTCAGATCGTACAAAAAAAATTCAACATTTCCTTATTTGCACTATCCCAAGTCCCTCAAATCGTTAAGCATTTTCCCCAGATTTGCAGCCTCTTTAAAAAAATCCTGTACCACGAATATATTCTAAACAGCTCCGCGTCTGCGTGCGTGCAAAGTGATGGAGGCGTTCAAATAACAATGATGATAATTCCGGCGATAGTCGACTGACGATCAACAAGCGGCGATTGAATCTCCGAGTGGCAATAAATTAAAAAAAGAAAAACTGCGTTTGTTAAGCGATCGAATAACACGCGAATCCTGCTGTTCGTGTACGGAGATATTTCGATGGTGCGCCGTAGACGGAGAAAGTGTGAAAGACAGAGAAGAAACTACATATTCACACATACACACAAATATACATATGTATATATGGGGCAGTCCATCCCGATTCGACCTGGGTCTGGCACTCGACCTCACCGATTTGCCTCGTAATTTTTTGTAGGATTGTTTAGACCCTCAAATGCACCAAATTTTCATTTTTTCTATGCGAAATTTCAATTTTTTGTTTATTTTGGAATGACATATCGAATGCCATAATTTAAGAATCTGATATAATTATCAAAAATACGTTGTTGAATATCAACATTTTCGTAGCTTATAGCCAAAGTTGGCAAGATTTTTGTTTTTGTAGTTTTCAAGTTTTTGTGATGAAAAAAATTATTAAAAAATAGAAGGAAAAATTAATTTACAGGCCATTAGTCAAATGTTTATTCATGTAGAACTAGATTTTTCGGAGTTGTTTCAGATTTCTAGAATTTTTTAAAAGATTTTCCCAGATTAAGATTTTATTCTGGCACCAAATGTTTGACAAGTCAACTTTTCAAAATTGAAATTCAAAACTTTCAAAAAATGTTTGAAAATGTTAGACTAGTCGACTAGTATCACTACAGAAATGTTTTTGTCAAACAAATTTTTTTTTACAAAGATGTCAAACATTTCTGTATCTACAAAAACGTTTGACGAATCGTCTATAGTAGATTGATTTTTCTACTTTTTAATAACTTTTCAAGTAATAAAAAGCTTAAACACTATATAAACGAAAATCTTCCTCACTTTAGCTCTAAGCTAAAAAAATTTTACATTCAACAGAGTATTTTCCAGAATTTGTTCACATATTTAAATTATAGCATGTTGGTGTTAGACGGAGCTTGAATAGTGTCTTAGTTCAGGATCATTTTAAAAAATCCTGAAGACCTGATAAAATTCTAGAGAAACAAAAAAAGTATCCATTTTCACAAAAACCACCGTTGTACCATTCGCCTGTAGTGGATTAATTTTGTTCTATTATTAATAACTCTTTAAGTAAAAAAAGCTTGAAAACAATAAGAAAAATCTTGCCCACTTAGGCTCTAAGCTAGAAACTCTTCATATTCAACAAACTATTCTTCAGAATTTTCTTCTCATTCTTTATTCATTTCATTGGATAATTCCACATAAAATTTTTTTTTTTAATTCGCGAGGCAAAAAGAAAATAAAAAATCCGAAGCATTTCAAGGACTGAGAAATCCTCCAAAAGAATTACAAGCCAATCGAGGAGATTAAGGGTCAGAGCCAGGTGGAATTGTGATGGAATGCCCCATATATATACACAAACACACTTGCACATACATATATATATGCATATATATATATATGCAAGCAGCGAGAGCGAGCGTTCGTCGTGGATACGCAGCTCGGTGCATTTTTACGTGACATTTAGCGGAGTAACTGCACTCTTAAAATATATCGCGAAACGAGGGAGAGAGAGCGAGAGCGAGAGAAAGGAGAGGGAGAATTCGCAAGGAGTGAGATATTCAGGGTGCCGAAGGCATGAAAACCGTCACGATATCCTCGCACGGTATCCCAAAGCAAATGGAGACTCCAGATCGAGCGACACGAGGATATTCCCGAGCGACAATGATGATACATGTCTCCCTCCCCCACTTTCCTCCTCCTCGCTTTTTTTTTTACATTTCATTCGATACGAGAGCGGCGGGTAAGCAAATAGCCGCTACATCGAGGCGCACAAGACGGCGGCGAGTAAGTACGTCGAAACAGAGAGAGACAGAGAGACACCAGCTCAAGAGAGAGACAGAGACAAAAAAAGAGAGAGAGAGAGAGAAGCATATTTCTCTTCCGCAGCTTCAAAGCTCCAAGGATACGAGGCGATTTACGATAAACGTAAGCGAAATGAAAAAACGTCGAGAAAACTATATAAAACAATGGCTGAGCACATTAAAAAGGCATCACGCATAGTGACGATGCACGTGTTTTTCACGAGAGGCGTCCCCATACTGCGCCATAGCTTCTTCCGAGCTCGAGGCTCTCTTTTCCGGCCGGCATACGGCGATAATCTCACGAAGCGAGTCGAATCCTCAATGAGAAAAAGCAGAGAAGCGCGATGTACCATAAAAAGGGACGGTAAAAATGTTGGCTGGTAAAAATGTAATAATGAGAGGCAACGTGGCGGGCGGCCTCGGTTATCTCGCGTATATAAAACGCTCGTGTGTGCGGTGTGCACGCACGTACGCAAAGATGGCATCCGCGAGTGACGCCG
Source organism: Tromatobia lineatoria (assembly GCA_949699805.1). Lineage (NCBI taxonomy): Eukaryota > Metazoa > Arthropoda > Insecta > Hymenoptera > Ichneumonidae > Tromatobia > Tromatobia lineatoria. The sequence continues at coordinate 14,656,051 of OX453039.1, read as the reverse complement.
TACTGCGCTTTTTTTTTGTGTCTTTGGCTTCACAGGCAAGTCGCGGATGATCGCGTGGAAAAACGTAACCGGGGGTAGCGACCGGCACAGAGACTCATCAAAATGGTGGCGAAGCTTCAGCTACGCTAACTAGAGAGACTCGCGGCGCTTGATACGATGAATTTGTTAGCGAATTTTTAAGAGTCCCGAGAGGAAGACGACAGAGACCACGTGTGTGAACGCACAGGGCTTAAGGAGCGGACGAAGAAACAACGTCGATTGTGAAGAACGGTTTTTTGTATCTTATATATCTGTTATTTTAAGTTGACGGCGCAACGCTTCTTCTCTTGCACGAAATATACACGCGGTTTTAGTTACGATGCGCTTATTCCGTAGGTCGCGGAGGTTTTTACGTATAAATAAGGCCAACACCACTCACCTTCGGTTATCGGCTCTGTATCTCGGATACGTGATGTACGTTCTCGCTCACGGTTCTTCGTCGACACGACTTGAGGCGATGGGGCCGCGGGAAACAGTGTTTTCCTCAGAGAAACTCGAACCGATGCTTGACCGGACGGCTGTGCGACGACCATCGACTACCGGGAGGCAAAGACACGGCCAATCGGTGATCCCGTAGCCCGCCAAGCTCTGGAGACGCGACTGTGAACGCAGCCTTTTTTACGGGCAACTGCGATCAATCAGAGTCAATATTTGCAGCGGTCGGCGAGGAATAATCGCATGTTTGGGATTAAAATTGTCGGGGAGACTGATATTTAATAAATAGGAGCTGTGGTCATAGTTTTTTGGGCATTTGCTCATGTTTTTGGGTTAAAAGAAACCGGGAAACAGTTGTTGTAATGACTCGGGCGTGCTCTCATTGGTCGCCGGGTTTTCGGGCTGCGTTCGCGTTTCTAACGTGACCTATTACGTCTTCTCCGCTGGATAAAATACGCACCGAGTTGCCAGTTGTTGCGCGAATTCAGCGGTTATTTTGGAATGCTTCCATGGAAATTTGCGGTTATCTTCCGTGGTTACTTTACTGGATGGTTTTTTTTTGGAATTTATGCGGTGGTAATGGGTTATGGATTGTTTTTATTTGAATTTGTTGGAGGGTTTGGAGGATTGATTTGAACTTTGGGAATTGGGGTACGAAGTGAATTTATTGTTGATGCGTTCAGAGCAAAGAAAGTCTTTTTTTTGGGCGGGAAAAAATGGGGTATTTGAATAGTAGGATAAATCTCAAAGTAGCAATATTTGTTGTTTTTATGGCAAAGTTATTCGAATGGGTTACATAGGTTCGCTGGAATGTTGTCTGTAGGCTGTCCTATGTCGAAAAGTTAACTTTCCGACCTTCAATCGGGTTATCGGATTATTTTTTTTCTATAATCCTGAATTTTTCGGGAAAGTTTGAAATTCGTTTACTAGAGAATTGTATTTGTTACAAATACTTTTTCATATTTATCTATAACGCATTTGGTTATCATCATAGTTTTTATCCATATTTGTAATTTGAAAAATAATTTTTTAAATGTAGAAGTTAAACAATAACAAGCCTCTTGCTTCCTCATAAGGGAACCTTTTTTCCACTAAAAAAAATAGACAATAGGATTTTTTTTTGTTTCGAGTTGTCATGAAAACGGTTGTAAACGGTTTGGACAATGAATTGGAACTTTGGAAATCGTGATGCGAAAGCTGAAAGTTTATTGTTAATGCATCTGTAATGGAAAAATATTCCTGTTTTTTTGGCGGGAATCAATCGAATATTGAAATCCCTGGATAAATCATCGGGTTATCTTAAATGAAAAGCAGAAAGTTTCAGGAAAGTGAGAAATTTGTTCATTAACGGAGTATATTTGTTACAAATATATTATTTTAATTTATGTCGCGCATTTAGTTATAACATAGTTGTTACCCGTATTTGTCATTTAAAAAATCATTTTTTCGATTCAAAACACGAATAATAAAATTCTTTTTGCTTCCTATTAAAGAAACCTTTTTTGCACTAAAAAAATGGACATCAGGAATACTTTTTTTTTCGACCTGACATGGGATCGGTTTTAAAGGGTTCAAAGAATGAATTGGAACTTTGGAAACTGCGATACGAAAGTTGAAGTTTATATTTTTAATGTATTTTTAGAAAGAACAAATTGCAAAAAGTTGTAGATTTTTACGGCCAGGGATCCCTGAAGAATATAGTTATTTCTGTATCCACATAACTTGTTATTTCAACATGTAACATGAATTTATAGTTCTTAACAAGCCCGTTAAATTGTAAAAAAATTTTTAGAAAAAGAAAAAAAACGCCGTCCCAGGCAGAAAAAATCTACAAGTTTCTACGCCGCTTCAACAACAAATAACGGATCTTCAGAATTACGTTCGAGATTTACGCTTTGTTAATTTTGCAAAAAGTTGTAGAATTTTTCTACAAGAAACTACAACTTTTTTAACTAACTACATTTTATTAATCGAAATAGTAGCTTGTTGAAGTTTGTGGCAGAAATAACAACTTTTTATGAAAAAGTATCACTTTCCACATCTGAATCATCCTTGTAAAAAAATTGTAAAGTGATAGAAGTAGTTTCTCTTTTACAAAAATTTAAAACCGTTCTACCCCTTATCGGCTCTAAATTTCCGTAAGTAATAAGTTGTAGTTTTTTATTGCTGTATAATCCCGGATTTAACGTAAAATATTGTAGAAACTACAAAAATCTATAACCATGTTTCAAATCTCTCGCATTTCTTTCATGGAAAGTTGTGGAAGTGGCGTAGTTTGGTATTAAAGTTGTAGTTTGAACATGTTTTCATATGGTAAGTTGTACCTTTCGCGTAATTATTTGGACTAGAATGTTTTAGAAATAGTAGAGTTTCAGTGTAGAAAGTTGTAGACAATTTTTCGCCAGGCCTACCATTTCATCTGTAACAGTTACATAACTTTCGAATTGTAAAAAAAACATAACATTGTAATGTAACATTGACATAAGTATGATGTTTTGTTTTAATAACAATATAGTATCTAGTTATAACGTGGAATTTTGTTTAAGTAATACATAAACGTTACATATTATTTCTGTAATAAGAATAAGTGACATCTGTGATCGACATTTTTTTCAAATGTGACGTAATAACCTTGCCCGTTACATAATAGTATATTACGATACGAGTGCGATAAAACTTTTTCTGACGAGTGTGAGTTTTTAACGTAATCGTAAATATTAGGGGAGGAAATTGCCTTGCTCCGTCAGCTTACGTACACGATTATAAACTAATTTAATGATCTATGCTGAATAAACCAAGATAAATTTGAAAATTCAATGATTTTTTAATTATGCACTCTTTTTCTTATAAGAAAAGCCGTCATTTGAATAAGGTTTTGCAAAAAATATAGTCGTTGACATTACATCCAACCAGTATTCCTGTCTTTGTCGATTCTTCAGCTTCAATGTTCCGATGTTAAAATGTTGACTCCATAAATAAATATATTGAAATTGAATATAACAAATCTTCGTGGTTGTCGGGATATTGAATTAATAATGACAGAATGGAATAAGAATTGGAGTATTGAAAGATATACATAGAAGAAATAACCGATAGCAGTGGACGCGTGTAAGTAATCCTTAGTGACTGTGATTCCCCCATTTTCCCCTATATCAAACTTACGAATCTGTGTTAAGTGACATGGATATCAATTATGCAATGAATGGGTTCCGATAGAACATGATTAAAAATCGCGGGTGAACGAACTGGTTAAATGTCCGGTTATTTACCGTGATCGCGTCGCTGTTGCTATTTTTCGTAAGGCGCGTTCGCAAAATTTCGAGACTTGGCAACGCTGAGAGCGAAGAAGTCGGCTTCGTCACGTGGCGATTAAATGCAGCGTATTTCTCTATGCGGTTACAGAACAATGCCAGACTTTTTAGCGATGCGGAGGGGAAAAAAATGGAAAACGTTTTATAAAAGCGCTTTTTTGTGTGTTTGCGGAGAATGATGAGGAGATGAGCACGCGGACAATATGGCGGCAACGCCGCTTCCGTCGACGAGCTTTGCGCAATTGGAAACGCGCTTGCAAAGGCGATTGATCGCCGGCTTCTGCCGCGACGCTCGATGCGCCGCGACGCAAAGAATTTTTTGAGCGGCGCTTTACGCATGTTGGATTTTGGAGAATGCAGCAATCGGACTTTGTCGTCCGTCGTGCGTACAACTCGTCCATGATAAACCTTTTTTGGTTTCTTATGTTTATAGTTTGATTATTGTTTGCTAAGGATTATTCACAGTGCTGACGAATGTCGGATAATAAGAGAGCGAAGGAGGATAGCGAGAGCGATGACGAGTGGGTCGGTCCTTTACCATCCGAAGCCGCGCCCGTCAAGAAACAAAAAGGTTTTCTAACCTCAATTAATCAATCGTCATGCATTAATGTGTTTTTTTTCACGTATGAATAAAAAATTTCGATTGATTTTTACTATATCGATGTTATGCGTTTTTTTTATTGCACTGCTGTCACTATTATAATTATTTTTGTGTTAGTAAATAACTTTGTGTTGTCATTTTGTTATTCTAATATCTGACACTGTCAAGTTTAGAACTTTCATGATGGTTCTAAATGCTACTTTTTATTGCACTGCTGTCACTATTATGATCATTTTGTGTTGTCATTTTGTTATTCTAACATCTGACAGTTGGTGTCAAGTTTAATACTTTTATAGTGATATGAAATGCTCTTATTCATTGCACTGCTTTCACTAATATGATCATTTTTGTGTTAGTAAATAACTTTGTATTTCATTTTGTTATTCTAATATCTGACACGGTGTCAAGTTTAGAACCTTCAATATAATACTAAATGCTATTTTTTATTGCACTGCCGTGCCTATTATGATGATTTTGTGTTGTCATTTTGTTATTCTAACATCTGGCAGTTGGTGTCAAGTTTAATAAACTTTTATAGTGGTATGAAATGCTCTTATGCATTGCACTGCTGTCACTAATAGTATAATTTTTGTGTTAGTAAATAACTTCGTATTACATTTTGTTATTCTAAAATCTGATACTTTGTTTCAAGTTTAGAACTTTCAATATGATACTGCATGCTATTTTTTATTGCACTGCCGTACCTATTATGATAATTTTGTGTTGTCATTTTGTTATTCTAACATCTAGCAGTTGGGGTCAAGTTTAAAACTTTTATATTGGTATGAAATGCTCTTATTCATTGCACTGCTTTCACTAATATGATCATTTTTGTGTTAGTAAATAACTTTGTATTTCATTTTATTATTCTAATATCTGACACAGTGTCAAGTTTAGAACCTTCAATATGATACTAAATGCTATTTTTTATTGCACTGCTGTCACTATTATGATAATTTTTGTGTTGGTAAATAATTTTGTGTTGTCATTATGTTATTCTAACATCTAACACTTAGCGTCAAGTCTAGAACTTTTATAGCAGTATTAAATGTTATTATTTATTGCACTGATGTGACTATCATAATTTTTATGTGGATAAATAACTTTGTGTTGTCATTTTGTTTCCCAACATTTAATACTTTGAAGTTCCATTCTCTAATTATGGTAGTAAATGCTCTCATTTATCGTACTGTTGTCATTGCTACAGTAATTTTTGTGTTGGTCAATGACTTTGTGTGGTCGTATTGTTTTCCAACATCTGACACTTTTTTTCAAGTTCAGATCTTCTACAGCAGTATCAAATGTTATTATTTATTGCACTGCTGGACTTATTATGATAATTTTTGTGTGGGTAAATAACTTTGTGTGTTCATGTTGTTTTTTCAACATTTAACACTTATTTGTGTCAAGTTCAGTACATTTATTATGGTACTAACTGCTCTTATTTATGGCATTGCTATTACTATTGCAATAATTTTCGTGTTAAGAAATATCTTTCTGTTGTCATTTTAATTTCTGAACATTTAAAACTTTTTTCTTTATATTTGTAACATTGATGATAACATACTTTGCTGTTATGTTGATTGAATAATTAGCCTTTGATATTCTAACATATCATTTTCTTTCACAGTTTTGGAGTACGAGCAAGCGTACATAGACAATTTACCATGTTGCGAGTGTTACGAAAAATCGTACATGCACAGGGACATCATCACCCACATAGTTGTTACAAAGCAAGTATATCATTTTTTTTTCTTTCCTTATTTATTTTGAGTTGCTTTGACAGCACGTTCATTAGAGACTGAATGGAAATACATGTTCATCCTGAGTAAATAAAAGGAGAGAAAATATAATTATGATGATGATAATAATAATAACGATAGTAATAAGAAACAGTTATTGCTTAGTTAGAGGCATGTAAGATCAGTTAAAGTTTGGAGTACATATCAATGCTTTTGAGGAGCAAGTATATAATCTTTTAACAGCTTTTAGTTTCATTTGAAATAAAATCGAAAAACTAAATGTATTTTTTTAAAAAAATTTTATCCAAAACAAATTGAAGAATTCAATGTATATTCCTCTTTTTCTAAATATTGAATGAATGTGAAAAATTCAATGTATTTTTTCTTTTTCTAAATGTCGAACGAATGTAAAAAATGAAATTTATTTTTCTCTTCTTCTGAATGTAGAAGGAATTTTAAATATTGAATGTGCTTTTGACATTTAGTAAAAGCAGAATGATTTTTTAAAAGCAAATGTGTTTTTTCTTGTTTTTTTAAATGTACAAAGAATTTAAAAAAATAACTGTGTATTTCTCTTTTTCCAAATGTAGAACGAATTTCGTGATAACGGCTAGTTGCGATGGTCATGTGAAATTCTGGAAGAAGCAGGAAGAGCTCATAGAGTTTGTCAAACACTTCAGGGCTCATCTAATGGCTGTGCAATCTATGTCAGCAAGTAGTAATGGTGTTTACGCTGCTACTGTGAGCCTGGACAAGACTATGAAAGTATTTGATGTTATAAATTTTGGTAAGTATAGTAATTTGCCGATTGAGTAATTGCTAATTGAGGATATTTTTTTTTCATCCTTCTAAATTGAATTTTAAGATTTATAGGGACAATGATCCATTTTTTAAAATAAAACTAGTGATGAATAATTAACTATTTTCCAAACTCACCCGAATTATATAATCTACAAAAATAAATAAAAATTATATATAATCTGTAAACTGTCATTTGATTGTACATTTGTATTTGAAAATATTAAAGTCACGGATTTAGTTTGAAAACGCGTATATATGTTCGATGAAGCTTTTCTTGAGGTACAAATAAAACTACTCCAATAAGTATTCGCGTAAAAATGATAATAAATTTCTTTCAAGACATGATCAATATGATGAAATTGGATTTCACTCCTCTGATCGTGGAGTGGGTTTATTCTGCTGGTGATGCAATAGCAGCCGTAGCAGTTTCCGATCAGGACACACAAAAAATTTCCGTCTTCGACGGACAAGGGACGGAACGTCCCTTGCACATTTTCGACAAACTACACAGAAAACCGGTCGTGGTGATGAAGGTAATAAATAAATTTCAACAATCGCTTTATAAATAACTAGCAACTTATGAAGAATTAAAATAACTTTGCGCTCTCATAAAGAAATCGTTGTATATAAGGCGTGTCCGATGAAATTTACATGTTTTGACACTTATTCCCTTGAATTTTCGAAAACTAATTGAGATAAAATACTATTCCTCAAAAGAACAGACACGAGTTTTCCTGTTTGGCTCCATGACGAATATCTTCGACGGCAGAATTTCTGTAAGAATTTGCAATTAGCGATGTCTTCATTTTTGGTGAACGTTCATATCTTGAAAATAATCGGTCCCATCGAAAAATGTCTAAGTTCTATAAAAAATACATTTCTTTTTAATTTCTTAAAAATTTGTTGTACATTGTTAAACATAAATATCGTGTTTCGAAAAAAGGCTATTTTTTATATTTTTTCATACCTACTTAAAAATTCTAACCGAAAGTGCACCATTTTTTAATCTCTGTACAGAATGGCAGTATTCTTTTTTGCGATAAGCTTTACCGAAAAAAAGTCTGTTCGGCCATATGCATATAAGATTCATTTATTGTTATGACTTTTTCCTCTGCAGTTGTAAAGATAGTTGATTAATTAAAAAGAAAATTTCGATGACGAGACGCCAGAAATCATAATTGTTTTTATTAATTAAAAAATCGTCTGGTTTCCTGAATCAAAGAATTTTCCATTATTCAAGACAATTTGGTATAGAATATCGCAGAAATTCTGCACTGTTCGCGAATTTTCTTCTGTCTTAATTTTATTAATCACTCAAACTTTAGCAAACTTGAATGCATGTATTTTTCTATGAACGGGATTCACGTTGTTGTTAATTCCAACCGCTTCACGAGTCTTTGTACATGCAAAAGCAAAAAGTGATCAGCACTTGTAAAAGGCAGGCAATAATAAGAAAATTATACGCAAAATTCTGCTTTGCAACGATTTGCGAACATAATTAAGCAGTAAGCTTCTGGCTAAGGCTTCTTTGAATGGCTACCGATATTTTTATATTTTTTAGTACAATCCGAAGTTTGAAACTTGTATATCCGTGGATAAAGCGGGAATTCTGGAATACTGGACGGGACCAAAATCGGAGTACAAATTTCCAAAATGCGTGCCATTTGAGTCTAAGTTGGACACAGATCTTTTCGAATTCGCAAAGAACAAGACTTATCCGTGTGGCTTGGCGATTTCGCCTGATGGCCGAAGGTTTGCGTCATTGAGCGGCGATCGTAAAGTTCGGGTTTTCAACTTTCTCACCGGAAAATTGTACAGAGTTTTTGACGAGACACTCCAACGATTTTCGGAGCTGCAACAGATGACACAGCAACTGCCGAACATGGAGTTCGGAAGACGGTATTTAATTTTAATTACAAGCTTATCTCAATTGTAATCCAATTTCATCCCATTTCGAAGACGTTTTTTTACTCCAAATGTATTTCAGTCATTTAACTATTTTACTGAAATAAATCTAAAGACTTTCAGTTAGTATTTTTAGAGTAGGCAGAGATGTGAGTCCCTAATTTAACTTAGAAATGAATTCGATAGTACAATAATTTTAGGTTACTATTGTTAATGTACCAGTAAATGTCACAATCATTATTCCACATATCAGTCTTGTAAATTTTGTACCACTTGTCACAGTACATTTATAATTTTTTTGTAGGGGTGTGTGTATGTATGTATACATGTATGTTCGCTGGGCGTGGAAAATTAAATTGGCTCTTACTCAGTAATCGGAGTCAAATTTGGCACGAAAGTGGAGCAGTTATTCTTCGTCAGATGTTGTACTTTTTCACTAGATACATGCATCCATTAAGTTTTTATAACATTTTTCATAATGCTTTTTTTTTTGTTCACAAAGGGCCGAAAAAATAGAAGAAACCGCTGACCGAGTTCGGTTCGGTTAACCAAAACTGGTATTTTCAAAAAAACGTTCATCAGGTTTTTTTTTATATTAAAGAAATGTGTGATTTGATAATATGTTCTGAAACACCGTAGATAATTAGAAATGTCAATTTTTTTTTCTTCAAATTCGTATTTTTAGAATTATGCAAAGCACATAACAAATTCTGATCGTAATATATTTAAATTTTTTTTTTTATTTTTACTTTTTCTTGAAAAAAGGTCAAAAAAATATAAGTATTTGCCGGCTTAGTTTGGCCTGGTTACCAAAAAGTCTTATTTTTTAAACGAGGTTTTTTATCATTTATTCAGATTTATAAATGGTATCGTTCGATAATTTTTTCTGAACAATCGTAGATAACTAGGAATGCGCAAAAAAAAAAATTTATTGCTTTCTGGTTAATCATATAAAAAATTGCTAATCAAAAGAGTCAAGGGTTAAACTCAGGTTGAAATTGGGTGGAATACCTTATATGAAAATCTTTAAAATGTTTCTAATAATGAAATTTTGATTGTCCTACTTTATATTAAGATATTTCACTATCTCAATTAATCCTACATCTTTCTTCAAAATCTGAATTTTTTTTCGACAGAATGGCGGTTGAAAGAGAGCTCGATAAAGCCGAGACCAATCTTGGGAACATAATCTTCGACGAATCCGGCTACTTCGTTATTTACAGTACGATGCTAGGAATGAAGCTCGTTAATTTGTTTACGAATCGTTGCATCCGCATAATGGGAAAACCGGAAAATTTTCGACCGATGCAGCTCGCATTGTTTCAGGTATTTAATTTTTATTTAATCTGTTAAAGAGCAGGTGAAACTTTGACATAACCTCGAAAACATTACGGACAAATACAATGGAAATAATAAATACTTTTCGGTACAAAACAAAATTATCACTCTGCAAAATTCATAAAAATAGATCGTCAGCCATTGGAAGTTGCCGAAAATTCATTTTTTAAACAGCATTTTTCTAAAATGTTCCACTATCTCTCTCCCACTTATATGACACGTGGTACAAGTTTTTTTAAAATCTCGCCTTAAGACCTCATATACGCGATTTCGTCAATTTTCGACCTTTTATACGATTTTCACTTAAATAGTTAACTGTATTACACGGATTAAGGAAAATTTGCGTGCAATTCTCAATTCAACAGATCTTTTAATAACATTCTCGAGAATTTATGACCCAATTTCGTTTAAAATTCTTAAGGCCTTATATACACTTGTAGCGGGCGAAAAAAACGTGATTTTCTTGATTTTTTTTCGACAAGAAAATAAATGTTTATTCAAAAACTGTGAACGACATTCATAAGTGCACATATTCATGAATTTGTACAATTTTTTTCATCAAAAAATTTCTCAAAATGGCGGAACTCCAGCTGCATTCCAGTAGCACCTTTTTTTGAGCATCAGTCGGGTGGGCATGATAACTTGAGAACGGTTCATCCGAAAATCGGAATTCAAAAAGATTACGTTAGTAAATTGCATTGGCTTGGGCCTGGACAACGGATTTGTAAAAATGTTCACTTTCGAAAAAATGGCGACATTTTTAACTAAAAATTCATTTTATAAGGTGCTGAATTTTCGGTTATTTTGTAATAATTTTTTTTTTTTTTCAACAAAATTTGAAATCCTTTGTCCAGGCCTTAGCTATTATAATAATCATTACGCGGTATAAATTTGGTTTCGATCGGATTAATAGTTTTTTAGTAATCGTGCCCACCGCAAAAGTATTTTTTTAAAAAAGCAATTCTGAGATAATCGCGTTCAAAGAGCTGCAGGTTAAACGATCGCGTGCACCGGGCGGTCGGTTGAAATACCTATAGTTATAAATCTAATGCTCCAATCTTTACGAAATTTGGTGAGAATATCCTTCAGACATTGTACTCAAAGAATATGTGATTTGAAAAATTTCGATTTTTCCGCTCATCACAAGTGTATATAAGCCCTTGAGGCCTCATAAACGCGATTTCGTCAATTTTCGACTTTGTATACAATTTTCACTCTAATAGTTAACTGCACTACACACAGACTAAGGAAATTTTCCGTGCAATTTTCAATTCAACAGATCTTTTAATAAAATTCTCAAGTATCTATGAGTCAATTTTTCTTAAAATTCTTAAGATGATGTGCTACATATCGTCTGTCTCTCTCAGATCGTCATAAGAGCGAGTGAGATACTTGAAAACTCCCGAAGTCTTATTCACCGTCACGAATGATATTTCGAATGAAAGTCGAGAAGTACTGATGCAAAAAATTATATTTTCCCACAAAAAAAAAATGATTGTTCCAAATTCAACAGGGAAAAGCTAAAAAGACCGCAGCTGTGACGGTAGAGATGGAGGCGTCGGAAAATCCGACAATGGAATTGAACAAGCCGGATCCGACATTATTCTGCACAGCGCACAAGAAAAATCGTTTCTACATGTTTACAAGACGCGAGCCCGAAGACACGAAGAGCACGGAGTGCGATCGCGACGTTTTCAACGAAAAACCGTCCAAGGAGGACATAATATCATCGACAGAAGCGACGAATATGCAGAAAATCTTCGACACGGCGATTTTGCACACGGCGCTCGGCGATATTCACGTCTCTCTCTTCGGAAAGGACGTGCCTAAAACCGTGGAGAATTTCTGCGTCCACGCGAAAAACGGATATTACAATAGTCACATATTTCATCGCGTTATCAAGGGATTCATGATACAGACCGGCGATCCCACGGGAACCGGAACTGGAGGCGAGAGCATATGGGGAGGCGAATTTGAGGACGAATTTCGACCGCATCTCAAACATGATAGGCCGTACACCATGAGCATGGCTAACGCTGGACCTAATACGAACGGAAGTCAGTTTTTCGTCACCTTAACGCCCACGGTAATTATTTTATGATTTAATGCATAAATTTTGTATTTTAATTATTACTTCCCCATAGATCACGGTTTGTTTTCATGAAAAGATTTTTTGTTTTCGAGATTTCCATGTCCGAACCTTTAAAATGTTCTAAAAAATCGGGAAAATTCATTTTTAAATGTGTGATGAAGTGCCTCAATTCCATTCTAATATAAATTGTGAACTACTCGACTGAATCAGCTCAAATTTCTATTTCGTATGGGATATTAATCAGTCTTTACATGGTATTGATTTTTGGAAAACGTCGTGACGTATTCTGTTTTTCTGGGATCTTGAAGACTGAAAAAAATCCGTCAACACTCTGACACAAACAAATTTTTCGCTATCTGATCGTATCGAATAGATATTCGATACGATCTTTGGTATTAAATTTGAGCTATGGCGGTAAAGCCGTTAGAATTTGATTAAGTTTTTAAGGAGGCGATCCACACTAGTCAAAATACTGCTAAATTTATTATTGATTTTAGAAAACTTATGCATCTATTAATTATAATGCGTGATGATTTTCATAGCTGCATATGTCTTTTACTATAAAAAAATTTAATTGCTCTCGTTTTCCACGAATATTTACGAGTTTATGCTAAATTTCTAAAAGGCACATATTCATTCAGTTTTAAAAAAAATAATACGTATTTTTTGGTTGACTTTAATGTACTACAACGTTTGCTAGTATTCTTCATTTAAAAATTACAACTGTTTGCTTGCGAAGAAATTTTATTGATAGGTAAACAAATAGCTGTAATTTTTTAATGAAAAATACTATCACATATTTAAATGGTGAAGTCGTATAGCATCATTCGAGGAAGAGAATGACTCGTGATACATCACAATCTAGCTAAAAATACTTATTATTCTTTAACAAAACTGATCGAATATGTACCTTTTTGAAAATTAGCATAAACCCGTTAATATTTGTGGAAATCTATTGAAATTTATGTTCTTCCAAAGTCAAGGATATCTATTTTCATACAAAGCACTATTAACTATAGTCAACTGATGCATAAAACTTTGTATCCACGTTTTAAAAAAATTGGCACTCATTTGACTAGCTGTGAAGCGCTTCAACCTCCTTGAATTTGCAAAAAATTTATGTTATCCTTGTAATTCAAGTCAACTTCGACCAACTTAGCTCCAATTTCTACTGAATTTGAAAGAGATAGCTAGCTTATTACCGATTATGACAATCTATTATCATAGGACAGAAATAAATATACAATTCTTTAAGTTGTCTCCGAATATCGAAAAAAAATTTCAAACGTAAAAAAATTCCACTCCACTTTAACCTTTTCTCCGATAAAGAGTCACTACATCACTACTTCTGTATCAAACGTTACGCATTCGAATTAAATTATTGTTGAAATAATATCTGTAAAAATTGTGTATTATACCCGACAATATGTCCAAAAAGTCTGCCAAGTTTCAAATTTCTTTCATTGATATTATAGGTGTGAAAAATATTTGAGTATTGGCATCGAAAAAATACGTGTATTTTCCATTGAAAATTTCAATCGCTCGGTGGCACGTGTTCCCATTGTCTTAGCGCTTTCAAAATTTACACTAATTTTGTTTTCCATACCTTGATTAAGTTTTTGAGATGAGGCCAAAAAAATGTCAATTTAAATTTGCCAAAGTCAGAATAACGGCCGACCGACTCTATAAAGACGCGAAACTGAAATTTTTCAATTAAAAAATCGTTTTTTTTCTTCTTTTTGCAGCCATGGCTCGACAACAAGCATACAGTGTTTGGCAGAGTGGTGAAGGGAATGGAAGTTGTACAAAATATAAGTCAGGTCAAAACAAATCCAAAGACTGACAAGCCTTACGATGATATACGAATAGTCAGTGTGACTGTAAAATAGCTCTATAATAAATAAACACGATTTTTTTATTTATATAAACTACACAAATGTACATTGTCCAATTTATTCTTGGCCTTGATGACGTAAAGTTATTCCTGCTCGTCCGTATCCTTTACATAAAGGCGTTTATGCTATATTTTAATGTTTAAATATCATTTTTACCGAGTACCTGAAATAAACATGCAAAAATGTATAAAGTCGCTCATCGAAGGACGTTTTCTGTCGCCGATTTTCGCGAGGAGGAAAGAACAAAATGGAAATGCACGTAAGTTTTACAAAAATGCAAATTTATTTTGATTTAAGGGCTTATATACACTTGTGATCAGCGGAAAAATCGAAATTTTCTTAATTACATATTCTTTAAGTACAATGTCTGAAGAATATTCTCACCAAATTTCATGATCATCGGAGCATTAGATTTGTAACTAGGTATTTCAACCGATCGCCAGTTGCGCAAGGTCGTTTAGCATGCAGCTCTTTAAACGCAATTATCTCAGATCCGCCTTTTTTGAAAAATACCTTTGCGGTGAGCACGATTACAAAAAAAAACTATCAATCCGATCCAAACCAAATTTATACCACTTAATCATTATAATAATAGCTAGGGCCTGGACGAAGGACGTCAAATTTTGTTAAAAAAAAAAAATTGTTACAAAATAACCGAAAATTCAGCACCTCAACAAATGAATTTTTTGTTAAAAGTGTAGACATTTAAAAAAAAATTAAAATTTTTACAAATCCTTCGTCCAGGCCAAAGTCAATGCAATGTACTAACGTAATCTTTTTGAATTCTGATTTTCGGATGAACTCTTCTCAAGTTATCATGCCCACCGCAACTGATACTCAAAAAAGGTGCTACTGGAATACAGCTGGAGTTCCGCCATTTTGAGAAATTTTTTGATGAAAAAAATTGTACGAATAGATGATCATTTCCACTAATGAACGTCGTTCACAGTTTTTGAATAAACATTTATTTTCTTGTCAAATAAAAAATCAAGTTTTTCGCTCGCTGCAAGTGTATGTAACTTGCAGCGGGCTTAAAAACTTGAAACGAAAAAGGAACATCAATTTATAGTAGAAAACAATCATTTTTCAAGAAAATTCTAGCACTATCACCGAGAAATAAGTACGTACCGCGAATGCAAATAACGCAAATGTGCTAAATACACGCTTTTACGCGAATTAATCTCCTTTCATTGTTCAAGTTTATTGCCGATCGATTTATCGGCGTTAACTTCAGTGAACAAACGCAGAAAGTGAAAGGAAGAGCAACAGTTTATCCTTCCAACAGTTTCGGAGCAGATAAATCCTATTAAATTTTTAGTTGAGCGAACATGTTTATGCATCGCGTATAAACGAACGATCGTCTATGTATACGGCTATGAAACTTTACGATCTAATGGGTTAACACGGTTTTCCTCACGGATGTCCAGAGTCTCCGGAAGTCACGTAATTGCGTCAGCATCAAAGTTATATAGCGGGCAGATTTTAACGCCCACAATTATTCACGATGTGCAACAGTGCCAGTCGAAAACCGGCGAAGCAATGCTGGAACGAGATGGAAGAGTTGAAATATTTAATCGGTTCCATTGATTGCCTGTAATGGTCACATAATTCATTTTTATTAACCTTTATAACGTCTGGCTTTGATCGCTGTCTGAAAACAAGTTTTTTGTATATTAAGCGGATTCATTTTCAAGACAAAACGTTGAACAATTCGTAAATTCTTAAAGTCACAAAATAGAAAAATAAATTACATCTTACAGCAAAATGCGTTCGATTAAAACGCATTGAAATAATTTTTTTTTTCGAATATTCAGATCGGTTGCAGCAGAATTTATGGAATTAAAAAACTGAGCAATAGATAAATCTAATTTATTAACCATTTTTATGTCCGTTTTTTTACGGCCGGATAAAAAAAATTATTTTTGGATTTACTCGATGCATGGAAACTATTTTCGTGGTATACAAACAGTTAAGCAATTTGCGAATTTGAAAGCATACATACAAGTTACGAATTTGATATGAATATATGGGGCATTCCATGTGAATTCAGCCACCATGAAATCAAATCCTTAAAAAGTCTGAAACTCAGGTTTAGTGATTATAATAGATACTCCAAATATTAATTTTGTTGCATTTTTTTTTCTGGCGAAATATGCCACGTTTTTTATTTTTCATTTAACCTATGGTATCCCGGTAACGATTTATTGTATCAACATCTCTAAAAAAATTTGAACTTGCGTTTTTCATGGCTTACAAGACAATAATTAATTCAGAATCAATTGTGTAATTTCATCGCTTGCTTTTTTGCGGTACTTGTTTTTTAAATATATTGTAAACTGCTATAACTCATGAACCTTGAAGAATTTCATTAGAAGAAAAAACTAAAAATTTTGCATTTACTTACAGAATTTGTAACAATTTTTCCGATACCAATATCCGAACTCCATTCCACAAAAAAAATACTTTGATGTTTTTGTCGTAAAATGAATGCCTAAAATTCCACAACCAATTCTGAATTAATTTTAGACTCGTGTCTGAATTAATTTTCGTCTTTGTCGATACCTTACAGTGTCCCTAAAGGTATCGATTCAATTTTATTGCATTTTTAGGAGCCTTATTTCAGATCCATTAATTCATACAGAATTAATGGATTATATGGAGAATGGAATCTTATCAACTTTTTTTTTGCCACATAAAAGATTATATTTAACGAAATTTTTTTCCCCCTAGGATTGAATATAGCTTCGAGAATATAGACAAATAATCATACCAAACCACAAAAGGAAAAAAGAAAATCATACATAAATATGTGTTTTAACTCAAAATTCAATTTGCGCTGTTTCCACTTCCGGTTACAAAAATACTACATCTGATTCAGATCTCACTTTAAAATTTACACACATAATGTCAAAAATTCTCCCTTTTTTCAAAAATAAAAATACAATTGTAACAAAAATGTCGGAACGCCCCCAAACAACTGTTTTTTGCCTAATTTGTCGATTTTTACTTCGTGAACAAATTCGGAACCAAACGACAGTATTAACGTTGAAAAGCGGAAACTTTTTTTCCACACAGGAATACGTCGTGATTTTACGTTCCTGAGAAACCATTCATTTTCAGTTGCAATATTATGTTTCTGACAAAATTCAAGCGACCTCCACTGAGGGTATAATTAATATAAAATGAAACTACAGTTAATTTGGAGAGGGAAGTAACAAACTTTTTCCAATAATTGGTGGAATGACCAATCTACAGAATTGTTTCCTTAGGACTTTCTTCAGGTGGCACGGCGCCCTTAATTTATTTAAATAAATAAAAAAATTTGTAGCAAGTGCCCCCACGTTCCTCCGCCGCCTTCTTGCTCGGTGATGCTGCCACCGAGGATTCAGGAAGTTCCTTGCATAATACCACCACGGAGACCACCTTGTCCACCTCCTCCACCTTGTCGTCCTGTAGTGCCTGGACCTTGTTGCCCATGTCTTTTGCCACATCCTATGATGCACAAGCCACAGCCACCGCCACCGCCACCGCCCCCCAAATGCTGCCCCCCTCGTTATCCCTTACCTTGTTATCCGAGTACGATTTAAAATTATTTCAACATAATCACAGCTTCCTAATTGTCTATTACAAAATAATTATAAATTTTGCAGGTTCCTACTGTTGATAAAGATGCACCAGCCTGGAAAATACACAAAAAAATTGACTGTGTAGCACTAATCAAATAAAAAAGTTATAAACTTTTTAAAAACTCCGTTGGTTCCGCATATAAAGAGGGTAATTATACAGGCTTGAAGATCTACTCATTTTTGAAGCCTGTATTTGTGTGCATGAATTTTGCTTAATAATTGATACTTTGCGCTTTTTAGAATCTGAGACTGCGATTTTGGAATTCATATCGTTTCTTCAATTTTAAATTGCGATTACTTCTGTTCTTGAAGAATAAATTGTCTTGAAGAATATTACTATGTGAATTGAATTTCTAGTTGAATAAATAAGGTCGTGGGCTAAGTAAATGTTTATTGACAACCAGAGATGTAAATGACCCTGAAGATATCTGCATTTCACGAATGAAATGTTTGGCACCCCATAACTCTCTTAATTTTTGTCGTACGGAGTTCTGCGGAGGTCCATTTTGTTTGTCTTGAAATTTTCTAGGGGCGACTATTTTTAGATTTTTTTTATCGATCTTTTTTCCATCGCTGCATACAAAATAATGATGATTAACCTTTGGCACGTTGTAACTCCCTTAATTTTCATCATACGGGGATCGGCTATGGTGCATTTTGCTCGTCGTGAAATTTTCTAGGGGAGACTATTTTTTAATTTTTTTTATCGATCCTTTTCCGGACGCTGCATCCAAAATAATGATAAACATTTGGCACGTTGTAACTCTCTCAATTGTTGTCATACGGGAATTTTATAAGGTGCATTTTACTCGTCGTGAAATTTTCTAGGGGCGACTATTTTTAGATTTTTTCTATCGATCGTTTTTTTTACACTGTAAGAATGAGAAAAAGAGATTTTGCCACGCCATAACTCCCTCAATTTTTGTCGTACGAAGTTCTGGCGAGGTTGATTTTGTTCGTCTTTAAATTTTCTAGGAGCGACTATTTTGAGATTTTTTATCGGTCTTTCTTCCGACGCTGCATTTAAAGACAGATGACAACAATTTTGTTTGTCTTGAAATTCTCGAGAGGCGACTGAAATCGAAATTGAATGATCTTGATTTCGATGCTACGACGCTACAAGCAGGAAAATTATAAAATTTTGACATGATGTGTCTCTCTTAATTTCGGTCGTACGAGGACCCGCGGGAAAGCCTTTTGTTCATTTTAAAATTCTCGAAGGACGCTCATTTTGTTGCCATTCTTCTGTTTGATGCTACAGAGGCAATGTGATTGTAGAACTGATTAACAAGATAACTCTTACTTTTATAAAATTGCTGTTAGATGGTAAACAATAAGTTCGTCACTCCTGCTCGAGGTATACCCAGATATTAAAACAGAACTTAATCGAGTAAGCTGATGGTACTGGTTCAACGTTCAAGACATAAAGATGTCTTAGGCATTTGGGAAAATCATTCGCTGAGATGCAAGATAGTTACTTCGTGTATAACTGCGACTTGTGCGCCAAGTGGCTGACATCCGTGACTTAAAGGAATGAGAAAGCAGAAGGAATAAAGAAAAAAAAAAAAAAAGTATGTACACAGATGTAAAAGATGTTGAGAAAATACGAGAAAAAGAAAAAAAAGGAAAATATGTACACAGATGTAAAAGATGTTGAGAAAATACGAGAAAAAGAAAAAAAAAAGAAAAATATGTAAACAGAGGTAAAAGATGTAGAGAAAAAAAAGAAAAAAAAGGAGCACTAAAAATGAACCACTAACCTCCACGTGGTGTGCTCTGGACAACAGTGCAGATATTTTTCAATTTTTATTTAAAAAAAAATGCGTGAAATCGAATACAATGCTTCCCATGTATGAAAAATATTAGGCGCGCGCCAAATGCCATTATTTTGTACGCAGGGTCGTAAAAAGGTTTGATAAAAAAATCTAAAAATAGTCGCCCCCAGAAAATTTCACGACGAGAAACATGCACCATAGCCGATCCCCGTATGATGAAAATTAAGGGAGTTACAACGTGCCAAAGGTTAATCATCATTATTTTGTATGCAGCGATGGAAAAAAGATCGATAAAAAAAATCTAAAAATAGTCGCCCCTAGAAAATTTCAAGACAAACAAAATGGACCCCCGCAGAACTCCGTACGACGAAAATTAAGGGAGTTATGGGGTGCCAAGCATTTTATTCGTGAAATGCAGATATCTTTAGGGTCATGAGATGTAAATAAATATCTTATTACTCTTAATCTCGGGATATTTGTTTATTTGTTCCATACAAAATTATATATGAAGCATTTTGTGTTGATTTAGCCATTTTTTCAACCCTCCGATCTGCTCCATAATTGGTTATATAAAAGTACCTTTAGAAGGCAGTCTATATGAATTTTCGCAGATTTTTTTAAACAATATGTTAGAAAATGACAATTTTTTAAAAGTGGAAATATCTCTGAAACTTGAAGGTAGTGGAAAAAAGTCTCTGCATAAAAGTTTTCTTTTTTGTTAACTTTCAAGCCGAATGATTGAAATAATTGTAACATTTCGGACAATATGATTTTTTTTACCGAAAACCAGAGAAATTTAAAAAAATTAAAGAACAGATACTTTTTTTGGATTAAAAAATTTGCAGGGTATTCCTGCATGATTGTTGATATCTCACCGAAATCGTCAGCGTGGCACCGATCGATGTTCTGGCATAAAAAAAATTGTGTAAAGTTCATAAAAACCGGGATATAATTATTTTTTAAATTCAAGAACGGTTTTTTTTGCTTTTAAAATTACAGAGTATTCCTAAATGTCTGTTGATATCGCAAACAAAACATCAGACTGGCACGGATCGCGGTTTGGTTTCAAAAACATAATTCCCTCGTTTTTCGAAACTTTCACACGAATAATTTTTTTTTTTTTAGATACCGGAACTTCTTACAATTTTTATGATATCCGGCTCAAATTTGAATCAGAAATGGACTGTTATCGAATAATGTTTGGAATTACATTTGGTGTTAATCCGTTGAGGAGTTCACAATTTATGGCATTTTTAACATTTCTTTTTCATGCTCTAATTTTTGCAATTATTAAAATATCGGGTTCAAATTTAATCTTCAAAAGGACTGTTACTAAATAAAGCTTAGGAGTGAATTTGGCATCAATCGTTAAGGGGTCAACAATTTATGGGATATTGAATTTTTTGTTCATTTTTTTTTAAATTTATTTATTGTCGTATCAACTACAAGGTCATTAGCGACTTAAAAAAGGAAAAAAAAAATGAAAATAATTATGAAAAGGCTCAAGTGGTTTCTTAACATTTTACATCATTTTTGTACCAGGTTATATGTTTTGATAAATATTAGTGATTTTGCAGAACTGTTTTGTTCATTTTCGTTTGCGCTCTAACGCTTACGAATGGAGCTTTGTTTTCGTGAAATTTGTAAATATACTTGGCAAAAAACCAACAATCACCGTGCTAAAATTTCGTACGCAAGTAAAGTGTAGGTAAACTAAAAATCAGTTTAGATCTGCCGAGAATCCATCAAGAGGTTCAAAAAGAATGCTATTCAATTTTTTTAACAAGGCTGCAAAGTAGAACTTGAAAATTGCTTCCTCATTATTGTTAGATTTTTACAAAGCTTTTTCTATAAGGAAGTCAAAATAGATCAACATATTTCCTCATAGAGGTAGATTTCTAAAAATCCAAAAACATAATAAGGAAGCACTTTGCAAATTTTTACTGTTACGGTTCGGATGAGCGACGATTTTGGATTTCTCGGTTTGATTAATGATTAACATCAATATTTTAAGTTATCAGGCGTAAAATTTTTATTTGTTAACCGAACGTACTTAAAACAGTTGAAATTAATAATATTATTTATTATTATATGAATGTTTTTAACTTCTTAATTTACTGTCTTAGTTTACGACAATTATGCGAATATAATTAAATTTAATTACAAGACTTAGACCCTACGATTAAGCGCTCATTATATATTTAAATTATGTTGATTGTTTGAAGACTGATTGAAGACTGCCAAAGTAAAAGTTTGATAGACTGAAGAAGGTGTGAATAAGATATTAAGTGGGAGTTTTGGGAATTGTGGGACTGCTGACCATGCACTGCACGTGCGGACAGCGAAGCTGCAGAAAAGTGGAATCGGGGGAACAAGTTAGGTTAGCGGATGCAATTTGGCGGAAATTGGATATACATCCGGCGCGGATGGATGATCGGCGTCTGAAGGTGTCCTTTGTATAAATAAATTAAATTAGAATATTGTGGAAACATTGAGTTTAGAAAAAGCATTAGGAATTGTGGAATTAATAATGATGATAGCCCTGGCGGACCGGGTTAACCCGTATTTAAGGTCAATTTCGGGTCATACGACCTAAATTGGTAGAATATCGGTCAAATTTGAGTCAATTACACATCAGAAATTGAATATGGTCGTTTTTCGGTCGATTTTTAGCAACTCAGCCGACCTCCGACTAAATTAGACTAACTTTGTTCAGTGAATTTAAGGTCATCATTTTGTTAGTTGACTGTGATTTAAGTTTTATAGTTTTGCGTCAGTATAGAGACGACATTGAGCATTTTGACCGATTTTCGACTACATCGGACGGACGCCTACCAGTTTACTCAAGGTCGAATTTTGGCAAATCGACTGATGCTCAACTTGGTGCATCTTCGGGGCAGTTTACGGTCGACTTTCAAAAACTTCACCAGTTATCGACTAAATCGGATATACTCTGTTCAGTTAATTTGAGGTCTACTTATCGTTTGGTCGACGGATAATCAACTTGAGGCATCCTTGGGTCAGTTCCCGGTCGATTTTCGAGAACCTGACTGATTATCGACTTAATGTTCGGTCAACTACAGTCAACTTTTCGGTCGAATTTTTGCACAAACCGACCATGGATTTTCGGTCAACTTTTCGAGAAATATCGATAAATCGACTCAAATGGTTATACTGGATTTGGTTGATTTTTGGTCAAGCATTTGATAGTTGACCTTATTTCGACTAAGATTATTTAGAGCGTTCGGTTAAATATTGATCAATCTATTGAATGTTAACCCCACATCGACCCAAAATGTTTTGCAGTCTAAGACGAATAGTGGTCAACTATCTTATAGGCATACAAAAAAATTGGGTCAACTACAATAAAATTTTCGGTCGACTTTTTGCACAAACCGACCGTCGATTTTCAGTCAACTTTCGATCGGACAGGTCCGCCAGGGAGGATAAAGTGTGTATTAATTATGTTAAGAAAAATAGCCAGGACGTAACATTTACCTTGCAGCCTCTTCTAACATTACAACAAATCTGTTTATTAACTTTTAAGCTAAATTTTGCTTTAATTAATAGCAATACTTTTAGTGGTCACTAAAGTAACATCCTGTAAGTAACTGTTCACCCTAAATTCGTGAAAACAATGTGCCAAAAGGGCCCTCGAAAAAGACTCTTGAACTCTCAGCTAATGGAAATCAATGAAGCACAGAGAAATCTGTGGCAGAGAGCATTTAGAGACTACCTCCGAAGCACACATGTCGCAAAGTTCGAGGTGCTAGTTAGTGGAACTCTCATTAACCCACCAGCGTTGCTCCCTCGGCAGCGCATGCCGAAGAGCTTGCCCAGAAGAAGAGAAGGATGAGAACGAGGGACCAAAAAGAGAACTGGGAAGAGCCTGGATCGTAGATATTGCAGCGGGAGCTGGGGGAGGTCAAGTGGTAGGTGACAAAAGCCTCTTCGGAAGCGATGACGCGGTCCAGCCTGCGGTAAAGAGGACTGTTCGTCGTTTCAACCAGCGTCCTCCTATGCTGAGTCACAATAGGAGAATGTTGCAGAACAGTTGCTAATGAGGATCGATTCGCAACAAGCAAAAAAGGGATTTTATCGTTCCTCATCAATAGGGAAGAAATTATAAAAAGTTGAACTTTGCAAATTGCTTCTTCATTATTTTGATTTTTTTTTCCCACAAAGCTACCTCCATAAAGAAGTATGTCAATCAATTTTGGTTTCCTCATAGAGGAAACTTTATGAGAAAAAAAACACCAAAAATAATGAGGAAGCAATTTGCAAAGTTCAACTTTGCAGCCTTATTTTTCATCATTAATTTCAGAAAAAGCTTAAATCCTATAATAAATTATGACGAAATTAGGTACCTATTATTGTCAAATATTACTTATTTCATGTATAAAATTTAAGTCGCTCTTTTATGTTTTGTTAAAGTTTATGCTATAGCATCATTTGTTCTGGAAGTTAAAATTCTGAGAAATTTGAACATATTGCAGATTATGACGAAATTATGTACCAATTATCGCTAAATAGTACCGATTTTATGTATGAAATTTGAGATCGTTATCTGATGCTTTAACAAAATTGGGGCAGAAACGTGCATTTTTCGGAAATATGGAAGCTCTATCCAATCCGAACCGCTTTTCCGATTTCTGTTAATTTCAATACTAAACAACATTAACAGTACCTTCACGTATGAAAACATCAAGCAAAATATCTCTACAAGCCATTTTTACGAAAGTTGGAGCGCGCACGTCCTTTTTTGAAAAAATTAAGAAAGCTATAAAATGGAAATTCTGCATATATTTTGAAAAAAATTACATCAATTAAAGGTGGACTGCTGCTCCACTTGTATACAAAATTTTAACTCAATCGGTTGAATCGGTTCTCGAGTTACAGGTGATTAAAATTACACGAACGCACGCGGATGGACGGACGGATAAGAAGAAAAATTTTGCCCGCTTTGGCTATAAGCTGGAGAATTTTCATTTCGAAAAAACTTTTTTTCACAATTTTTGCTTATTTTCAAATTATGGCGTTCGATATGTCACCTTCAAACGATTTTTTAAAAATTGCCATAGGAAAAAACAATTTGGTGCATTCGAGGGTGCACCTATAAGCCTATAAAAAATACCAAGTTAAGTCGGAGAGGTGGAGGTGAAATCCTGGTTGAAACGGGATGGATTGCCCTTTGGCACTCTAGTGCAGCAGCAGCTCGTCTTTGATCGTTACGATTTTTTGACATAATGTATGGATAAATTTGGATTCCAAAGGTTTTTTTATTTGTTAAGGAAATTATGTGGTCAGCTTAACTCCCATAACAGTTAGTGTATTACGCGGAATAGTATTTTATGAGAACACGTGTGATTGGTGCTGTTTGGTACCAAATTTGGCTTGAATCGGTAAAGTGGTTTAGATTTTATGGAAATGTAAATAAATAAAGAAAAATTTAATCTGCATAAACTTAGCAAAGCTTGAGATTTCAATACCAAATTTGATACGTGAACGAAATAATATTTGGCTACGATCGATATACATTTTAGTGACGAACGGTTAGAAATTTCGGTTTGATCGCATTATCAATTTTTAACGACGTACAAAACGTTACATATCATATTATAATGCCTGGCGGTTGTGATTATGAAATCATTGTAAAAAAGCGGAATGCACTATGAAAATCTTCAGGGAAGGAAATAAAAATAAAACTCAAAATAACAAATGAATAATTTTTTTATCACATTTTTTATAAAATTAAGTCTGCTGACGAACCTTATTTTAAATATTGCGATAAAAAACCAACAAAGTTTTTATAATCTGAAAATCTTATGTTTTTTAGCCCAGAGACCATGAATACTGAATTGAACTACTTGTTGAAACGGATTTATCAATGAAATTAGCAAGAGCATTTAAATGCACTTTAATCTTAGGTAATTAAACACTGTCTTTTCATGTCGCTTGAAAAAGCTGTAATTCTGCAAGCGACCTTCAAGTGGTGCAAAAAAGATGCTAGCGTTGAAGAGGATTTATTAGAGGGAATTAAATAGAGTGAGTGAAAACGAGAATGGCATACAGAGAACGACAAAAGTTTAATTTTCTTCACCTTTATTTTTTTTTTTTGTAATACTTTAATCTCTCACACTTCATCAAAGTGTAATCGTTTCTCATTTCGTGACCCCACTTTTATTTTTCTTAAAAACGTACAATTGACCTACAACTACTAATACAGTTTGGGTTAAAATAAGCTCACTTTTAAAATCACGAATATTTCTTCGCGTCGCGAGCATACACACGAGTTATTTACATTTGGAGTAGAAGTATAGATGATTTAAGAAAGAACGTAGCAGGAATTTTTATTTTCATGAGGGTTGAGGGATTGACATTTTTGAGATATTTCGTCGGTACAGTCTGTTTAAACGTGAAATTCAGGGAAAATTTCGAGCACTTGTCGATGGGATAAAAACCTGAAAAAAATGCAAACATGTTGAAAGTGCTGAAAACATTAATTTTGCACAATGATGATCAAAATCTTATCAACAAATGCGGGAGGAAAAAAATTCTGCAATCACCCGTCAACCTAACTTTTTTTCGCATGAAAATAATTTGTTCATTTTCCTGGATAAAAGTAGATTTTTTCAGAGGTGTACTTAATTTTTCAAAATTTTGGGTTTTAAATCCTTGAGCTGTACTTGTGAATCGACGCGCATATCTAAAATTCAGGACTTTTCATAAATTTTCTTTTTTCTAAAAATCCTTTTCTAAAAAGTTTGTTCCAAAATTTTATCGAATGTACCTTTGTCTCGATTTTATTTGCTCTGTGATTGGTCCAAATTGGCGCGAGATCAAATCGAGACTCTGTGATTGGTCCAAATTGGCGCGAGATCAAATCGAAACTCTGTGATTGGTCCAAATTGGCGCGAGATCAAATCGAAACTCTGTGATTGGTCCGAATTGGCGCGAGATCAAATCAATACTCTGTGATTGGTCCAAGTTGGTGCGAGATTGACTCGAGATTTTTTTACTTCAAAAATATATAAAGATAAAGAATATCAAAGAATTAAACTTTAGGGAGACTTTGTCAAGTGAGTCGAAATCCACGCTCGAATTAATTAAGAAAAAATGTTCACCTTCTCTAAATGAAAACCATCAACAAGAAAAATGGCAGAGTTGATGCAACCTCAATGTTGCTTCGAAATTGAGATAGAGAATGAACATCGCAGACTGGAAAAAATGATTTACCAATTATTCGCGAGCGTGCTACGAAAAACCTCTGATAATTTTCTCTCCTCTCGCAGAGGTTTTGATGGACTTTCCTACGAGTACGCACAATGGAAACATAATTTACATTACGGTTATTAGACTGCTTATACACTGTAGACTGTATACAAAACTACTTTTCGTTCCTTGCCACACGGAAAAGCCTATAGGTCGGTACCCTAACACCGACCCTTATAAAAGCAAAGCTTTGTACTACTACGTTCTACTATATACGTCCGAAAATCCCAGTTTATACCATAACATTGAGTCTCGTAAGAGGATAACACCATAAGGATTTTTTTAGAGGTACCATTAAAAATGTTCATATTCTCGATTTGCACAATTCGTTATAAATCGGGTGAGAATGTGATTTTTTCACGCTGTTACCTCTTGAGAAAATTTAAACGGTGGTGTCTTCTTACGAGCTTTCAGATTATGGTATAAATCGGAATTTTCGAATCTGTATGGTACAACAAAAAGCTCATTAGACATTTTAGTGAGCATTTCATAGTCGAGTAACAAAAACAATGATAATACCAAAATTTTGCTCAATTGTATGATGGATGGTTTTTATGTATCATTGACGGATTGTATACAAATGTTCACGTAATTCTCACCAAGAAAAATGGCACTTGTCTTATGTAACTGTTATTTCAAAAACTTTGATATCCCGTCCACTATGCGACTTCACGAGGGTCAATATTACGGTCCAGACTATATAGTATTCCGATATGGCAAGTAAAAGTAAAACCACTTAAGATTCTCAATATTTTGTTAATTGGACGGTATACACGTCACACTTATGGTTGGATTTCCTTTATAGAGGATAATGTCACTAATGAATATTGCGTGTGGAGAATTCTACATTAGAGGTAAATTCGTTCACTGTTTAATTTATTCTTGTATAATTGCACGCGTGTAGGATTTTAAATTATGTTGATTTTAAGGAAATTAGTTCAGTGTAGGATATGTAAAATGTAGATTTATGATTTTACATTCAAGTCGGTACAGTGTAGGATGTTACAGATGTAGGATTAGATTCCGGAACTCCCCTTCTACAGGAGTAAAATCCTACACGTGTAACATTTCATAGCGGCAAAAACCTACATGCATAATATTCTACATGAGTAATTCATACAGCGAACAAATTTGGCTTCGATGTAAAATTGTGAATAGATAAATAAATAATTAATCCGATGTAAATAATCATGTAGAATAATAGGCGTGTAGGATTTTACATCGGGGCTAAAAAAATTTGCTGTAAAATTTATTCACTGTAACGTTGTGAAAACCTGCTCTCTCTAAATTCTCACCGCGACGACAACAACTGGCAAATCCATAGAATATCGATAAGCAAGTAGGGCGTAATTCTAATTATTTCCATTTTTATTATTTATGTACACCGAGCGATATGAGGCTTTCCGCATAAATATTTACCACCTGGACATTGAAAGTCCCTCTACGCTACGACAAAAAGCTCCTCACAAGGAAGGACAATATTCCAAACAACATCGTCGCATTAAATAACGTATTGTCTATCCCCATTCTCCTGCTGCTCCGCGATTACCGAGCGCGCACCGATTTTGGACTTTGCGCCCCAGTGACCCTGTCAGACTAGGCAACCGTAGCCACAACCACTTTTCTACCGCGAAACCACCGGTTGCCTTTTGCCGCACGATTTGACGCCGAACGACTATAAAACAACCTTGGTGCTGGTGGAAAGACGGTTGTTTCATGGTTGGTGTTAGTTGCTGCAGTCGGAAGTGTAAAAAACACCGTAGCCAGTAACGCGATTGCTTCGCAGTTACAACGGTAGAACCGCGGTTGGAAGCGGTTACAATGGTAGAATCGCGGTTGCCAAGCGGTTACTTTCACGGCGTTTTGCGACCGTTGTTTTACGGGTTGTTTTGAGGTTGCGGTGTTCCGATAGGAGAGACAAATATCAAATCGCTAGACGTAGTTGCGAGTAGTTGCGAAAATCAGACTTGGTCACCTAATTGTTCCTTGCCGAAATTGCGTAAGAGTAGGGATAAAAAGGATCGGGCTTTCGCGATCGGCACATCTTTAGGCTATTCCTGTCCGATCGTCGTCCCGACGATTGGGATATGGTGAATAGCCACGGTGCTCGAGGGGGGAGCGGGAGTCGAGGAAAATTCCCGCATCTTCGGCATTGAGGTGAGCCCTTGTCGTTCGGCAATTAAAATCTCTTTTTTGTCATTTAAAATGATTGTTGAATAAATCGGTAGTGATAACGATCTTGCGCGTGGCAGAAGTTGGCGGGTCTTAATTTGATCGTGTTTGGCAAGTGCCGCGTAACTTACGGTGAGTTGTTGTCCCGTCAATAATTATGAAATAAAATTGTTTGTTGGATTCGCTGGGAATCTGCATCGGCAGGTTCAGTCACTTGTTATTGTCTCCCCATAGAAGAAGTTTAGTTTTCGTGAAAATTTGTTTTTTTTCGAGATTTTTATGTCATCGAGAAAAGTGGTTTTTACGAAATGTGTGCGCGCGCGCGCGCGCGCGTGTGTGTGTGTGTGTGTGTGTGTGCAGATTTTCTTGTACGCACGATCGCTGTCGTAATTTTCTACGAATTTTTTTTAAAATCTTGCACGCAAGTAGGTTATCATAAAACAACGGTCGGCATTGTATTTTACGCGAATCGGTTGAAATTTTTTTTTCTACATGATTTTTTAAATTGTGAAAAAATCGTTTTCACGCTATAACTTTCGCAATTATAGAGGAACCGAGCTGAAATTTTGTACTTAAATGGACTATCCCTACAACACTGTGTGTACGAAATTTTGCGAGAATCTGTCGAGCCATTCTGATTTTATTACAATTTTAATTTTTTCAAAAATATCTGCAAGTACTATAACTCATGTAAATTCTGAGATATCCGGCTGCAATTGCCGATATGATTCCACGATTATTGATTTCCAATCAAGATTTTGGTCTAATTAACTGTTGACGTGTCAGAAAATTTCAATTTCGGTAAACAAAAAGAAAAAAAGCTTTTACGAAAAAAAAATAATAATTTCGAAATTTTCCACTGATTCATCTTGAATGATCCACTGATTTATCTCCACACTTAGAGGACCATTTCAAAAGATATTTGGTACAATTTTGACACCAATCGGTCGAGTGGTTCAAATTTTATGGCATTTTGAATTATTTGAAAAATCTCGTTCGAGCGCTTGCTCATGCAAATTACTAGGTATCGGGTTTCAATTTAATTTACGTGTGGACCATCATTACAGAATTTTTAAGTAAGAATTTTACAGAAATCGGTCGAGTGGTAAAAATTTTATGTGACTTTGAATTTTTATAAAAATGCCTCCCGAGTATAAGCAAGCGTGCAAAGTAGAACCTTGCTAATTGCTCCCTTATTATTATTATTTTTTTTATTGTTTCGTGCGCGGGAACGATAGATGCGCGTTTTATTTGTGTGAAAGTGATTCGTGGTAATATTTGAGACTGGTGAATTTAGTAGCTGGTTTTCTACGATGAGTTTGCGAGTTGAATGCGAATTGCGAGTTTGAATGTTGGGAATAATTTGTTAATTGCAAATGTGTGAGTGTTCGTTCCCGTTGTATCGTGTGCAAGAGAGAGAGAAAGAGAGGGTGAAGCATTTCCCGAGGATCAGTTGTGGAATTAGGAGTTACGCGTATCAACGAAGTACTCATCGCTTTATTGCCGAATCTCCCAAAATCATATTCTTTTCTTTCGGTAAAGTCTCACAACGATGGATAATGTCTAACGGATCTCGGACGTGATAGAAGTCCGCGAGCTCCATTTGATTGTTTGGGAAAGTCCCGTGTGGTTGACGGCGAGTGTCGTTCGTTGGCGTGTATAACTACAAAATTATTATTCAGTCATATTAGGGAGTGATCTTCGGGGAAATTTGCCATTGCTATTAGTGTAATTCTTTTGTGCGTGAGATTTTTCTGTATGTGTTTGCGTGTTGGCCGATCGAGGCTTTAATTGTTTAAACAATCAATTGAAATATTTACGGGAAGTTTGAATCGTTTTACTTCCATTAACTGTGAATAAATAGTTATTTTGTGATTCCCGTAATTTAGAGTTTGTAATTTTTATATTACAAACAAAAACAAAAGAAAAAAAAAATTTTATATTGTAACGGTCCGAAGCTCTGAAATTTCCTAACTCGATGTTCTGAGTAATCGGCAACTTATGTCGTGTATTATAGTGATTACCACATTTTCTAGCGAATGTTGTAATATAATCATGGGAACTCATAAAAATTAGGTAAAATTCTGGAGAAAATTATTACGAAAGAATGGAAAAATCATTTCGTAGAAAAAAAAAGTTAGATTTATGGGTGATTTGTTGAGCAGTTTTTTTTTTAATTTATTTTTAAACATAATTTTGGAATTATTATTATGCGATATCAATTTTATTAGAATTTTCAACGTGCTTCATCTTTTAGAAGATTTTTTCGTTGAAAAGTGTTCGAAATTCTCTCTAAATCTCATATTTGAACGGACGTTACTGTTGGAAATACCTTAAGGATCACGTGGCACTTCAATGTTGATAGAAAATTGACATTTTTCGTTGATAATAATCGTCTGCTAGAATGAACAAATTTTGTTTGTTTAAAAATATGGAAAGACTGTAAAATTTCGAGTATAGAAATATTTTGTTTTCAAGAACAAAACTTAAGATTTCATTGAAGTTTCACGTAGCCTCTTGAGAAATACTGTACTCACATGGGCCCCAATTTAAAAAAGTTCATTTCCATATTTGAGCAGTACTTCTCACCCTCTTAATAATTTAAGCCTGAATGACCAGACGCCCTGACGTTCGCATCATAATCTAGTGCTATTTCAATTTTGACACTGATTTGAACCCTTTTATAGCCACTTTGCCAACGACCAATCAAAGCGCGCATGAAAGGTTAGAAATGGGCTTTGATTTTTAAAGGTAATATCGTGACATCAACTTATCAGGAGGAGTTTGTAATTATATTAGACGATTCGTCGATCATTATCGACGAGACACGTACGGAGTTTTGTTTTATCAGATTCCATCTCACTATTTTAAATACACGATTAAAAGAATCAATTTACCAACTTTTGAAAAATAATTTCGCGAGTAATAAAAAATAATAATAGGTACGAAATGTAGAAAAAAAACATCATTAAACGTGAATAAAAATGAAAATTTTAAATATTTCCGTAGTCGGCTAATAAAATTTTGCACAACAATAAATACTGTTCCAAGAATGAGATAAATTATCAAGAAATTAATAAGTCAATTTTGTAAATGACCGCAAAAAAAATTAACTCAAAATGAAGTAAACGTACTCAATTTGTAGTTGCAGATACATTGCGTACGAGACAAACCAGTAAGATTTCTTTTTAAATAACGAGAGGTTTTTCTGAATTCAAGTTAATTACGCCGAGTCGTGTCTTTGCTTAGGTCCCGCCGAATCGGTTTTCCAACCGATTCGGATAATATTCGTATAGGTGCTCAATGGGAGCACGCAGGAAGAAAGGCAGTGCGGAATTATTCTTCAATCCCGATTTTCCTTTTCCGATTTCCTTTTTTCTTTAAATCTGATAAAACGAGATAAATTAACATGACAATTCCTAGCATTGCAAATAATATTCGAAGACGCAGTATTGTTACAATTATTATTGATAATATACGTGCGTTTCGATGAGAAGAATGATTCGATATGGTTCGAGGTGGTCATCCGTACGAATTATAATTTCGAACAATCTCATACCCCAGTTAATTAAAATAATAATAAATTATTGTTACTTATGTAAGTTGCTTAATAGACTGGAGTAAAGTGCAGTTCGTTTTCAACACAATCACTTTTTTATAGATGTTCCTGGAGCAACGAATGTCTTTTAAAGTACGAAGAGATTTTCGCAACTCTTGGTTTTCCTCTTGAAGCCGAGCAAGTGTTTGAGGATCCTCCTTCGGTGCTTCCTTCTTCTTCGTCTAGTCGCTTGGTCCCGATCCCTCTGAGGATTCAACTTTATTTGAGCGAGCACGCCGACCAAAAGCTCGTCAACGTGGTGAGCAAGACCAGACGATGTCTCAATGAATTTGCAGCCGCAACTGTTGGCCAATCTACGACCCACTGTTAAAAAATTACGGAAACTGTTAGCCGTTAGAAGTGGGTTGGAAATTTTACATGGGGCATTCTTCCGAAACCCGACACATTTGTGGACCACGTGGTCTCTGCTCGCTTTGTATCTGCTAACATCGTTCAGATATGTCAAGCAGAAGACACTCTATTTTTTTCAGATTTTTAAGTTGAGAACTGGGTCTCTGGTCTACTTATTGATTTTTGTCAATCTTCAGAACTTCGATTAGTAAATGATTTTTTTAAGCTTGTAAGCGCACACGCATACGCGCACGCACACGCATACGCTCACGCTCCCGCGCACGCACACTCTCACGCGCATGCTCACGCGCACGCACACGCACACGCATACGCTCACGCTCCCGCGCACGCACACTCTCACGCGCATGCTCACGCGCATGCTCACGCGCACGCGCACGCGCACGCACACGCGCACGCATACGCGCACGCGCACGCGCACGCACACGCGCACGCATACGCACACGCATACGCGCACGCATACGCACACGCACACGCATACGCACACGCATACGCGCACGCATACGCGCACGCATACGCACACGCATACGCACACGCGCATGCTCACGCACACGCACACGCATACGCGCACGCTCACGCGCATGCTCGTGCGCACGCTCACGCGCACGCACACGTCCCAGCAATCTTGCCCTAGGAAACCCGGCGACGACGAAAACGACCTAAACAGTCCAAAAAGCAACCGAAGAAACGACCGGTCGGTAAATGCAAAAAAATAACCGTTCGAAAGAGGTAAAAAAAGATAAACGACCGAGAAAACGACCATTGAAATTATTTTCGGTTGGTCGTTTTCCTCGTCTTGCCTCTTTTGAACGGTCATTTTTTTTTCATTTAATGACCGGTCGTTTCTTTGGTCGTTCGGCCGGTCGCTGGACCTGCCAGGGCGATAACCGTCGTTTCCAGCTGATTCACCGTAAAAACCACCTTC
Organism: Tromatobia lineatoria; assembly: GCA_949699805.1. Classification (NCBI taxonomy): domain Eukaryota; kingdom Metazoa; phylum Arthropoda; class Insecta; order Hymenoptera; family Ichneumonidae; genus Tromatobia; species Tromatobia lineatoria. The sequence continues at coordinate 14,622,155 of OX453039.1, read as the reverse complement.
AAAGTACCGGGTGCTTTTTGGCAATAAATAAGCCAGAAATCGGTCGTAACGACCGCGAAAGCAATCACTCTAAAAATTTTATTCGGTTGTTTTTACGGTGTTCCAAGGTAAATCGAAAAAAAAACGACCGCATAACCTGTTTTAAGGCAGTCGTTTTTACGGTCGTTGCGACCAACTTTCGGTTTTTTTTTGCAAAAAACCACCCGGTCGATTTTACAATAAAACAGTGGTTGTTAAGATTGCTAGGGCACACACGCACTATTCTAAATGTTTGGACCTCTAAAACGTGGAAAATTTTTTTTCATGAAAACAAAGCTTCCTTTATGAGGGAGCAAAAACACGGCTTATACGCATTACCATCAAGCAAATGATGAGATGGAAATAATTTAAAAAATGTGATTATTTTATTTTTACGAAACGTATTGTTCACCCCACTTTAAAAACTTCAACCAGTGAGTATCAGACTGAAAGGAAGCCGAATAAAATATTTTTTTTAATTTTTTACTCTGGGGCTCACCCCGAAAAACGGCTTTTTAATTTATTCTAGCATTTTTTAGTGCTATTTTCGAAACGAATTGAATTAGCAATATTTTCATTGAAAAATTCAAATTTTCACACAAAAAAAGTCTTCTGTTCGGAATCGTCTTACCAATTATTACATGCTTACCAAAATAATTCTGATTGAGACATCTAAATGAACGTCGCAGTTGTTACAAGGCGATCGGAGACCACGAGGTTCACAAGTGTATCGAGTTTAGGAAGAATGACCCATATACTGTTTTAATTCCTAATTTTCTATTAGAAAATGAATTTAATGATTATTCTATTGCAATTATTGTTTACAGCTTTAATTTTTTTCAACGTTCGACATTTATCATAATTGATCATCGATAAGAAAAAAGAAACTCCGATATTTTTCGTTCCCGAAATGTTCTTTTATTGGGAGCAGGCTCGTAAGCTACCATTATTTCATTCAATAAATATTTATCGTCCACAATTTTTTTTTCGCAATAATTGTCTTGATCGGAATTCATTACAATTGCGGAGAATTTTTAACATAATTTTTTACATCCATTCCCTTGAAAATATGGGGGCATATATATAATGCACTGAGAAACTAATTTCCCATTGAACACGACATTTTCTTGATGTCTCAAAGTTTAAACATATTTTACAAGCCTTGCAAGTTAGTAATATGATTCAATCAACAATATTAAATGGAGATGCACAATTTAAAAAACGAATGGCATCTTACAACTTTCATAGAGAGGTTATGAGCGTTCAAGTGCTTATATACCCTTAAGAAAATTGTGTACCGTAAAAAAATACGGAGTTTTTAATTTGAAGTTTTATAAAGCCACCAATTTGATTTTTTATCCAAATAATTCATTTCCCAAATAAAATTCAAAGCAGTCAATTTTTTTTACTTTGCATCCTTTTTATGATTTATCATATATATAAATTTACATTTTATTGTATACTGTGATTAGAATCGTAAAAACTCACCCATCGTTGGCACTTCTCGTTTTCTCTCCAGATCGACTTTGTTCCCGACGAGTATGACACCTCGACTTGCCATGTAATCGCTTTTCCAGAGATAGAGAAGCGTTTCTTCAGCCATTTTCAAGCTTCGACGATCCACCACCGAGTAAACGACCACGTAAACGTCAGGATTGTACGTCGAGCAGAATGGCTCAACCTCCATGAATAATTCAGTTTCGAAGCATAAGAGAAAAACAGAAAAAAAATGTTTATTAGACCACCGAATTATCAATGCTAAAACTAATTTCATCATTTTTTTTACATCTAAAAGTTTTTTTATGCACAAAATGAAATAAAATTTAAAAGCTGCAAAGTTAAACGTTGTAAATAGCTTCCTTATTATGTTTGGTTTTCTATAGTTAATCGATCTTGACTTTCTCATAGGGGAAGCTTTGTAAGGAAAACCAAAAATAATGAGAACGCAGATTGCAACCTTCAACTTTGGAGCTTTATTTTTCTCAATTATAGGACGGAAGCAGTATTCCTCCATTACGTGTGCGTAATAGTGGACGCAGTATGCGTTGTGGGACTTAGTCATTTCCAACAAAAGGGCGGTGAGTCGTATTACATTTTTCATTTTGCTTACTCATAGAGGAAGCTTTGTTATCGTGAAATTTTTTTTTCGAAATTTCGATGTCAGAACACTCAGAATTATCCAAAACATCGAGAATGAGCGAGCGAGAGAGAGTGGTTTAGAAAAAGTGGGTGCGTGTGTGTGTGTGTGTGTGTGTGTGTGTGTGTGTGTGTGTGTGTGTGTGTGTGTGTGTGTGTGTGTGTGTGTGTGTGTGTGTGTGTGTGTGTGTGTGTGTGCACATGTGTGTGTTTGTTGGTGTGTGTAGGGCTTCGAAATTTCAATTATTAACTCAACAACCGTTCAACCGATTGAGATAAAATTTGGCACACAAGTGAAGCAGCAGTTTGTCTTTGATTGTAGCAATTTTATGCGGAATGCATACTGAATATTTTATTTTATTTTATGGCTTCTTCACATTTTGTTTAAAAAAAAGACGTTCGCGCTCTAGCTTTTGTAAACTTGATGATATTTTCCTTAATAATTGTTCATAAGTGCAGGTACTCTTAATATTATTTGGTATTGAATTTGACCGAAATTGGAAAATCGGTTCGATTTTTATAGAGTTTAGAAATTTTCAAAAAAATCTGGGTTTTTTCCCTAATGTTGGCAAAACATGAGACAACGAACTCAAATTTCATACATAAAATCGGTACTACCTAGCGATGCTTAGTACATAGTCTCATCATAATCTGCAATATGATTCAAATTTTTCAAAATTTCAAGTTTTGGAAATATTACGTTATTGCGTTAACCTTAACAAAACATAAGAGAGCAAAGTCAAACTTTAGACGTGAAATCAGTACTATTTAGCAATAATAGGTACAGATTTGTGTCATGATGTGTTGTATGGTTTAAATTTTTCAAAAATTTGATTTTGATAAAAAATAATCCAAAATTAAACTCTGCAAATTGTTTCCTCATTATTCTTGGTTTTCCGTACAAAGCTCTCTGAGAAAGCCCAAATGGATTAACATACTTTCTCATAGAGGTAGAGCTTTTTCTCAATTCCTTTTCTGGATGTTTTGAACAATTCTGAGTGTTCTGACATAAAAATTTTGAATTTTTTTAAAAATACAAATAAAGTTTTCTCTATGAGGAAGGAAAAAGTGGTAGCGTTGTACAAAGTTGTACCGTTCCCATTGTCTCTTCTGGAAAACTGGACGAGCTCATTTATAAATATCAGATTAATTTCGAAGCTCGAGTGGTGTTCGGGGGATTTTTTTTTCCATCCAAATTGCGACCAATAGAATTGCACCATGAGACGAAATAAAATCCTTCGACTGTCACAATTAAATTCAATCGGTTTGACAGATGGTTAACTCGGTTGAATGATCTTTTGTTTTGTATATATATAGCAACCAACAGACAAAAATATCAAAAAATTATCTGTATAATACCGTGTAGGTTGTACCACGTGATATCGAATGGTGCAATTCTGTTGGTCGAAATTTGGATGGGAAAAATAATCTTCAAAATAACACGAGTAGGTATCGTATTCCAATAATATTGGAATTTTTTACTACTATGCTGTATAGACATTCGGATGGTCGTTAATTTCGATGTTGAGCGATTTTGTCCGAGAGGCCCCTTCATTTTGTTCGAAATAAATTTTAAAAAATCTGGTTTCAATTTAAGAGCTCTATCTCAACGGAAAAACGTGCCTGTAAGCACAAACATTTTCCCATTTAAATAACATGGGAGTTTTAACACAATTACCTTCAATTTTTTTTCCGAGCCTCACAAAAGTGGCAAAAATCCAAATACTGCACAAATTGTACGTCACGTACTTATACTTTGTACACAAATTTTAATAACCGTCTCATCATTATATTCAACACCATTAAGCCACTAAAGTCATTAAAGCCGGCAAGAACCGTCTTTTACAACTGACTTGGAGCTGTTTTCATTCGGTTACTTAACGTGCAAAATGATTCGAAACAGTTTAACACTATGTCTTTTGGAAAGTGCCAATAAGAAAGTTCGGAAAAAATTTTTTGATCACAAAAAGATGGTTTTCATGAAACGTAATACGATTTTTCAAACGTTTTTTTTCATGCTAAGTGACTTTTTAGAACCTTTTAGCTTTGCTATTGAGGTTAAAACCATTTAGATCGTGTTTTTAATGTCTGAACTTGAAAAGTTAACTGAAGAAATTTTTTTTGTCCGTGCGTATGGCGCCTTAACTAAAAATTACGTTCAGGAATGAGTAACTCAAAAACATTGAACTTTAAATCAAATGTGCATGGAATAAAGAGTCTCCGAAATTATTTGAGGAATGATCCTGAATTTTTTCAGAATTTTTCGAGAAATTTGAAAGTTTTCTAAAAATTGGCCGGATAAAATTTTTTTTTTAATGCTTTTAAGAATTTGAAAAAAAATCAGTCATATTAACTGGCTAATTCTAAGCACTTTTTGTTTATAGAGATTATTTTTAAAATTGTACGGTGCTCGAGTCAAACATTCATAAACTTTGACAAAGGAAATACTGAAATCTGGGCGCCATCTTCAATTATACGCAAGGAAAAAAAAATTTCTTTGGTCTGTTTTTCAAGTTCAGACATTAAGAACACGATCTAAATGGTTTCAACCTCTATAGCAAAGCTAAAAGGTCCTGAAAAGTCACTTGCGTGGAGAAAAAATGTTGAAGAAATCATATTACTTTTCAAAAAAACAATTTTTTTGGGATCAAAAAAAATTTTCCGGTATTTCTTATTGGCACTATCAAAAAGAATAACCTTAAAGACATAGTGTTGGACTGTTTCGAATTATTTTGCACGTTAAGTAATCGAATGAAAAGAGCTCGAATTCAGTTGTAAAAATAGGCTCTTGCCGGTTTAATGACTTTAGTGACTTAAGTGTGTCGAATATAATGATGAGATGATTATTAAAATTTGAGTACAAAGTACAACTACCTGACGTACGATTCGTGCAGTACTTGGATTTTTTCCGCTTTTGTGAGGCTCGGAAAAAAAATTCATAGTAATTGTGCCAAGAGAATTTTTTTTTCATAAAATTTGGTGTATCTCTTATAATTACTGAACCTGAATTTTTCACTTGTTTTTAGGAATATTTTAGTTTTCTTGTGGCTTTATCCATATGGAATGCCTAATATTAGATTTAATCTGCCAGCATTTTATGCATAAAACCTCTCAATCTTTTTTAACAATGATGCGAGAGGAGAGGCAGAAATTTTCCAGTTCGAGAGCTGAATAAATTCGGTATTATTTGTCTTGAGACTGAAAGATATTGGAGATTATCTTAAATTCTTCACGGCATTTTTATACGGTGATTTGAATCAAGTGCATTAAGAGATTTTGTGATATAGAAAATATTCTTGCGAACACTTATTTTGTACATTTTTGGTTTTCTTGTGGCTTTATTCATATGGAATGCCTCATATTAGATTCAATCTGTGAGTTCATGCATAAAACCTTCCAATCTTTTTTAAAAGTGAAGCGAGAACAGAGGCAGAAATTTTCAAGTTCGAGAGCTTAATAAATTTGGCGACTATCAGGAAACGCGCGAAGAAGTATAAGAACGATTGTCCCTCGAGAGTTTTAGCAGTCGCAGCAGCATGCTAAAGTGGTTGATTTCAATTTCCGGTTGAGCGTAATATATCGAAACGGCCAATGACAGAGTAAAACGGTGAAGTCAGTGACGCTCGATAAAAAGACTTCCGGGACCTTCGGAGGCCGATTTGGGGTACCGAACCGCAGCAACTGGCATCGAACACGAGAAATAATAGAATCAATTCTGAACGTTCAAGCGTCTCGAAGCGGGAAACGAGATGGCTCGCTGCCACGCGCATTCTCCGGAACTTTTATGCACCCTCTCTCGCTTTTGCTCTTGTTTCCTTTTTCACTCGCTGTATCCAATCCCCTCAAATAAATCGTCTTTAACCAGCGGTTTCATTGCACCGTTTTATGCTTCATGCTGAGGTTGCAACCTTCAAAAAGCGCGATAAAAAGATGAAATTTAATTGCGTTGGACAAAATTTTTGATACCGGATAATATTATCGCTTCACTGAATAAAAATTTTTATAGATGTAACTGAAACCGTTTCGTTGATTGGAGATTTTGTCAAGTCAACAAATGCTTGTTTGAATTAAATACAGTAGTAGTAATCGTTATTTATTGACAATACATGTGAATGTGAACTATGTGAATAGTTATAATAATAATTAAAATTTCCTGAACGTTGAAAATTATTTGAACGCTATTGAAAAATGGCCATCGACCGAAGTCCTTCAGCCAAATTAAATGCATTTTACTTAAATCGGTAAAATGAATAATACCCGCGTTAATTATCGAGGTAAATTCAAACAACGGAAATTAATTTAGGTAATTTGAATAGGGGTTGGTTTATTCGCATAGATGCTTATTTGGGTTGAATTTAACGCATAGTTTAGCCCGCTTATTTTATTTTTCGAAAAATTAGTTAAATTGAATCTGAAAATACGTTTGGATGTGTTATGATTTGACTGAATTATGTTATATTTATGATGAAATATATGATGCAATTGAACTAAATTATTTTGCACGGGAATGTTTTTATTGGTTTGGATGAAAGAAATTCTGTGTTAAAGTAACTAAAAACGTTTATGGTAAAACCCTATGTGTCCACGAAATATTTAGTCCCTTTAAAACCTTTTGTATTTTGGAACAAACATTGAGTTAGCTATTGAAAATAATCGTAAAAAAGATTACAAAAAATTTCCCTAGATGCATTTTCTTACCTGTTACAACATATTTTGAACCGAAAAAAGAACATCGATTTTTAAGCACCGTCGATTTTTTAGAATAGCCAAAAAAAATTATATAAAAAATCTGCGACGCTTAATTGTTGAGAAAAGTATGCAAAGTACGAACGAAAATTGGCAAATCAGAATATTAAAAATTGTGGGAGAAGATGCGGTTTTTTGAATTAAGGGCGATACATTTTTTTTTAGATGTTTCAAGTGCCACTATTTTTTTCGTAATGTGCACTTGAATTGATACATATTAGGTCCAGTAATATAATTAGTTTTGATAGATATTTCCAGAGATATGATTTTTTTTTAATTTATTTAGCTTTATTCAGGAATGTCCACGTGCGAGGCGTTTAATCACATTAGCGAAAATAAGGCGAGAACATGATTGGCAACGAAAAAACGGGTCATACGCAGTGAATTAATTATAATTATTTTGTCAGTTTTATTCCTATTATTAGTGTATAGGCTTTCTAACTAAACCTAAGCCACTCTAATGAATTTTCAAAACATCACATCTCTTGAAATATCATTTAAAACTATTAATATTATAGGACCTAATTGATATCAATTTAAGGGGACTTCACAAAAAGAAAATAGTGGCACTTAAAAATAATAATAAATATACCGCCCGCGGTTCGAGAAGATGTACCTCCTCCTTAAATTATTTTAAAACTATTAATATTATAGGACCTAATTAATATCAATTTAAGAGAACTTCACGAATAGAAAATAGTGGCACTTAAAAATAATAATAAATATACCGCTCGCGGATCGACAAAATATATCTCCTCCTACAATTATTAATATTCTGACCTGCCAATTTTTTTTCGTACTTTGTATATCATTTCCAACAGTCAAGCTTCGCAAATTTTTTATATAATATTTTTTAGGTATTCTAAAAAATCGACAGTGTTTAAATTCGATGTTATTTTTCCGATCCGAAATATTTTATAAAAAGGAGGAAAATGTATTTAGGTGAATTTTATCAGATTTTTTATACAATTATTTTCAATAGCTTATTCTCACCGCAGTCCCCCTTCTCAAGTCAATAAATCATTTTTTGATTTCAAACAAATTTTATGAAGATCAAATGAAAATATTTGTCAAACTGACAGAATATTTTATTATTAAAAACCGGATTTGATTTAATCAACTCAATATCATATTGTAAGTACTGTATTTCATGTTACACAAGCAACAAAATATTTTCTTCGTAGTACATAATGTTCATTTGAATGCATAGATCCGTCCGATTTTGTTAAAGCAAACAAAATTTTGTTGATTCACCTGGTTTTTTTTTTCATTTAAATTTCACAATCAGTTCAATAATTACAGAATAGCAAAATAATAATCGTGTGAAATCTTTGAGGCTTTGTTAATAATATTTGCCTCATTTGTTAACTTGCATTTTATTGTATTGTTCAGATTGTTTTTAGAATTCGCTACATGTACAAAAAACTTTTCATCCTCATGTTCACTCGCTATATTTAATCTCTTTAAATAAATTCTCTTGAACGAGTGGCTTCTTCATCCAATTTTACGCACCCTCGTAAATTTGGAACTTTTATTAGTGTTACAAAAGACCGGAATTGGATTGCTTAGGGTCAAATGCTACTGCTGGATATATATGCTAATTTTATTTGTGAAATGGTTTTAATAAGTGGCTCAATTCCGTATTATTTTTCTTAAGACTGCAATATATAGTAGATTTTCTCGGATTCTGAGATTTTTCAGGGCATTTTTATATGTTGATCTAAATTCAGTGCATCAAGAAATATTGTGATATAGAAAATATAATAAAATACCATTACCAATTTCATTGGCAAAAGTATTTTATTTACAGCCCGATTCTAATTTCTAATTATTCTGAGGCTTACAAATATTTCTAATTTTATGATTTTGTAACCGTTTCCTGTTCTTTCATTCTTATTTCTTCAATCTTAATTACGATAGTTAATTAATATGGCTAATAAATAGGGTTAAAGATTTTTTGATATGATACTGTTGCTTTCAAACGCTCATGTTAATTTTATTTTTCACCCCATGATACCAAAATTTTAAGTTTATTTAGAATAATTTTCTCAAGGCTTGAAAATATAAGCAGTTTCTCCTTGAATTACAGGTATTCTATGATTCATTTGATACTATGTTGAAGGTTTAAGGGACTTCTCAGTATGAAACACATGGAGAGAGACGTTATTTATTACTTTGAATTAAGCAGTCACTTTTATTAACTATTGCTAATCCCATTCTCAAAACGGACTTCAATATAAAATTTCAAGGATAATTTTATTAATAATTTAGGGTTAATAATTCTTCATACATATTCCTACGTGTGAGGGAGAAAAAATAGTAATTCACATCGATCCATTAAAATATACGATTTAATCGATTCGATTGATCGATATACTATATCGTATATTTCGAATATATTTAAATGGATATGTGATTCAATGTTATGTGAAAAAAACGGCAGATAGATACAAATAACATTTATTGGGTTACGGGAAAAATAGTGGGTCGCTGACTATTGATTTTGTTTGCCTTCTTAAATGAATCTCTGCGAAAAAAAAATTTTGTTTGTTTTTTATTGAATGATTATAGATTCTTTTTTGAATATTGATGAACACCCTAACAATATGTAGCATATATATGCTATATATTTATGAAATGAAACGGACTATATATTGAATAGGGAATAAACCTGGTGGTTACGTCTATGAAATTGTGACACGTGCGACTATCATCGATTGCTCACCGCGGTTCGATACACTTTCTGCATGACAAGAGTTCACCTTTAATCTCTACCGGAAATTTCCTTAAAGAGGTTCGGTGACGACTATCGAAGTCAAATCAGTGCTAAATTATCGAAATTGGTTCTTTTAAGTTTAATGCATTAAAAATCAATAGTGAAGGGTTATTTGTATTGAAGCATAGATACTTAATCCAATGAAACATCAATAGTGACGAATTTGCATTAAGATTAACCGATTAACTTTTTTTTTTCAATGGGATACATTTTTGTTTAGTTTTTTTCTAAATATCATCTGCAATTCTGCACCGATTACACTGAGTGATTGCTTATTTTGTTTCTTAGAAGATATTTCACGAATTGACTGTCTGGAGATTCCGTAATATTGATCGTTCAATAATTATAACCTGTTGTTTAACAAAAACAAAAATACTTTGATAAACAACAGGCTATAATTATTAACTGATCAACACTATGAAATATCGTGGCGGTCAATTCATAGAGTATCTTTCGAGAAAGGGAATGAGCAGTCACTTATTTAAATCGATAAAGAATTACTGATTATACTTGGAAAAAACGGGATGAAAATGTATCCCATTACAAATAAATGTTAATCAGTTAATCTTAATTCAAATTTGTCACTATTTATCTTTCCCTGGATTCAGTATACATGCTTCAATACAAATCACTCTTCACTATTGTTTTTTAATGCAATAAACTTTGAAGAATCAATTCCGAAAATTTAGCACTAATTTGACTTCGATAGTCGTCACCGAACCTCCTTAAGGAGGTTTTAGCGTTCCACACTAGTCAAAAGAGTGCGCAATTAATTATTTTATTCAGACAAAATTTAATGCATCCATTGATTATAATGGATTGTGATTCTCATAGCTGCATATGGCGCTCACTTGGAAAAAATGTAATTGCACTCGATTTCCACAAATATTAACGGATTTATGGTAAATTTCGAAAACGCACATATTCGTTCAACTATTTCAAAGATTAATCCATATTTTTGCTTGATTTTTATGTATTCCGGCTCATTATTTCGGTTGGCAATAACAATCGAGCAAAAAATACGTATCATTCTCCAAAAAAACTTATCGAATAGATACCTTTTCAAAAATGAGCATACAACAGTTAATATATTTCGAATTCCATTTAAATAAATGTCTTTTTAAATCGGGGATACCTATTTTGATACAAAGCACCATTAACTATAGTCAATTGATGCATAGGACTTAGTGTACATGAATTACAAAAATTAGCACGAATTTGATTAGTGTGGAGCGCTCCAATCTCCTTGATGTATTTTTTTTGTGTATATTGTCACCAAACATTCCTGGAAATGTTTCTATTTTTGTAATTAGGTCTAAAAATAATTATCGTATTAAAAAGAGCTCATATTTTCGAACGTTATATAGAGAATAGATTTTTTTTTGAGACTCAAAACTTACCGCCATTTCCGAGGCCGGATGGTCGATGATTTCCAATTCGGTTTCCTGGCCATCGATCATCACCGAAACGCTTTTCTGTCCGTACTCGTCGTCTGAATACAAACAATTAATGGCAATTTTTAATAAATATGCGGAGCACGATTACTGGTATTACTGAAATAAACGAAATAAGCATATGAATTCCACGGTATTTTACACAGCCAAAAACTCAACCGCCTCCAATAAAAATTTAAAAAATGCTGTGTTATTGATCAAAACGAATAGAGCATCGGTGAATTTTTTTACAATTTTATTCCGAGATTTGTTCGATTTATTTAGGAAAATGAAAAAAATATCTAACGTTAGGTGGAAAAATCATATTGATAAATTAACCATGGAAATATTACTGTGATTCAATATAATTCACAATATAAATAACTCATTTGAAAAAATGTATTTATTCGTTTTACATCTTTAGCATGAAAAATATTTTTTTTTCCAAATTTCGACCCCTCAGATTTCGTTACGAAAACTTTTCGGAAAAACTACTTTGAATACCTGACATTTTAAACCTAAGCCCATAATAGAGAAATGATTAAGATGGAATTATTTGAATTATACTGAAGGACGAATGTAAAAGATCCAAATTTAAAAAAAAGTTAATATCTAACTACTAATGTAACCATTATAGAAAATGCATATGTTTCCTGTTTGATATTTTTTGTCTTTTTTTCCTCTACAAAAATTCGGAGATTAAAAAAAATGCTAGTTCCGAATTTGTAGGAGAAACAATCTTAAAAAAGATGCAAAGTAGAACCTTGCACATTGCATCCTCGTTATTTTTTGTTTTTCACAAAATTACCTCTATGAGAAAGTATGTTAATTGATTTTGGCTTCCTCATAGTGGAAGCTCTGTAAGAATCGAAAAAAAAGAGGAAGCAATGTACAAGGTTCTACCTTTTATCTTAATTTTAATTTTTTTCCTAATCTCTGATGATTTACGAAATCCAGTAAGTTGAAAAAAAAATTAACGTGAGATCCAAACCGTTTTACAGATTAGCACCAAATTTTGTACGTATTAAGGCTGAGGGTTATTGTTTCAGCGTAACAAATTTCAGTTCATTTTTTCAAATTTTACCTGAAATAGAGGATTTCTGAAAATTTTATATAAATTCAAAATATTATAAGAACCGAAGCGCTTTACAGATTTGGCCCAAATCGCATCAATTTTTACCACTTTAATACAAAGTTTACACCCGATAGCTAAAAATTTCTTCGTGTTGGAGCATCTACAGACATTTTTCAAAATTAAAAAATTCTTATACAAATTAAATTTGTGAATCGATTTTTAAAAAATTAATACCAATTGAAGATTAGGAATTGCTGAACATGTTGTATAAATTAGAGCTGTTTCGCTCATATAGTTCAAAAGTTACAGTTGAATGAATTTTTGGTTATTCATCACATACATCCGGACAATTTTTCTAAACCACTTTTCTCAACGTTTTGGAGCATTCTGAGTAATCTGACATAATAACCTCGATTTTTTTTTCCCATGGAAACCAAGCTTCCTCTACGAGGAAGCAAAAATAACATGAAGTTAACTTCTACTTGAGATGTTATCTCAGATTTTTTCTCGTAAATTAGGAGGTATTTTTAAGTGAGTCTAAATAAGTGGTCAAGCTTCACTTTTTATCTCACACCATTTTGGTGCACTGTTTACCTTTACAAATTTGCAGTGATATAATGCTCGATATGTACTTGATCAGGTCTAAATATAAAAAATTTCAAAAAAGGTTGTCATTCCAAGAATTTTTTTCTCATATTTTTCTTAAGGGCCTTAGCTTCCTTAAAACTCGTACTTCCGTTTTTGCCAACAGAATTCCAAGCGCGCTTTTGTCGTATCCCATGGAGAGTTTTCAAGGTAAAAGGGCTGAAAGGGGAATTTCAAAGCTCGAGAACTCCGGAGGGCATATACAGCGTTATCGATTATCATTACCCATGCCCGCTCCGCTTTCTCTACGCTTTTCCACGCCACCTGCCATCGACTCCTTGGCCGAGGTTACGCGCTCCGACGGGAAATTAGTCTCTCGCACATTTCACTTTGCGTATATCGATAAGGACGAGCCGAAGGAGGAAGAGGAAGTGGAGGTAGGGGTTTAGGCACGAAAGCTGTCGAGCCTGGTTATCCACGGGGTCAAGGTCGTTCGCTTATTCAGCAATGATAATTGATGCGATATCGAAACACGCACAACGCTGTAAACGAGACAATTACACCTACAGTATGCATGTAATTGCATAACATCAGTGGGTCACTACATGCGTTAACTCTTGGGTACAGTTTCCTCTGATTATCCACTAATTATAATAACCGAGTATGAGCTTTGACCCAGTGTGCCCAACTGATGAGCTTTAAACCCCCCCAACATGGTAAACTTTAGTTAGGGATTTATATGTAATCATCCAATTAAAATAACCCGCGACCTCTAGTCTAACTAATTATAATGTTTATCTCGTTTCCAAATTGCGTAATTGGTTACACTATAATAATATTTCGGACGGTTTAATCAGACGAGAATTAATGACGTAATTTTTATTTTATTAAGTGATACACTGGGGAAAATATATGTTACTTGATAGCAAAACCCGTGTGGAAACGCAAAGTCGCCATTAGCTAGAAAACGACAAGTTTTCCTATTTACTCTACAACATCTAGGGCAGAAAACTAGATAGATCCGAACGCTATGTGTAATTTCTCGCTGCCCAGACGGTATATAAGAAAACTGTCTGGAACTTGAATGAGATTCCGCTAATGCGGCTAGGAAACTTAGTTAATGATTAGTCCGCACGAAAATAGCTGAAATCTATGGAATAAAATTGACTTGGCGCTAATTTGAACTTCTCTATCGTCTGCGGATCCAGTTTTCGCCTGAATAGCCTAGGACTAATTTAAAAATATTAATCCTTCGTGTGTAATCTGCACTTAGAGAAAAATATGGTAATTTAATAATAAAAATAGTCAATGCGACGATAATCTAACTATGAAGTATAGTTGCCAGGAGAAATGAGTACATTTTAAAGTTATAGCAAATATAAGAAATTAGTTGGATCAACAATTAATATAATTCCCAGGAGGAACGTCTATATTTCATTGATATAGCAAATATAATTATAGTAGCAATTATTAAAATAATAATAGTTTTAAAAACTATTCTAAATAGTTTCAAATATGCCGTTTTGTTGCATATATGATCTCAAAGTTTGTTTTCAATAAGCTTGCAAGTATCGTTTATTGAACCACATTGTCATCACTTCAACTATAAAACATTGCAAGCCTTCCTATATGCTTTTTATCGTGTGAAGTCAATGAATCAACGATATGCTTTTTTCTCAGTGTAGGTTTTTTTAAAGTCAAAATTTCAGTCGAACTGAAATTTCTCTCCAACGAATGAAATATAGGTTTCGGGTGGGTGTCAAAATAGCGAATGACCAAAACAGTGAATGGTGAAAATAGCGAATTTCGAAATTAGAAACGTCTGAATCTAGAATGGTCATCATTATGAAATTCGCTATATCAGCCATTCGCTATTTTGACCTCCATCTTATTAAAATGCATTCAAAATAGCGAATGGCTGAAAAAACGAATTCCATAATTATGGACATTCTACATTTAGATGTTCCTTGTTATTAAATTCGCTATTTGGACCCCCAACACGGGTTTCGACTTCCCCCTGAAAAATATTTTTAGTAGTGTGGACAAAAGGTTCAAGTGGCGCCCGGGTCTAGCCGATAGCGGCCAAATGCCAATATTTGCAATTCGCGACCGTTCCCTCAAACGGTCAGTGTATAGACGGCGTTGGTGTTTTGGCAGGTAAAAGAATGCAGTTTTCTTTGTTTTTTTCGTAGTTCTTCGGTCTTTTCATGATTGAAAAACATGTTTCTTGTAATTTTATGCTTATTCTGGCTATTTTTATTGTACTTTTTTTATGTTGAAATCAAGATATTTTGTATTTTTGGCTCATTCGTCCGCCATGTTCCAATATTTTTATTGAATATAAATTTGTATTACATTATTCTAGCGTCTGAAAAGTTAATGCGGAAGAGAAATACAGAAACTTATTCTGTAGGTTGAACACCGAACGCACTACTGCAACAACTGCGCGACCTAGAGTCATATTTTTCGGTTGTGTCATGGATAAAATTATAACACTTTTGTATTTTTTATAATAAACATTGATTTTGCGCCGGATAATTACCGTTCGGTGTACTTAAAACATGCTTGACTTCGTAAAATATTCCCCACGTTAAGGTACTGATATAATTGAACTTTTCAAAGCCCACTCCAATGACGCAATTTTTTTTTGAACGCTCATAATCTAAGCTAAAAAACCCTATAACCGTTTTTTCCATATTTGTTTATTGCCAAGTTATGAATTTTTTAAACAAAAATCCGTTTTTTCTCAATTTTTTACTACAATTCAATTTTCATTAACAATGGTTATAAACTTTTGATTTCGGAAACTTCTGTGCCGTGTAGTAGACACTTCGAGAAGTATCCCTGATTTTTTAAAGATTTTTGGAAAGCTTCGAACATTTTTAAAACTCGACTGTTCCCTGAAACACCCAATGTACAGACCGTGTATATAGAAAAATATAGTTTACACACGGAGGGTTAACATACGGTCGCTTATTGTGATTGATGACGTTTATTTCCATTAATGAAATGTAACAGTACGAAAATTCGCTTTATCGTTTTAAAAACTTCTGCCATTAGGGATTCTGTATGAAGCAAAAATAAATAATAATGTTGAGAATTGCAATAAAATGAAATAATTTATTTGTCATTTTACCCTCGTTTATATTGATTAATAAATGCGTATTCTCGCCGAGAAGAACGACGAAAAACTATAAAGCCAGAATTTCTACATTCGTAATTTGTAATGAATTTGTATCAATGTATATTGATACAAATAATAAACCCCGATAATAGCCGAAATACTGTTTATAACTTATAACGTTATAAAATAAAATCATCTATAATGGATATATATATTATAGTCGCATACATTGATTTTCTTTCGCTTTTTCCCCGCCTGAATGCAATTAATATTACCAAAAAAACTTGAATATAAATAAAATATTACTGTCTCGAACTCGGTGTCGCTGTCATTTCCGCAAAATATCTTCAATCTCAACTTATACTGTAGGCTGTAGTTGCATCCGCCATTGATTAACGGATCGCCCTTTTTCTTGTTCCATAATTTTTCACTCTGATTTTTACTCTAAAATAAACGCCACTACGTTAATACGATACATTGCTTGTGAGTAAACACGATGTGCTAAGGTTAGGTGATTGATAAAAATGTAAACAACGTCTTCTACCCTCCCAGTTTCCAGCGACAGCGTGCGCTATGCGACGTGTTACCCCTGTCGTTCCTGAAGACGGTGGGACAACTCTTCGCACAACGCCGTTTTGGGCCATCCGATTATTCCGTCAATCGACCTGATTTATCTACGTCCTAAAACGGTGTCACGACGTTTTGGACGAATCGCGATCGTTATTTCAACGGTTTTGCAACGTTTACTCGACGTACCCATTTTTTCGTCGTAGTAACTGTTAGTGAATTTTCATATTATTCGTAACTGTTTTGCAACTTTTCCTCAATCTTCCAATTATTTTGTCGTGATGAATTTTTTGCAACTATTTTTCAACTACTTTTTTATCGTAGGGGCCATTTTGAAACGTTTTTTTTTGCAATTTCCATACTATTCCGTCGTAGAAAGGGTTCTGCAATGTTTTTTCCATTTATTCTTCGAGATACCGAAATTTCGGGGTAAGTGAAAAAGACAATCTACTGGTTTTTTTCTTTTCACCGAATAAATACATGAACTATCAGCAAGAAGCATCACTTATGGATGATAGCTCTTGATCACTTGAGGTTTTGTTGTTGTTTGAAAATTCTCTTTATTCATTTATAACATTTTTGTACATATTTGGTGTACAGTAGAAATATATAATTCTTATCCCTACCCAATTCTGGGCTTAACTAAGACCACAAGATTGTACTTTTTTACTTTAGAATACTCTTTCGTTAGGAACATCAAAATTATCACAATTTTCATTTGTATTTTTGTTATCGGGAAAAAAAATTTGAATCCCATCAGGTACATCACTTGAGTCTAAAATGTCTTCGCAGTCTTATAACCACTCTGGCTTCAATCAGCTTGCGAGAAATGCTTTGAGCATTCGCCATCTAGCGGAATTATACGAAACACGGATGACGGGGGCATCGGTGTTTCGCATAATGCCACTAGATGGCAAATGGGAGAAGCGTTTCTCGCAAGCGGATTGAAGCTGAGGTGTTTATAGAACCCCGAAAACTTTTTGGAGTTGACTGCGCACTGTGTGCGTAGATCAAGAGCTGCAACCAGTGCGGCCGTCTAGAGGTTAGTGGCTCTAGTCACTAACATCTAGTCTACTAGCTAACACAAGAACATCAGTAGGTCACGGGTTCGATTCTCGGTACTGTCGAAAAATAAAAACACGAACGCGATGTATGCAGCTGTAGTCTGTGTTTACATTCCCGACGAAAATCGTGACGTATCTCTGGTGCCGAGCAGCTAACTCGAGACCGGCTATAATCGGGTTTTCCGCAATTTTTCCCTATAACCCTTAGCTAAAATGCTGTGGCGAATGCGATATAGAGGGGAAGTCGGATCCAGCCGCATGGGGGCTTGGTTACTGATCCGGACCAGGCCCTCAGGGGGCACTGGTTACTAACCCGGGCCGACCCTGTGACAGGCGTGATGCCGACAGAACGGGATGAAAATGCGAATAAAAAAAAATAAGAAAAATGAAGATGAAGAGCTACTATCCATAGGTGATGCTTCGTAGTGTTAGCAGTCTATGCATTTCTTCAGTGAACAGAGAGAACAGCCAGCAGGCAGTCTTGTTCTTTTATCTCAAACTTATGGGATATCCAAAAATTAATCACAAGCTAAAGAGTTCGTTTTCAAACCGTTCCTACGATGAAATAGAAAAAAAATTGACAAATAGTTGCAAAACAGTCACCACGATATAATAATTAGAAGATTGAGAAAAAGTTACAAAACAGTCATCAATAAAATATCAATAAGATTGAGAAAAAGTTGGAAAACAGTCATTCTAACGAAATAATAGGTAAATTCAAAACACTTATTACGACGTAAGCAATGGAAAAGTTTAAACAAAATTCTTGAAACACCTCGGCGCAAAAAATGGTTACATTGTTGATTTGTCAAAAACGTCGTGACACAGTTTTAGGATGTAAATAAATAACGTCGGTTGACCAAACAATCGAATGGCTAAAAACGACGTCGTTTTGGGCCATTTGATTCGATTCAAAATGGTTATCCGACAGTTATCAAACGGTCGTCGCGAACGACAGGAACGACGCGCTGTCTCGCGCCTTTGCAGTTTGGTTAGGTCTGGCGGCCAATGCTGTCTACCTCACACCTAGGTGGCGCTAAACAATATCAATCAAGCAGAACTGACTCGAATTGAGATGACCAAGGCATCCATACGTATATTCTAGATAGATTACGTCTATCTTTTCGTCAGATAACCTGCGACATGTAAGCTAGATAGATCCTAGATAGTCGTGTTATCTATACGTGTATGCTAGATAGGATATGTTTAGTTTCTTGTCAGATAACCTGTGAGATAAAAACTCGATAGAATCTCAATAGCTCTGCCATCTATGGGTATATTCTGTCTAAATTGTATCTAATCCCTCTACAGAAAACCTTGATAAAAAAAACTAGCTGGCCGCTCGATTCAAACCAGTTTATCCCAAATAAATGTCCTACGTAAAGAATTCTTCCCAGTAGCATAATTTATATCTCGTATAGAGACAGGACTAATTATTGTAAATGAAGGTATCTATTTGTAGTATTAATAATATATTTTCCAAAACTGTTTACACTTATTAAGGTAGTCCTTCTGTATGGTCTGAAGCCGTATAAGTTCGAGGGAGAATTAAACAAAATTTACGAACAGTTCTCGATAAGATATGAATCTGAAAAAAATCGAGCGTATAGAAAATGCTGAAACGGTTATTTTGGCATAATAATAATTAAAAAATGTTATTGACATATTACGTAAATAAATAATAGTGCAACAAATTACCCGGCAACCTAACTTTTTTTGTTATGTAAAACATTTGTTTATTTTTCTAAATACGTATGTATTTTTCATTGATTTTTTTCTGATGTTCAATTTTACATTTGGAAAAAACGGCCATTTTCAAACATCAGATAAAATTCTTAAAAAATCCACACGTGTTCAGAAAAATAAACAAATCATGTTCATAACAAAAAAACGTTAGGTTGCCGGGCAATTTGTTGCACAATTATTTATTTTAGTAATTTGTTAATAACATTTTTCACTTATTATTATGCCAAATTAATCACTTCAGCATCTTTCATATAGTTGATTTATTTCAGATTTTTATTTCTTCGAGAACAGTTCGTAATTCTGTCTCGATTTCGCTCGAACTTATGCGATGTCAGACAATACAGGACCCGTGTGGAAATTCAAACTCGCCAATAGCTAGAAAACGACAAGTTTTCATATTTGCTGTACAAGATCTAGGTGAGAAAACTAGATAGATCCGATCGCTATATGTAATTTCTCGCTGTCCAGCTCTTATATAAGAAAACTATCTAGAACCTGGATAAGAATCTACTAATACATCTAGTAAACTTGGCTACTGATTGGCCAGCACGGAAATAGCCTAACTCTATAGAATAAAACTGTCTAAGGAATATCTCAGGATTAATAAAAACAGAATTAATATACGTTCTTTTAGTGTGACTAATGACGTTTATTTCGATTAATGACACATAACAGAGAAAATATACTACGAACAATCGCTTTTTTTTTTTTAAGAAAAAGGATTCTTGCCATTAGGGAGTCTTTATGAATAAAAACATTCAAAACAAAAATAGGTAATAATGTCAATAAAATAAAATAGTCACTTTCGCTTCGTTCACATTTATGAGTGAATGCGCAATCTCGCCATGAAGAACACCGAGGAACTTGATATAAAACATAAATTTTCCCATTCGGCATTTAAAATGAATTTGTATTAAGAGGTCTGGCCACCCTGGCCGCTAGAAAAATGTTTTTTTTTTTCAGTTTTTACATGACCGAGTAACAGGTGAGGAACGACCGCGGGTACCGCCTCCTCGGAAATGTGCATAAAAATTTGCTCTCATTTTTTTAAATTTTAAAGGGAAATTTGTTCACGTTATTCTTAAAGTCCTTTTTGACATCTGAATAGGTAAAAAAAAAGACTACATTACGTTTTAATATTGGAAGATATAGTGGAAAAATAGAAGAAATAATTAATGCATTATTTTCTTAATGCATTCAGTTTTTCTTTAATGTTTTTTAACTATTTCTTCAATATTAAAGCGAAAATTAGTATTTTCCTCAGCTATTCAAACGTTTACACTCTATTTTATAATCACTACACATCATTATTATATCACAATTAAAAAACAAATTGTACTGCAAACTATATCTCATGAATTAATGGGGATTGACAACTCTGATTTTATTCAAGCAAAAGTGGTTCAACTCTAGATGACCATATACGTATATGGTTAACAGATTATGTCTAGTTTCTCGTCAGATAACTTGCGCCATGAAAGCTAGATAAATCCAAGACAGCCGTGTCATTTATACGTGTATGCTAGATAGATTATGTCTAGTTTCTCGTCAAATAACCTGCGCCATGAAAACTAGATAGAATCTAGATAGCCGTGCCATCTATAATGTATTCTAGCTAGATTATATCTAGTCCCTTTACAGAAAACCTTAATAAGAGAAACTAGCTAGACGCTAGGTTCAAACCAGTTTATCCCAAACAGATTTCCACACGGGGAGGACTACCTTGATAATCCCGACAATTTCGCATTGCTCACTTCAGTGTATCCGTATTTTGTTCTGAAGATTGTTATTCTTTATTCCTACTTTACGCTACGCAGCAAAACAAGATCAACAAACCTTGCGAGCATTCAGGATTATTATCGAGTACCATTGGGCGTACTCGATAATAATCCTGTCCGTTAAAGAAGAAAAATCTGTTCCAGGACTCGAACTGACAACCTCACTTACGTGGCATACCCACGTTCAATTAACGATGAGTGATTTGAGGTAGTAGTCTGCTAACTTGCACATTTTTTTACGGCTTTGTCGGACATTTTTTTTTTATGGTAAAATAAAATTTGACGGTGTAGATTTTTCAGTACGTTATTATTGACATACGCTATTGTCGAAATGCGATTTTTTTTCGTGAAATTTTTTATCAAAAAATGTTTGAGTGAGTGTGTATCTTGTTCGGTCAGCAACCGCTGTCCAAACGTGCTCGCCAAAGGATCTAGGAAAATATCCGACTCAACAAACATTCTCTGAATACATCAAGTATTCAGAGGTATGAATATTATATGAGAAGCTTCGTAATGGATTACGTAGCCGATTAGTCTAGTTGGAATTTGTTTTACGAAAAATTGTTTGATAAAAATGGCTGTGTCCGTTAGTGGTTACGCAAATTAGGTTAGGTCGCAGTTTCGGTCGCCTGTTGCACATCTGCAATCGTGTTCATCTCCAACTAAACGTTTTAAATAATGAAATATCGATTAAATGTAGAAAAAAACTTTGTATTTTTATTATTAAATGGTAATAAATCATGATTTACTATCCGTCAATTCCAGTCCCGAATTATAGTGGAAACAAATTTTTAGTGCGACCAAGAAAAATATACGAAATTCGATTTCAATTGAGTAGATTGTTTATGTACAATTTGACATTTTGGAAGAAACAGATTAATCAAAATACATAAAGTAATTATTAAATATGGAAATTATTTTGTTTTGGAGAATTACAACAAAGATTAAGGTAATGAATTGAAAGTTATTGCTTCAATTATACGTTCATTTCCGCTCGTTTCGTCTGTGACATGGAAAATATAAGTGATCGAAACTAGTACTCTCAAGGTGACCGAATCTGCGACATGACGAATAGGAAGTGACTGAAACCCCGGCAGCTGAACGTCGTTAGTAAAACGATAATTTGCGTGTTATAACCTAATAATTTAACGTAAACAATTATTTTACTATATTTCGAAGGATTTATTGGATAAACTGGTTGATGTTATGATGCTTCGACGATGCCAACATTGAGCCAAAGTAAAAAATAATATGTTTATTAGATAAATAAGAAAAGTTAGTTTTTTGAAATTTCGATATAACCCATTTAGAAGCAGCGGTAAATATGGGCCTGGATTCTAAAGATGACTAAAACTGGGCCGTTTACCTTATGTGGGTATAGCGAATGACAAGCACTGGTCGAATTCTATGCCACGCAGTTATTCCCGAAAACCGATTGAAGTTCTTCAATATCTGAATATTAATAGCGATAATACATTGTACTACTCAGTTCAACATGAATTCCTAGGAAATCCTTTGCCCTGCGGTTAAGTTCAATACAATTGGCAATGACGCTTAATACGTCGTTATATTGCAATCCTAACAATGATACGTAACACTATCTCGATATTATTAATGAAATAATGCTTCATATCAAAATTAATATTCATAACACTCCGAATCACTTCCATTGACATCTACAGATTCTCCATAATGACTACTATTGAGTCATTACGTGGATTGTTCGAGTTATTATCCGCGCATATAATCATAAGTATTTAGTTAGTAATAATGTCGTAAAAATTAATATATAATGCGATGTTTATATCCAAAGATATTTTCCTTTGTCGTGACTATTATGTTTAAAGTAAGCATTACCGTTTTTAGAAAATCACATTGAAACCTTTTTGAACTCATGAAGTGCTATTGAAACCGTATCGGTTGTTATCTGTATGAATTGGGTTATTTGTCCATCGTATTGGACTAAATAGGATTTTTTAAACAGGGCAGTAATTTACCTGTACAATAATTGAGCAATGGCGGGGAACAATATCATAGTGCAAATATTGTGGTTAATATTTGCACTATCTCAGATATTACAAATCTTACAATCTATTTTTTCTACTGTAATTATTCACTTTCAATCCATGCAACCATTTTTATTGTTAATAACATTCTAAGTGTTACTAATTACTATGAAAATTAATGAGATTATATGAATTTGTTTAAGGAATAAAAATGCAATTATGAAACAATCATCATTTTAACGACCTAATAGTAAAAATGTCCACTAATGGTACATCTACTCTATATCTGGAGTCTTAATCGAGATAACAAGTGAGATTCCGTGATTTCTTAAAAAAGTCGCAACTTATTTAATTAATTTTGTCATAAAATGCATTTTGTATTCTCATATTGAAACGAATTGGAAACGTTCGGATAAGTTTTCATTTGTTCTAAAAATGAAGATAAATATGCTGCCTTATTATAATGTTTATGGTGCAGTTGGTTGCACGATAATGATTTCTCTAATATTTTAAACAGACAGAACTTTCGACGCAATTTTTATTTGATTATATTATGTACTTGGAGAAATTGTAATACTATTCTGAACTCCATATGAAGTTAGAACTTAATTGTAAGTCCCTACAACTATTTTCACAATTACGACAACTATGAGATTAATGCGTATTAATTATAATATATATTATATATTATGTAATACGTATATTATCAATTATTATGAGAGCTAAGAAGATCATACGAATTTGGTTCGGAGAATCAACATGCATTATGAGACAATAACAATTTGAATAATATGGTAATAAAAATGGCCACTAAAGGTGCGTCTATACTATATATATATAGACTCTCGTTTGAGATGACGAATCAGATTCCATAATTCCTTCTAAATAATAAAATCTATCGAATTATTTATATCATAATATGCATTACGTATTCTCATATTAAAACAAATTGGATAACTAAAAAGCGTTCACTTAACATAAAAATGAAGTAATAATTTAGCCATAAATTTAATTTAGACTGGTGAAAGCGTTCTTTCTGTAGTATGAAAGGGACGTGGGTTGAGGAATTCTGAGAAAAATGCTGTCTAAGAGGGAAGACAATATTATTCTATAGCATTTGATACTGCTTTCTTGTGAAAATTACTCTCGCCTGCCTTTGAAGCCTACGCAACCCTCGAAGAGACGTATATATATAGTTCACGCAGGGATTCAGTCCGGGTCTGCAGAATATGAGAAAGGATGAGATAAGAAGAATATAAACGAAGGAGAGCTCCTACCGAGGTCGTTGGAAATAACCTTTTCCCGTAAAGTCGGAGCTACTGGCTCGCTTATCGCATGGAGAAGCTCAGTGTGTGGAGTGTGCAAATGTGGAGCATGTAGTCTATTGTCATAGACGTAAGGAAGCACCGTTATGTCATAAATCTATCGACATGTAAAAAAGATCGGCTAAGTCGGACTTAAAGGTAACCAATGCGAACCATTTTGCTTGCTCATAGAGGAAGCTTTGTTTTTATGAAAAAAAGTGTCTCGATTTAGATGTCAGGAAACTTAGAATAGTCGAAAACGTCCATATAGTGATGTAAAAAAATTTCCGCATGTATGTCTGTGTATATGTGTGTGTATTAGGGTGCCCGTTATTTTGGCTTTGGCAAATTTTTTTGATCTTACCGTAGAAATTTTGGAAAGGTTCGCAAAAAAAATTTGTGTTAATTTTGAGAACGCTAGGATAATATGCGGTAGGCAACACGTGCCACTGAGTGATTTAAATTTCCAATGGAAAATACGTGTATTTTTTTCGATGCCAATACTCAAATATTTTTCACACCCATAATATCAATGGAAAAAATTTAAAACTTGCCAGATTTTTTGAGCATATTGTAAGCGGGGTTGGGGAATATTCGAATAAAATTGTATTCAAAATACATTTTCGGTCTGAATAATTGTGAGTTATTGTAAGAATAATGTGTGATAAATATATTTCTCAAAAATAACGAGAAGTAAATTGGATTAATTAACAATTAAAAATCGTATTATTGGCTCTAGTTACGAATTATTAACAGTTATTCAAATTCGAAAGTATTTTGAATACAGAATAACAGAACAGAATACATTTTTATTCGAATATTGCCCATCCGTGATTATAAGGTATGAAACACAATTTTTGCAGATTATTTCAACAATAATTTAATTCGAATTCGTAACGTTGGATACAAAAGTAGTGATATAGTGAAACTTTATCGGTGAAGAGGTTGAAGTAAAGTGCGTTTTATTACGTTCAAAAAATTTTCCGTAAACTGCAGTTAAATTTATACCATTTAGGTTTTATAATTTTAATAATTTTCAATGATATTTCCAGGCATATGATTTTTTCAAAATTTATTATGGAGACTTAGGTTTCAGTTAGAAAGCCTATGTACTAAAATAGGAATAAAACTTACATAATAATCGGAATTCACCCAATTAGTATGACCCCCCTTTTCGTTGCCAATCATGTTTTCGCTAATTTGATTAGTCGTTTCGTGCTTTTAAATTTCTAAATAATACTAAATAAATTTTCAAAAAATCGTATCTCTGAAAATATCGATCACAATTATTAATATTACGGGACCTTATATGTATCAATCCAACTGCACATTACGAAAAAACTAGTGGCACTTAAAAAACACATCGCCCCGGATTCGAGAACATATATCTCCTCTTACAATTTTTAATATCCTAAGCTGCCAATTTTTTTCCGGTTTTGCATACTATTTTCAACAATCAAGCGTGGCAGATTTTTTATATAATTTTTCCGGGTATTTTGAAAAATGGACGGTGCTCAAAACTCGATGTTCTTTGTTCCATTCAAAATATGTTGTAAAAAAAAAAGTTGAGTAAAAAAAAATTCCTCTTCGTGAATTTTTTTAGATTTTTTATACTATAGCCCATTCTTTAATTTTTAATTAAATTGTATGAGTTGCATTATGTTAAGGAGTCGAATATAAAGCTGCAAATAGAACACGTTTATTTTTATGAATTTACGTAGCAGGTACACACCAATTTGCAATAAAGTTCTCGGATTTTATAGAAACGTAAATAGGAAAGAATAGAGAAGAGAGAATTTCTCTATTCCAGGCTTCGTGGCTCTGGATATTCCATGGAAAAGCAGAGGGACGTGAATTGGATGGTATGTGTGGTTTACGGTATATCTCGGATAATAGTGGCTCTCGGGCTTGATCCTCTCTTTCCGTTATAAAGGCAAACGCAATTCTGCATAGAGCTGAAGCTGTATAACGCTATAGTTATATCCGGAAATAGAGGCTTATGTCTTCTGTGCTACGTGCTAATCACGTTCAATTTCGCATGCATCGTCTCTACGAAAATATTGGATTAACGATCGGCAACTTGACATAGAGAGTTGCAATAAAAGCTGCATCGAATTGCACCAAAAAAAGGTTACACTATTTTTGTATTAGCATTTTTTCTGCTTAAAAAGATCGAATCATTGAATTTGTACGAGGAAGTCAAATATTTTTTGGTAATCTAAAAATAGAGGAAGATATTTTATGAATTAATCATCAATTTGTTGTGATTCGAATTTTCGGTGAAAAAATCTCAAAATGAATAATAACGTCGAAAAAAGTGGTTGAAAAAAAGCATTCAGCACATGTGTGTTTGTGCTGTAACGTGGAAAATTTTGAAGCTCGCTGATTGTGGTGACAGGCTCCTCGCAGTTTTTCTTTATTTTGATTTTGTTTTTTTTATTTCCAAAAATGTGCGCGAAATAACGAATTTTGGATATGTGTTCGGCATAAAACCATCTACTACACTCAAGATTTTTTTGCAAAACGCATATCCAAAATTTTTTATATTCTGCGCATTTTTCAAAATAAATAAAAAATCAAAATCAAAATAAATAAAAAAATCTGACAAAATTCATACTCATTCAAAAAAATTAACATATCATTTTCATTAGAAAGAAAGTTAGGTTGACTGATTGATTGTTGAACAATTGTTTTTTTCACCAATTTGTTAATAACATTTTGGGATTACTATTATGCGGAATTTATTTTTTCAGCAAGTCTTATGTGCATTATTTAAAAAAATTTTTTATCCCATCGGGAAGTGATCGGAATTATCTCTGGAACCCACTTTTGGCAGGACTGTACCTATCATACACTCTTAAGATCTTTAATATTATTTCCAATTCTCGGATATTTTATTTTTATTTATTTATGTACGCCGAGAAATAAGGATTATGGGAGTTCCGCTGCGTATTCTTTTCCTTCCATTACTCGTACATCGAAAGAAAAAGTATCCTTGATTCAAAGAAATTTCTTTGAAATCCCAACCTAAGAAACATATCTTTAAAATCAAGAAAATAATATACTTGATCTAATATTATCTTTTCTTTGAATGATGAGGAATTCAATGAAATGTAGTGACATTGAATTAAGGAATTTTTTCCTTAAAACAAAAAACTCTGTTGCTTTGTTTTCGAAGAACCTAACCTATAAAATCGCGTGCCTCACTACGCCAGACGTTAGGTTGAAAAATTACTTCCCATGCCATACCCAGAGAAATGGGGCTGAAAGGTTTATTTGAATCGGTTATAGGGTGTATTTGAAATAAATAAAATTTTATTCACAACGGATAGAATTTGTTTCAATCAATAAATTCAATCAATAAATTCGATGAAATTTTATTTAGATAAAATAGAGTCTATTTCGATTGAAATAATTTATTTGATGGCCGGCCTAATAGTACTTTATTCATTCGAAACAGACTCTATTTGATTGAAATGAGATTTCATTTTCCAAATACACCACATTTCTCTGGGTGCAGACAACGTTTCTGTGAGTCTTTATTAATTCATTTTTCACTTCGAATATTTCCGCGTACTCTCTGAGACCGCCTTCCGCGAAAAAAATTGAAG
Organism: Tromatobia lineatoria; assembly: GCA_949699805.1. NCBI lineage: Eukaryota > Metazoa > Arthropoda > Insecta > Hymenoptera > Ichneumonidae > Tromatobia > Tromatobia lineatoria. Next base: position 14,594,186 of record OX453039.1, on the reverse strand, counting down.
CGCACCGATCCAACCAGTATCGACGACTGAGGCGGCGCGACAGACGCGCTCGCGCCAATTAGTGGCGCACCGGATGCCGTCAAGGAAATCGTTCCTTCGAAACAAAGACACCGTTTCCTTGAATCAATGAAAACGTCTCTCCGATTACGCTCCTCAAGTAAATGTTTCTTTAAAGGCAATGAAATATTCTCTTTGAAATTCAAAGGCAATATTTCATTGAAAACAAGTAAATATTTCTTTGAAATCAAGAAAAAAATTCAATCCACCCATTTCTTCGAATCAAGGAAACTTTTTCTCTCGATGTACCGGAAACAACGAGATGCCCGAGATGCGATCTATCCCGAGAGTATGCTGAGGACATCGACCGACATAATAGTTCCTCTACTTTCCGTCGCATCGGTAGATGAACACCGATCTACTCTCCCGTCTTCGCGCTGCGCTACACCGTCCTAATTTGGACTTCGCGCGCCAGGAGTGACAACTATTCGTCGTTCTCCGTAATTTGCGAAACGTTAGGATTGGTCGCCTGACCGATTGCCGGCGACAATTGATTAGGGTAGGGATGAGTAGCTTCGTGCTCCAGTGAGCGACACATCTCGTGGCATTTCCCGTGGAGCGATTAGGACGTGAGGAGCGTGTAACACCCAGGGAGTCCCGTGTTTATCGGAAGTTTTGAGAATTTATTGAGAGTACGGGTGTGTTTAGTTCCGAGTGCTGACGGTCGCGGTAATCGAGATAAACCCTGTTTCTTGGCGTGATATAGTTGTTTTCATTATTCGTTCGATCGCATCGCGGTTCGGACATTTAGCGAACTTGAGACTCGCGTGGCGGCAATACTTCGCACGTGGTGGAGTCCGAGGGCTTGAAAGGATAGTTTCGTGTGGCTTGACGGCGAGGTTCGGGCTGCCAAGAAATAAATGTAAAGTGCGAGTTAGGGTAGAATCGCGGTTCTGTCGGGTGTAAGGCCCGGGAATTAGCCATTCGTGTAATTTTGTTGTAAATCGTTATGCGCGGGAACGATCGTGTCAAGGTCAATGAGTGTGGCTCCGCGTTTCTCTCTTTTTGCTTCCTCATAGAGGAAGCTTGTTTTTTCGTGAGAAATTTTCTTTTCGCTATTTCAATGTCAGGATACTTAAAATGGTCTAAAATATCGAGAAAAATGGTTTTTACGAAAGGTCTGTGTGTGTGTGTGTGTGTGTGTGTGTGTGTGTGTGTGTGTGTGTGTGTGTGTGTGTGTGTGTGTGTGTGTGTGTGTGTGTGTGTGTGTGTGTGTGTGTGTGTGTGTGTGTGTGTGTGTGTGTGTGTGTGTGTGTGTGTGTGTGTGTGTGTGTGTGTGTGTGTGTGTGTGTGTGTGTGTGTGTGTGTGTGTGTCAGATTTCCGGGCACGCACGATACTGTCGTAATTTTCTACGGATTTTCTTCTCATTTGGTACTCAAGTAGGTTATCATATAACAAAGTTTGGGATTGTATTTGACGCGAATTGGTTGAAATTTTTTTTTCTTACAGCATTTTTGAAATTTTGAAAAAATTGTTGTCACGCTATAACTTACGCAATTAAAAAGGCTACGAGCTGAAATATAGAATATGTATATAAATGGATTACCCGTAAAACATTATGTGTACCAAATTTCGCGAGAATCTGTCGATTCGTTCTGATTTAATTACAATTTCAATTTTTTCAAAAATGTCTGCAAGTACTATAACTCATGCAAATTCTGAGATATCCGGCTGCAATGGCCGATATTATTTCACGATTATTGACTTTCAATCAAGATTTTAGTCTAATGAACTGTTGAAATGACAGAAAATTTCGGTTTTGGTGAACAAACAGAAATACAAAGCTTTCAGGAAAAAAAAAATTTTGGAATTTTTCACAGATTTATCTTCAATTTTCTTCACACTTAAACGACCATTTAAAAAGATATTTGGGATAAGATTGACACCAATCGGTCGGGTGGTTCAAATTTTATGGCATTTTAAATTTTTATAAAAACGTCTTCCGAGTATAAATAAGCCTGCAAAGTAGACCCTTGCAAATTGCTTCCTCATTATTTTTCGCTTTCTACAAAGCTTCCTCTATGAGGAAGCCAAAATTGATCAACATACTTCCTCATGGAGGTAGCTTCGTCGAAAACGAAAAATAATGAGGAAGCAATTTGCAAGGTTTTTTAAACTGTATTATGTTTCGATGGATTAAGTGCCCGAGTTAGCTCAGGGGAGAGTCTGATCGCTGCGGTAGTCCCGTGTTTTTCTTATCGGAAAATTTCGAGTGTGTAAATTGTTCCCGTGCACGGTATGTGTGGGAGAGAGACGGGCGGAGCGTGTCGTCAGGAAAAAAGAGGCGTGGAGGCGCGCGGTCCATTTTTCGTAGCTTTGTTCTCTTTTGCTAGATAAGACGGGTTGATAATCGTTCGTTCGGTACCATCCCGTATTTAATAATAGTCTTGCTAGGCTTTGTATTATTTCCCGTTCTCTCTTGTGTTTTGTGTGCGTGTGTGTCCGCCGATCGAGGCCTCAAAACTGTTTTAATAATTATTGGAAATATTTTGCAAGAAATGTTGGCTCTTTAAGTTCTATTAATTCTGAATGAATAATTATTTGTGATTCCCGGAAGTCCGACTTCGGAATTTATTTTATTTTTGGACTGTACGAGCTCCCAGAAACGAATCCCGCCACTCTACACTATTTTACGGCTGCAGCTAGCTCGGCGAAAGCAGCTTGGACTTTTCCATCAAGAGTTTTCCTGGCGCGAAAGCGCCTGGCGCCCAGGGTAAAATAAAGGGGAAAACTCAAGGCTTTAGCTTTATCGAGTTCGGTTAGGGTTTTCAAGGAAAATACACTACAGTGTATTTACAGGGTGTCGAACATTTAATGACATGTAACTCAAGTTAAACGACGGCCCTTTTTTATTTCATTTTTGACAAAATGTATGCTCAAATAGTGATTTTACGACTTTTTGCGTTCACTCAAAGAAGAGTGCGTTGATCTATCATTCGTAAAATTTAATATATTCAGTTACATAGTTCTTTATTAGTGTAGGTATATTTAATCTTTTTTAATATTGATTCCATGTATGAGCTCGTCTTAAGATACTCATTTTTTAAATGATTTTTTCAAACCACATTGAAATGTGATTTTGAATTGCTCAGTTAAATGATATTGATTATCAATCACTAACATACTATTTATTAAGGGAATCATAAAAATCCAATCTCTTTTTCTACTGATTTCCCGCAAGTGTATTAACATTTTTTTTAAACCTCTACAAGACATGTTGTTCTTTAAATTAGATTTATTTTCATCGTAAAAAGCTAATATTTTTTCTCCTAATTTTCCGCAAGTGTATTAAAATTTGGAAAAATGTCCATAAGACTGTTCAAAGTATTTTTTAAGAAAAATATAATAAATAATCACAGCACGTTTTTATCACCCCTACATTGTTCGAAATATTTAAAATACCACAAATTTAGCTGATTTTATGATCCATCACCCCAGTTAGTCCGACAAAAAATGAATTATGTATACCGATAACAAATTATTCATTTTTTTGGTAGAATTTGCGCTATATTCGTGAAAAAAAAACTGTATATCGTTGACTTATTTGCATCGTACATAAAGAGATTTCGGGAATATTGTTGAACAGGTTGAAATTCGTGCAAATCTGTAAGGCGATAAGGAACAAAAGAGCTTTCGTATGAAAAGGACGAAGGGAAATGCCACCCTCTTTGTACCATGCTTTCTACGTTCACTGAATCAGAGGGCAGCTCATGAAAACTCCTTCATCATAATAGAATTCATAAAGACTTACCGAGCGAGGCGTCGTAAGCGCAGATGTACTCGCTGGTGGTGAATTGAGCCGTGAGAGCCGTTTTTCCGACCCCCGATGCGCCTAGCATGCCGACCTTGTAAGTGGCCACTTTTCCGTCAGTGCTACCTGCTCCTTCCTCCTCTCCACCGATGCATGAGTGCTGAGAGGCCGAACTGCAGAAACGAACATACGTGAGTTCACGGTCCGTGAGAAGACCCAACCGCAGGTAAGGCAATGGAAAAGAAAGAAAATCGACATAGTAAAGACATTGTGTGGTCACGAAGAGTAAAAGTACTGCAAGTGAGGTTAATTCCAAAGTCGAGACAAAAAATATGGAGTCTGGGTAACTTAGGATAAGATAGGAGTCTATAGGGCTTCAATGTGGAAACCGTTAAAAGGATTTCCATATCACCCCCAATAAGGGACCTTACACTGTAGAAAATCTTTGTTAATATTAACGCCGTTTCCGCACTACAACGCTCGTGCAGAAATTTAGTCGGGGCTATGTACTGGGCCCTTATACCCTTCCCAGGGTCGAATGTTTGGAACCTCATTTTTCACTGTGTTTCCCTCAAAACTACCATCCAGTGCACCGATATTCATGCAGTCGTTACAAGAAAAACGTAGTGTGTAACTTTTGACCCTTGTTGCACAATATACTATTGTATGTTTGACCTTGCCAGGGACCGAACACAAGCCGTCCAGATGGTTGTTACGCCCTACCTCACTCGGCCATTCGGATCGTGCGACAGTATTTTTTTTGTTCATTTGAATGCCTGATGTAAAATATCAAATTAGTGTAGAAATTAGTTCAATATAATCAGAACTTTATAGACTTTATGATTGCGTCTGATGTCGTACAAATAAAAATAGACTCAGTCCCTTTTTACGGAAATTTGATTGACCCTAATAGTCTGTTGATTGGGTACCTTGTTTACCCCAATGGTCAATACTAAGATGGTTGACCGTTTGTCCGTTCCTGACAGACAATACTTAGATGCCTGACCGTGATGTTTATTACTGAGATGTGATGATCATCTTCAATGGGTGACTGACGGTCGAGGTTTGACTTGTCGAAGGAGAGTTTTGATGGGCCAAGCAGGGTCCAAGATTGAATTTCCTATAATGGGTAACCTGAGAACGCTCAGAAATTATGTTGTGGAGCCTGAGTTGGGCCAAGTAGGGTCTAATATTGGATTCCATATCACGGTCTCCACGTATAGCCCTATAAGGCCTAATAGCCCGTGCGAATTTTTCCACGGGCGATGTCTATACACTGAAAAAAAGGTTTAGTAACATCAACATCGCCGCTACAGTCGAATGAAATTTGTTTGAATCAAACAAGGTATATTTGAATCAACTACACCGGTGTTGTTTTAATAAAAATTGTATGTTTGAGTCTACAGTATATTGCAATTAGTACGAGCACAATATTGGCATAATCTACAACTGAATTGATCAAAACATTATTCTTCCATTCAATCATATGCACTGTCAGGGATAAGAAGACAACAAGGTTGATTCAACCGCACATTTGGTTCCATAAAAAAAATCGCTGTGTCAACCAATCTATAGACGTAAGCAGAATAGCGAATAGATTTAAAAGACAATATGGAGTTGCATGCATTCTATAATCTGGCAAAGTGTCGCCGTCAAAACGTCGGTAATTACCACACGATTTCCATTCTTTGGAATCCGTTTTTGACTTGACTTGCCTTGACTTGATGGTCTTAACGGCGTCACTTTGCCAGACAAGTACTCTACTCCACTATTTTTTGAAAAATAGATCTCACGTGCACGTACAACGAACGTCCGTTGCACCTGCTGATCGACCAAATACAGCTGTGATAACCCCTTTCGGGTAATTTGAATTTAATGTAATGACGTTTTGGACTATGTAACGCTGCTCAATCCTTTCATAGATCCATGGACACAGTGATTCAAGGTTAAGATTTAGCTCTTTGTGACATTGATGATCTTTTATTTGCGTCAAAAAACGAGCAGGAACATGAAAGACATTTGCGAACTATTTTTGAGCGTCTAAAATTTTATGGACTCGCGATTAACGTCGCAAAGTGAGTGTTGGGCGTAAAGACATCCTCGTTACCCTGGCTATGAAATGAATGAATTCGGAACTCGCCCTCTTCTTGATCCTGTTGCAGCTTTTCTCGACAATCAGAAACCAAATTGTGAATTTTGAATTTTTATCATCGTTTTATACTTAACGCTGCTCAACCTCAATCGTTATTGAACAATTGCCACGTGGGCGTGAAGGAAAACGATAAACGCCGAATCCCGATAAACGCTGGACCCCGGACACAGAAGCCTTTTTTGTGCTGAACTCAACTTGCCGACGCATCCCTTCTATTTCACCCGATGTTGAAAACTCCATTCACTCTTCAGACGGACGCCTCTGACACAGCGATGGGTGCTGTTCTTGAACAATTTGTAGACGGGGAAATGGGAACTACTTGGTTTTTACGCGAAGAAACTTTCTCGGGCTCAATCAAATTATAGCACGTATGATAGAGAGCTGCTTGCTATATGTTCTGGTTTGAAGTTTTTCCAGTTCATGATTGAAGCACGTCAACTGGTGATCAAAACGGATCATAAAGCGATCGCTTACGCCTTCCAGCAACGCAGTGATAAAGCTACACCCCGGCAACTTCGTCATATAGATTTCATTGGTCAATTTACAACCAACATTGTTCATGTAAGCGGTTCGCCAACGCTATTTTCAACCGAGGAACTCGCTGCATCGCAGGCAGAGGATTAAGAGCTTCAAGACCTGCTGCAGTCCAACACTTCTCTAGTTCTTCGACCCTTACGAGTGGATAATTCGGACGTTAGAGTCTATTGTGATTTCTCCAGCGCTGACGATCGTCCTTATATCCCGGCAAATCTTAGAAAACGCGTTTTCGATTCTGCGCACGATCTCTCATATCCAGGTGGACGAGCAACGATGATTCTCATACAGGAGAAACTTGGTTGGCTATCGATGAAGAAGGATATTAAGGAATGGGCTCGGACCCGTTTACCTTGCCAACGGAATAAAGTCTCGAGATACAATCGGAACATATCAGAACACACCCCGGTTGTGTATGTCCGTTTTGGTCATGTTCATATTGATATCGTGGAACCTTTGCCTCCATCAAGGGGCTATAGATGGGGGGGATGGGAGAGGTAGTGTGGAGTCCGCATTAGAATGCTTCGTTCACACAAGTATTCTTGACTGCAGCGAGAATTCTGTTGATTAGTTGTCGTCTTGTAACCAATCGTAAGCGTCATAGATCATCGCTACTGATAACGTGGCGTTTTTTGTCGCGCGTCATTTCTGTTCGGCGATAAAGAAGAAACAGCCAGTTATTCCACAAGACACCAGGGTATTAACATCGCTCTACATTTTGTCTTACAATAAAGAAAGATTCGTATATAACAAAAGTTGTTCCGTGAGCTTAAAATATTATTTTCTCACCGCTACTGTTTAAAAAACATACATGGGCATTCCTCACAAAACGCTCTGTTCATTCGCCCTCTAGTGGCATTATACGCAACACTGATGCACAATGTCCCGCTAGATGGCGAACGCCCGAAGCGATCCTCACAAGTGACTCGAAGCGTTACCGTATATAAGACTCGAAGGTTCCCCTGAGTTCGATTATACCCGAGGCGTGTACTTCTCCGTTAACAGTTGAAAATGAACTGTTCGTCCCTGGTGTCCACTTTTCTGGTGGACCGCCATGGGTGACCGCTGAGGCGTTCACCGGTTCGCGCGCCAACTGTTAATCAGGAGGCAGTTTTTCTAAGTTTCGAAAGCATACCGAGGGATATCACAAATTGAAAAATATATTTATTTTGTTTGTATAGTTCGATTATACCCGAGGCGTGTACTTCTCCGTTAACAGTTGAAAATGAACTGTTCGTCCCTGGTGTCCACTTTTCTGGTGGACCGCCATGGCTGACCGCTGAGGCGTTCACCGGCTTGCGCGCCAACTGTTAACCAGGAGGCAGTTTTTCTAAGTTTCGAAAGCATACCGAGGGATATCACAAATTGAAAAATATATTTATCTTGTTTGTATTTTTAAAAAAGTAGTACCAACAACATTTTTATGAATTAAACAAACCTTTTATCTTTTCATATTAAATTCATTCCTCCACCCAATAAACTATAATGTAGTCTCTTCAAGCTTACACATAGTCAGTTCAACCAAAGAACTTGCTTATAAAACCCACGTAGGGTACACTCAACCAAACGTACGATCAAAATAATGAAATATTTCGTCGATAGCATTATCCCCTCGATTGGGTCAAAAATATGTTGAGTTGTAATAATGAAATCCACTCTTCGAAATCGTTGACAGTTTGCAATCAACTCAACAAAAATTTTCGTTCGCTACCCGCAACTGCCGAGTTTGGTTAATTCAAACCAAAACTTTCGATATTACTAAACCTTTTTTTCGGTGTAGTCACGTGACCTCAGGTCAGAAGCATAAGCCACGTCTGCGCTTGAGGGCATCGAATAAAAAATGTTTAAGAGTATGAAAACAAGTCCCTCGATATAAGGACGAAGAGCACCGAAGGTTTCGTCGCTCAAGTTTATCCAGGCATGCGTAATTCGACGAGGTCGTGCTCTTGGGCAGACACTGTGTACCAGCAGTAGCAATAGCGGAGGATCCGAAGCGTGAGAAGACCAGGGCCGTTAAACGACGTGTGAAATTAAACGCGTTCATCGTCGTCGCTCGCATCGTGACTCTGAGCTAGCGAACGCTATTTGGCCTTTTCGTAGCACGCACGACGTCGGTGTTCTTCACCTCTTGCCGTTTACCCACAGCGCGAATTTCTAGACAACACGAGCGCCCTCCACATTCGGCTTGGAAATTCGCTGCGGGTCGTTAAACAGAAGAAAAAAAAAATACGACGAAAAAAATAAAGCGATAGCGAATCAGTCAGAGATAAAGGTTGAATGGAAGATAGGAGATGTTTGCAATGATAAGGGATGAATCAGACAGCTTTTCAGCTCAGTGAGACGCGATTGAAAAAGTGGGTAAAAGCTCGAGCTTCGAAACACGGACCAATGTGCTTTTTTACGCCTCTTTGGTTTTTTTGTTGTTGTGCTCTCAGCACTTGACTTTTATTAAAGACACGGAGACACTGATACCATTTCACCCACGGCATTAATTATCGCTGGCGTGAAATGAATCATTAGGGGAAAAAAGAGAGATCAAAATCAGTGATATTCATTAAGGGATTCCGCGATTGTTGGGGTGCAGGTATTATATTTAATTATATGTGGTACTGCATCCAAAAAAGATATGATAGAACTAATTAGATTCTAGTCAATGGGAATCAATTTTCTTGTTTGAATGTCAGCCTGTATTCATTTCCATTAAATGATTTTTATGCGTTTGAGTGATTATAATGAAATAAACATGTATCCGATTAAAATAATTTTTTTAACACTTTTAGTATCAATATGGTAATTAATAATTGAATGTAAGACTATCTTTTTAACGGTTCATTGTGTTATAATATCCAGAGTAGTAGTAATTGTAAATGGACATTTATTGATTCAAAGATGAATGGAGAAATGCTTTCCTTTATCGGAATTTACCCACATAATTTAGATTTTTAATACGAATTTTTTTTTATACATTGAGCTAGAAATAATAGTCTTAAATATTTTTATCACAAAAAGTAATTGGTGACACGGACTGGATACGCAATGATATCGACGGTTTTCAAGGTTGGCGAGTTGTGAGAAAAAAACTGCTTCAGTTTTTATTTTTATTGTTATGCATGCTTTCAGAATTTCATTTTTTTAGGATACACACACATGGTGGTCACAAAAAAAAAGGTCAAATGGCCAATTTCATCTTTGTAATAAATTATTGACGGAAGAAATCTCGGAGTGCTCTTGTAAGGCAATAAAAAGGGGCGCATAATGGGGACGAATACGATGCGGTTGCTCTTCTGTTCTGAGGTCTAGAGAACGAATTTGAAAAAATTGACCTTATTCTTTGCCACGAATAAAAAAAAAATATAACGATTCAGAACATCACCGGGGGCAATTCTAAATCAATTTTGTATTCTGAAGAAAGCAAAGATCTTCTGTTTCCTTTTTGGGAAAAATGATTTAAATTTAAGCATTTCCTTAGATTCAGTGCATTGAAAGCTTCATGCCATTTTATTCGATGTCTGGTAAATTGATCGTAAATTTTTTTTCCATATTACTAACTAAGCTCACGGAATAACAAAATTAACGAACGTAGTATGTTTGCTGCACAACAAGGATGATGATTTAGTTTTTGTTATTTTATTTAAAAAAAATATAAAAATTTCATTTAAAAAAAAAAATAATGGAACAATTGGATAAAGAGTAAAATTTCATTAGGATCTTATTTCAATTTTATTTTTAAAAAAATGTATTTACGTGCCCAAATTTGGGGAAGAACTGAAAGTTCCACTATACTGATATTCGGAAATGTTAAAAGTGAATCAAGTTGCTCTTCAGATCTTTAATTTTTCCAGTCTTGAGTTATTGAGATTTCTGTATACTTTACAGAAGTTTCCGGCTAAATAAAATCTCAACTGTAACTATTAATTAACAAAAATACCATACAAGGATTTCGAGATTGTTGGTGCAAGGTATAAATGAAAGAGTTGTCTTTTTTCAATGATTATACATCACTAGAAATTATTATTTATTGCACAATATTGTTCCGGCCGTTCGATTCAGTATTTTTTGTTTCAATTTCGTTCTGAGAATATTTTTTTTTATAAGGCATGAATGGAGAAGTTATTGTTTCCCACGTGATTATACAACGTCACACATTATTATTTGATGCAAAATATTTTTTCTGCGTGAAATTCATTATCTTTGTAGATAAACAATAATAAAATCTCAGTCGATAACTGATCTTATTTTCTTATGTAGAATTTTTCTGCTTGTTTATTCGATCGTTCTGCAATCGAATGAAGGAACAGAATTAAGCGGATGCACAATTTTTTGATGCCCTTACATTAAGCAATGATTAAGAAATCTTTCTCTGTGAATACTTTCTTTTCATCGTACCCCGGTCACCATTTTATTGTGGAAAAAAGCACCGGGTGAATTAGCCGCGAAAGATCTCCGCGAGGCTTTTCAAGGTATCTTCGAGATGGATTCGATGTGAAGGTAAAAAGTCGCTGCCCCGATGAGCAGTGAGTAAAAATAGGGGGAATGTAGTGAGATAAATCGTGAAATAGTCCAATGGAAAGAGAAAAAGAGAGCGTGATGCTCAGGTCGTGGAGGAAAAGGGACGAGAATGAGTCGATGAAGGCGATGGCGCATGAAAAGGGAGACGAAGAAAATGTCTGTCTCGACTCTCAAGTTTTCCACCGTCCCGCGCCGCAAGAGGCAAACGCTTTGATCTTTTCGAGTGGTTTTTGCGTTTTATCTGTGCAGCTTCGAAAGCCCCAGCATATTTCAATCGGCAACAAATGGAAGTCTTACAAACGTAGGTTTTTTAACTCTGGAAACCTTTTTTGCTCATAAAAAGATTCCCCAAAACGATATTTTATACTTTTTCTTGTCATAAAATGTGTTTTTGTTGTTCTTTATAGAGAAAGGTTTAGTTTGTGAAAAATCGTTTTTATTTTTTTCAAGTTTTTCATATTAGGATACTTAAAAAGATCCAAAACTTTAAGAAAAGTGGTTCCAAAAAATTAAGTTTCGAAGGGTCCAAATCTATTTCATTTTTCTTCCTCATAGAGAAAGCTTTGTTTTCATGAAAAAAAAAAAAAAATCACATTTTTATGTCAGAATACTCAGAATTATCCAAAAATCGATAAAAGTCATTTAGAAAAAGTGTCCGTATGTGTGTGCAGGGCTTCGAAATTTTTGCGAAAGTCTCCGATTCATTCGCTATTTTAATAATAATTTGTTATTTCGACCCTCATCTTATCAAAATGGGATCAACATAGCGAATGGCTAAAATCGTGAATTCTATAATAATGGCCATTCTAGATTCAGGCGTTAATTATTTTGATATTGCTATTTTAGCCGTTCGCTATTTGACTTGTACAGGATGAATTGTCATTTCGCCGTTGTTTTTTGTAAGTTAAATTGTAAGCAAAAACTTACCAGTCGTTTCATGTTATAAGGAATATTCAGGCAAATTATTATGATCTGTTAGTCCAGAATAATTTACAAAAGAATATCAAATATAACACATAGAAATGTAAGTTAATGTTTAAGTGATAAACGAAGTCATGTAGTGAATATCACATCTTAGGAAGCCCGTTTCGTTCGCTAATTAAATCGATCATTATTTCGACCCGATCTTATTAAAATCGGATCAAACTAGCGAATGGCAATAATCGCGATGTCCATAATGATGGCCATTCTAGATTCAGGCATTCATTACTTTGGAATTGCTATCTTAGCCATGCACCATTTGACCTCCACCGGATGTATTGTCATTTTGCCGTTGTTTGTAAGTTGAGTGGTAAGCAAAATCCTTCCATTTGCTTACATGTTATGAGAAATATCCAAGCAAATTTTTTTGACCTGTTACTTCGGAATAATTTACAAAAGATATCGAACATAACACAAATTAATGAAAGTTAATATTGAAGTGATGAATGGAGTGATGTATTCAATATCACATCATACAAAGACTCCGTTTGATTTACTAATTTAATCGACCATTATTTCGACCCGATCTTATTAAAATCGGATCAAACCAGCGAATGGCAATAATCGCGAAATCCATAATGATAGCCATTCTAGATTCAGACGTTCATTATTTTGAAATTGCTATGTTCGCCATTCGCTATTTAACCTCCACATTATCATCTCCCCGTTGTTTGTTGAATTATAAGCAAAAACCTATGAGTCGTTTACATGTTATGAGGAATATTCAAGCAACTTTTTATGACCTGTTACTCCGGAATAATTTACAAAAGATATAGAATATAACACATATGAATGAAGGTAAATAGTAAAATGATAAACGGAGTGATGTATCTAATGTCATATCTTAGAAAGCCTCCGTTCCATATGTGCTCACTTTAGTGCACTCTCGTTTCAAGAAGCTTGTGGAGGGTCGCGCACTACATTCAATATTCACTGGAAAAGCTTCACTATATACTCGCTCCTTGTCGAGGTCTCGAGTTTTCACCGAGACATGGTAAAGACTTTTCCAAGGTTCATATAGAAGCTGGAAGACTCGCATAGAGAATTGTAGTGCACAACCAGCGAGAATAGCACCTCCAATCTGCGATTCAACTTCGACTCGTTCGGTCTCAACAATGCTCGACAGTTTTGACAAGTTTTCGCTGAGCCACCGGCTTCGCAAAATTTTCACATGGTCCTTCGCAGCACACTCTATTTACACTACTCGGGTCTATATGTTTGCAATAATACGGGAACCAACTGTCACCTTAAGAGTCTGGCGTCTCTTGTGCTGCTGCAGCTGGTGCCTGATGACGTTACGCTGTTTATGCTTCTGCTGCGACGACTTTTAAGCGAGTCACCAAGGTTGAAAATTCCATTTGCCGTTATCGAAAATGAACGCAGTCGGTAATACTCCACACCGTCTTCGATTTCACCACCGTCATCAGCAGCTCCTGGTATTCCCGTTCTTTTTGTGTCACCGAGCATTGGCTGAAACAGAAAAAAAATCATATGGACACTGAGGAGCATACACTGTTAAATGTCCGGGGTTTAAAATAACAACAAGTCGGTGTCTATACTAGGGTGCGTCTAAAAAAGATTTTCTTCTTTTATTTACTCGCCACATTAAAAAAACTATAGTCTGGATCCTAATATTGGTCCTCGTTAAAGGAAATCTTTGTACGAATTTTTTGACAGGCTCAATGACCTTTTGTATTTCCTATATGATGTTTTTATGGCTCAATAACCTTTTGTATTTCCCATATGATTAACATGTAGAAAATCGAATCCTTTGTTTAAAAGCATAGCATTATTTTTGTGCGCGATGAACGGTAGTATGTGTGGTAGCATTTGAAAGCTTGAACGATTATCTTCCATTCTGTGTATTGTACTAAATCTTTGCCTGCATAGTGTGCGCAATATTTAATTTTGCGTAAAGACGCGAATTTCTCAAGGACGTATAACAACTATCCTCCATAAAAGTTAGCGTTATGTTTTATGATTATTTATATTATCCTTATTTCACAATAAAATGTTTATTAAAGCGTCTAACAATTTTTTTTTGATCCGTCACGACCAAAAATTCTGGTTTATACCGTTATATTGAATCTTTTGACAAGAGAACACCAAACGGATTTTTGTAAAAGGTGACATGAAGATTTCCATCTCTTTGCTACTAGTGACAATTAATTATAAATCGGGTGGGGATGTAAATTCATCACGCAACCTCTTGGAAACATTCACTCGCACGACGTTCGCTCTTTACGAAACTCAATATTATAGTATAAACCCAGAATGTCGATCGTGTACAGTAAAATAACAAAGAATGTTTAGACATTTCTATAAGCATTTTATTATCAAATAATAATAATCACAAATTACGCTAAATTGAATAAAGAATAGTTAACAGATGTCTTGGATAGATTTTATATATATTTTCACAATATTCCTACCAAGAAAAAGGGCAGTTTGTCTTTCATAATCGTTTTTCGAAAAGGTGGAAACCATTTGTTTACGCAAAATCGTATATTTCGGACACGATGTGGCCAAAAATTTAGTACGATACACAGAATTAAAGGTAATCGTTTAAGCTATCAGATGTTACCACATGTAGCACTGTTCATCGTGTACAAAAATAATGTTGTCCGTTCAAACGAAGGAATTCGATTTTCAATGTGTTAATCAAATGGGAAATACAAAAGGTCATTGAGCCACATTTAAAAAAAATTGGGTGTAGCTTTCCTTTAACGAGGGCCAATATATTAGGATTCAGATTACAGTTTTTCGTTGTGGCAAGTAAAAAATTTTTGAGAAGATTTATTAGACACACCGTATGTATGATATTGGTTCACATTGGTACACAGTCTATATAGGCTATTGGTTCACACCAATCGCGGTGTTAAGCAGATGGTGTTAAAATATCATGACACCGATTTAACACCGCTCGCAACGTCACCTTTACCGCCAGCACCGTGTTACAAATGTAACACTACGCTAGTGTTAAAACCTTACTCTATTCGTCTGTTAGAAGCATTTTTTTTTACGGTTAATACATTTTTCAACGAGTATTTTATTTCTATTTTTTTAATTCAGAAAATAGAAAATTTTGGTACAATATAATTGTCTGCTGTCATACGCATGGCTTATAAACATAGGTACATTTATGATTCAACGTTGCGAAGTCCATAACTAAGACACCTTTTTTTTTTTTGTAATATATATATATGTATAATCGTGAAAATACGCTGCATGCCACCCCTCAGTAATTGCATGAGGCGCATTATTAAAAACAAAAAACACAATTTATTTGATTAAAGACGGACAAATCTGTCGTTTCGTCATTCACGGTATAAAAGTGACGAATCGGTGTTATAAAAGAAAATTAACATGGAAATAAATTAAACGAACCCACTCGTGTTAATTTTACGACGTAAAAAGTGTTACTATTAACATTATAACGGGTAACACCGAGAAAAAGTTCACTACAGCAGCGTTTCACACCGTAGATTTTTAACAGGGTAAAACTGTAGGATGTACCACAACTTTTATTTCAATCATATATAATTGACTCAAATAGCTTGGTATTTAAAGCAACTATCCGTATGGTTCAGGCAACGATATATTTCGTTGAGTACAATAAATGAATGATTGTATGAATTTCGAATATATATTTGAATAGAATTTTTTAGTTAAACGTATGTATAGTATGCAGAATTGTTTCCATAGATATATATGGGGCATTCCATTTCAACTCAACCTGGGTATGACCCTCGACCTCACGGGTTTCATCTCCGATTTATTATGTTTTTGTTTTATCTCTAAGCAGAAACCACAATTTTTATTAGATTTGAATGCTAATAATTTGAATACTTATGACTATTAAGGGGTCTACCCTAATTAGACGGGCAAAAAGAGGCTATTTTCACGAATTTTCTCGACCGGTATAAATTATAAATATGGATATAAAAAGTGTTAGGCCTAAAAAATACACTATTAAAATATACAAAATGAAATTTTTATATTCATTTTACTCAGTTTTCGTACAGAAAAATGAGGAAGAAGACAAGTCCAAAAAAATGACAAAATGGCGGCCATTTTTCCAAAAACTACGAAAAAATACGATTTTATTAATCGTTTTTTGCGAAAAAAAATAGTTCTACTCAAAATTTTAAAATTCGTATGATATGTGCCAAAGCTATAGTCATAAAGAACACGTGGTAAAATTTTGGTAAGGGTCAGTTGAATAGTTTCGGAGATTTTATCTTGGAGATGGTTCTTGCCCTATCAGCGTTCGCATTTTCACAGTTGGATACTCACACACGTACATACGGACATTTTTTCTGGATCACTTTTCTCGACGTTTTGGACCATTCTAAGTGTCTTGACATGAAAATTGAGAAAAAAAAATGAAACCAAACTTCCTCTATGGAGAAGCAAAAAACGGTTCCGAACGTTTTTTCGCCACTTTAGGATCTCATCAATTTGACCGTACTGCCGTACTACCTTGAAACCCATATATTATTTGAAAAAAAAAAATCTGCGGTCTGAGAACAATTAATTTCATACTCGAAATGAGCTCAATTTTGTGTAATACGACAAAAATGCAATAATGTATCTCTTGAATTTTTATATATTTTCAGCTATAATTTTTCGACCGGAAAATATTTTTTAAAGATGATAATATATACATAGAAATGTCAGAGACTGTCAGTTCTGAGAGAGTTTGTGAGAACGGGTTGAATCTCAATTCCAGAAGTGTAGCAGACTCGCAAGTGCACGGATTGAGGTCGTAGCGAATCCCAACGGGCGCACCCGATGACCGACCCGATGACTGACGGGTGCTCCTGCGAATATGTCCCCAACCCTCACTAACCCCTTAAAACCCTGTCGCTCGCTCTGTCGATCGGATCGGCGAAATTGCGTTACCATTGTATAGCACGATGGGGAGCTTGTTGAACATCGAGCGACAGATTACGTACCATAGTAAGCGTAATTAGACATTTGATTGATTTTCCAAATTGAACTTGTCTCTCTGGTAAATAAATAATTTTCGTGCAGATTAGCGAACCATAAAAATAAAGTATAATTAGAAATTAACTAACACACGTACACGGTTGAAAACAAAAATTTTACCTAAAAAAAATGCAGGTAAAATGACTATACAGTGTAGGAAACTCGTTAACAGAAACGGGTATAGAAAATTTTTTACTGACCCCAAAAAAAACATTCAGTTCAATCAACAAAATTTTGTTTGTTTCAAAAAGATCGCAGGGGTCTATACGTTCAAGTAAATATTATGTGACACGAACAAAATATTTTGTTACTTACGCAAAATAAAATACAGTATTTACGATATGATATTGAGTTACCTAAATCAAATTTGGTTTATAATGATAAAATATTTTGTCAATCTGACATATATATTTATTTGAATAGAGTAACATTTTGTTGCTCTAATTTCCTCTTCTTTAGAGAAATAAAAAACACGTTTTTCGAATAAATATTTTTTTGAAAAATGTAAAAAAATTTTTGAAATCGAAAAATGATTTATCGACTTAACTGAATCAGGCCTAAACCGAACTTCGTCCAATGGTTGGGACACGACATTCGCGAATGCAATAATCATTACTGAACAATGCAGTAAATTTACTGTAGAATTAACAATGAAAAAAAATATTTTACATCTCAAGAATTATTTATTTAAAAATTTCCACTAGTAGTGGATGAGTGGTAACGGTTTCTGTCGGAGAAATTTTTCCTGCCTTTACCGACATTTGAATCTATGACCTGTTTACCTAACTTCCTAACAATGCTACCGCATCCAATTATGCTACCGAGTACTTGCTAATTTAGAATATCTAAATGGTACAATTACTTTAGAAAATCGCAATTAAGAATTAGAATATTTAATTTGCGATTTTCGATTAAATATATGCATCCATTTTGATTTTATGTAATTTTTTCATTTTTCGAAAAAAGGGCGTGTCTGCTCTAACTTTCGTAGAAGTTCGACGATTTAGCTAAATAGTTCTTTATCACCGAAGATTTGTTCAGTGTTGTTTAGTATTGAATTGCGACGAAATTTGTGAAGCGGTTCGGATTTCATAGAATTTTGAATTAAAAAAAAATTGAAAACATCGCTCTTTTGTAACTTTTGCAAAACTTGAGATAGCGAGCTCAAATTTTGTATGTGAATGAAAAAATATTCAGCTATCATGTATGTATGTAATTTAGTGACGAACTGTATGAAATTTTCGATTTTATTGAATGTTGAATTATTTAAAAAAATATACGTCATCACATTTAATTCGAAAACGCTCTTATAATAACGAAATAACGAAATAGAATAAGTGAATTCACAACATGTATACTTATGTAATTAAAACAAGGATGCAAAGTAAAACTGTGCACATGCATTGCTTCGTCATTGTTATTCGCGTTTTACAAAGCTTCTTTTATAAGAAAGCCATAATTGATTAATATTCTTCCCAGAATACTGCTCAGTATACTAATTATGCCATACCAGTGATATTTTTAGTATGAATTAACTTTAATTTTGCAGGAGTCTCGTCAACTATTAAATTAATTTTTTTACGGTGTAAAAATAATTGAGTTGAATTAAGTGCACAAATTGATATATGTGCACTGAGGAAAATGAGTAGTTGTGGTTACCAATAATTGCTTAAAGCAACCATAGTATTGGTAACGCTTACGAACATATTGGTAGCGCCAACCAATTATTGGTAATCACAACTACTCATTTTTCTCGGTGTGAAGAAGTGTCATTTTTGAGACGCGTTAAAACAAAATATCTTAAAAATTTTAGAGTAATTTTGAGATCCATTTCATATCCCGTTTTCTGAGTAACTTGAACGTTATTCGTGACCTGATTACGGCAACTTCCTAATACGTTTTTGTACTGGATCGAAAATCTTAGAAATCACCTAATTTGAAAACAGTTTGAAATGTTTGTCATAAAAAGGTGCTGACACGTTTTGGTTATGATAATTTTTTATAAATCGTATGCAGAAATATAGATTTTATGGAATTTTAAATCTTTTTAAAATTATTTGTCTTGAATGTTTGAAGTGATTAGATCAGAATTATATTTTTCTACTCACAATCATCTACATATCATGTATGAAAATTCATATTTCTGTTTTTTCTGTGTACTGATATCATCATCTAGCATGAAACAATTTTTTTGTGAAATGTGTACAATTTTAAGTAAAGAATAAAATTTTCAATAACGAAAAGAAAATGTCTCCGTAACCGGAAATATTATATTTTGAAAACCATGTGTTTTGATTCGATTACTGTTCAGATGACATTTTGTTTTTTTTTCACATACCGTCGACTTCAGAGGATTTTTAGTGTCTCGTGGATAGTGAAGGAAAATAAAGACAAAACATTTTTGTGGGAAATTTTAACGGGAATCCCATAGCCTCTAATGCCGGTGCCCGGTTTTCCGGACATTGGAAAAAATGTGTGGGAGGTTTTTCGCTCGGGTTATCATTATGGCAAGAGTATCATCAAAGTATCGGTAACCAGCAAATCGGACAAGAATGTCCAGGTGTCTAGTAATTACACTCTCAACTGCGAGACTAACCAGGTAAGTAATTTTATTTGTCTTTGACCCTATAATCTACCTAAGGTAGCTCTCAGCTTTTGAGATAGTAAATTGCACTAGTTAAGCACCTTTTTCATGCAAAAAAAAAGGTTAGGATGATGTCAAAATAGAAATACCGACACTATAAAACAAAATGTATCATGTCGATAAATATGTCCAGAGTATCAAATTTATAATAGATATATGTTTAATAAAGTAATAATATTGTATTGAATAAACCTGGAATTATGTATAAATAGTATAATGATGCTTGCAATAAAAATGCAGATATTTTTCCTGAGGGGTCTGCAAAAGATTGTTTATCTATTTTTTATACACTGATAAAAATATTTCTTGATACATATTTGTACATTTTTCTCGATATTTTGGCTCGAGTTGCAAACACACTTGTGAGAACAAGTTTTATCGCACTAGTATCGTTAAGTACTATTATAGGTTATGTTTTACTACGTTCCACGAAAGCGATTTTTCTTCAATCAATGAGAAACGGTTGACTGACTTGAAGAAATGTTTCGTTGATTCAATGTCACTACTTTTCATTGAGTTTAAGATTAGTCGAAGAAAAGATAGTATTACAAGTCATGTATTTCATTTCATTGGCGAAGATTTCCGTGATTCAACAAAACTTTTTTTCTTGGGGTGAAAGCCTAGAAATGATTTTTGGTATTGAGCCGTAAGCACGGAGCGATTCCGTGTACTTTTCTACACGGAATCGTCAGAATAAAGCCACACGGATTTCCAAATCCATTAGGACTTATTCTGTCACAAGGGATGAACGTATCCGGAAGTTAGGAGAGAACGCCCGTACTCAGTTATCGATTGACAATCATATTAGCCAACCGAGTGAGCGTTTGCTCTCCGAAATGTGCTTACGACGTTCAAGATTCAGCACAAAGCGCACGACAGCATTGAACGTTACTATCGAGGGCACCGTTAGGGGATATCACTAAGTATAGCTGAGCAGTATTCCAGGTGAGGCAGGACCAAAGTCCTTTCAAGCGACTCACTCGTGGCTTTGTATCGAATACGTTTAAGGACCTCTATAGCGAGCAAGAGACAGGTGGTGTCCCATCGCCGTATTGTGAAGACATGTTCCTAGAGAAATTGTTAGAGAATTCATACGTTTTGGGAAAAATTTTCAAAGAAATTTTCAAAGAAATTTTCAAAGAAATTTTCAAAGAAATTTTCAAAGAAATTTTCAAAGAAATTTTCAAAGAAATTTTCAAAGAAATTTTCAAAGAAATTTTCAAAGAAATTTTCAAAGAAATTTTCAAAGAAATTTTCAAAGAAATTTTCAAAGAAATTTTCAAAGAAATTTTCAAAGAAATTTTCAAAGAAATTTTCAAAGAAATTTTCAAAGAAATTTTCAAAGAAATTTTCAAAGAAATTTTCAAAGAAATTTTCAAAGAAATTTTCAAAGAAATTTTCAAAGAAATTTTCAAAGAAATTTTCAAAGAAATTTTCAAAGAAATTTTCAAAGAAATTTTCAAAGAAATTTTCAAAGAAATTTTCAAAGAAATTTTCAAAGAAATTTTCAAAGAAATTTTCAAAGAAATTTTCAAAGAAATTTTCAAAGAAATTTTCAAAGAAATTTTCAAAGAAATTTTCAAAGAAATGTACCAGGGAATTTTCAGAGAATGAAAAGTTTTCCGTGGAATTGAGAAAAGGATACTTCAGCATGCAACTACCGCATACCTATCTGGGTACCTAAGTTCTATGTACACTTCAGCGCAACATATAATTTAGTGTACGTACGGCAAGGAAAAGTCCAAATTATCCCTGGGTTCTCACCTAGAGTACCCTTCAGTGAGTTTACTCTTCAACCCTTCTGAACAACAGCACATATCATCCTTTCTACTGCACTGTTGAGAATTTCCCAACAGTGAAGCTCGTAAACTTTCCAACTTCCGTCTCAATTTCTTTCGTCAGTTCCTTCGGGCTTTTCTTTTTCGAACCTTTTGCAGCCTCCAGAATCTAATTGCTTCAACGTTTCTGATTTATGACCACTCCATTTTTATGTACTACGATTAAAAACAAGTGTTAGTTCACAGGGAAATAACACATAATTTCCCAGAGGTCATTTTTTTTCAAGTTCTTTTTATTGTTCTTCGCTGTTCGTTTTTATTATTGCAGGTGAAAAGCGCTTTGCTCTGTTTTGGACTCATCTCTCATCTCATCTCAAATTCCATGAGTTTTTTTTCCGAGTTTTTCATGTCAATTTACGCAGAATGGTCCGCAATGTCGATAAAATTAGCTTACACAAAGAATGCCTGTATGTCTGTTTGTTTCCGGTTTCGGAAATTTAATCACTTACAACACCAGAATCGTATTCTGGGGTTACAAGCGTTTTTAATTAGGAGTTAATTAATTTTGTTTAATTCAGAGTTTGGCTGAAGTGGATCAAACGCTTCAAATTTCACAGAGATTTGAATTCTGCCCACAAAAACACACATTTTTGTTTTACTTTTTGCAAAATTTTAGAAACAAAGCCCAAATTTGCACTTAAATACATTGATATTCAGTGATACTATATCTAAAATTTAGTGAATATTGATGGATACCAAGAGACGCAGTAGCCTCGCGATGTCAAGTATTAAAAAAGGAAAATTGATGTTTGAAAATGTTCGTTTGATTCTGACTGACTTCTGATTATATTAGAATTTTTGCTATACTTTTTATAATCAAGCTTTGATAAGTTTCATTTTTCATAATTCATGTACAAAAAGCTTACATTATTTTTAACTTGTTCACGAACTTTTCTTTATGGAAAATTTAAAATCGATGAGAGTACATGCTAATTGATGTAAGTTTAGCAAATATGAAAAATAATGAGAAATACACGTGCAAGATTTTCCGTTGCATCACGTTTCATTATAATTTGCTTTCAGAATATATATTATTTTTGTGAATGCCTGGAAGATAAGTCTCCCGCCCTTTTTTTCGATTTTCTTCATATTGCCTTCTATTTCCTTCATAATTTACTTTCAGAATAGCAACTATAACTGTGATTGCCAGAAAAATAAGTGTCTCGGTTTTTTTTCGATTTCCTTCAAATTGTTGTTTCGCTCTTTATTTTCAGGCAGACGGAAACTTTGAGGCTAAACTGAATACGAAAGAGTACGGCAACATAAGAAAAAAGTGGTCGAGTGACGGTACGCTAACGCTGGAGTACGGCGTGGAAGGAAAACCGATCACGGGATTATCTGCCACCACAGCCTTATCCCACAATTCGTCTTCGTCAGTGTGGGGATTGAATGTCGGTGCCAAATTTAAGAATGATAACGTCAATTTGGGATGTTCAGTAGGTTAGTACCTTTGACACTTCCTGGTTCTTTGATATCGCTCAATATACTTGTAAACATCAATTTTCGCAGCAGATTTATCATTTAAAGAAAATAGCGACAAGTTTTTTACTCATTTGTCATCCAGTTTTCCATTTTGAATCTTAGAATAACAATCTCAATGCTAAAAAAAATGTCTTTATACTCTCGATAATAATAATAATGTTTAATTTTGAATTTAAGAAGAATAATAACACTAATGAATTTCGAAATAATGTTGATTTAGAATTTTCAGTCTGTTCGTACCATTTACATTTCCTAATTGCTTGTTAGCGCTTAATGTACTTGTGCGAAATGAATTTCTGCTGCAAATTGAATATATTTAAAAAAAAACGAGATGCTCTAATCTTTTGGTCATTATATTTTCCACTTTTATCTAAGAATTCTTTTAGTTTTATTCTGGATTTCTGATTGTGCTATATAACATTCGTTGCTAGTAAATTATTAGTGTGCTGCAAAATAAATAATTTTGTATCGTGTCTATTGTAAGAATGATTATTTTTTAACCAAAACTAGTGGTTTATTTGTGCCATTATTCAATATAATTTTACTTTGCAAATGATTTATTTTATTGGTGAAAAATAGCTGTACATTAGGGGGGCTTAAATTTCAGCGATATATTTTTTAACTTTTAGTCTAACCCGATAAAAAAAAAGTTTGTGGTGATAAAGCAACTCTCGCGAAAAATGGCACTTGGAGAAATTTCGAAAATTTTCGAAACGATTTATTTTCTTCAATTTCTGTAATCTCGATCCCCTCATACGATTTTGTCATCTCTTTTTTAATCCATGGTTGCAACTGAGAAACAAAAAAATTTCGTCAAAAGGTTGCTCAGTAACAAAAAACATTTCTAAATAAATTCATTTTTATTTTAATTTTTTTTTCCTCAACTGTCATTCCTGATTTCTTTCCATTATCTAAAGCCTAGTGCATAGTTAAAATTATTATGAAAATATTAACGCTAAAATATTCATTTCAAATACACCCTCTAATTGATTCAAATAAACCCTTCAGATCCATTTCTCTGGGTGTGTGCGGGCTTCGAAAATTCAATCGCCTCTCACTCAGTAACCGTTTGAGCGAGCGGGCTCAAATTTGGCAGGCAAATGGAGCAGTTGTCGCTCTTCAAATTTCGCGACATTTCAAATTTTCACTAACATTATTTTTATTTTATGTAATTTTTAATTTTTCCAGAAAAGGGCGTGGTTGCCCTAACTTTCCTAGAATTTCGACGATCGACGAAATCGGTAGAGCCGTCCAAATTTTTTAGAATTTTGAACTAAAAAAAATCGACATTATCGCTCTATTATAACTTTTGTAAAACTTGAGATAGCGAGCTCAAAATTTGTTTGTGAATGAAACAATACTCAGCCATTATATATGTATAAATTAGTGACGGACTATATGAAATTTTTGTTTTCATGGAATGTTAAATTATTTGAAAAAATATACGTTACCACATTTACTTTCGGAAAAGCTCTAATAACAACGAAAGGACGGAATAACTTAATAGAAAAAGCAAATTCACAACATGTTTATTCATCTATTCAGGACAAGAATGCAAAGTAAAACCTTGCACATTGCAACTTCAGTATTTTTTGCTTTTTTTTAAAGCTTCTACTATGAAGAAATCAAAATTGATTAATATACTTCGTCATAGAGGTAGCTTTCTAAAAAGCGAAAAATAATGAGGAAGCAATGTGTAAGGTTCTACTTTGCATACTTATTCAACTATGAACCAAGTGGGACAGAATCTGAGGTGAGAGCTGCAAAAATAAGAATAAAAATACATTTCTTTCAAAATGTTTCTCGTGGCCTTTTGATGAGATTTTTTTTTCAAACTTCCACCATAAACTAGAGATAACATAATAAGATGTAATGAGGGGCTTGAGATTACAAAAACAAAATAAAAATCGTTTTGAAAATCGTCAAAAATTTTAAGTGACCTCTAAATAATTTTTCGCAAATTAGCTTATTTATTGGGTGAGGCTAAAAATTGAAAAATATCGCCAAGATTTGGGCCGCTCAAAAATGAAAATAAGAAATTTATAATAATACATTGTAAAATAAGTTTGTAAAAAAATTGTTCCCAACGCAGCTAATGCTCTGGATTCCAATTTTCGATTGGCGGGCGCTGCTGTTTTTGGTTACAATGACTTATACTTCGGATATCAGGCCGGATATGATACAGGGACGAATTCTATGACAATGAACGACGTCGGATTTGCTTACACTTATGAAAATCTTGGAATTCATTTGCGAGGCACATCGATACCTCATGAATGCGGTGTTTCAGTCCTTTACAAAGGTTAATTGAATTTCAAATTATCTGCTTTGTTTCTTTTGTACAGAATTGCGAACCTTAAGTCTTTAAGAACGATATTTGATAGTATAATTAGCTTTATAATTAGATTTTCATGATAATAACATAGAGCGATAATATTGTGATTGTTCTTTTCTTCGTGTTACAACAAAGGCTTATTTTCATAACAAATGATAAGTACCTTCTATTCTGAATAACGAAATATACTAAATAAGTTCATAAGAATATTTTATCATTGTGAATATCTCTCGTAATAACTTTATCAGTTTTTGAAAAACCCGAAAATGATAACAATAGTCTACCGAAAATATAGATTCGTATTTATCTGTAGTGTAGTTAAACGTGAAAAAATAGGAATAACTGTAAATCAACAAAAAAAATACAGCCATTTTCAATCAAAACTATTAGGCAAACTAGGATTTGACAAAAATCTATAATATTGTACAAAATAGCAGAGAAATATACGAATAAAAATCTTTTTAGGCATCGTAAATCTTAAGTAATTAAAATTTTTTTCATAAAATATTACGATTTTGCACTAAATAATTCAAAAAAAGTTTTCTAGTTCTAGCATCTTAATGAAGATATTTATAGCTATCATTGGATTTATGTACAATTTCATAGCTACGCACCGTTTTTATTAAATCGATTTATTTTATTACATAAAATTGTTGTAAGATTTTTAACGCTCGGGTAATTGACCCAAATATTTCGGGATTATGAATCAGAATAAATCTTGAGATATACAAAAAATATTTTTTTCCGACAAATAAATCAATTAAATTGAATAAAATTGAAGATTCTGCGAAGAAATAATTTTTCACTAATTTTATAGAAGAAGTTTGAAGGATTTCCTTGTATTCTGACGGAATAAGAATCATTATTCACTATAAAGATATTTCTCTGACAATGTAATGATCTCAGTTTTGAATCTTACTATACAGTCAACGAAGATTGTGATACAGCGGTGAACGCAATACTCGCTAGGCGAGACAATCGTCAAGAATGGACAGTAGGAGTCGGAACTCGGATAAGGCTCGACGACAAAACGATGCTGCGCTTGAAGCTGAACAAGGATCGCCAAATGGGTACAAGCATACAGCAAAAACTCAGCGACTCCGTGACGTTGACTCTGTCCTTCAATTTGGATCTCACAAATTTACCGAAAGGGGATCACAAAGTTGGTCTCGCGGTGGATATCGACGCTTCCTGATTGCCAATAATCTTTGTGACGAATTTTTACTTTGTTATGTCTTCTTTGCTGTCTGTGGCCGTTCGATCAACGCGGGAATTCATAAAGCTATCGAAGAAT
The DNA here is from genome assembly GCA_949699805.1 of Tromatobia lineatoria. Taxonomy (NCBI): domain Eukaryota; kingdom Metazoa; phylum Arthropoda; class Insecta; order Hymenoptera; family Ichneumonidae; genus Tromatobia; species Tromatobia lineatoria. The sequence goes on along the minus strand of OX453039.1, from coordinate 14,567,616 downwards.
TTTTGAGGAAAAAACTGTACAAAATGTATTGCTTTGTTGGATTCCGTCCAAGTGTGTCTATATATATAGACAAGAGAAAAAAGAACAATTGTGTTGAAACCAGCTGGATATTATTTGATTGAGTTAATAGTAGCTCGACGAATTCTTGAAGATCGAGGTGAATTCAGTTGTTACTGAAAATATTTAGTTACTATTGGAAAAATTTTATGCATTAGATTTCTTGACACTTCTCTAATAAATTGGAATCAGTTGGTTCAATCTGAAACTTCTATGTCCTAATGGCAGGTGGAACAAACACACTTCAATTTGCACGATTTAAATTCAGATGACTTAAAAACAGTAATGAAAATTACAGAGGCAATGTAATTGGATCAAACACAATTACAAATTCCATGATTGTGAGAATTAAATTCTGTTATAGGTCAAACAAAATACAGGAAGCCTTATCTAAATTTAATTTGTTCGAATATCATTTTATTTGCTCACATTGAACTTATTTGGGTTCAAGTTAACGCAGTTACGAAAAAGAAAATCAGTTATGGACCAAACTTCATTGAGCAATTTAGTTAGATAGAACATAATTCAGATGGCTCGATATAAGTTCAATTGGCCAGGATTAAATTCAGTTGGTTTGAATTAAATTCAGTTAGATCGAATTGAATCAGTTTGCTCGAATTGAATCAGTTTGCTCGAATTGATTAATTTCGTTCGAACTAAATTCATTTCGTTCGAATTAAATTCATTTCGTTCGAATTAAATTCAGTTTGCTCGAATTAAATTCAGTTTGCTCGAATTAAATTCAGTTTGCTTGAATTAAATTCATTTCGTTCGAATTAAATTCATTTCGTTCGAATTAAATTCATTTCGTTCGAATTAAATTCATTTCGTTCGAATTAAATTCATTTCGTTCGAATTAAATTCATTTCGTTCGAATTAAATTCAGTTTGCTCGAATTGAATCAGTTTGCTCGAATTAAATTCAGTTTGCTCGAATGAAATTCAATTTGCTCGAATTAAATTCAGCTTGCTCGAATTAAATTCAGCTTGCTTGAATTAAGGTAATCCTTGCACGATAAAAATTATTAGATGGGTACCTAAATTAAAAATATGTTCGACACACATTATTGAACAGCAGATCTGCGAGAGTAAATTTCAGATTACCAGAGTCCTTTACGAAATGTACTAAGATTGACAATTCCAAAATTGTAGTATAGGTTCTTTATGAGAAACTCGCAGCTGACGCATTTTCGGTGAGAAGTCAGATACTTAGCGATTAGATATCATGTAACACAATATCTTAAAATTCCGTCTGACATTTCTAGAGTTAGTACATATTTTATTAAAAATGATGTACCGAATATTCCGTTGTGATATCTACTACTGAATGAGAACGAGATCCAATCTACGAATCTTTTTGTTTACCATCATGGCTGCGCAACAAACGTGACAACAAACTGTATGCGCTCAGCTGTTTATCGCTTCCATGTCGACGACATGTATTTTATCATACGAATATATCGAATAATGTTAAAAAGGATTCTTTCCGCACTGTTTTGTGCAGCGTTGTATTCCTACCATTTTTTAATTGCCAAACATGTCGTAATGTCAATTGACATAGCTATATTCACAAAATGGCGACATCCACGAAAATACCGAGTTTAAGCACACGATCAACATAATTTTTGCTAAATCAGTAATTATATTCAACGACTTATACATTCATGTCGAATCATATCTTATACTATTTGCATAATCACAATGTTGCTCAATATTTTTTTTCATTTTTTTTGACTATGTACTCATTTGACGAGTCGCAGCGAAAGGATTACCTTAAATTCATTTGGCGTAAATAAAGTTCAGTTGGTTCAAATTAAATTCAGTTTGCTTGCATTAAATTCAGTTTCAATTCAGGTTCAAATATAATAACATTGATCAAAGCTCAATTACCTTGCCAACAAACAGTTCCAATATTAATGTAATTTATAAATATAAATGTCTCCCAATATATTCATTATAAAGCTTTATTCCATTGACGTCAGACAATTTCAACCGTCTCAAAATATATTCAGTAAGGTAAAACTAAATTCACTTGGCTTCAAACAAATTCAGTTAAATTCAAACAATTCAGTTGCATCCAGCTAAATAGTTTTCCTTTCTTAACAGCGCTGTACGTGGAAAGTTTATGAAGTCAACGCTCGGATTCCGAGGGAAGAACCCTGCAAAATTCCGTGATTCGGTGGATTCCGTGCGTGTGTTCATATATCTAACGAACTTCAAGACTGAGATGCTCTCGTGGGGTGGATTTCACCGACATAATAACTTTCGTTCATCTATTCCTCCCTCGTTCATTTTCCTCTCTCTTACATTTTCCGTCCGCCTTCGCCTTTTCTCCCCGCAAAAGAAACTTCTTTGTTGTTTTCCCTCCATCGACGTTTCTCATATCCTCTGTCAATGCGACGACTAGACAAACAACACAACAAGGGAATAGAATATCTTGCCCTCTTTTTCCCAACATCGTTCTTAACTTACTTTTCACTCCTCACCCAGAAAACTGATTTATCAATTTTAACTGAAACAGCATATTGGAATTCTGTGTATTAGTATAAAAAAATTTTATTCGAGGGCGAAAAATATTTATTGGATTTTATCTACGAGCATTTATTAGTACAAAAAAATGATTAGAGTTTCAATAAATCGAGCTAATCTATTCAGATACCAAGTAGACGATATTCAAATTGAATACTGATGATAATTGAATGAAAGATATACAGATCAGTCAGCGGCAAAAGAAATGAGTCTGATGAGCTTATTTGAATTAAATATGGAATCTATTCGGAATAAATTAATTTTTATTTGGATCAAATAAATTCAATTTTTGGTGAATAGGAATTATTCGTATGCAATTGATTGGATTTCATTGAAATAAAATCCTATCGGGTCGGCCGTTAAATAAATTTCTTCTCCACATGCTAGCATAATAGAATTTTATTTTGATCAAATAGGATTTATTTAGTTTGAATGAATCGTATTGATAAAAAAAAGTTGTTTTCAATCGAAATAAAATTTTATTTATTTAATTTAATAGGTGCCGTATTCAATTTAAATTAACATATGAGACTTACATATTAAAATAAATATATTTCCATAGTGGCATAATATGGTTAATATGATCGATTCGTTAGTAAGAGCTTTGAGATATTTGATTGCAAATAAAATTCTCTAAATATTTTCATCGTTTGAAAATTGGGTAAGCTTACCTAATTTTTTGAGCTTCAAGAAAACAAAAAAAAAAATTTTAAAAGGTGGACTAAGCATCGATAAGGGCTTTTCAAATCCTTGACCTTCAAAACGTCGTCGAAGTAAACGTACATATTTTTTCCGGAATTTTCCGGTTTTTTCCGAAAAAAATATGTACGCTTACTTTGGATTTTCCCGATAAAATTCGATAAGACGTTAAAATTTAAATAAAAAATTTTCAGTTGAAAACTAAAGTAGGTGGATTCCTTTTGGGAGTGATAAGCAAAAAATTTCAAATTTACCTTTTTTTCAGTATAGTGAATCGAACCATAAAAAAAGGGTCAGATTTGCGTCTGATATTTAGTCGAACACCCTATATACTACAAATAATAATAATAATAATAATAATAGTAGGCTCCTGGTGAAATAAGAAAATTTATTTATTTTAATTAAATTTTATCGAAATCTAATAAATCGTTTCACTGGGTGAATTCCCGTTCGCACGTAAGCGCTACGACGAAATCGTCGCTTCATACCAAAAGACGCGAAACGATCCCGTCACGTTTCCTCTGGAATGCGTAACACGTAGCTCGAAGGTTCTGGTGATTTTGTCTCAACAACACGTTCGCATTAGTTTCTACCAGCATTTATTCCTTTTTTATTTGTATTTAGAGCTCGAAATTTTCAGCTCGATTCTCAACGATTTTTCTCCTCCCCAACACTCGGCCATTTTACGCGCCTGCGGAGAAAACGTGACTGATATTATTTAGCTGGAACGGGGTGAGGCTTTACGGAGCACGAAACGAATTTACGACAAAACGTTTATCTTCTTGTCGAGAATTTTAGAGACGAAATGCGTCGTTTTGCTTTTCCGTTATTCTACACTTGCTCCAGGAATCGCAGCAGGCGATCATTTATGAGACGCGCGAAGAATTTCAAATTTATTCTAAGTGCAGGACCGTTTTTTGCTTCCTCATAGACAGATTTCCAAATTTTGTTTTTGAAATTTTAATGTCAGTACTAAAAACGGTCTAAAACGTCAAAAAATTGGCTTAGAAAGAGTTTCGACTTGGATTTGACCTCGACCTCTCCGATTTAGCTCGTAATTTTCGTGCAGGTTTACTTGGACCCTTAACTGCACCAGATTTTTTTTTTATGTCAAGTTTTGCAAAATTATTTTGCTTTTTCATAGAGGAAGCTTCGTTTTCATGAAAAAAAAAAATTTGTATAGGTTTTTATGTCAGAAAACTCAGAATTGTCCAAAACATTGTAAAAAGTGATTTTGAAAAACTGTCTGTATGTATGTCAGGAAATATCATTCGAAATTATTAATATAATCGGACCTAATTAGTATCAATTAAACTTCATTTTACGAAGAAAATAGTGGCACTTAGAAATAATTTAAAAAAAGTATTGCCCTTTTTTTGACCGAATGTATTTCCTCCTACAATTTTCAATATTCTAACCTGCGAATGTTTTTTCGTGCTTTTCATACTACTTTTAACAATCAAGCATGGCAGATTGTTATACATACATACATACATTGTGAATTTATTGACATTACATACATTTATCGTTGTAACATTTGTATTTACATCTAATTATGATATGTTGCCATGTGTGGCAATTGGCCATCGACCGCGGTCCTTCAGCCTGGATTTTCTGTATTATTTTGCTGTCTTATATTGTATTACGTTAAAACATGGGTCTCTTCCTTTTTTTATAATCTTTTTATTCGTTTGCCATTGTTTCAAGGTGTTGATATATTGTGTGTGTGGGGTATTTGTGTTTTCGGATTATATTTTGTTGTGGTTGTATGGCTAGCGGTTGTAAATTCTCTATTTGTGCAATTGCAAATCGTTTTGTTAGTTCACGAGCTCTTGTCATTATGGGTGTGATTCCTGTAGTATTGTAAAGAAGAGTGTTGGGAGGGTTGTAGAGTGGATTTGCTGGATGTCTGATGCGTGTTAGTCTGCGAATGGCGCTTGTTTCGGCGGTTTTCGTTTTTTTAATTGCCGATTTTTTACAGTTAATGAGTATAATGTGGCCGTACTCAATTAGCGGTCTGCAGATGGATTTATATATTTTGGCTGCCTGTTTTATTTGAATATTTTGGTTTTTAAATGTGATTGATCTGAAGTGAGATGCCCTATGTGACATTTTGTTTTTACATTGTTGTAGGTGATGGTTAAAGTTAAGCTTATTATCTATGTTAAAACCTAGATATTTTGCCGTTTGTACAGGGGATATTTCTACATTGAGCACGTGAATTTTCGGTGATTGATGGGTTATTTTATGGTTGAAAATGATTAGCTGAGATTTGCGTGGGTTTGGTTTTAGTCTCCATTTGTTGAACCATACCATTATATTGTTGGCTGAGTTTTGGAGCGACTCTATTGTATCCTTTAAATTTTTTTTATGTGATATTAACGCGGTATCGTCGGTAAATTGTAGAGTGTACTGGCTAGGGTCGATGAATTCTTTGTTGATTAGGTTAGAGTTGTAGATGTCGTTACAGTAAATGTTATACAGCAGTGGTGAGAGCGGCGAACCCTGTGGCACTCCTTGTTGCGGCGAAAATGAAGTTGAGGTAGCTCAGTCTGATCTGACTATCAGTGATCGTGAATGAACAAAATTGTTGACGGTGTGTAGAATATGTTGAGGGCAATGAAGTTGGTGAAGTTTGTACAGTAGTCCCCGATTATTATATATTTTATCTTTTGTTGCTTTTCTAAAAAAGTCGACAGTGCTCAAAAATGGATGTTATTGTTTTTGTCGAAAATATGTTGTAAGAAGTAAGAAAAGGCATCTAGGTTCATTTTTTCAGATTTTTCATAAAACATTGTTCCCCCAAAAGTTTTGTTATTTTTTTAACAAAATAACATTCAGCTATGTTCATTTATTTATTCAAAACAAGGATGCAAAGTAGAACTTTGCCCATTGCCTCCTGATAATTTTTCGCTTTTTAGAAGGGTCTTTCATGAGGAAGCCAACATCAATTAACATACTTATACTTTGCATCCTTGTTATTTATTGGTCAAGCTAAAACTGTGCAATTTATTTTTATTTGTAAAAAGGGAAGATTCGAGGTTTTTACACAGGTAAAAATACCAATTAACCATAAAATCCTTGATTCGAATGTAATTAATCGTAAAATAAGTCTCTTATTTATCGTAGAATTTTCATCCTATTTTTGAATCTTTCATTTCAGCGTTGCGAAAAACAAATACGATGGATTATCGTGGATCTTTTTTTACCCATAAAAAAAAAACACGCTTCTGTTCCAGAGATCGATGGGTGCTCGCACACCGCTTAATGGGTTTGGAGCGATGGAAGGGAACATGACTATAAACTTCTGTTTTATTTTTGCAGAAATTCAAATACAAACAAAGAGAAGAACGTAGAATTACAAAAGCTTGGACTTTCAGGGTATCACCTTAAATGAAAGGCAGAAAATGTGACGTTTAATAGTTAGAAAAGATATTTCGATTCAATCGACAAACAAAACACCTTGTTTGTTTTCACTGTTCTGGAAAGAGTTTCCGATTGTTTTTAAAAATATTCCATCGAAAAGAAAAGTTTACGATATTTAAAAGCTGATGGATATAATCAATTTCAGTTACTGAACAAATTTTAAGATTTGAATGTAATAAATTGTATTACGAACAGTATAGCTTTCGCTTATTTCTTTTTTTCGCAAATAACATAAACTATCGGTCTAAATAATCTATGTAAAAAAATAAAACCCATTTTTCTGCTCTTACCATTCTCCTCAATGGAAATAACGTGATGGACGAAATCGAATGGCAACGATTCTGTCCACTTTTGTTCTAGTTCGCAGAAATGCAAAACCTGATACAGTGAAGAAAAGGAAATATTAAATGAGTTTGTAAATGTACATTTTCCAGTACATTTTATTTAGTTGCATTTAAATTTTTTTAAGACTTTTATGGAGTTTTTCTGAAGTATAACGCGTCAAAATTTTACATTTCACTTCGTCGAGCCAAAACTATTGAAAAAAAGTTGTCAATTGTTGTAATCAAACAAAAAGTTTTAACAAAAATTTTATAGAAAAAAAGTTTTCGATATTTAGAAATGGATGAAAATGATTAAATTCAAGTAGTAAAAAAAATTGATCGAATCGATTTAATAAATTGTGGAACGAAGTTCATTTACCGATTATAGTATTTATCTATTCTTCATTTCTGGATAGTTAATGTAAAATAATCAGACACAGTTTTTTTGTTCTTCCTCCCATTCCCCTTAATTGGCATATAGTGATGGACAAGACACGAATGGTAAAGATTCCATCGACTTTTCTTCAATTTTTGCAGGAATTAAAAACCTGATACAGTCAAGAGAAGGAAAATCAAATGAGCTTGGATTTCGTTATACTGCTTACGAGCCCTCATTTTTCCAGTACATTTTATTTTAGTTGCATTTAAATTTTTCTATGTTTTTTCCAGAATCTTTTTGAAGCAGAACGCGCCATAATTTCACATTTCGCTTTGTCCAGTCAAAACTATTTAAAAAAAAGAGTTGTCAACTGTTGTGATCAAGTAAAAAGTGTGATCAAAAGTTTGATAAAAAAAAAGTTTTCGATATCCAAAAATTGATAAAAATAATCGACTTCAAGTATTAAAAAAATAGCTCGATTCCAATAAATTGTGGGACTCAGTTTATGTACCGAGTATAGTTTTTATCTATTTTTTATTCCCACTGTAAAAAAATATTGTAAATTTAATGTACTTATGTATATGAAATTTACAAATTTTGTGCATGAAACTGTGATTCATGTACCGAGTGCTGTAAATTTACAAATCTATCGTGAAATTAATGTACCTGCATTGGAATTTAAGAGAAATTGATTGTAAATATACAAAACTTGATCAGTAACTGTATAATTATATGACAAGTTTTTGAAAATTCCTGCACTGCAGTCGATTTTTGTAGAAAAATCACCTAACTTTACGAATATCTTGTAACTTAGATTTCAAACACCCACACTGCAAAAAAAGACTTGAAATTTAATGTACTTATTCTTATGAAATTTAAGTACTTTGTACTTGAAACTGTGATTCAAGTACTGAGTACTGTAAATTTCCATTTCGTTTCCGAAATTAATGTACCTAACTGTAAATTTAAGCAATATTTATTGTGAATTTACAAATTTTGAAACACGTATACAATGTTTTGTATTCGTGTTCTGCTACTGTAAAAAAAAGTTGATAATACGCTGTTAAAAATGTCGGTAACAGTGAAAAATGAATATGTCAATGATAAGTACGGTTAAGAGAATAATATATGTATAACTCTTATGCCATTTTAGTATCCGAAACTACTAAGTCGTTGATAGCGTAGTTGGTAGCGTTCGTGCGTTGTTAGGTACTTAGATAGGTAGGTCGTAGGTTCAAACCCCGGGGTAGACGAAAAATTTCTTTGGCACAAACCAATGCCCGACAATTTCTAATGATGTAAAATGTCTAACAAAATAATGCCTGAGTGATAGTTCTATTTTCTTTTTATCGTTTTAAACCCATTTTAAATTTCCAACATATATGTGATTGAATTTTAAGGTACCGTTTTGCAATAAAAGATCTATGACGAACATTAATTTTATGTACCATAATCAGAAATATTCGACGCGGTACATTAAATTTCAAATACAAAGTCACTGCTATTTCAATAAAATTCAAATTATTTTCATGTGTCCTAAATTGAAATTTTCGACACATTGGTGCTTGAAATTTAAGAGACGGTTTGCGAATAAAAACTTCCGGTACCGGTACTTTAATTTTCAAGTAGATTTTTTTTACAGTGCCGTTGTATAGAAAAATAAACACCATAGTCTGGATAGTTGATGTAAAATAATAAGACCCAATTTTTTTGCTTTTGCTTTCCCCTTAAACGGCATAGAGTGATGGACAAAACTCGAATTTCAAGGATTCCATGCCCTTTTGTTCCATTTTTGCAGGAATTTTTAACCCGAGACAGTGAAGAGAAGGAAAATCAAATGAGCGTGGATTTCATCGTACTACTATCCCATATTTTTTTGCTATTTTTTTTTAAGTTGCATTCAGCATTTTTATACGATAATGTCACATATTTAGCGTCGGTTTCCAGCACAATCTCTATGAAGCAGGACGCGCCATAATTTCACATTTTGCTTCGTCGAGCAACAGGAGGATGGCGAGAAAAGAGAATGGAGAAAAATTTTCCTGAAACCGTTTATCTCGTTGTCAGCAGCACCGAGTACTCGGTGCTACGGCCTTTCCCTTCGTATCCCAGGAGAAATCAAAGCTTTAAAGTTTCCACGGTTTTTTTCGATTTGCAGGAGACTAGGAGCAATGCGCGGGTAATTTATCCGCGATTATTCTGAAGAGCTATTCTTTTTCAATTTATGGGAAGTTCTGATACTCCGTCTTTTCAAGCAGTTTTAATCCCGTTTTACCACCAGAGCCGTTCAAGCTATACTTCACTTAATCGTTAAACAGTGATTCGCGGAGAGTTACAGAGTTTTCCCGCGTTCGAAGTCCTCGATAACCGCGGCACTTGGGAATTCGAATGAAATTTATGTCGAACGATCTATCTTCTTACTAAGCTCAAAGGAAAAAATACGATAATTCTACTCCGTCTTCGAATCTCATTGATTAACAGAATTAATTACCTTCGTATAATTTTAATTTTGAAAACTAACTCGACTGCATACCACTATAATACTCGACTCCTTAACTGTGAGCGTAGAAAATTTAATAAATTAGAGGGAAAAAAAATTCAAACATTTTTTAATTAAAATTTGTATTCATCAAGGAATTACTACCCAAATGTTGGCACGGATTCGTCAAGCATTTTACTTTGAGTATACTGAGAAAAGTTCTCATTTGTAGGGACTAAGAAGTGTTGTCAGTTAAAAAATTATGATGATTAACATAGTGAAATGAATAGTTTGTTATAATTTAAAAATCGCGTATTCAAATCTTTTAATTTTAATAGTTAGAAAATGCATGTTTGAATGAATGATTCGCTCATCGTGTCCAATGAATATTCGGATGACAGAATATAGCATTGTCTTTTTGTAAACATATATATCAACAGTTTACATTTAAATTATTCGAATCAACTAATTCGTGGTTTGAGTAAACAGTAAATCTATTCGTAGGTCTCTTAAGATTCAATTGGTTGCAGCGAGAAGAGACCTAAAAAAGTGGTATGAAATGTTGAAAATACGCAATCATCATGAAACTTTGTAGAAATGTGTGTAAATAACTTTTGTATGGAGATGACAGGGCTTAATAATCATATAAAAATATGATTTATAACATTCCTTACTACACAATCCGATATCCCTACGGGGGCATTGCAACACGTTTCAGTTTCACACAACCAATCGAACAAAAACTTTTTCAACACACTTCGTTCCTACACATTATCTCTGTCGATAACAATCGAAGAGAATATCGCTTCTCGGTAAGATAGAACTTCGAGCAGGCAGTTCTTGTCACGCGATTGAAACGTGTAGGAACGGCATGGCGAGAAAAAAGCACGTGGAGATTAGAAATGTAAAGGAATACTGGCGCGTAGTATCGGCGTTGTGGAGAAATGCTTCTTTTCACCACAGCGCAGATCCATCATATGGGTGGGGGTCAAAATAGCGAATGACCAAAATACCAAATGGCAAAAACACCGAATTTAAAAAAAGGAACGTCTATTTGTAGAATGTCCATAATTATGAAATAAGCTTTTTCAGCCATTCGCCATTTTTATCATTTGCTATTTTGAATGCATTTTAATAAAATGGAGGTCAAAATAGCGAATGGCTAAAATAGCAAATTTCATGATCATGAACATTTAGATTCAGACGTTCCTAATTTCGAAATTCGCTATTTTAACCATTCACTATTTTTGGTCATTCGCTATTTTAACCCCCACTCGTGATAACCATTCTAGATTCAAACGTTCCTAATTTCGAAATTCGCTATTTGAACCGTTCACTATTTTGGGCATCCGCTATTTTGACCCCCATTCAAAAAGAAACTTGCGGGAACGAAGGGCTACTGACAGCACAGCAGTTTCAGCTTATGCGCAATCCTTATAACCGCAAAATTTACGAGCTCCCCTGATCTTCAACATACCGCAATATGATCCTCCCGAAAATTATAACAGAGTACCGTGGTATCTGTAATATTTCTCGAAAGATAACCTACAACCGACATTCATCTCACTGCACCAAGTACGATATGAAGCAGATCTCTCGAATTTCCAGGCTTTGCCACAACCTTGCCAGCGTATTTTTTATAACCCACGCAATGAAAAAGATGTCAATTTAAGATACATATAAACTTCGACCCTAGCGACACATTCTCTGTCATTTTCGCGAACGCTATGCGATATTGCCAAGCGTCATCGGAGTCAGTAAGCGGGAGCTTTATTCTTCGGACTGCCTCCATTTTGTCATGTTTAACTGAATGATTCTGTACGAAGAATTTGATTAAAGTACTGTTTTAATATGTCGTTGGACATTTGGAAGTATTTTTTTTTTTTATTGAGATATTTCTTCGGTATGCCTTATTCAGGCTTTCACGTAACCCAACTCCCCTCTCCCCGTTTCTACATAGAGTTCCCCCCTAGAGTATCGTCCGCAGCCACTCATTCTAATGCACTACTGTATCACATTTGCACGAGGGCTCAGGGAAATTGCGGAAAACCTGGCCAATACAGGCGGCTTTTATTTTTACTGATTTTCTACTATATTAGAATCCATTAGAACCTCAGGAAAACTGCCTCCCGCTCAACAATTTACGCGCAAACCTGTGCGCGGCTAGGCGGTCACCCATCCAAGTTATGGCCGCAAACAATGCTGCTTAACTCTGGGGACCCCCGAAGCCACATACCGACCGCGCGTCCACTGCTGTCGGTTGGAAATTTAGAAGTATAATACACAAATGGAAACTTCATTATCGGAGCTATCTCATCGTCAAATAATAAATAAATAAAAATGTATGAAGGGCTCAATAAGCGTCCAAGCCATGAAAGCCTGGGTCAAATTTTTGGGTTTCGACACACAAGTGGAAACTTCGTTATCGAAGCTATCTAATCGCCAAATAATAAATAAATAAATTGTATGAAGTGCTCAATAAGCATCCGATCCATAAGAGCTTGGGTCGAATTTTTGGATTTTACTATTGGATTGCTCCCAAATAATTTCGATGTTGAGTCCTACCATTAAGCTATCGTATAGTTCATATGTCAATATTTTACATATTTTAAATTTGTAACTTAATCTAATCCCTCGCACCACGAAACAATATCCTCAATGCTTTTCATTGTGTTGTACGGCGTCAGCCTACTGCGTCAGTCCTCGCTCGCACTGTAAAGCTATGACTGTGTGACGTACGTGTTTGCATCGAGGATCACGCTTGACCTCTTGCGGTCGATAGTTGTAAACAAACGAAATAGTCACATCAAACGTTCTGTCCCAAACATAGATTTGTCAACTATTAGCACGGAATAGTCGCATCAAACGTTCTGTCTCGAACATAGATTTGTCAATTATGTGCAAATCTGCATAAACGTCAAATGACGATTTTTTTATTTCTAACAAATCTGAAGTCGTTCTAACTATCTTTACCCGATAGTCAAAGCTGAAACTTTGGTGGCGAATCATCTAAAGATGAAGGCAGCAAAATGTAATAATCATCGTAACAGCAATAAATAATACAACTATGCTAATAATAATAATAATAATAATAATGATCAGAATTCACTTTTCGAGCAACAGTGCACTTTTTTTACGAAAAAGAATAATTTGTATAATTCGGGATTTTTATCTATTTCAAAATCGACACTGTTCACATGTCGGAATGAACACCATTCATTAGAACGCCACTATGCTATTTTTTTTCGAAAGTAGGATATCTAAATAGTATCACGTCCAAATTTTTGATTGAAACATTGAAATCCCACGAGAGTATCATTTTTTTTAGCGAAAGAGTGGTTTTTATGCGTTTCCATTTCTCCACAAATTAAAAATATGTTGCCACTTTATTTCTCACAGGTAAATTCTCGTACATAGTCTAGGATGTTCGAAGCGTTTTCCGTAAATTTTTTAACCTCTTCGGTCAAGTAGCTTGTTCACAATACCTTTTTGAAAATTGACCGGATAGAACGGACCTAGTGTGACCATTGTGATCGAATGCAGAAGTGTGACCACGGAGGGTTAATTTTGTTGCCACAAGTCATAATTTATTTAAAATGAACATCTAATAGCTCATTCTAAAGAAAATTGCAAAAGCAAATCGTTCACTTGCCGGAAATGCCGTCAGCGCAAGAATTCGTTATAAGACCACACAAACAAATAACATTAACAAATACTTCAAGAAACCGTTTAACTAAATATATTTTGTCTTAGGCAATTAATTCTGTTCTCAATGTATAATACGCTCGCGAAAATCTCGATGACGATGCATATCTATACTTCCGCTATGAGAAACATTCGTCGTAACGTTATTTTACCTTTCCCATCTATATACAGGTTAGGCACCGCCCATCTTCTCCTCTTCGCTCAGAGGTCATAGTGCGGACGAGCATCAACGTTATAATTGTATCTCGACTTCCACCTTGACGCTTGGAGAATTCCGACGTAGAAGTCGAGAACGCTTTCTCGTAGCGTCAAGAAAAGAAAATAATGATAACAGTATTAACAGTGAAAATAGTAGAAATAAAATAGTGAGCTCGTGACTCTGTTGTGTTCTGTGGAAGTGCAAAAATAGTATTGCAGGGGCATTAGATGAAACAAAGAAATGTTTCGTGAAAGTTGTAAATGCGACAGAAATTTATGAGACACAAAGACTCTACCTACGTGTTATTTACTATTCATGACACTTTATGCCACTGCTTTACTCTTCAAATTTTGAGGATTTTTTTATCGCTTGAAGCAAACAGAATACGGTAGTCTCTCTTTGTAATATGGTTACAATATACTACACTTCATATTTCTGAAGTCGATGAAAAAGTACAATCGTCTCTTCTTTTCTTAAAAAAGACTTGGCACGAAGGTCGAAATATCGAAGACTGAAACCACCTTTCTAGCATTTCTGATTGGTCGTCTATGGCTTTATTAACATGACGCCAACTTCAGACTATTATGATCGGTGCAGGATTACCCGTGGCGCGCTTTTTGAATTGCTGTTTTTTTTTGCTGTTGTGAAATAGGAGAAATGGGATAACAGATAGGACAACAAATTTTTTTTTTCTTTCTTTCATTTTTCTTCGTAAAAAAAGACATGGCATGTTGAAAAGCCATTATATCGAAATACTGAAGCAGAAATAGGGTCACGTAAAATGACGAATGGTATAAGCATGCTGATTTCCTGTTCAACCATATAAAGAGGTCAATGTAAGGAAAAGAGTGCGAGCAAAGCGAGCACGTTGTTGCTAGTATTTAAAAAATTGGTATCGTCAATGCTACGCATATCAGTCATTTTTGTTTTAACCATTGGTTGATATGACTTTATTTAAATTCATCGTCATTAATCCTTTTCAACCAAATACCGTCATTAGTTGTTTTAATAATGAGATATTTTCTGGACAAAAATTGTTCAAACACCAAACTTTAACCCTACATCTCATGTATAATTTTTTCTACCTCCCAACTCAAGCACTGCAAGCGAACCCACGCTTTTATTCTACGTAGAAAGATCCTATGAGAAGTAAACGGAGCTTTTTGCGCATGAATCTCTTCGTTTTTTAAATAAGAAACAGAACGGAATGTAGCAAATTTAATTCCATTAAGTTAGAAATAAGGGTTAGAAATTACATTTAAAGCTCAAAGGTTAATAAAAATTAGCAAAAAACGCGTTGCTTAGGAAAAAAAATTGTAGCTTCTAATACAATATGCCGAATGAGAGATTCCAAAGGTCATTTTACAGCGAATATACCAGGCTGTTAAAAAAAAAAGTAGTCTCAATGTATTCCGTTTAAAAGGGCTATATTTGTTCGAACACATGGTCATGGGGAAAAATCGAAAATAGGTTATATGGGAAACATCAATAATAATGCAAAATAAAAATATGAAAACCTGCAAAGTTGAACTCTGCAAATCGTTTTCTCATTACTTTTGGTTTTTTTTTTGGCTTTCTCATATGTAGAGGAAGCTTTGTAAAAAAAACCAAAAATAATGAGGAAGCAATTTGCAAAGTTCAACTTTACAGGTGTTATCAAAGTCAATTACCTGAATAATTCGAAACCCATAACGAATGATGACGGAATAGTGTATCTATCATTGATGAATACTAGTGATTTCATGTATAATATTTGGGTTCGCTCTTATGTTTTGCTAAAGTTAATGCAATAACATAATTTTCTGAAAGTTCAAAATTTGACAAATTTGAACCATACTGCAAATTATGACGAAACTATGTGCTAATCATCGCCAAATAGTACCGATTTCATGTATGAAATTTGAGATCGTTATCCATGTTTTGCCGAAATTAGGTAAAAAATGAATTTTTAAAAAATTTCACAACTCCATAAAATCCAAACCACTTTTCCAATTTCGGTCAAATTTAAAACCAAACAACATTTACAGTTTCTACATATATGAAGAATTATTTATCCAAATATCTCCATTTTTACGAAAGGTAGAGAGCGCACGTCATTTTTGGAAAAAATTCAAAACGTTATAAAGTGAAATTTTCTGCATGCATTTCGAAAAAAATAGTATTACTCAAACATAAACTGCTGCTTCACTCGTGTACCAAATTTCAGCTCATTCAGTTCAACGGTCCTTACGTTAACAGGTGATTAAACCACTTTTCTCGATTTGACCATTCTGATGTTATGACATGAAAATCGCAAAAAAAAAAATTCCGTGAAAACAAGACTTCCTCTATGAGGAAGCAAAAAAGAAAAAAAAAATGAATAAAGAAGAAGCAGCAAATTCTAAAAAAGAATAATGTATTCCAAGAAATTCTAAAATGCATAAGCCCAGTAAAAAAATGTCCTTAATTAAATTCCATTAATCTATTTTTTCAACCAATTTGGTTGACAACTTCGTGGCCTTATACTTATACAAATTGTTTTTTCAGTGGAATCTGTTTTTTTATCCAGTCGAGAAGCTTTCAAATTGGAATCCAATAAAGGTAATCCTCTAGAAAGTGTGGACTTACTCAGAGACTATTGCACAGATGCCTTCAGAATTTAACATGTAGGAAGGACGATGAAATCATTCGATGCGACGAAATCCTGTTGAATAATTTATCCAAATTTGCTAACCCCTGAGACACGTAGTTTTCACTTTTCGTTCGAATCTACGTAGAGTCGTGGAAATTCTCCTTCTCGTTTCTGCACGTCTGCAATGTTTGGGTTCCTCGGTCTCGCTCGGTAAATAGAAAGTTCGACGGTTGCCGAGAACGTTGACTCGCATTCCCTTCTTATACCCTTTCGGGGATACCCAGGGGCGTCGAAATCTTGTCTTTCTCAATCTCTAAGCTGCTACTCAGTCTGCCTACTGCTTTTCTACACCCTTTGCCGTCTCGTCGCTTCTCGTTTGCTCTGAGACTTTTCCAATATTACCCCATGGCTCGCCGATCTGTTTTCTTCACTGTGGATTTTTTTATCAACCACATTTCTCATGTCGATTGCATACATCGCTTTTCTGTTCCTTAACTGCATTCAACTTCGTTAAATAGTACTAAAAAAGTCCGCTTGAGATTTAATTTACCGTTACTGGAAGTTTTTATACCTAAGCCGATACATTAAATTTAATGTATGTCTTTAAAAGTCGATTAATACTATCTCGCTGTATGATAATAATATTATGCTATTGCCATCGACAACATGGTAAAAAATAGTAGAGAATTATTACTTAAGGTAAGTACAAGTTAGACGAGGTCAATTTAGGGCCCACATCACAGTAATTGTAGGAGAAGTGAGTGTAATTTAGTTAATTGTTTTTAAGCGTACGGTGGAAGAGAATAAATTTATTAGTCCAGGTGGTTATTATATGCATATGAGGCATACACAATATGTATTTTCGCTGAATTTTGCATGCTTTCAACCCGACCTCATTCAATAATTTTTTTCAAATACTGTTTTTAAAAAGAACATAAGCGTATTTTTTGTTTGGCGCTACGACTAATATTTTGGCAGGAGAATTTTCGTAATCATTTGGACCTTCGATATTTTTTTTTTTGAACGTTCATATTCTGAACAGTATATGAGCGTTACCTAACGTTAAACAACCACATATTGTTTGACAAGAAAACGGCATTATTTATATTTTCGGCATACTTTTATAAAAATTCTGTTTCAAATTGCACATTTCTCGAGACCCTAAAGAGGATGTCAGTGTTTCAAAAGTTCGGAATATTTAAGACAGATCTTTACATCCTCACAAAGACTATTTAAATATTTTTTCAAGTACATTATCATTCCATTAAAAATGTCTTGACAAAAAAATGGTTTTCTCAATATTGTTATAGTATATGAGAAGTAAGGTTGGAAAAAATTATCATCGTTATTGTTACTTATGTGACGAAGTTATTGAAGTGTTAATTTGAAGAACGTATGATATTTCATCTGTTGATCGTGACAACTTTTTTTTTGCATTTCCTCGAGGTCGCATCAACTCCATGGTTATAAGCGACCAGTCATTTTATGCAATTCGTATAAGAATAAATTATAATGTGTACTACCGTAGTTACAGTTTTTCGAAGATCTTCATAATTTTGTATAGATCAAAATATTCTGATCAGGCCTGATATGGACGATTTCTATGAGGCCTGATAAGGTCTGATCAGAATATTTTGATCTATACAAAATTATGAAGATCAGACCTAATCAGGCCTCATATAAATCGTCCATATCAGGCCTGATCCGAAAATTGGCCATATCAGACAATATATGCCTTGACATGTCAACAAATATATATCCTTATCAATCTATATCAGGTCTTATAAAGTTATATCAGGTCTAACCAGATAAGTAAGCATATTTGACCAGATGTGGCGATATCAGCCTATATTAAACTAGATCAGGAAATTCCTTGTCAGGGGAAACACACAAATCATTAGTATATATATCCAGATCAACACATATCAGGCCTAATCAAAGTTGATCAGAATTTTTTGTTGTTGAGTATATCTAACCATATATACCCATATAAGGTTATACCAAGCCATATCAAGACATATCAGGATATACAAAATAATGATATATGCACCTATCAAACTATATCAAGTCATATCAGGCCTGATATGGGCATATCAAGTTGATAAGGCTTGATTTGGCCAATTATCATATTAGACCATATCTGAATACATCAAAATTTATATATGGGCATATCAGATCATATCAAGCCAGATATAGTTATATCAAAAATTTTGATATGGCCTTATCAGGTCATATCAGCCCTCATCAGAATATTTTTTCACAGGCACCTGACAACTTTGTTCATTCGCTATCACAAGCATTAAGGAAGATGAAGCGATCAAATGAAGTAGATTCGATTTATATTGCGTTCTATAGCTTGTCATCGTTGTAACATGCAGAAAAGTCCATCAATTCATCTCATTGCCTCGACCTACCATAAAAGCGTCTGAAAAATGCAGATAGGTTCGTATACTATGCAATGGTATAAGTGATACATAGCGATACATATTTTTGTGGTTTTTTGTAAAATGATAAATTCTATACGAGCAGAAGCAGCTAGGAAAAATCGACCTCGTTTCCCTTGCACTTTGCTTCCGCTCGTTGGCCTCGCTACTCCCTCGAATACATCGTCCTCTTCCATTTCCCGTTGGTTCGCTTCATTTTATCTACTCCATTTGGCCCTCGTTCTCAGACCTGTCGACAACACTTACACGATATCACTTGGCCCATGCGATGGTCCCTCCGGTTTGGCCGTACGGTAAGCCATAGGGGAATCTCTGAACTTTCTACAACCGTCATATCGATTTATATGTCTCAGAAAGTTATTTGGTTGTTTTAGAAATAAAATAACCGTAAAACTTTGACTTTTCATTGAGAACGTTTTATAAATTTGACAAAACTAAATAATAATATTTCCTTAGAGTTGAGGGATCATAAAAAAATACCAGTGGGTAAATATTACCACAGCCCGTGCATAAATTTGACCGTGGGCAGCCGTGGAAAAATATGAGGCCGTCTTAGGTTTTGCCAAGGCTTTCACAATAGGGATTCCATATTTGGGTCACGTTACAACCAATAACCCGAGTCGAAATTTTAACCCTCGGTTAGCCCTCCAGGAATCCCAAATCCTTTGACGAGGCAAACGCCGACGCCGGTTTCACCCTCCGTACAATCGACAGTGACCCTGTTTGGAGGTTCAATCGTTATTTGACACCCTCCGTAGAGTCTTCCTCTCTCCGTGTAGAGCCTCCTCCGGCCTACACGCCCTAGCCATAGACCTCCCTACGACCTACTCACCCTAAATGAGACATATAATCCCCGTTGAACCTATTTAACCTATTAAAATCCCGATAACCCTATTTAAGCAATATAAACATAGAAAAAAAAGGCGTCTTAATAAAAACTCATAAAGCGTTTAACACCTTATTGCTGTAAGTAATATAATTTAAGTTATGGTAAATCCAGAAGGAATTGGTACATACGTATGTATAGGATAGGGCTAGAAAGCATAAAAAAAGATCTAGTGAATCGAGGTATGTAAACATTTTATTATCATAGATTTTATCACTGAAAATGAATCTTCTCTCCTACAAAAAGTCATATATCACATTGTCATATATTACGTTAGTTGGGTGCATTTTAAGTTATGGAAAGAAAAGTTTATTTAAAAATGTTGTTTGCATTAAATATATTACATCTATAAGATAAAGTTGAATAAACGGTTTTGGTTCCTGAATTTGTTTTTTATATTCATAATATGAGTAATTGAACTTTCATTGATGTGTAGGTGAATGGAAGGTGTAATAGTGTATGTGGGAGGAACTTTCGCAGGGTCAACGGAGGGTATGAAAGGTTCTGTGGTAGGCTTAACGGAGGACCTGGTAGGTTCTGTAGTAGGCTTAACGGAGGGTCTGGGAGGCTCTGCGATAGACTAAACGGAGGGTCAGGAGGCTCGGCGATAGACTAAACGGAGGGTCAGGAGGCTCTGCGATAGAGTAAACGGAGGGTCAGGAGGCTCTGCGATAGACTAAACGGAGGGTCAGGAGGCTCTGCGATAGACTAAACGGAGGGTCAGGAGGCTCTGCGATAGACTAAACGGAGGGTCGGGAGGTCCTATGATCGGTTCTACGGAGGTTTTCTAGGGTCTGCATTACCCTCCGTGACCCTCCGTTAAGTCGAGATGTCTACTTTCTGCCATTTCAGGAGTCTGGTAGGGTACAATTCAAATGTAAATTTATTCGCGACGCCCTTCCTGTGCCCTACAGACTGCCATCTTGTACACTCGAAACTACACTCGTTGATCTCCACTATTTTAGGTTACAAGAAGGGTTAAAATTTCGACTCGGGGAGGGCTTCCTTATTATCATTCTGGGCTAAAATCGCGCCATCCAGACTTGATAACTTTGAAATTAGCTAGCAGTAAAAAAAAATTACTACCAATGAACTTGTGCAATTGCCAATAAGAACTATGAATATTTACAGAATTTATTAGCTTTGGGAATTGTATAAACAAAATTTGTTTGAGGTTATTCACACTCATGAAGTTGAAACTGTAAACACTCATACGCGCATCGTAGAATATCACTTTTCATCACTCGCATAGGATTGTAGATGATTTCCAAAGCCTGATGAGGCTTTATATACGACATAGGCTTCGAAACTTTTAATCTACGAATAACTAAAACGTTTATTTGACTGGTCTAGAACTAGACTAGACTAAAAACTAGCACAGTGTCGCTGATAACACGAAAAACAGACGTGAAGACAAGGCGCTGACGTGCTCACGCGCGCCACCTCGCAAGGGCGAGTCGAAGATTGATTTCGAATTTGAAAACGCGGTCGTAATAAATTAAAACGAGCAACGTAGACTGCAATGTACGAAATTTCTTATATTTCTATTCGTACAGGTCGTCAGTAAATTCACGATAAAAACTTCACGCCAGTAATTTGAAATGAAAAAAGTTTCTCAAGGTAATTGTTACAATTATTTCAGAATATTACCACTTCTGTTACCTATTTCATTACGAATTACAATTCCTAGAATAAAAAGTATGAATTTTGAATGACGGCTAAAAAAATCGTACTTCTTTTTATAAAACATCTCACAAAAAAAGGCAATGAAAAATGAAGGAGTAAAATTTTCTATTTAGTTTTTAATGTATTGAGCATGTCTTTATTTTCTAAAGATATTTTTCGTGATATTTCTATTCTATTTTTTCTTGGCAATTCAAAGAGAATTATAGGTCAAATCGTTGCGTACAAGTTTCATAAAATAGTTGTAAAAAACATTCGTAATCACAAGAAAATTAATATCAATTTTACATATTAACTTTACAAGCCAACTTCGCAACACTGACGTCACAACACTAACTTGTCGACAGTTACAATCGTGATGAGAAAGTCATGCCAGTAGTAATTTTTTTTCGAATACTTATTAGTCACGTGTTGCGTTACGCCAGTAGCAATTTTTTTTCGAATACTTATCAGTCACGTGTGGCGTTACGCCAGTAGTAGTTTTTTTTCAAATACTTATCAATGGATTTTATCTTAATAATTCCAATTTGTGGCTGGCGGACTTCGGTTGATGGCTACTTGTAAATGTTTATATATGTATATATTCGAGTATAGAGAAAATTCTGTTTAATGTGCTATGTTGACAATAAATTTACTGCTTCTACTAATTGAAATTTAAATTAATTTGTTAACTATTTTTATTCTTTTGCCTGAAATCGTTTCTGATTTATGACAAACATCGAGCAACTTTTCCAAAAAAATTGCAGGAGCAACTTGTTCATTTTCCGGAAATACGTCCAGCGTGAAAGTTTCTTATGGGAACACTAATTTTTTTTTTTTCATTTTGGTGTTGATTAATTTTAATACTGTTGATAAAAATTCAAAGAAAATAGCCCAATTAAATATATTTTGTTGCAGTTAATAAAATCTTTTTTTTTCAGTGCTTTATAAAAATGCAGAGACCTTTTAAAAAACAGCAGATGTTCGCGCCCTTATCATACCCATTCGATAGTTAAATGAGATATATAACTTCTCGAATTTAAAAGGATTTTTCGGGTAAAAGTAGTAGTGAGAAGATTCGGTGAAGTGAAAAGGCAAGAATCTCGGATAAGCTCGTTAGACTAAATCGAATCCGAATCAATGAGCAAGCGACGTTCAATTTACCGGGTTCGATATACCTCTAGGAATTTCTTTCGTTGAAGATCTCCACCTGCTACACCGGATTCCCTATATCTTTCCTCGCAGTATTGCACTTTGTTAAAGCTAAGATAAACTCTCCGGATTAAATCGAATTCCCGTCGTTCTTTTCACTCGCAGCCGGAAGCTTTATAAACGTTAAGTTTTCTTTTTAAATCTTGAGAGATTCCACTTTAGCAGGAGCTTTCAAGGAAATTAATACAATCTCGAAATAATTTATTCATCTGTATGTAGGTTAAAGTCAGGAGCTTGTCACTTCTGCTCAAAAATAGAAATTCATTAACAAAAATGTATTTTAAATACTTCAATGACTGAATGTTAACGATAATAGAAATAATTTAATGACTGACTTGTTAAGCTATTGAATATCAGAAATCGTTGTGAGATAGTAATTCATCTGAATAATTCATAATTATTGATTGTATCAAAGAATCGACAACATTTTTTCTATTTTATACCAATTATTAATATTTTTTTTTGCACAATGCATTGAAAATAAATTTTCATCAATAAATGCCTTTTTATAGGTTCGAATCTCAGTTTTCCACGTATGCTGTTAAATAATAATCATCCGCATATTATAATCAAGCGGGCACTTAATGACGACCAAATCGCCTGACTATTATGTGCGTACGGTTATTGAATAAAATTTTTGTTTTGATACAATTTGTTCGTTGAACTTTTTTTCCAGTTGAAAGTTTTTGAATCTTGATAAAAATATTAGTAGATCTGCAATAAAAATCATATTGTATTCGATGGAAATTGTTTATAACTATCTTTATCATATGGTCATTAAGTAAATGTTCCCTTATCGACAATATAATGTCATCTTCAAAATTCCAATGCAACCTTTTTAATATTTGAATCAAAGAAATTTTTCTTGGAATTGATTTAAAAAAAAAATCAGTCTAATGTTGGAGTCAATAAGATCTTTTCTCTCGGTCTTTCCTCACAATGTTAGCCACTGTGTCTATTATTTACCTACGTGGTTCGAATAAAGTACTGGCTATTAAGCTACGTTATATATTTATTAAGGAAGAAAAAAGATATTTTTCTTCGGAATTGATTTTTTAAGAAATCCATCCAATCTCGGAGTCAATAAAATCTTTTCTGTCGGTGTTCCCTTACAATGTTAGCCACTGTGTCTATTATTAACCTACGTAGATCGAATAAAATACTGGCAATTAAGCTACGTTATATATTTATCGAAAAAGAAAAACAAAATTTCTCGTTGTAATTGATTTAAAAAAAATTAATTCAATCTTGGAGTCAATAAAATCTTTTCTGCCGATGTTCTTCAGTGGCTAACACGTACGTAGTCCGAATAAGGTACTGGCTATTGAGCTACGTTATGTAAATACAAGACAAATTTCTGTTCTCTTTCTTGATAAATATCAAGTATAAATCAATTACAAGACAAATTTCTGTTCTCTTTCGTGATAAATATCAAGTATAAATCAATTACAAGACAAATTTCTGTTCTCTTTCTTGATAAATATCAAGTAAGTGAACAGAAATTTGTCTTGTAATTGATTCAAAAAAAATTAATCGAATCTTGGAACCAATAAAATCTTTTCTCTCGGTGTTCCCTTAGAATGTTAGCTACTGTGTCTATTATTTATGTACGTAGTTCGAATAAGGTACTGGCGATTAAGCTACGTTAATTATTTATTACGGCGACTTACCCTGTGTCTAGGCACGGCTGGCATGCTGCTGGTTCTGCCTCTATATTGTTTCGGAAGTTGACCCCGTGAACTGCAAGCTGGCCCTGGACTCGTGGGACTCGGGCCAGCCGGACTAGCTCCAGGACTGAGGTGAGAAGTTGAGGACGCTGCTCCGGGACTCAGGGCACTCGTTCTTGTTGGGCTTCGCGGTGATGGCGATAAATGCCCCCAAGGACCCGCCTCGGTCTGGAGAAATCTGGAAAATTTAATTAATTCACCTTTGTCTAAATACATATGCAGACAGAACAGAATGGTCATGTAAATGCATTATTAATTTTTCTTTTTATCTTGGGTTCAAGTTGCTACCGCGGCTCTTGATTGTATTCTATGTACACGGAAAAAAGGATTTTGCTAGGTTAGTAAAATTTTGCTTAAATAGTGACAACATCGCGTTATTTGCTGACCTATTTGGAAAATTTGTTAGCTTAAAGAATCTTTTTGCTGAACTAACAAATCTTCTAGTTGAGCTAACGAATCGTTTTGTTGAACTAACAATTTGTTTTGCCATGCTAGCATCTAACCCAATGATACCCTGTAAAAAATCTGTCGGTATAGACTATCACAGATGTCACAGACAAAAATTTCGCAAATGCATTTCGCAATACAATATCGCTTGGATTGCGAAATGCATTTGCGAAATTTTTTTTAATGATATCAATTGTTTTCGGGTATTCTGCAATTTTACCGTCTTCAGAGAAATTAAGATCCATTGATATTGAAGAAAGTTATCCTTATTCAATAAATTAAAAATCAAATTGCGACATGAAAAAGAAAGAAAAAAATGTGGAAAATATAGTAAATATTGAGATCACATTATCGCTTGGCGCTCAAAAATCATATTTTAAATCATAGAATCAGTGTGAATTTTTTCAGATTTTTAAAAACGGCGTTTTTGAAATTGGTTTTTTTTCGAGGACTTAAAAATGTTACTGGTGGTACAAAAATCTGACAAAAATTTCGAGGCCTTTATGGGTCGGTAATAACATCATATTAAAAAATCAACAAAATCGATGATGGGTGAGATTCATGGCCTGCTGATTTGGGCCATATACAATAATAAGAAACACTATAAGAAACGTACTTTTTATTTATTTATTTTATTACTAGAATGAAAGTACGTTTTACTTTTATTCTAGAGTAAAACGTACTCGGTTTAAATGTTTAAAACGAAAAACGAGCGTTACTTTGCTAAAAGTAACACTGGGCTGTTTAAAAAAATTCTTTTATTTATTTTCCTGCAAAAGTATGTATTTTGACCTCAATATCCACCTTTCATGTAAAATATGCGTGAATTTTTTTATGATTTTTTTAATTTGAAATTTTATTTAAATGACAAAGATTGCAATTAAGACACCTCTAAATATTATTTGCCAGCGAATTCCGGTTGCACAGTCGCTTCTTAGGTCAGCCCTTCGAGTTTAAGTCATGAAGACTAAAAAAGTGCTGTAATGAGCAGTAAGAAGCGGAAATTGACAAAATGAACTTTTTTAAAATGAAATACATTCCATTAATTTTTTTTTACTGCCAAAGTATGTTTAATGTCCTTACTATCCACTTTCTATATGGTATTCGAGTCCACATTTTTTAATAATCTGTGAATTTGGATTTTGTTTAAAAAAAAAGATCGCATTCGAGTCACGTCTAAATATTATTTGATTTGAATTATTAGTTTGAAAGTTTCGATGAAGTTCTGTCTTGACATCACCTTTTTCGACGATCCTTAAAATCAATTCCAAACTTCCGATAAGACTTAGCATCATTTTTTTCCGTACATAAAATGAGACTTATATTGGTTATTGTAGATAAAGTGTGACGCACAAAATTGAATTGGATCGAAGTTTGTCGAGAATGTGTAATCGATGTAAACTTTGTTGCAAATTTTATCAATTTAACTCGAATTTTGTCGAAAATTTGATTGATGTATTTTAAATTATGTTGGATATTTTATTAACTGTAGTAAAATTTGGTTGGAAGTTATATAAATAAATTTAAAAATACCGTTTTTGATTGGTCTGATCTGGATTGAGTACTTCACATAAACATAAACACCAGTAAATACCAATTTGCGCTCAATTATATTTTTGGCCAGAGCTAAAAATTAAAAAAAAAATATCACATCGAAATTTTGTTATTTTGAATCCAGATCACGCCAAACATTTACAAGGTAATTTGACAGACGCATTTCTTCAATCGCAATTACTGTCTATACGTATTACATATTCAAAAAGGAAATAAAAAATTATGTACAGAAATGATGAAAGGAATAATTAGAGGCTGCTGCTTTGGTTCCGTTGAGCTAATGCAGATTTAATTTCGCGAGTAAAATTAACACTCGACGAAGTGACGAGAGTTAACCATGATATAACGCAAATTAGCAACTTCCTTTTGCCTCTCGAGATGGAAATAGACCGGAGAACGTAGTTAGTCTCTGGCATCTTCACTCTCAACTCTTAACTCCGTGAGTGAGTTCCATATCCCTTGAGCTCAGTGGTTCAGAGAAAGCATAGCTGTAGCGAAAGGTGCGTAACAGTACCAAACTGCATTAAGGCAGTACAAGCCGGAAGTTTCATCGTCAAGTTTCATGAAAGTGTGTATTCCATGGAGAAATTTGTAATCTGGCAATTATGGGGGACGAGAAGGAGACAAAACTGAAGAGAACTCCTCCCATTGGATTTCTGCTGTGCTTATATACAACTAACCGTAAAAGTTGCTTATGTAACGACGAATAAGTGTACATATGACTGTAATAGGGCTATTTTTTTCGTCTGTCAACACACGTATCCAAAAAACGTTTAAGTAGTTAACCTTGTGATTCTAAGGACACGAAAGAAAGACTTGGTGCAAAGCACTACTTTTCAATTGGTTAAGCCCATGTTTGTTGTGGCAACCGTAGCAGAAATAGTGACGGTTTGATCACGGCTTCATTATAGCAAAAATGCTATAAGAATCACAAGTCATTTTCTGTCATGTTGATCACGGTCACTAGCAGAAATAGTGACGGTTTGATTACGGCTTTATTATGGCCAAAATGTCATAAGAATCACAAATCATTTTTCGTCATGTTGATCATGGTCGAAATGGCGGACCTTTTTTTTGGTTCAGCTTACGTAATTTTTTACGACCGTATAAGGTAAATGACCCAATTAGTGCCCTTATAAGTTCAGCGCGATGTTTTTGAGGCAAGAAGGTGAATAGAAATAGCCAATTGATTTAAATAAAAGATATTGCAGTGAAGTTTGGAGTTTTTATTTAATTTACTGAATGTTACTTATCTACTTTTTTATAATTTTGAGGTACTATTATTTGAATATACGGTGACATGCAAAAGACCCGATTAGTGTCCTACGATTTTCTCGTATGGTCTATTTTATGTCCTATCGCAGACCCAAACACTGACCCATGCCGTCCTACATTTAGATCCGATTAGTGACTAAGTAAGAAGGTCTTGTCAGATATTTTATAGGTTATGGATAATCCTATTCGTACGAAAGGGTCTTATTACAGAAATTATGCATTTCAAAAATTTTTTTATGTAATTCATAAAAGGATAACATAACAAGGTTACTCATCGATGTATCAGTCCGATTGAGTTGTGGACACAAATCACAACAACCCAGCGTTTCGGTGAACCGTTTTCTGACCCATATATTTTTCGGAGTAAGAGTAATTATTTGGTCTTTTCGCACATACTACCGTTTTATTTGGTTCTTGATAATACTCTATGAATAAACTTCGCCCCTTGAATACATTTTAAAAACATAAAAAACTATATTGTTCAGATGGTAAGTTCTTACCGACAGAGACAAGAAAATGGCTGGTGATAGCTCACTTCTATCGAATCTGCAGATAAGTTTTTTTCAATCGACGATTATTGAAAATTAATTTTCGGCGCTTTTCATATCGCATAATGCAAAAATTAAAAAATATAAACAAAAAGTTTCATGTGTATTGGACATCAAGAGAATTTTCTATCGTAAATAATATGAAGAACGGACGATAATTGGGCCACGGTCAGCCATTGGGTCGTTCACCTTACAATAATTTCACGTATGAAACGACAATTTCACAAGCTCCTTGGGCCATAACTTTGCTGATATTTTTACATTATCACTAGAAATTAACAACACGCAAGCCCTGAACTAAAAATCGCTGCGCAGTTTTGGTCGTTATTTCGGTCGTAACTCCATGGAGTATCAAGCGAATTGTCGATCTGCTTCTATTGTCAATTAGGCATCATGGAAATAGTATATTTCCGTAGTCAATGGTTTTATTGATTCCTCCATCAAAATTAAATTACTTAAGATGTCACACTCCAAATTAGAAGAAGAGGGTTTTACGAATCCTAAAGTATTCCTAATACTAATTAATTTGTACGTCAACGAATATTAATCCCTCGTGAATAGTTGAATTCAGAAAAACCTCGCAATCTTATATGTACTGAGGTTCGAGTTCAGTTGCGAGAAACGCTTTAAGCCGTCGCCATCTAGCGGAGCATTGTGCACCAGTGTCTTGTATAATGCCACTAGATAGCGAAAAGACGGAGTGTTTCTGGCAAGTGTTTTAAAGCCTCAGTGTATATAAGACTGCAAAGGTTTTCTAAATTCGCCACACACGAGGGATCTGCCCTGCGGATGTGTCAAACCCCTTGGGTTAGCAGACCCTTCAATATTGGCGTAGACAAAAGAGCCTGGGGTTGGACCTGAATGTTAATGAACGCTACGAGTGTCCTTAGCAGAAGTGGGGACGGTTTAATTTCGGCTATGTGATGGCAAAAATTACGGGAAACAGACAAATTATTTTCTGCCACGTTGATCACGGTTGTAATGACGACCGTAATGACGAAGTTAATGGTTCAGAGCTTGCGTGATTTTTCACAACAAATTATAAATTTCTACAACTAAAATGACAAACCCGCAAACTCCTTCGGTCATCATTTTGCTGTCATTTTGACGTCACCTCTGGAAATTAATGACATACAAGCTTTGGACTAAAGAAAAGCTCCGTCATTTAAGTCGTCAATTCGGTCATCACCAAAGATGGCAGAAAAAGATCTCTCATTCGTGGTGTTATTAATGTATGATCTTCAGTTGTTAGGAAACCATTGCGTTTATTGTCAGAATCTTAACCGCTTAGTTCCTTCATCATATTCCAAAGCGGTTAGGACGATGGGATATATAACCAATGTGATTGGATATCCACAACGAATTTCCATGGTTGATTTCTGCAACTGACAGCGCTTGTTGAAGTGGACCATGAAAATTGGTATCGATGACTGACGTGTAACCAAGTTCATGGTGAATATGGTAATGATTTCTTCAAGGCTACTACTTATTGTTTTTTCAAGTACAAGGCGCCACAACTGGACAGCCGCTATCTTCTTTATACTGTTGAAATTTTTTCTTACGACGACTATAAAATTACATGAGTAAACACAAGCAATTTTCAAATACGGATTTCACGATGACGCACTTCAAAATTCTTTATGATGACATTGACATAACCTCCGCGATGTACGTGTTGCCGACTGACATACACATGCATGTTGCCTGAATGTATATGTTTCAATCAAATTAAATTAAAATTAATTGATCAGTTGATTGACAAATTTTTCTTCCGTCGCCTGACAAATTTTCCTCTTGTTGACTGACAAATCTTTTCTTAGTCAGGTAATGAATTTCAATTAATCCTAGTATTTAAGGGAAGACGCAAAATAATGTCCTGCTATCATTATTTTCCGCTTTTCACAAAGCGATTTTCTCTCTTCTATGAGGGAGCTAAAATTGATTAGCATACTTCATCATAGAGGTAGCTTTGTAAAA
Source organism: Tromatobia lineatoria (assembly GCA_949699805.1). Classification (NCBI taxonomy): domain Eukaryota; kingdom Metazoa; phylum Arthropoda; class Insecta; order Hymenoptera; family Ichneumonidae; genus Tromatobia; species Tromatobia lineatoria. The sequence continues at coordinate 14,537,478 of OX453039.1, read as the reverse complement.
ATCGAAAAATAATGAAGAAGCAATGTGCAATGTTCTACTTTACATCCTTATTTTTTTCCGCGAATAAAAATGTTCTTTATTGGATTAAACTATAAGAATAAACATTGAAAGAAAATGTTAAAAAATTCTGATATACTGTTAGTTAAAATGCATACATCATTCCTCCGGGCGTGGAAAAATAAATAAGGCTTCTTCCGGATTTTAAAGATCAAAGGAAAGAAATAAGCTTACAGGGTGCAAGGGCTTCTGTAATCTTGAGCTTTCAAATTCGCGAGAAACTTTCCAACTAATAAATGTAGAAGGCGAATAGTCAACTACCGGTCTGAGTCCGGATTTTGTACTCTGCACTTAGTTACTTTGGACCAGTCGCTTGCAAATGCAATGCAATTATCTCCGTGCACAAATCCAGGTGACGGAGATTTTGTAGCTTAATGTCTTACAACTGATGCCTATGCAGTATTTTGCTCAATATTAACATTTGTTGAATACCCTTAGAAAAATCGGTTTGACGGGTTTGCTTGAATCGAATACCAGATTTATTTGAAATGAATACAATTTTCCTTTGTTTAAATAAAACTTTTTTTGAAATCAATACAATTAATTCAATGAAGTGGGATTTAATTGAACAAAATAAAATCCTATCGTGCAAGTAGTTAGAGAAAAAAAAATTCGATGGTGAACCTAATAGAATTTTATTTTAATAAAATAAAATTTATTGCACACGAATAAATTTCAAATAAATGGAAAGAAACGTATATTCCATGTTCGAATGCTCTACATATTAAGTTTCAGGATAAATATAGAAAAAAATATAATAATCTTGACCGTGTATTTTTTTAATAAACTCAGTTTATTGAAAACGTCAGTTTTTTTTCCTTCTTACACCACTTAGAATTTCCAGCTCGATAAATATGACAAGAGCGGAAACTTTAAAACATCGGAAGCGGCCATAAATCTTGCGCGTACTACTTTTTTTTTCCGGCGAGAATTTAAAATCGCGCAGAATTATTCAGTAAAGTGAACAAATTGAAAGCTTTCCATTAAGAAACCAAGAAACGGAGAGCTTAAGCTTGTGCATGTAATAAATAACCATTCCATTCCTTGCAGAATCCATTCACAGTATCTCTTGGACCCATCGAAACCCGGGAAATAGAATGTCGATCGTCATTCCCCTTAGCCATATGTTTCCTACCATTGGGAACATTTTTCAACCTCAGCGAGAGATTACCTGGGTTATTTCGACCAGCTGTGAATTATCCCGAGTTTTGGGTACTCCTTCCCACGGAAATGTTCCTAATTACCCGAAATGTATATATATATAATTGTATTCATTCGCAGTAAATTACGAGTGCGCAGGCACGATAAATATTTTCAGGCTGCTCTCACCGTGCTCTTACCTTGCTCTCACTTTGCTCTCACCTTATTCTCACCTTGTTTTCACCTTGTTCTCACCCTGTTCTCACCTTGTTCTCACCTTGTTCTCACCGTGTTCTCACCGTGTTCTCACCGTGTTCTCACCGTGTTCTCACCGTGTTCTCACCTTCATCGCACCTTGTTCTCACCATGCAATTACCTTACTCTCACTTTACTCTCATCATGCTTTCACCATACTCTAACGTTGCTCTCACCGTGCGCTCACCTTGCTTTCACCATACCCTTACCATGCTCTTGCTTTCCTTTTACTTTGATCTCTCTTTGCTCCAGAAGTGTTGTAAAAGTCGAGAGTATAAGGTTCGTCAATAATAAACATTTCATTTATTATTCTATAACATTGTCTTGCTAAGAAACCATGTTAACCTCTCACACCAACGTGAGAGCAAGATGAGAGCGGACTGTCATCCCTCGTAGTGCTTGTACATTGAACTGAACAAATACATCTAAAAGTTTTCCATCAAGAAACCAAGAAACTGAAGGGCATCAAGTTTTCGTGTGGAGTGAATGGCCATCCCATTACTTGCGGAAACCATTCACGCTATCTCCTCAACCTATCGAAATTCAGGAAATAGAATATCGTTCGCCATTCCTCTTCGCCATATGTCTCTGCCACTGTATCCATTTTCCAACCTCGGCAAGGAATCACCCATGTCATTACGAGCATCCGTGAATTAGGTATTTCGAGTTGTGGCTACGCCTCTTTCAACGGAAACGTTCCAAATTGCCGTAACCGTGGATGAATAAAACAGAAAAACGAAAATCGATTCTAGAGTCAATCGTCGTGTAGGGGACTCGCATGTTGCTGAGCTTTTCGACCAAAAGCTGTGTAAGAGAACAGGAAAAAAAAAACAATTCTGGTCACGTTCCATCAGTTTGTGGGTCGTACCACTGCGAGAAAGGCTATATTTCTGAAAAAAAGGTCCGGTTATTGGCCGGATGGGGAATCCTCATTACGATCTTCTTGGTCTTTTTTTCCCCCTTTAAACTTTGATACTTCACACAGACAACGCCGACATCGAGACCTGTTTATCCGAGGACGATCCATTCAACTTGGACGAACTTTCTGGCGCAGGAGGTGAACCAAGGTAAAGCAAGAGGAAGTAAGACAGAAGGCAAAGTTTGTTAAGTGGTAGCACAAGGGGAATCCGTAATTAAGGGAAACGGAAAGTTACCCTACGTTTGGACCCGTACTACCATAATCTACTGCTACTATTAATAGCACTACTACTACTACAGATACTGAAATTAGTTGTCGTAGTGGAAATAATAGTACTACTACTACTATTACAACAGCAATTGTGGCTACTATTCAATTTACTACATCAGCTTTTGTTCTCAATGGCCGGGCAGTTTCTTCTTACCCAAAGCCAAATATAGCAAGGCTATGAATCAAGGTACCGATCGATTTGGTTCACTGAGATTTTTGTTGTGAAACTATCGATTCTTTTATGTCTCAACAATGTATTTTAGAGCAAATAGCGCTTCATAATTGAGCTATTTTTAAATTTTATTCCTCTGGGGCAAAGAATGATTTGAATTATTAGCGTGCAATGTAAATTGTATGGGTCTCAATTTGAAAATTTGGATGATAATAATATTTGAAGGTTTCAAATTATTCATATTATCACCAGAAAATCCAATATTCCTTATAATGATTAGCATGCGGCTTAAGTTTAAAGGGATAATAATACTCAATTAGAAAAATTGGATAATACGAATATTTAAAGGTTATAAGTTGTTCATATTATTAACAGAACATTTTTAAAAATTCACTTAGGAATCTTGAATGCAGTAGAAATTAGATATACTATAACGTATTATTTAGTAAGTTATTAACAATGATTTATTTACACATTTAAGTTCATAGCTTTGACTTAAAGGTCAGTGTTGAGTCTCGTACTTGATCCAAGGTAACACATGATATTATGATAAAATGAGAGTATTTGTCCGGTTAATAATGGAAATTAATATTTCGAATTTTTTTTTTTACATCTTTTATTTTTTCCGTGGTATGGCTCCGATCGCCTTTTACGCCCTTTCTACCCTTCCTACACTTCCCACCCTTACTTTTAGCAGTCCCTGCCCGCATTTCACTAAGATAACTTAATCTACTATGCGTCCGCAGCCGACTGAACTGCACTGTACCGCATTTGCCAAGGGTACGGGGAAACTGCAAGAAACCTGTACCGGTACAGCCTTAAGTCGAAGTAAGTATATTCTTAAGTAAATTACTTAAAAATGCATGGCTAAGTGGTCACCCCATCCAAGTTATTGTCGTAAACAACGCTGCTTGACTCGAGACATCGCCAGAGTCACACACCGAACGTGGAACCACCAGTGCAACCGTGGACCAGTGCAACCGTGGTCCAGTGCAACCGCGCAACCACCAGTGTCGGTTGTATTATTTATTTTCTCAAGTTTGTTCAATTCCTGTTCTGAGGTACACCCGTGAGGGTTCTTACATAGCTCCCCCCCTAGCTTCCCTTCCTATCACGCCCTACCCGCATTTCGCTAAGCTAACCTAACTTACAATACGTCTGCAGTTAACTTATCTACCGCCTTTGCCAAGGATACCAACCAAAATAACGAATTTTAAAAACGGCGTTTTTAAAAGTCTGAAAAAATTCACACCGATTCTATGATTTTAAATATGATTTTTGAGTGCCATGCGATAATGTGATCTCAACATTTACTATTTTTTGACATTTTTTCTTTTTTTTTCATGTCGCAATTTGAGTTAAAATTTTTTATATCAGGATAACTTTCTTAAATATCAACGGATCTAAATTTCTCTGAAGATGGTAGAATTACCAGAATGCCCGAAAACAATTGATATCCTGATAAAAATTGTCAAATGCATTTCGCAATATGATATCGCTTAGATTGCAAAATGCATTTGCGAAATTTTTTTTAACGATACCAATTGTTTTCGGGCGTCCTGGTAATTCTACCATCTTCAGAGAAATTGAGATCCATTGATAATTAAGAAAGTTATCCTGATTCAAAAAATAAAAAATCGAATTGCGACATGGAAAAAAAAAAATAGGGAAAAAATAGTCAATATTGAGATCACATTATCGCATGGCGGTCAAAACCATATTGTAAAACATAGAATCGGTGTGAATTTTTCAGAAAAAAAAAACGGCGTTTTTGAAGTTGGTATTTCCGAGGATTTAGAAACGTTACTGGTGGTAAGAAAATCGTAAAAAAATTCTGAAGCCTTTATGGGTCAGTAATAACATCATATTAAAAAATGAACAAAATCGATGAGGGTGCACTGAGAGAAAATTATGGTATTAGTAACCATAAAGTAGCAACTATTCATTTGTAGTCGGTACATACATAGTTGTTACCACTTAATTAATTGTCAAAACTATTTTTATGGTCACCCTAACTATAAAAGGACTAAAAATCAATAGTTGTTACTTTATAGTTAACTGTACTATGACGATTTCTCGCAGTGTGAGGCTCATGGCCTGCTGATTTTACGTGGAATGCCCCATACATATTAGATTATAAGTCGCTACTGATTACAGTCACGGTTTCACATTATGGAATAACTAGTAGTCTTATCACTAGATACCTCACAGGCTTAATAGAATAGAATTTATAACTTCGTAGCTCGAGATTTGAATTGAAACGATTGGAACGAAAGGAGGATTGCATAGATTGTTAGTATAGTGGATACATTTTGGTTGGTCGCGATGCGGCCCCAAGATGCTGACAGCGTTTGCATGTGCGCCCAGCAGAAATTCAAGAAAGCAGGAATAATTGAGCTGACACTAATTTATGGGAATTCAATACTAACGTCCGGTAAAAATGAAAGATCGGCGTCTAGACAACTTCATTTATTTTTTTATAAAAGACGTTAATAAAGGAGAAATCCCGAATGCATGATATCTAAGAGACAAATTGATTCATACACGACTAAAGCAACATGAATCAATTAATTATTGAATTAATTAAATTAAATTAGAATAATGTGTTTCTTCAACGACAACTCATGACAAAACCATCATCCGATACGCATTCAAAAATTGGAAAAAGAACAGCGAATCAAGAATGCGAAGAACACAGCCACTGCAGGTCTTATTAAAATGCAGGCAAGAAAGCCTTATTTCAACCCATTTAGATTAAGCAAACCTTAACAATTAAAAATTCTAAAAACCGTCATTCGCCGAAGCTAATCTCCATCAAAGAGTTATAGGCGATAATTAAGCAGAATAATTAAAGTAAATAATGATAATTGCAATCAGAACGAGAAAATGACCATGACCCAACAGTCTGTAACAAAAATTCAACAAGTTCAAAATTTTACTGTTCACCTCTCATGGATCTGGTACTTCTGTATTTCTTTACAAAATTGCAGAATTATGTATGTACACCGAGAGAAAATATTTGATTGATTCACGGCAATATCTGCGCTAATGGAAAGAAATACTCGAGTTTCAATACTATCTTTCCATTGAATGACTCAAAATCAATGAAAAGAAGTGATATTGATTCAAAGAAACATTTCTTTAAGGTAGTCCTCCTGTACGGTCTGACGCCGTATAAGTTCGAGGGAGAATTAAACAAAATTTACGAACAGTCCTCGATGAGATATAAACCTGGATAAAATCGAGCGTATAGAAAATGCTGAAAAGGTTATTTTGGCATAATAATAATTAAAAAATGTTATTGACAAATTACTTAAATAAATAATAGTGCAACAAATTACCCGGCAACCTAACGTTTTTTTGTTATGTAGAACATTTGTTTATTTTTCTGAATACGTATGTATTTTTTCAGTTTTTTTTTCTGATTTTCAATTTTACAGTTGGAAAAAACGGCCATTTTCAAACATCAGATGGAATTCTAAAAAAATTCAGACGTATTCAGAAAAATAAACAAATCATTTTCATAACAAAAAAGAGTTAGGTTGCCGGGCAATTTGTTGCACAATTATTCATTTCAGTAATTTGTTAATAACATTTGTCAATTATTATTATGCCAAATTAATCTCTTCAGCATCTTTCATATGGTTGATTTTTTTCAGATTTTTATTTCTTCGAGAACAGTTCGTAATTCTGTCTCGATTTCGCTCTAACTTATGCGATGTCAGACAATACAGGAGGACTACCTTAAGCCAAGAAATCGTCTCTGTTCTTTTCTCCTACTTCCTCCAACACAGCTTAAAATGTTAAAACCTATTTTTTCCTAAAGTACTCGGCAAATAAAGATTACATTTTGAAAGAATGTGTAGAAGTACGGCAGGAATTGGCTAAACTACTTGCTCCTTGAAACTCGAAGCCTTTTGTTCGGGAGAACCGAAAAACAAGAAAGTGAGGTTAGGTACGAGAGAGACAGCCCTATAGGCGGTTAACATTGGACGACGAAATTCCGAACACTTGCTGTCATCAAATATATGTTTTCATTAAATCAATGAAAACTTTTCTTTAAAACAATGAAATTGTTTCTTTAAAACGATGAAATTGTTTCTTTAAAACAATGAAATTGTTTCGTTATAACAATGAAATTGTTTCTTTATAACAATGAAATTGTTTCTTTATAACAATGAAATTGTTTCTTTAAAAAAATGAAATTGTTTCTTCATTTTATGCCCATTAAGTAAATGTTTCTTTACTGGCAATGAACTGTTCTCTTTAAAATTCAAGTGCACTATCCCATTGAAATCAAATAGATATTTCGTTGAAATCAATGAAAAAAGAATCAAACCACCCATTTCTTTGCCGTCAATCAACTCTTTTCTCTCAGTGTATGTATGCAATTTCATTTGGTCCTGGGATAAATGCCCTCAGTACCAGAGCAGAGAAAAATAGAAATGAGAAAATGCAGCAACAAAATAGTACGGAGAGAGATTACAGATGAATGTGGTGATACGAAAGCAGAAAATATGTGGAATGAGTAACAAATACGGAAAAACGAAGAAAACGGAAAAAGAAGAGCAGCGAAGGCGACGCATCGCTCGACGCACTGTAGTAAAGACCTTTGGCTTTAGCGGCCCGCTGCTTTATTATGCTGTTATTATCAATGCTTTGTATGTACTCAATGAGATTTAGATGTAAGATTTATTAATATAAGTTTGGTCATTTGCGGAATTTTTTTCTTACGACTTTTTGCTTCGTCATAGAAAAAGCTTTATTTCCATGAAAATTTTATTATTTATTTATTAGATGGTGTAAAACGTCGAGAAAAGGTCGTTTAAAAAAAATATCCGAATGTATGTATGTGTGTGTGCGGCAGGCTTGCAAAATTTAAAATGTTGTATCTCGAAAATGGCTTTAACAATTGTTCTGTTAGCTGCATATCTTGAGATCAATTTATAAATGAGGAAAGAAGACAAGAGGAGAAAGACCGTAATATTTATATAGAAATGGTGCCCTAGATTTTAGGGTCACGTGCTCTTAGTTCGATAGGCCAAGCTCGACTGACTCTTACCATAACAAAAATCAAACTGGAATTTATGTACATCTAGAAGGTAGAGGACCATCGCTCTCTCCTATGGATGAATTTTGGAAAAAAATCTAAGACAATTTCAGACTCTACAAGACTTTGAATTTTTCTAAAAATATCTGTATGCTCTCTAGCTTTTGCAATTTTTCAGCTAATGAGTTAAATAGTTTTTAACACATAAAACAATAAAAAATGACACTGGGTATTAAATTTGAACGAAAACCATAAAGCGGTTTTAGTTTTATGAATATTTCAATTCTTCACATTTTTTTGTTCTAGTTAAAGTTAACTTTTAACAAACCTGCTCAAATCTTCTGCAAGATAAAATTGATATCAAGTTGTAGTTAATATCGAATTTGGTGAAGATCGGTAAAGTGGTTCCAATTTGATAAAGAATCGAATTTTTCAGAGAATCTCTGTACGCTCTTCAGCTGCCATAATTCTAAAGTTTTCAAGCTGAAACATCGTATTAGAATTGAACAAAGTGATGCAACTTTTGGGAATGAATTTTGATAAAATCGGTAAAGTGTGGTTCTTATGAAATGTTGAAACTTTCGAAAACATTTCGTTTTGCTCTAATGAACGTCAAATACCACAAAATTAACTGAAATTTACTATGCATGAAATACAATATTCAACTCTGCTAAGTACTGAATTTGGTGATGATCGGGAAGACGGCTCGGGTTTTACGTAATTATGAATTTAATTTTTTAATTTTTGGTTCTCCCTAATTCAGGGGAAATTTCGACAAGGCGACTGAAATTTTCTGTACAGAAAAAATACCATTTTGCCGCACTACGTAATAAATTCTTTGATGATCTTTGATGTAAAATTTTCAATTTGCTCTACTTCAAATGAAATTCCAAAAAAATGCCTGTTATTTTCGACACAAGAAAAATAACATTCAGCCCTGCTGAGTACCGAATTTGATTATGATCGGTAGAGCAGTTCGGATTTTACGTGATTGCGATTTTTTTTTCTTATTTCGTTTTTCGCTAATTTAGATAAAAATTCTAATAAATCGACTGAAATATCCTGCCGCAGACTAAATTTTTTTTCCAAAAGCTTCCTCTATGAGGTAGCCAAAAATAAAATGTTTGAGCTTCCTCATAGAAGCAGCTTTGCGATAGATGAAAATGAATGAGGAACCAATCTGCGAAGTTCGCATTTGCATCCTTTTGCTTCCTCATAGGGGACGCTTTGTATTCATGACATTTTTTTTTTGGATTTCCATGTCAATGCTACGAGAATGTTCTAAGACATCGAGAAAGGTGGATAAAAGAAAATGCTTATGTATGTGTGTGTGTGTGTGTGTGTGTGTGTACAGGGCTTCGAAATTTTAATCTCTTGTAACTCGAGAACCGTTGAACCGGTTGAGTTAACATATTTGGTAGACAAATGAAGCAGCAGTCCATTTTCAACTGATATAATTTTTTACGAAATGTATGCAGAAATTTTTAGTAGTACAGGTATTTTATTGAACAATGTATACATTTTTTTTTTTTAGAGCCGCGTACATTAGGGTGTTAAAATTAACTACATTTACATTTTGGCATTGTCCAATGGGCCATCGACTGGAGTCCTTCAGCCCGTGAGAAATTTTTATTTTATGGCTTTTTTAATTTTCTCAAAAAATAAAAATAAAACAAAAAAAAAAGACGTGCGCGCTAGAACGACTTTACACGAAAAAAGGCTTGGTTGGAACAACTAACGGCTTGGTTAAATATGCGCCAGCCGATTTATTGGTTAGACCAATCAAATTGTTGGTTATGCCAACCAAGTTGTTGGTTGTGTTACAATGAGATTGGTGGCGCTGACCAATAACTTGGTTGTCCTAACCAATTAATCGGCTGGCGTATATATAACCAAGCGCTTGGCTGTTCTAACCAAGCATTTTTTTCCGTGTAGAAAGACAACTAGAAAAAAAACGACATTTTGCTAAATAATTCTTCATACATGCAAGCACTGTTAATATTGCTTAGTATTGCATTTAACCAAAATCGAAAAAGCGCTTCGGATTTTATGGAGTTTTGAAATTTTCGCAAAATTAACGTTTTTGCCATAACTATGACAAAATATGAGATAGCGAACTCAAATTTCATATATGAAATCGGTATTATTTACTGGTAATTCATACATAGTTTCATCAGAATCTGCAATGGCGATCAAATTTCTCAGAATTTCAACTCTCAGAAAAAATTATGTTACTGCATTACCTGAAGCATAACATAAGAGAGCGAATTTGAATTTCATACATGAAGTCAGTATTCAGAAATAATAGGTACGCAGTTTTGTCATAATTTATCATGAGGTTTGAATATTTCAGAAAATCCACGTTGATAATAATAAACCTGCAAAGTTGAACACACTGAATTGTTCGTTCATTATTTTTCGTCCTTTGACAAATCTTCCTATATGAGGAAGTCAAAATCGATTAACAAACTTCCTCATCGAAAGTATGTTCTGCGTAAAAAAAAACAAGAATAATTAGAAACCAATTTACTAAGTTCAACTTTGCAGGTTTATTTGATATCAAAGTTTTTTCATTTATATTTCAGTCCCCTGAATTTCAAGGATATTCGGATATTACATTGTATTGTCATTCAGTTACCTGTGCAAATCGGGGGTAGGCCTCGCCACGGCGATGCTGGAGCTTCTTCTCCTCGAAGGATTCGGGGACTTTGGCCCCTCAAGAGAAGTTTGACTGTGCTGATGACCTGCGTACGAAGTTCGATTCAATCGAACTTCAATCTCACTGCTGCGCCTCTGAAATGTTCTCTTAGCCCATCTCCGATTCTTAGCGTCGTTGTTCGGTGATTCGTGCTTTCTGAAATCATAAATGAGAGTTTTTCCTCAAGTTTTATTTTAATTTCGAATTTAAATGGATCGACCCACATTTTTGAAATTCAAACAGAATGAAGTAATCGTGTTTCATTCAAACTTAATATAAAACAATGTTGAACTATTTAAATAGTATAAAAGAATGTTTTATACAAACTTGAGGATTGATGATTTTATGACACTAAACAATGAATAAAATTTACTGGTCTTTTATTGATTCTTTGAAGAAGAAGTTCATTGTTAATTATCCTTATACTGCATGACAAATAATTATATTGTTGTTGGAATGTCATTTATTTAAAAAAAAACATTAATATTTTTAGCATTGATAAAACTTTTTAGCGTTGTTGTTCGGTGATTCGTGCTTTCTGAAATCATAAATAAGAATTTTTACTCAAGTGCAATAAGATTGTATTTTAATCTCGAATTCAAACGGATCAACCAACATTTTTTAAATTTGAGCAGAAAAAAAATTATATTTCATTTAAACGTTTATTAAAACATTATTTTATATCAATTATTTAATTAGCATAAAATAATGTTTTATACAACAGATTGAAGATTCATGATTTTATGACACTAAACAATGAATCAAATTTACTGATATGTTATTGATTCTTTGAAGAAGAAGTTTATAGATAATTTTTATACTCCATGATGAATAAGCATATTATCGTTAGATTATTATTTATGGACAAAAACATTAATTTTTTCAGCATAGATAAAAATGATTAGTAATAGTTTAATATGGCAACGAATTTTGTATTTTCTTTTTCGGAGATCTGAATATAAAAATGTTTCAAATTTTTTGCAACTATGTACGCAGAATAAGAGCCCAGAATAAGAGCACATTCTAAATTTTACAAAAAAAGTTTATTAACGGAATTTGCTGCAGAATTCGAAAACCAGATACAAATTTTTGCTTTTGGAAATTTCGTTCAATTCCGAATGAAGAGATGCTTTGGAAGAAGAAAAAGTTTTGTTTAAATTTTTCAACATTCTCTAAAACATAAAGCCTTTCATCACTTCAACGCAAAGCCGACGTCTACTTATTATACAGTTTCGTCCGCGTCGACTTTCCTCGTCAGCTTATAATGCGTAGCAAAAAGCAGATGGTGAAAAAGTTTGTGTCAGCAATTTCAAGCGTGACATAATTTACTAATAAATTTGTGTAAAATTGGTACATAAATCACAGGTTTGATCCTCTCTCTGGTCGTCAAATTTTCATTAAAATTGTTATAATGGGAAAAAGTTTTCAATTCGGGTGACGCGAGGGGCGGAAACGTATTTTGGCGACTCATCATAATTAACGTAAAAATGATAAGCCCTGAAGAAAAATTGCGAAAGTTATATTACGCTCATCGTACACCATTAATTCAAGTAATTATAATTATGAGTCTGAAAAAAACGTGCTTCGATCGTATGAAAACTTGAAATCACGGTATATAAAAGAATATTTTTTAAATACGAACAGGAAATGGCATAAAAAATATGAGTTCGTGTTAACGCATCCATTGAATGAAATTTATGTATTTGCTGCATATTTGAACCGAAACGAACACTTTTCTTAAATATTTTAAGAAACCAGTTTTTTCGTTAATTTCACATTGACATCGCAATATATTTGAATAACTACAAAAATTCTGATACTGCATCAGTAAAAAAATCGCAAAATTAATCCGCTTATTTCAATCGAAAACCAACACTTACTTGAATAAATAGAGGAACTAATCATGCCTTTCTCAATTTTACCTTTACATTGAAATTCATTTGGATATTGAAACAATTCTCTGTCACCTAAAATGTTTCGGTGACAGAGTCCCTTAAATAAGGGGACTCTAAAATTTGTGTGTTTTATGACTTATTTTATTTTTCGAACAGTGCATTCTGGATTGAATATAGGAATTTTCATTTCAAGTTTTTGTGCCGAAGCTAGGATTGAATATAGGAATTTTCGTTTCAAGTTTTTATGACAAAGCTAGGATTTTGAATGTGTGAATAAATCTTTCTCTATTACAAAATCACTAAGAATTGGTTAAGGTAAATCTAATTATGATTGTACCCACAATTAGTAGATTCAATCCAGAATTTCCTCTTTGTCAAATAAAATAAGACATCGAACACTAAAATTGGTTTACTGGTTTGGTCTGAAAGCTACAACAAGTTAAATATTTTACTCTCGACCTCACACCTTTCTTGTGGACTGTACGTCTTTACAAAATTGCAAGATTATAATGTTTGTTATATACTTAATGATGTATGAGTGCAACATTGTCTAAAAAAAGGATATCATAAAAAAAAAAATCTTGTTACGTCATCTAGGTGATTTGATCCCCTCAATCAGTGCAAATACTCCCAAAGGTTCTCCATCTTCCAACTACTATACGAAATATGAGGGTGAGGTTAAAACTACTACGGTGCGGTTGATGTAACTACAGCGATTTCGAGGTAACCAAATTTGCTGGGCCAACCAATATTCAGTTAGCTGAACTCTCCGGCAGTTATTTCTATTCGGCGTCAGAGGCAATAACGATAAAATTGGTCCAATTACAGAATTTAGTTAGACCCAGCTCCATTACATATAATTTAGAGATCTATTTTTTATATAACAAATATAATCTTAAAAATAATCTTTCAATTGCTGTTTCTTACATTTTTTATAGAATAAAAATAAAGATATAAGAAAAAAGTAAAAAACCCTTTCCAGCGAGATGATCCTTAAAAGTGAAACAGGCAAGGGACGCATCAGCGACGCAACTAACGTGATTAATAGTAATTCAAATGTGTGCAAATAGTGCAACGGAGATTTGAAAAAAAAGTTCATTCTGCCTCTATAACGTCTATTTTTATTATCCTCCTAATGCAATTAAAAATGAAAACTCACCACACTCAAAACGAAGCAAGCAAAAAAAAGTGCTAACGAAGAAAACGGTCGAGGATCACGTAAGTGACAAAACTAACGTCGTCAATCACGGTTCGTAGGAGTACACTTACTTAGCCCAGCAAGAAGATTTGTTAAGCTAACACATGGCTATTTACTCAAGGTTTGTGCTAGCGACGAAACTAACATCGTTAGTCGCGATTCAGAGAAGAACAAATTCGCGCACCGAGAATTAAGCGCAATCCGCATGGACGACGGACTTCTTCAGCAATTCTCAAAAATAACAAATCATAACTCACCGTAAACAAAACAAAACCGCTCAACGTGAAAGCAACAACCCTTTCCAACGACGTTTACGATTACTTAAACGGTCAACATTTGTGCTGGCGACGAAACTAACGTCGTTAGTCGCGTTTCGGACAAGAACTGATTCTCGCACCGAGAATTAAGCGCAAACCGCATAGACAACGGACTCCTTCTGCAATTCTCATAAATAACAAATTATAATTCACCGTAAAAAAAAAAAAGCCGCTTAACGAGAAAGTAAGAACCCTTTCTATCAACGTTCACGATTACTTAAACGGTCAAGATTTGTGCTGGCGACGAAACTAACGTCGTTAGTCGCGATTCGGAGAAGAACTAATTCGTGCACCGAGAATTAAGCGCAAACCCCATAGACAACGGACTCCTTCTGCAATTCTCATAAATAACAAATCATAACTCACCGTAAAAAAAAAAAAAAACCGGTTAACGAGAAATTAAGGACCCTTTCCATCAACGTTCACGATTACTTAAACGATCAAGATTTGTGCTAGCGACGAAACTAACGTCGTTAATCGCGTTATGGACAAGAACTAATTCGTGCACCGAGAATTGAGCGCAATCCGCATGGACGATAAACTTCTTCAGCAATTCTCACAAATATCAAATCATAACTCACCATAAACAAAACAAAACCGCTTAACGAGAAAGCAACAGTCCTTTCCAACGACGTCCACGATTACTCGAACGGTCAAGGTCTGCGCTAGTGACGAAACTAACGTCGTTAGTCGCGATTCGGAGGAGAACTAATTCGTGCACCGAGAATTAAGCGCAAACCGCATAGACAACGGACTCCTTCTGCAATTCTCATAAACAACAAATCATAATTCACCGTAAAAAAAAAAACAAAACCGCTTAACGAGAAAGTAAGAACCCTTTCCATCAACGTTCACGATTACTTAAACGGTCAAGATTTGTGCTAGCGACGAAACTAACGTCGTTAGTCGCGTTACGGACAAGAACTAATTCGTGCACCGAGAATTGAGCGCAATCCGCATGGACGATGGACTTCTTCAGCAATTCTCACAAATAACAAATCATAACTCACCATAAACAAAACAAAACCGCTTAACGAGAAAGCAACAACCCTTTCCAACGACGTCCACGATTACTCGAACGGTCAAGGTTTGCGCTAGTGATGAAACTAACGTCGTTAGTCGCGATTCGGAGAAGAACTAATTCGTGCACCGAGAATTAAGCACAAACCGCATAGACAACGGACTCCTTCTGCAATTCACATAAATAACAAATTATAATTCACCGTAAAAAAAAAAAAAAAACCGCTTAACGAGAAAGTAAGAACCCTTTCTATCAACTTTCACGATTACTTAAACGGTCAAGATTTGTGCTGGCGACGAAACTAACGTCGTTAGTCGCGTTTCGGACAAGAACTGATTCGTGCACCGAGAATTAAGCGCAAACCGCATAGACAACGGACTCCTTCTGCAATTCACATACATAACAAATTATAATTCACCGTAAAAAAAAAAAAACCGCTTAACGAGAAAGTAAGAACCCTTTCTATCAACTTTCACGATTACTTAAACGGTCAAGATTTGTGCTGGCGACGAAACTAACGTCGTTAGTCGCGTTACGGACAAGAACTAATTCGTGCACCGAGAATTGAGCGCAGTCCGCATGGACGATGGACTTCTTCAGCAATTCTCACAAATAACAAATCATAACTCACCATAAACAAAACAAAACCGCTTAACGAGAAAGCAACAACCCTTTCCAACGACGTCCACGATTACTCGAACGGTCAAGGTTTGCGCCAGTGATGAAACTAACGTCGTTAGTCGCGATTCGGAGAAGAACTAATTCGTGCACCGAGAATTAAGCGCGAACTGCATAGATGACTGAGTTCTTCCGCAATGCTCCGCACGTTTGTACCCGTCTCGGGATTCTCTACCCGTGTTCACTCACTACTCATTCCAACCCCCTCCCCCCGCGCCCCCTTCCCCTTCCCAACCCTCCCAGCACGCTATGCTCAGAGACGTAAATCGAGTTACGTAATTAACGTGCGGTAGTCTGGTGGTAGTTGTAGAGAGTAAGAGGAGAGAGGATGAGGCGAGTGGAGTGAGAGTGTTAGCCAGAAAGGGTGAAAGTCGGGGTTGGCTATCCAAGCTGTGAACCGAGGAGAGATGAGGGGCGATTTAACCCGCACGTCGAGAAGCTGCCCCTACTGATGTGCCTGCCGGGGTCAGGGGAAACCTCACGAGCAAAGGCCACGGAACTGGAACTTGATTTATGTGCAAATCCTCTCTCCGGCAATTATATAGTTTCAACGTACGCTCTTCTCTCTTGTGGCCTCGCGCTCTTCCTCTGGCTTTCGCTTCTTTTCCCATGCAAGCGCCTTCTATCCGAATGGTCAACACCTCAAATCGCGGCGAGGCGTTGATCCGTGATGGAGAAATCGTAGTTCATTTGATGGTGGGCAAAGGCTCAACTATTAAAGTGCAGCCAATTCACCTCTGTGTTTTGTTTATTGTGAGGAGAATGTTTCGAAACTACAATTTTATTTGTAGGATTTCATTAATTGCAAAGTTTGGAAAGACTTGGCAAACAGTGAAATTTGATTACGGATAAGGATCATCTGTATCTCCATTTCATGGGAAAACGTATTTGCGTGAATAGCAATTGTGAGTGTCTTATTAGGCACAAATAAGGTCCTGACTAGCTCCTGACGTGGCCCTGACGGGGCTCGTCAGGGCCTGGTCAGGGCCGCGTCAGGATTTCTCCACGATTGCACTGGATGTGACACTTCGATTATCTACTCAGGTGTACGTCCAATTTTTTTTTAAATCCTTGAATGCCGTTTTCCCCTTAATTTTATTCTGTAAAGTGTCCGAAATTTTTTTAAATAATTATTTTTCTAAACCTCTTTCCGGCAATTATATAGTTTCAGCGTACGCTTATCTCTCTTCTGGTCTCTCGCTTTTCCTTTGACTTTCGCTTCTTTTTCCGTGCAATCGCCTTTTATCCGAATGGCCAACACCGGAAATCGCGGCGACGCGTTGATCCGTGATGGAGAAATCGTAGTTCAGTCGATGGTGGACGAAGGCTTAACTATCAAAGTGCAGCCAATTCACCTCTGTATTTTGTTTATTGTGACGAGAATGTTTCGAAATTACAATATTATTTGTAGATTTTCATTAGTTGCAAAGTTTGGAAAGACTTGACAAACAGTGAAATTTGATTACGGATAAGGACTGTATTTTCAATTCATAGAAAAACGCATTTGCCTGAATAGAAATTGTTAGTGTCTTATTAGGCACAAATATGGCCCTGACAGGGCTTATTTGTGCCTAGTTAGGCCCTGACTAGTAACAGACGCGAGACTGGTAGGCCCCGTCAGGGCCTGCTCAGGACCACGTCAGGACTGCCTCAGGATTGCACCGGTCGTGACGCTTTAAATATCTACTCAGATGTACGTCAAAATATTAAAAAATCTTTGAATGCCGTTTTCCACGAGTTTTATTCTGAAAAGTGTCCGAAATTGAGAAAAATGATTATTTGTCTGAACCGATGAAAAGCTTTGCCATTGGAAAATCAATTGTTCAATGTCCGAGTGAATAGTTAATTCTATTTTTGTTGAAATATATTCGCTGAGTATATATACTTTCTAGATATATTAGCTTGGCCTATTTGAAAAATATATTTGCAAGATAATTTTCATTGGCAATGGGCACGGAACTGGAAACAGCATTTATATAATTTTAACGTCCGGTCTTTTCGGTTGTGCTCTCTCTCCCTCTCATTCTCTCTTTCGGTACTTTTCCCGTGCGATCGCCGTCTATCCGAAGGGCCAACACTTCGAATCGCGAAGAGGAGTTGGCGCGTGAGAGAGAAATCACGGTTCCTTCGATGCTGGGCAAAGGCTGAACTATCAAAGTACAGTGAATTCACTTCTGTGGAATTCTGGGAATCTAGATCGCCATCGTCGAAGAGTTATAGGAATAGAATTTCGCGTCGATGGAATTTGTTCATTGTGAGGAGAATGTTTTGGAACTACAATTTAACTTCTGGAATGTGATTGATTGCTGAATTACTTAATTACAAGTACGGCAAAAATGTTTACTTTATGAAGAAATGCATTTGGACGTGGAAATAAATCCAAAATTTTCAAATGCCGTTTTCCACAATTTTCATTCTGAAAAGGGCCTGATTTAAAAAAATCTTTATCCACACACTGAGAAAAGAAAAACCGTTGAATGTACTAAATCATTTATTGGAATCCTATATAATTGACTCGAATAGCTTGGTATTTGAAGCAACTATACGTATGGTATAAATAACGATATATGTCGACAAGCTAATTGTGTAAAAACAGTCGATTTATTGAGTCAAAAGAATCAGTACAATTGGAATGATTAAATATTCCATTGAATCCATTAAGTAACTGATTGTACGTATATAATATATGTATTTGAATCATCCAATTTGATTGATCAAAATTATGCCTTACTTGAGCGGATTAAATGTTTAATAGCAACGGAAAAGCATTGCCTTAAGTTCATTCAGTGATATAATCAAAGACAATGACTAAAGATCCAACTAATTCATATTGTTATCTGCAGAAGATTGAAATAATGATTTACTTAGTCGCTCAAAAATAAATCGAGTATATGTTTCATTTGAAAATCATTTTAACGAAAGCTATTAAATATTGACTGGATTCAAATTAATATCGTGAATATTAAAATAAATATTGTTCACATTGAAACAAATATTGTTTTGATCCAACGATAAATTTAGTTGGTAGGATTGACGATATAATACTATTTAATATAATCAAGTATTTTGTCTCACGTTTTTCATAGTCTCATTGAATCAATACAATATTTGGTCAAAAAGATCCAAGTAAATGGTTTATTTGTACAATGATTTTATGTCTAAGTTTGTAGTCAAATAGATTAAATATTTTATCAAGTCAATAAAATTTTTATTTCATTCAATAAAATAATTGAATGGATTATTGGTGCAAATAAAGAGCTTATTTCGAAATGCAGAGTGTCTAATTATATATTTCTCTCAGTTTGAATTTTGCTTATTATTATTTTGTATCTTTAATCTAATTTCTAGAATTTTTTAAATTACAAAATCCAGAAAAACTTTAACAATCAACCTGAATTATAGTCACATCATAAATTTTTATTTCATAAATGAACAATACATTTGTTATGTTAGAGTGGAATGTGATATTTATTTTGCTGGAAGTTTATTTGTAGGCCTATTTTTAGTGGGCGATGGAAATTTACGGGGATGAAGTTGTGCTTTTATACACCAGAAAATATAAACACACGCCATCAAAGTAAACATAATAAACCTTCGTTGGATTTTAACTAGTCAATTTTACGCACAACAAGCAGAAAGTTTTGTACAATAGACCAACTTTAATCGAACTCCAATTTTGGTAAAATAATTAAATTCCGTTTTGTTTGGAGATGTGTTGAACTTCTATGTCTGAGTGAAAAAACCATGTTAGTTCTACTTTCATCGCAAATAAATTTGCTGGGTATATTTGTATTGAGTGATATATATTTTTCAGTAGTGTAAACTCAAGCTTTTTTGCTTCCTCATAAAGGGAGCATAGTTTTCATAATATTAAGAGAATGAAATATCAGAATATACAGAAAGGTCTAAAATACCAGGGAAAATTATGTGAAACAAATATCTTTATATATTTGTGTGTTTTCGGTTTTGAAAATTCAATTGCATGTTACTTAAAAATCATTCTAGCTATCGAGTTGTAATTTAACACACATGTGAAGCAGCAGACCAACTTTTTGGTATTTATTCTTATAAAATATCTAAACTTTTGTATTTTTATTTCGCAACATTCTATTTCATTTAGATTTACTAATAAAGTACGAAGTCTCTAACTTTCGTTACACTTAAGAAATTTCACTAGATAATTTTTCGTGGTTGTAACTCAACCGTTATCGTTAAGGTTTCGGCCTCAAATTTGATGCAAGACTTTGGCAAACAAAGTTTTGAGGTTTCAATTTATTGGTAATCGTTTTTTATTGCATTTATTCTACATAATCTAAGCAATATTTATTAATATTAGATACATCATATCGACACAACCTTTCAGATTTCACAGGAATGTTATTTTTTCATCATTATTTCATGACGATTAAAATTTTGCCTTAATTTAGTTTTCAGGATTCGTTGAATGTGAGGATGTAAGATTAAAGTCTGTTCAGTGTTCCCAAATTAATTTAAAAAAATTTTCACAAAGCTTTCTCTGTGAGAATCCCAGAACCAATAAACATAAATTTTTATAAAGATAAGTTTGTAAAAAGTTAAAAAAAAGGAAGCAATGTTTAATGTTCCACTTTGCATCAGTTTATCATGAAAAATTAATAAAATCTAAATTCTTGACGGATGTTAAAAATATATATATTTAAATATTAGCCGAATTATATATAGAAATAATTAAATTGGCAATATTAGTATATATTTAACGAATAGAAAATGACATGAAGGAGTGAATGAAAAATGTCAGGAGCGTATTTAAAATCCGATTAACCAGAATTATTTCAAACTAAATTGATTTTTCTGTATTCCGAATTGCAGGTCATTAATAATAAGCTCAGATTCTTATCTTGTCGAGTCCCAAGCTATTCTGCTAAGCGTTTCCTCCCTCTGCTCTGATTCACTTGTGGTCCTACCATTTAACTCGACAAGGGTTGTGTCATGAGGAATCCGTATGATAGACAGCGAGGGTGAAGCCACTAAGGAATTGCCACTTCATTTACGGTCCTGGGCAATTACGCGGTTTCATGATCAGGGAAGAAAGATTTATGAAGGCCGAGATATAAAACGAGAGCTCTGACCATTCTACCGGATTGATCGTCTATCGTTTTCGATAATTCCGGACGCAATTGCTCTATTTACATCCAGATTTATGGCTTGTTACATCTGCGAAAACGTATTATTTCAACGAATTCGTCGAACGTACAACTTAATCTATGTATTCGTAATTTTTTCAGTCAAAAAAGCAAACCTGTTTTTGTAAAAGTATATCTTTTGAAAACAATCGTTTGTGAAAAAAAAAATTTGCTTCTTCATAGGAAAAGCTTTATTTTCGTGAAAATTTTTTTTTCATAGATTTTGATGTCGGAGCACATAATGGTCCAAGACATCAGAAAAAGTTATTTAGAAAAAATGTCTGTATGTGCCTAATTTGTGTATGTGTCTGCTGTGGCCTAAAGACCGGAGTTGCAGCTGTTTTTATGGTGGTTTTACGCAAAACAACAATGAAAGCTACAATCGGTTGATATGAAAGTTAGGTCCGAAAATTATTCCACACAGAGACAATTTTTTTGGTTATAATCTCTAAAATAAACATGGTAAAGAACCCCATACAACGAAGCAAATCGAATAGAAAGAAAAACGAAGAAGCGTTTTTTAACAGAATCTCGTGATTAGTTTTTTTAAATTCTGTATGAAAATGTAAAACGTTATATCTCTTTATACAGAAAAGTGTTGGACAATTAGAAGATTTTTTTAAAGATAATTCTTAATTATTCATTTTTGGGAACTCGTACAGTCCAAAAATTAAATAAATTCCAAACTCAAATTTGGGGGAATCACAAATAATTATTTCTTCAGAATTTGTAGCCTGAATATTGTGACAATCCAAATATATATAGCCAGAGGAATGGAAAGGTCTAGAGTTTTGTGAAAATATAACAATTTACACCTACATTTCTGTATACGAAATATTTCTTTTTATATCCAGCGTTTTGAAATACAAATGCTACCATCGCTGAGTTTATTCAGCCGAGTGACATTCCTGCTTTGTAAATCATCGGTGAACAGACAGCCCCAAACAATGTTATTCAAATCATGAACAGTGTATGTCTTTGTAAGGGTAGGGGTCAAAATAGCGAATGACCAAAATAGTGAGTGGTTAAAATAGCGAATTTCTAAATTAGGAACGTTTGAATCTACAATGGTCATTATTATGATATTCACCATTTCAACCATTCGCTATTTTGACCTCCATCTTATTAAAATGCAATCAAAATAGCGAATGATAAAAATGGCAAATGGCTAAAAAAACGAATTCCATAATTATGGACATTTTACATGTAGATGTTTCTTTTTTTTAAATTTGCTATTCTAGCCATTCGCTATTTTGACGTCCACCTTTCTGTAACTTAATCAAAAGTACAATTGTACATTTCCTTCGATAACAACGCAAATTGGTTCTTATTGTCCACCAGGATTTCTTGAATAATGTAAAATAAAGGCTCCATTTCTGCTGGAATATGCACCACACTTCACTCTTCGTGGTATCCTCTTATACACATCTCACATTCTTACGGCACTGGTAACAAAGACGCTTCGCAACATATCTTTGTCGAGAACTGATGAAAATATTGGAAGAAGAAGGAGTACATTGGCAACCGCCCAAAACCGCGAAATTTCTCCAAACCGAGACGCTAGGCTATCCATTGTTATTGGACGCATCAGCTGCGCGTATAGCTAAGTGAACTAAACGTCTTCACCGAAACACGATTATTGAATACATTGCTATATCCATATATTAAAAATTTCAATGTGATTCAGAAGAAACTGCCAAAATTATAGATACTATTTTCATACACAAATTACACAACGGGCATGACACTTTTTCAATGAATATTGATTTTAATATCAAGGTGTACATTTGAAATCATTATGTGCATGTTCTATTGGATTTTTTCAAATGTGTACAACTCACTTTGCACAATTCTTATGTGCATGAATCATACCGTGTCGCCCTACTGAGTCCCTACTATAATAATTAAAAATATTAATTAAGGAATATTAGTTTGTTTCTATTCAATCGATCAATTTTGAATTTTCAATCAGATATTACATCTCTCTCTATCATAGTTCATATTAATTGCTAAAAACCATTTATATTTTTGTACTTCGACGCTAATCGAACCTGGAAACTGTAACGATCAATGTCAAAATTGAATTGTGCGCCGGTTTACTCGAGAGAGTAAGGAAGAAAAGACAAGTGAGCGATATCGATCGGAGGATCGATCCCGTCGGACGCAAGCGCACTAAAATTAGTTATTATTGCGCAAGATCGTTCAGTCACAGGTGCGTGACCCCAGCCCCTATCTCACTTTCTTTCTCTCCGGGGACGTCGAGTAGTCAACATCACATAGAGAAATTGTTTGGTACCGGATAACCACCATATCGTTAGTGGTGAAGATTTGCCTGGCCAGCGAATCTACGAGGACGACCGCAATACCAATTTTATATATTTTGGACCAATCAGATCAATTTTGAACTTTCAATCAGATATTATAGTTCTCTCCATCATAGTTCATATTAATTGCGTAAACCATTTATGGTTTGGTACTTTGACGGGAATCGAACCTGGAAACTGTAACGATCAATGTCAAAATTGAATTGTGCGCCGATTTACTCGAGAGAGTAAGGAAGAAAAGACGAGTGAGCGATATCGATCGGAGGATCGATCCCGTCGGACGCAAGCGCACTAAAATTAGTTATTATTGCGCAAGATCGTTCAGTCACAGGTGCGTGACCCCAGCCCCTATCTCACTTTCTTTCTCTCCGGGGACGTCGAGTAGTCAACATCACATAGAGAAATTGTTTGGTACCGGATAACCACCATATCGTTAGTGGTGAAGATTTGCCTGGCCAGCGAATCTACGAGGACGACCGCAATACCAATTTTATATATTTTGGACCAATCAGATCAATTTTGAACTTTCAATCAGATATTATAGTTCTCTCCATCATAGTTCATATTAATTGCGTAAACCATTTATGGTTTGGTACTTTGACGGGAATCGAACCTGGAAACTGTAACGATCAATGTCAAAATTGAATTGTGCGCCGATTTACTCGAGAGAGTAAGGAAGAAAAGACGAGTGAGCGATATCGATCGGAGGATCGATCCCGTCGGACGCAAGCGCACCAAAATTAGTTATTATTGCGCAAGATCGTTCAGTCACAGGTGCGTGACCCCAGCCCCTATCTCACTTTCTTTCTCTCCGAGGACGTCGAGTAGTCAACATCACATTGGGAAATTGTTTGGTACCGGATAACCACCATATCGTTAGTGGTGAAGGCGCCTGGCCAGCGAATCTACGAGGACGACCGCAATACCAATTTTATATATTCTGGACCAATCAGATCAATTTTAAACTTTCAATCAGATATTATATCTCTCTCCATCATAGTTCATATTAATTGTTAAAAACCATTTATATTTTTGTACTTTGACGGGAATCGAACCTGGAAACTGTAACGATCAATGTCAGAATTGAATTGTCCGCCGATTTACTCGAGAGAGTGAGGGGACGAGTGAGCGATATCGATCGGAGGATCGATCCCGTCGGACGCAAGCGCACCAAAATTAGTTATTGTTGCGCAAGATCGTTCACTCACAGGTGCGTGACCCCAGCCCCTATCTCACTTTCTTTCTCTCCGGGGACGTCGAGTAGTCAACATCACATTGGGAAATTGTTTGGTACCGGATAACCACCATATCGTTAGTGGTGAAGATTTGCCTGGCCAGCGAATCTACGAGGACGACCACAATACCAATTTTATATATTCTGGACCAATCAGATCAATTTTGAACTTTCAATCAGATATTACATCTCTCTCCATCATAGTTCATATTAATTGCTAAAAACCATTTATATTTTTGTACTTTGACGGGAATCGAACCTGGAAACTGTAACGATCAATGTCAAAATTGATTTGTACGCCGATTTACTCGAGAGAGTAAGGAAGAAAAGACGAGTGAGCAATATCGATCGGAGGATCGATCCCGTCGGACGCAAGCGCACCAAAATTAGTTATTATTGCGCAAGATCGTTCACTCACAGGTGCGTGACCCCAGCCCCTATCTCACTTTCTTCCTCTCCGGGGACGTCGAGTAGTCAACATCACATTGGGAAATTGTTTGGTACCGGATAACCACCATATCGTTAGTAGTGAAGATTTGTCTGGCCAGCGAATCTACGAGGATGACCGCAATACCAGTTTTATATATTCTGGGCCAATCTGCGAGCCCCGGAGGAATAGAAAGAGCCATCGTGGGACCCTCGCCCATTTTTGAGATAAGTGGAATTAATAGAAAAGACAATTTCGAGGCTCACAGTCCTTTCCTTTATTTTCTTATCTGTCAGATTACCATTATTTGTCAGAGTGTGGAGTATGGAAGAGTGAATACGTATGAGTGTGACTGAGGATTTAGGATAATACGTGATGTATATTGAATTTACAATGGGACCGACGATACAAATTTTCATGTGAAAAGAAATATATATTGAAATCGATGTTTTAATAATTTTGTCAGAAAATAAAATGGAATTCTAATTATTGTCGTAATATAAAAGTTATAAAACCTTCGAAGGGTCTTTTTGCGCTGCGCTTTACCTGATTCGGCTATCATATGATTGTACAATTTTTTTTTCTCTTTGAATGACTGTAATACGAAATATAAAATAAAATAAATGGATTGTAGTCCGCACTTCGT
This sequence comes from Tromatobia lineatoria, assembly GCA_949699805.1. Lineage (NCBI taxonomy): Eukaryota > Metazoa > Arthropoda > Insecta > Hymenoptera > Ichneumonidae > Tromatobia > Tromatobia lineatoria. The sequence goes on along the minus strand of OX453039.1, from coordinate 14,512,015 downwards.
AGATTTATATCATTGCGTCTGGCATAGTCGAAATAAAACGACATTCACTTATTTGTCATGGCTACCAATTATATCGGACATTGTATCGTCATTGCTATCTATAAATATATTGGATAAAAGTGCTTGTTTCATTGGCTGCGCAAATTAGTTCATAAAGATTTGCGTAGATGACCACACGTAGAATAGCTTATCCTGGCGGTCAATATTAAGATGGATGACCGCTTAGCTGACCCTAACGATACTCAAATAGGTGACTGCCTGACTGACTCTGGTCGTCAATACTTAGATGGCTGATCAATTATTAGGGAACTGTTTACGGATTCTATTAAGGTTCTTATTTGGCATCGCTGTTGTGACATATTGTGTGTTTTTTTTAGTACCTCCAGGAGATTGTCCACAAGAGCAGTGAGAATGAATATTTTTGAAAATGAAAAATGCTTATACATAGTTAGAAGCTACGACAACATTGATTAATACTCTTTGTATTTGTCAAATAAAAACCCTTTTAATAAAAAAATTCGTAAAACAACGACTTATTTGGCCTTGCAACTGCGTATAACCCCTTAAATTGACCGGATGGGACCGAGCCCATTATCTATTCTGTATTTTCTCTATAGCCCTTACTCTCAATAAACGACCAGCCGTAATAGTAGTAGTGGTGGTGGTGAGATTGTGGGCTGGCCACCAGCCGTAGGGTATATGACATATAGCTGCGCATGCTCATAGTCTGCGCGCGAGAATATACAGCGAAAAATACTGGTGAGTGACATAAATAGCAAAAAAATGTCAAATCGAACGACAGAGACGATCAACCGAAAAGAATTCATAATAATAATAAAACGTATAGCTCAATCGTCTGGTTATCGGTTGAAAACAACGAACGCAACAGGTACGTTGTCAATATATTTTAACATCTTTTTATCTCCATCTATTCAAACACAAGACATTGTAATTATACTGTTAAAGTACTTTTCAGATATACGATTATTTGGGTGAGATAAAAACGAAGGGTTGATGTGCGAGGCGAAATGTTACACCGAGATAATAAAATGGTTGAAGTGATGAAAATTTTGTTGACTCTACTAAATCTCGCCGTTACGGGATGTCAAGAGATTGTACAGTTAATCCAACAAAATATTTCAAGTCCATTTGACAAATGATATTTTTTAAATTTGACTCACTAAATGCTTGAAGTGGCTGAACAAACTAATACTTACTAGATATCAATAAATAATATATAAACCTCTTATGAATCGCAGAAAATTATTTTTATTGACAGACGGTATTAGTCAATAAAATTATTTGATAACAATTCACAAGAAACAAAAAATGATAATAATAATTGTCACATTTTTATCCGAGAGAAGTGCCCACTTCGGGATTCAAACCTAAGGCCTATCAACCAACCTCCCTACCTATCGACCTAAAGACTTAAAGACGAGCACTCTAACTACATAAACAGAATTTACATAGTTAGTTTAGTCTAGTGACTAAACTAACTATGTAAATTCTGTTCTTTACATAGTTGTAACTTTAACTGTAACTTTACATAGTTAGTTTAGTCTAGTGACTAAACTAACTATGTAAATTCTGTTTATTTGTATTCCATAATAGTTTTATCATGGGATATTATGAATACGGTTACCAGACAGACTTTAATGAAACTCGGTACTTGAAGGTTTTTGAGATCGCTGATCACGAATCTGAACTTAGAGTTTTGAAATTCAACATGACGAATCCGATATGGCGGACTAAAATATGAAAATTCGGATGAAACTCGATATTTGAGGGTATTTGGGGTCGCTGATTACGACTAGAAGCATAAAATAAAAAAATTCAAGATGACGGACCGAAAGGCAAAAAGGGACTAGATTTGAATGAGAATCTGTGCTCGGGAATTTTCGAGATTGCTGATTACATAGCTGAACTCTAATTTCATATATCCAAAAATGACTCACCCAACTTAACGGACCAAAATGCATAAAGTCATTTAATTTGAATGAAAATCGACGCCACGAGTTTCTAGGATCGCTGTTCCAGAATTAAAAATCAACAATCAGAAATTCAAAATGGTGGATATAACATGGCGGATCAAGACTGAGGTCACCGATTACGCATGTGAGTCAGTGAATGTCCCGATAACCGAGTTTCATTCAAATCAAGCCTTGTTTGTATTTTGGTCCGCCATATTGGATCCACCATTGTGTATTCCTGAATTACGAGTTCGGATCCGTAATCGGCGACCTAAGAAACCGCTTCATTTAGATTTTCATTCAAATCGAGTTACCTCATGCATTTCGGACCACCATATTGGTTCCGCCATTTTGAATTTTCGAATTTTGCATTCAGATTCGTAATCAGCAATCTAAAAAACCCCTAAATACAGATTTTTATCCAAATCAAGTCATTTTTCGCATTTTGGTATGCCATATTCGATCCGCCATTTTTAATTTCCGAATGATTCGTTACTGATACGATGCGAGCTACAATTTTAAAATCATTAATTTCAACTGAAAATCGAGATTTCAACGAAATAAATAGAACCATTAGTTGAAATGGATATGGGGACTGGGTCTCCCCGATTATTACGGGGGGTATTTAGATTTTTTTTATTTTCAAAAATTTTCGATTAATTTTATTTTCGATATGTCTTCAGCATAAAACCATCTACTACACTCAAGATTTCCTTCCGAAACGCATATCTGAAATTTGTTATATTCTGCGCATTTTTCAAAATAAAGAAAAAAATCTGGAAAAATTCATACGCATTAAAAAAAATTAACATATCATTTTCATTTTAAGAAAATTTAGGTTGACTGTTTATTTGTTGAACAATTGTTTTTTTCACCAATCTGTTAATAACATTTTGGGATTATTATTACCCGAAATCAATCTTTTCAGCACGTTTTATATAGACTATTTTTTTCCGATTTTAATCTCATCGGGAAGCGATCGAAATTGTCTCTGAAACTCACTTTTGGCGGGACTGTACCTATCATACATCCTTAACGGGGACTTCAACTCTGATTTCACTAAGCTTTTTAAATACCTGGGTATGAGTTTATCCTCGAGCATGCTCGGAAGATCGTCAGTATCTTCAGTGAGGGCGGTGAAAAAGTCCTGAAACTTGTCAGGAAAGTTGCTGGGGGGACAGGTGCTCGTCGAGGCCTTAAGTACTTCCTGACGATGACGATGATGATGATGATGACCCGTTGGTTCCGTGGCTGTAGTTGTGCTGGTTTCGTTTTGATGATACCTCGTCACCGTTGAAGTCGCCATCAGCACCGATTTCCCAGATCCACGAGAATCTCGACGGATCTCTCATGAATGTACGCTATGAGCTTTGAACTGCGACACGTTTCCGGTCTTCACAAACTTTCACACAAGTCCTGCTTTCTCTCGGCTTCGAAACTCCTTCACTTTTCTCCTTATTCTCGCACCAGAAACTCTCCTTCACTCTTTCACTCAATATATCTATATACGTATATCCTTGAATGCCTTTAAGCGATCCAAGAGCCACTCAACCGTATCAAATATCGAAGATTACTTGGTCCGGAGTACTCTATTAATCACTCACGTCTCGTCGAGCACTTGGACTTAAATTCCTTCGTTGAAGTCAACATGACGACTCTCCACTTTTAATGGTTAATATTTGTACTGACTTCACTATAAAAAAAAGGTCAATATCTGGGCTTAAATAGTTAGGTTATTGTTCTTTAAATATTTTGACTTGTGAAGTGAAGAAATCATCGGCGATAGTAATGATATTCCTGATAACTAAATATTCTATTAGGGAGGAATTCGTGGGTCTAGTAAAAATAGACGTTTCTAGACAGACAACAATTTTAAGTTTTAATTCTCTAGAACAATTCTCGATTTTTTCACTGCAACTATTACTGTACAGACAGACTCTACTTATCATAGTAAACATTTGTACCAAATTTATTACAACAAAAGTAACCGTCTGGGCTTGCATATTTATTGTTTTTTTTTTGTGTCTAAATATTCTGGTCTGTGGAGTGAATAAATTCTCGAAGATATTGCTGATACTGTTGGTGAATTAATATTGGATTAGTAAGGAATTTGAGAGTCTAGTGAACGTGGATGTTATTACACAGACAACAATGTTTGGTATTAATTCTCTGGAACAATGCTCGATTCAGTGAATACAGAATTTACTACACAGATAACCAAAGTCTGCAACTAGAGCTTCAGGAATATTATTCTATGCAAGATTTCGTACACGTGTAGACATTGGTTTAGTCAGGTGACAAATCGGAGCCACGATCTAAAAAAAAAAGAATAATCAGTGGTAAGCCGGAAGTGAAGTACAAAATGAACCAATTTTCTTTTATTGAGACAATTCATTCATTTCAATGCGACGAGCACTTGAATTCTAATTCCTTCATAGAATTCGACATGACGATGCTCTGCTTATCAACATGAACATTTGCATCGAATTTAATACAACAAAAGTCAATTCGTGGGCTTGAATAGTTAAGTTTTTTTCTAAGTATTCTGGCTATTAAATGAACGAAATTCTCGGATGTATTACTGATATTATTGACAACGAAATATTGAAGTAGGAAAGAAATTGTGGCTCTAGTGAAAATGGATGTTACTAGACAGAGAACAATGTTTGGTATTAATTATCTGGAACAATGCTTGATTCAGTGAATACAGAATTTACTACACAGACAACTAGAGTTTGCAGCTAGAGCTTAAGAAATATGCGAAGTTCAGTAGATGAGTATTCATTGGTCTAGACGTAGTAGATGAGTAGTCAGGTGACAAATTAAAAGACAAAACAAACGAACTAATGAATAATTGGTGATTAGTCGAAAATGGAATGCAAAATAAACCAGTTTTTTTGGATGGACGTCAAAATAGCAAATGACCAAAACATCAAATTTTAAAATAATGGTAGTTTGAATCAAGAATAGTCATCATTGTTTTCAAATTTGTTATTGTTGCCATTCGCTATCTTGTTTGCATTTTTTTAGTTGGGGCTTAAAATAATGAATGGCTGAAATAACAAATTTAAATATGATGAACGTCTGAATCTAGAATGGCCATTATGATGAAATTCCCTATTTTAACCATTCGCTATCTTGAAACTAACCCATTTTTTTAAATTTGGACATACGATAATGGCAGATTTATTTTCGTAGGTATTTTGTGGAGACTACGAATGTCAACAAAGAGAAAATGGTTTTTCGCGATGATTCTGACAAGACTACAAATTGAGTAGAAGCAGCCAATGTTGCACAGACATACAATTTACCCAAAGTTTTATTTTTTTATGTATGCTTGAAACGTATTAACGGTTAAATTTTAAAATTTCATAGATGGGTAATCATTGGTCTGGTCAGGCGACGAATCGGAGCAACAAGACAAAAAAATTGATAATCAGTGACTAGCCGTTAACGAAATACAAAATGTATCATTTTTCTGATAGATCTGATATTATCTTGAGGCCAAGATAATAGCAGATCTATTTCCGTAAGTATATTGTGGAGTCTACGGATATAAACAAAGAGAAAATCGTTTCCGGTGATAATTTTGACACGATTACAAGTTGAGTATAAATAGACAATGTTAGATGAACGTACAATTTACCCAAAGCTTTCTTTTTTTATATATACTAAAAAACTATCAATAACTGAAGCAAAAACTACTGATACCACACAGAAATACACGTAGACAATTAATTTACTGTAACAACACTCGTTTTATCGATACAAAATTTGGCAACCACAACCTCAGGAATTTTACTCTATCCAAAGTTTTGTAGACAAGTCATATCTCTAATCAAATGACGAATTAGAGCTGCACTTAGTTAAAGCTTTTTTTTCGGTGGATTAAATTCTCGACGATATTGTAAATATATCTCCCAATATTAGAATAAATTAGAAATTTCTGTTAAAGTAGAAATGTCTCATACTGATCAGTAAATATGAAAACAAAAAAAATTGACAGCCTTAGAAATATTATTTCACCCACATTTTGCACATTTCCTCGGATGCGATTTTAAAGCCACAGAAAATATGAAATGCAAATGATAAGTTATGAGGACAAAATGAGATTGGGTATGAACAGATTTATATCAACACAAAAATACGGTAACGGAAAATTTGTGTTGGTTCGTAAAGCGTGGTTACTGCAAAGGGAAACGGGCAAAACATGTTATTCACCGACAGTGTGATATTTGTGATATTGTGAATTAAATAGAAATTATCAACTTCACTCCATTAGAATTTCAAGAATATTGCAAATATTTCATGTAACCGAATATTTCATTTCGAAAGGAAAAACAGTTCATTACACACAAATAAAAACCTTGTAATAATTTATTCACAAAAAACTCGGTGGAGTGGATGAAGCAATTGTGTCCAGACAAATAATACTCAAATCTGGAATTTCAGAAAATAATTTCATGCAAGCTTTCGTGGCCTCGGTGACGATTTCCGACTACTAAAAAAAAAAAAATAACTATAAATAATCGGTTTTTAGCGAAAACGATTATAAAATTATCTCTACCAGTTCAAAATCTAATTGACGTTTAATCCATTTCTGTACATACGTGTAGTACAGAAGTATTACGCAAGTAAACAAGCGATGAATCTTTTTCACAACGTTTCGATTCTACGATCCAAGTAGAAATGTCCAGTACAGCACAGACACTCAGTTTCATGGACATTCGAAAATATTTCGTCGCTTGATGAAATGACTGACGGCCACAAAAGTAGATGAACGAGATAGGAATCTCACTTGAGCCTCGTTATTACGTGAACCCTTTGACAAACCACGAAAGCTTGACTCTTGCCACTCGCAAGAGACGCCGATTCGAAACCCGCGCTAATATAGTATACCAACCCCCGAGAGTAACCCACTTTTCTCACACTTGCTGTCACTTCCGTGTTCTGTCTGATCTATACATAAATATATTGAATGCTATAGTATAATATGTACTATAGTATGCTATAGTATAATATGTACTATAGTATGCTATAGTATAATATGTACTATAGTATGCTATAGTATAATATGTACTATAGTATGCTATAGTATAATATGTACGATAGTATGCTATAGTATAATATACTATAAAGGTTACTATAAATCAGCAAGGTATACTATAAATCAGCCCTTACTTTGCGGTTACTGCGAAGGTAAACAGGCACAAAAATGTATTCTGCCGAAAATGTGATGTTTGTGTAATAATACCACGAGTTAAATAGAATTAGCCAGCAGCGAACGAACATAAAATTTCGAAACAATATTTTTAATTATCAACCTTGCTCGATTGAAATTTCAAGAATATTGCAGATACTTTATGCAACCAAACATTTTCTTTTGAAAGGAAAAATAGCTTTTTATGTATAAAAAAAATGTAAAAATTAATTGACGGAATACTCGGTGAAGTGAATAGAACATTTGTGTCCAGACAAATAATAATCAAAACCGGAATTTCAGAAAATAATTCTATGCAAGCTTTCGTGGCCTCGGTGATAATTTCCGATTACGAAAATAATATATTACGATACGAGTACGATGAAACTTTTTCTGACGAAGGTGAGTTTGCAGCACGAGCTGAAGGTGAGTGTTGCAATCAAACGAGTTGAGAAAAAGTTTCTCGCACGAGTTTCCTATACAATTTTATTTCACTAGTCCGAGAAGTAAGCACTTCTCGCACGGAGTTGCATAATGGAATAAACTATAGATAATCGATCGTTAGAATAAAAGATTATAAAATGAACTTTCCCAGTTCAGAAACTAATTGCTGGCAAATCTATTTCTGTGCATACGTGTAATACAGAAGTACTACGCAAGTGAACAAGCGATGAATCTTTTCCACAACGTTTCGATCCTACGACTCGAGTAGAAATATCCAGCACAGCACAGACACCTAATTTCACCGGCATTCTAAAATATTTTGTCGCTCGATGAAACGACTGACCGCCGCAGAAGTAGATGAACGAGATAGAAATCTTACTTGAGCCTCGTAATTACATGAATCCTTTGACAAACCACGAAAGCTTGACTCTTGCCACTCGCAAGAGACGCTAACTCGAAACTCGCGCTAATATAATATATCAACCTCTGAGAGTATCCCACTTCTCTTACACTTGGTGTCACTTCTGTGTCCCTTCTGATATATATATATGTGTATAGTGCTATAATATAGCATATACATTGTACTATAAATCAGCCGCTACTTTGCGGTTACTGCGAAGGTAAACAGGCACGATAATGTTTTCGGCCAAAAATGCGATATTTGTGTAATAACACCGCAAGTTAAATAGAATCAACCAGCCGCGAACAAACACGACATTTAAAAACAATATTTTTAATTATCAACCTTGCTCGATTGAAATTTCAAGAATATTGCAGATATTTCATGCAATCAAATATTTTATTTCGAAAGGAAAAACAGCTTGTTATGTACAAAAAAAACGTCGTAGAAATTATCTCACAGAATTCTTAGTACAGTGAATAAAGCATTTGTGTCCAGACAAATAATACTTAAAACCGGAATTTCAGAAATTAATTCCATGCAGGCTTTCGTGGCCTCGGTGACAATTTCCGGATACTAAAAGGAAATAAACTATAAATAATCGATCGTTAGCAAAAAAGAAATAAAATATAAATAATCGGTCGTTAATAACAAATGTTATAAAATTAACCCCAGTAGCTCGGAAACCATTTGATGTAAAATCTATTTCTGTGCATACGTGTAGTACAGAAGTACTGCGAAGGTAAACAAGCGATAAATCTTTTCCACAACGTTTTGATCCTACGATCCAAGTAGTAATATCCAACACATCACGGAAACGCAATTTCATCGACATTCTTAAGATTTTGTCCCTTGATGTAATGACTGACAGCCACAGAAGTAGATGAACGAGATAGAAATTTTGCCTGAGCCTCGTAATTACATGAATCCTTTGACGAACCACGAAAGCTTGACTCTTGCTACTCGCAAGAGACGCTAACTCGAAACTCACGCTAATATAATATATCAACCTCTGAGAGTATCCCACTTCTCTTACACTTGGTGTCACTTCTGTGTCCTTTCTGATCTATGTATATATAGTATAATATAGCATATATATTGTACTATAAATCAGCCCCTACTTTGCGGTTACTGCGAAGGTAAACAGGCACGATAATGTTTTCGGCCAAAAATGCGATATTTGTGTAATAACACCGCAAGTTAAATAGAATCAACCAGCAGCGAACAATCACGAAATTTAAAAACAATATTTTTAATTATCAACCTTGCTCGATTGAAATTTCAAGAATATTGCAAATATTTCGTGCGACCGAATATTTTATCTCGAAAAGAAAAACAGCTAGTTATGCACAAAAGAACGTTAAAGAAATTAATTCACAGAATACTTAGTAAAGTAAGTGAAGCATTTGTGTCCAGATAAATAATACTCAAAACCGAATTTCAGAAATTGATTCCATGCAGGCTTTTGTGGCCTCGGTGACAATTCCCGACTACTAAAAAAAAATAAACATTAAATAATCGATAGTCTGCAAAAGAGAAATGAATTATAAATAATTGATCGTTAGCAATAAAGAAATAAAGTATAAATAATCGGTCGTTAGTAAAAAATATTATAAAATTAACGCTAGTAGCTCAGAAACCAATTGATGTAAAATCTATTTCTGTGCATCCGTGTAGTACAGAAGTACTACGCGAGTAAACAAGCGATGAATCTTTTCCACAACGTTTCGATCCTACGATCCAAGTAGTAATATCCAACACATCACAGAAACGCAATTTCATCGACATTCTTAAATATTTTGTCACTTGATGAAACGACTGACAGCCGCAAAAGTTGATGAACAAGATAGAAATTTTCCTTGAGCCTCGTAATTACATGAATCCTTTGCAAACCACGAAAGCTTGACTCTTGCCACTCGCAAAAGACGCTAACTCGAAACTCGTGCTAATATAATATATCAACCTCCGAGAGTATCCCACTTCTCTTACACTTGGTGTCACTTCTGTGTCCTTTCTGATCTATACATATATATATATATATATATATATATATAAATGTGCAGTATGCTATTGTAAAGTATATATCCTATACTGTAAATCAGCCCCTACTTCGCTGCTCTTCATTGAATTTCTCCTGAATAGAAGCACTTGACGAGGGTCTTCCACTCGAGTTATACCTGATGAATAATCGTCGCATTTGCAATTCGACTCAAGCTAACCCGAGTCAGCTGGAATAGAAACAATAACCACTGCAGTTGTGAAAAAAAATTATTTTATATCATTTTACTTCATAATTATTTATTTCAAGATTAGTCTTTTTTTTTTTGAGCTTTAGGATTTTTTGTCGCGGTTCGTATCCAGAGCACGAAGCTTATCGGAATGGGCGCGGAAGCTGTGCGATGCCTGACACCCCGAGTGAAACTGAGGCATGGTGTACCTTGCGAGCGTTGGGTGGCAGGTTCCTCTTCTTCCGCCCCCTCCCCTCCCCCGCCCCCTTCGCTCTTTGGCTTTCTATCTCACTCATGTCTCCGTCCAGCTTGGCAGCTTGCGCAAGCGTGAATCACTTGGAAAGCTTTGAGTCTGAATCGGCTACCGCGACGATGGGACTGCTGTTATATATATATGTATATATATGTGGGGCATTCCACGCGAAAAGAAATGTTTGGTCTTAACAACTACGTTGCCAATTTGCTGTACACAATCTCTCAAAACTAAGTTGCCTCAACTATATCGAATAGTAACCTCACACCGAGAGGAAAAGTTCCCTTGATTCAAAGAAATCTTTTTGAAATCCCTACCTAAGAAACATTTCTTTAAAATCAAGGAAAGAATATACTTGATCCAATATTATCTTTTTTTTTAATGACGAGAAATTCAATGAAATGTAGTGGCATTAAATTAAGGAGGATTGAGCGTTACAATGTCATCAAGAAAAACACGCTGATTGTTTTTTTACGCATTGATATGAATGGTCTAAGTGTAACTGCAAAGTTTCAATGTGTTCGTCTACACCATTTTCGAGAAATATTTTTTTCTAATTTGCACAACTTAACTTTTATTCTTATGGCAGATTGAAAATAAGCGATGAATTTTAATATTCCTAGGTTAGTTCATGTGGAAACGTTGCAAACAAATTATTGAAAACTTTAAAGAATATTGTCAGGAAGCTCTGTACAAAAATGCAGACAATTGTTTTTCACCGTTAGTTAACAATATGCAATTGCATGGAACTTTGCAGCTTCATCTCGGCACGTTTGGCACGTGCGAGTGAGAGGCACACTGAAAGAACACATTTCATTGACGGCAAAGAAATGGATGGTTTGATTATTTTTTCATTGATTTCAACGATATATCTATTCGATTTCAATGAAATAGTGCACTTAAATTGTAAAGAGAACATTTCATTGCCTGTAAAGAAACATTTACTTAATGGGTATGAAATAAAGAAACAATTTCATTGTTTAAAAAAAAAGTTTTCATTAATTTAATGAAAACATATACTTGATGGCAACAAGTGCTGGGAATTTCGTCGTCCAATGTTAACCGCCTATAGGGCTGTCTCTCTTGCACCTAACCTCACTTTTCTGTTTTTCGGTTCTCTCGAACGAAATGCTTCGAGTTTCAAGGAGCCAGTAGTTTAGCCAATTCCTGCCGTACTTCTACACGTTCTCTCAAAATGTAATCTTCATTTGCCAAGTAGTTTAGGAAAAAATAGGTTTTAACATTTTGAGCTGTGGTGATGGAAGTGGGAGAAAAGAACAGAGACGATTTCTTGGTTTGAAGAAATGTTCCTTTGAATTAATATGACTTCTTTTCATTGAGTTCTTTGAAATCAAAGAAACAAATTCAACCCACCTATTTCTTTGAATCAAGGAAACTTTCTCTCTCGGTGCAACTATTCACGATCAGTTCTCGCGAGATTAATGAGGTTAACTAATCCAATTGTTGCGACTAACACTCAATTGTTGGGACTATCATTCGAATCGTCTTTATTGCCATTCGAACCGTTGACACTATCATTTGAGTTGTTAGGGAAAGGAATAATCGATTGGTTGTGTCAACTCATTGTTTGGGTATGGTAACTAATCTTTTCTTTGAGTGCATAATATTCTATCTGGGTCTGACTCTCGATTTTTTGGATTTCATCCAGGATTTTTTATGTTATTGTTCCGACTCTCAAAAGTGACTATGATTTTTATTAGATTTTTGAAAAAATAATTGATATACTTAAGATTATTTATAACGGTGATATTGAGGGCCAGTATTTGAGAATTTGAAAAAATTCTCATAAATCTTGTATCAGATGCCAATATTGTTAAGTTGAGATTTAAAGTGGGCCTCGCTTTTGTTTACAATTTTTATTTCAAGCATTTTTCGAAATTTAAAATAAATATTAGGACGTGGATTTATTTTATTTTTGACTTCCTCGCAGAGAAAACTTTTCGATAGATGAAAATTATTGACGTAATAATGCGCAAAGGTCTACTTTGCATCTTTATTTCGAATCCATTAAAAAATTTATAAGAATTTTAGTCATATATATATACTTTATATTTTACGTGAATTTTAATTTTGCGGTACATATATAACCACGTAACAATCTGAACCGCTTTATCGATCATCACCAAATTTGGTACATAGCACAAATTACAGCGAAATAAAACCTTTTCGCAAATTTCAAAATCTCATAAAAAAGAAACCGCTTCACCAATTTAACCCAAATTTAGTGCCAAATTCAATACGGACGGTCGCATTACTTTCTTCAATTCTAATACGAAGTTTCAGCGCGATAGCTAAAAATTCGTTCAAGTTGGAGCGTTTACGTTATTTTTTGAGAATTTGAAAAATCCTATAAATATTTAGAATGTGTAACAAATGTTCCAATTTTTTTTCCATTTTTTTCGGCGTTAGAAAATAAAAGCAATAGTTTTCAGTGGAAAAATTATTACGTATCTGACTTTCTTCGATTTTCGTTTTGAAAAAAATTTATAAAAAATAGAAGTGAGGTTCGACGCACTCTGGATCTAAGGTTTAAAATATTGATGTTTATACAGTATTTATGAAAACTTCGTCGGATTTTTTCATCTCTGGTCCTCAAAATATGTACGTTATAAATAACCATAAGTATATAATTTGTTTAAAAAAATCGAATTTAATTCGTGGTTGCTTCTTAGAGATGGAAAAATAATATAAAAAATTTGGGATGAAATGCAAAACCTCAAGGGTCAGACTCAGGTTGACTTGGTATGAAATGTCCTATATCTATGTGTATAAAGCCATATGTATAGCTACTTCCAGGTTTCGATAACGCGTCCGCTGCACCCCACGTGCGTAATGCTGCAACAGCACATCTATACACGTTGCGATATTCACAGACCACGGATAAGCCGTCAGGTGGGAAATTATAGCTTTCTTTCAAATGCTGGTTCAGACAGTCTGGCCATTCAGGATCCATTCTATTCGCACACTTTTTAATTGAAGCATTTCTTTACGGTCTTTATATATGAAAGTATATTCTTATCCTTTGCCAGCTACTGAATTTCTTTTGGCAGCAATGGAAAAATCTAGTACACAAAATGTCTTGCCATTACTTCATCATCATTTTTCTTTATGAAGGTAAATTGACACAGAATGTGATTGTTATTTGTCCAATAGTATGACGTTAAATTACTAATTTATTATATGAAGAATAATCAGGACAATCACGAATACACAGCATAATTTTTTCTCCGGCAGGCAATGAATTCCTTTTGGCTGAAAAAAAGCCCAGTACATTAAACAACTCGTCATCATTTCATGATTATTTGCTTCATGTTGAGCGAACTTCATCCATCAATTCGGATCGTTTAAATCGAAAGGCAAATTGCCTACGAATGAAGCAGACTTTTATTTGTAAATAGGATTACCCAATAGATGTTAGGAGGATGCAACGTGCTGGAAATTTCTTATCGTCAGCAGGCGAGCAATGATGAATGATGGACTTGGGAACCCAAGTCCTGTGTGCAAGTGGGAGAAAAAATTCTGGTACTTTTTGATCACGAAAAATGACCGTCACAACGTCTATGGGCTGTAATGTCCCCTAAGGATTGAAAATAAGCGGTGGAATGGAAGGGACGGTAATTCCGTGAGGGGGAGAAAAGAAAGTGGAAGTAAAAGCTTCAATGGTCATAGTGAGTCCGGAATATCGCGTTGCCATGGTTAGCTTCTCGAGTGCAGTGTAAAAAAGTAAATAGATAGAATGCCAGGTGTGAAACTCGACAGTCATCTATTGGAAGCTTCGACGGTGACCAATGCGAATGGGTATACTTAAGACCCGCGAGAAAACTACGTAGAAAGAAAGGGGCAGAATAATCGAGCTATTCTCGGTGCCCAGCTGCGAGTCTCAATGGCTTCCTATTAAATGTCGCTATCACTTTGGAATTGTCATACATTGCAGATAATTGGAATTTTCTAAGCTTTTAGTACCACCGAGATCATCAAAACGTTATGGCTTATTTCACGCGGGCCAAATTGCTTTCTGGCCGAGATAACGTTAGAGGTCCATTTAAAAGAAATAAAAAAAGTTCTAACACTCTGCGATAGAGGAATCGTGCACTCGGTGTCCTTAATTCTTTCGTCTATCTTTCAACGCTATGGGAAATAAATATCGGTCAAAACGGGCGTAAAAATTAAACGCTCATAAAACACAGAGGATTGAACCAAATTGACTTGAGGGTTTATACGCAGTTGTGCAAGGCCAAGATAGTGTTTTTTACGAATTTTCTCTGAAAAGGGATTTTATTTGACAAATTCAAGAAGTATTAATGAATGTAGTGGTAGATTTTAACTGTATATTGGCATTTATTATTTTTTTAAATTCTCATTTACACTGATCCTGTAGACGATCTTCTGAAGGTCCTCCAAAAAAAGGTGTCTGGCGATGAGCACGATATCTGCAGTTTGGATTATGTGAAAGAAAAGAACCAAAAAGATTCTATTAGTAGATACATAAATCTAGGTATTAATCGAAGGAATAGTGGAAATTTTAATTTTTTGATAAAATGTTGGCTTCAAACCGAAAAAATTCTAATTTTCGACAAAAATTTTTTGTTGGATTGTTTAAAAAAATATATAAATGATTGGGTTGAAAGACTGCAGTCGATGGCCTAAATAAGCACTATCGCAAAAAGTAAACTTGTATGAAAAAAACCCCCCATGTTATGTATTGATAATAAATATACATAGTACTACTACTAGGAATGATTATCGGAAATCTTACTTTTTCAATCAATACCTGAAGAATATATCTAAGAAGGTCGTGTTGAAATTGCAGACCGATCGGTTTAGACGTTTTTGAGAAATCGTGCTCTCCGAATTTGAAAACGGCGTTTTGAGAAAAATGCATTTAAAGTTTCAAAAGTCGTTTACACATCGTTTAACTTTTTTTTTCGATCTTATGGAGTCATCTCTGTCAGGGCCATAAGATGAACCCTCTGCATCATCAGCAGCTTTTAATATTCCGACTTGTTATTGTCTGCGACCTTTTTTTCCCTCGCGCGTGCTCCCATGCAGTCTTAAGTAGGATATCGTGACACGCTTTGCATCCTCCTTTTCGGCATGGGTATGGGCCCAATAGATAGTCCCAGTGCACCAGTATAATATAAAAGTAATTTTATTCCTGCATTAAACGAGCCAGCTGCAGGTTTAAATGGCAAAAAAAAATATTTCTTTGCCCTTAAAAAAAATCCGGCGGAACCCGCCACTAGATCATGGGTACTACAAAATAATCCTACGGCATTTTTGCTCTTGATCAATATTCTAGTCAGGAAACGTGGACAATGACAAAAGTCCAAATAACTACTCACAAATAACCGTCACTTCAAAAGTACGACTAACCGCCATTTCAAATTGAGAAAAGAAAGAAGATGTCTCCTACAAACTTTTCTCTCCGAGTCAAAACGGAAAAGATGCAGCGTGACAAAGTTTTCAATTTGCACTGATCGTCTTAATTTCACACAAATTTTTTTTTTCGAAAAAATCCGCCATCGGGGAATTAAAAAAGGAACAAAAAAGTCCCGAGACATTTTCCTCTCAGAACTAATGTCACAGCGCTACAACGTGACGAAATTTTTTTTTTTGAAGATGCAGAAATTTTAATGGTCATCTTCTTTATTGATGTTGAAATTTGTATTTCTCCCTGATCAGGGCCTCTTCAGATATTCATTACTTCCTGTTTTGTTTACATCGTTGTTGATTTCGTGACCTCTTCTCTTTTCTTTGGAGTATATCAATGGATTTATATTTTATATATGCTGGTTTGCAAGTCGTGTATTTCTCTGCTGTTGAAGTGAAGAGTCTATTCTTTTTTTTTTATTACTTGTTGGAAAGTGGTGACCGAGCTCTCCAGTCCTATATTGGATGTGTTTTGCTGTTTTTATAATGTAGTTTTATGTATAGTCGATTACATTTCGCTTTATTATTGTTTTAACCTTAATGCGAGTATACTGAAAATCTATTTTTGGACACTTAATGGCATTTTATGCGAACAATTCAACGAATGCATAAAAACGCTAAACGATCTCTTTTGTTCCCACGTTAGGAATACAAACTCGACAATAGTTATTCTCGGAAGGAATAATAGTTTTAAACAAAAAATTGCCACTGGCGTGACGCAACACGTGACTTTCACATCACGATTGTTAGTGTTGTGACGTTAGTGTTGTGACGTTAGTGTTGTGACGTTAGTGTTGTGACGTTAGTGTTGTGACGTTAGTGTTGTGACGTTAGTGTTGTGACGTTAGTGTTGTGACGTTAGTGTTGTGACGTTAGTGTTGTGACGTTAGTGTTGTGACGTTAGTGTTGTGACGTTAGTGTTGTGACGTTAGTGTTGTGACGTTAGTGTTGTGACGTTAGTGTTGTGACGTTAGTGTTGTGACGTTAGTGTTGTGACGTTAGTGTTGTGACGTTAGTGTTGTGACGTTAGTGTTGTGACGTTAGTGTTGTGACGTTAGTGTTGTGACGTTAGTGTTGTGACGTTAGTGTTGTGACGTTAGTGTTGTGACGTTAGTGTTGTGACGTTAGTGTTGTGACGTTAGTGTTGTGACGTTAGTGTTGTGACGTTAGTGTTGTGACGTTAGTGTTGTGACGTTAGTGTTGTGACGTTAGTGTTGTGACGTTAGTGTTGTGACGTTAGTGTTGTGACGTTAGTGTTGTGACGTTAGTGTTGTGACGTTAGTGTTGTGACGTTAGTGTTGTGACGTTAGTGTTGTGAAGTTAGTGTTGTGACGTTAGTTTGCGAAGTTGGCTTGTGAAGTACGTGAAAATGATATAAAAATAATTCGTAATTCTGTATGTATTTTCAAACCATTTCATGAAACTTCAACGAAATAAGCTTTCTATCTCACTTTACATACTCCGTATATGATGAGAAAGTACAAAAAACGGAGGGCTTGAGTTTTTTTTACACCTTTAGTACGAACAATTCAACAAATGAATAAAGAAAATTCAATGACCTTTGCGTTTCCTCTTCAGGAAGGCAAGCTCGACAAAATAAAATAAAAACAATAGTTTTTAAAAACGCGACGGCCGGTCTGACTTTTTCTTAGACCCATCTTGCCTCTACTCCATTTTATAGCTGCCACATGGAAGAAAAGAAATACACATATTCACGATACATAAAAAAGTGGCAACAAGAAACCCAGAAAATCGTATTGTCCGACAATTTCCAGAAGACAATTTAACTGGCCCTGTAAACGTGAGTTTACTACGTTTAGTTGTTCCGCTCTTGAACGGCATCAGGGTTCATCTCCCAATCTCTTCCTGTCGGCCACACTCGAGAAAAAAGACTCCGACATTCGTGCGAAATACATCAACAGATGAAAGTGGGCGAGAGCAAGACATCCGCTATATTCTTTTCTCGCTCTGGACACATATCCCGGGGGCGCTAGTCCTTTACTTGACTAGGGGCAAAGATTTTATCGCCCGTCACCCCGGGGGAAACAACTGCGTCCCTCTTGTTTATGTTTCCTTGCTTTGTCAACTCTACGAGTTCATACTTTCCCTGTATAAGTTATAGGCCAATCAGTCAATATATGTATAACAAGAAAGCATATTTGATAAGAATATTTGTCGGTAAACAGCTCGAAACATATTACATCATACAGATGAACAATTCGATTATACCCACTTCATCAGAAAAAAAAACTCTAGAAAATCTTATTTTATTAAAAGTCCTAATTTTTATAAAGAGAAATGACAGTAAAGAGGATAAAATAATGAATCATTGACGATATTAAAATTCGTCAAGGTTCAAATCGTCGAAATAACAAATGGTCAAATCGTTTAACGATTGGACAATTTGACCATTTGATCATTCAACGATTTTACCATTGTACATTTCGACTAATAAGCCAATCAACCATTAGACCATTTGACTTTTCAACCATTTGACCACTTGATCATTTGACGATTTAACCATTTGACCATTCGACCATTCGATAATTTGGTTACTAGACCATCATATTATTCGACCAT
Source organism: Tromatobia lineatoria (assembly GCA_949699805.1). NCBI lineage: Eukaryota > Metazoa > Arthropoda > Insecta > Hymenoptera > Ichneumonidae > Tromatobia > Tromatobia lineatoria. The sequence goes on along the minus strand of OX453039.1, from coordinate 14,493,486 downwards.
TGAAAAATATCTCATTCTTTTAATTTACTTTCCTACTATGTTATCATTTTGCTTCTGGACGACAAACAGCTGCGATCTTTTTGTTTTTGTTTCTTTGCTTTGTAAACTATAAGTTCATACTGTCCCTGTATAATCATAGTCAATATGTGTATAAAAAGAATTTCTTGTAAAAATTTCTGCTGTAAACATTTCGACACTTCTTACAGTATGTAGATAAAGATAAAGATTATACCTGCTTCATAACAAAAAAAACTCTGGATTATTTTTATCGCAAGGGCTTATTTTTAGATAGAGAAATGAGAGAAAGGAAAATAAAATGATCAATCCTTGACTAAATTCGTCTCATTGCATTAAAACTATGAATACATGTAAAGAAAATTAAAAAATGGTTATTATCATTTTCGAAATTTTCCATTTTTGAACTTTTCAAATCTGCATTCAGTTTCATTGATTTTCATATTTCAGAATAAGAAATTCAATATTGTTAAATTTAGTATTGGTTGATCGGTAACTATCTTCGCCTAATAGTGATCAAAACAACTATAATGTGTAAACGATTATTATTTTACATTGCATTGATTTTATAATTTATTCATAAACTTTTTTTTATTCGGAAGTTTTTAAATTTTTATAAAATAATTTTTTATCATACAAAATGTGTTTGGCTCATCACCCATAAGATCCCTAATTTTTGTTGTTCAAAATTTCCCGTCACCTTAAATACAAATTCTCGTTAAAATTCTTCCCTTGACTCGTGATCAAAGTTCAACATCTTAGCATCACAAGCGAATGACAGAATAATGAAAAAAAAAAAAGTAAAGTACGTAAAAAAGAGGCGGGAAAGAAAGTTGACCGCATTTTTACAGGAAGCTCCGAGCTTTTATCTCAAACTCAGTGGGGGAGTTGCCGAGAAAAGGAAAACCTGTCACTTCTCAGTGCGATACGTTATTTTACTACTTATTGTTACTTATAACCTTAATAGCCGTGAGGGTGACCGTCGTAACGACTCGGGATATTATCACTCTCGTCACATCGTAGTTTTCCATTATTTCTCGAACCCCCGGACAGCGAGGTCTCAGCAACGTTGTGCAACCCCTTACACTTCGTATTTTTGCAAGTCAGCAATAGTGTCGGAAGCAATACAGTGATTGGCCACTTTTATTAAGGGGCTACACCAGCGTAAACATTCTAAAATTAGGTGACTTGGGATTGTATTTTTTTTTTTTTTTAAGATAACATCGAATTTTTTTTTAATGAGTGATGTGTTTATTCATAAATTGACTGTATAAAATGATTGTTTGATACCAAAAAAAAATTGAATATAAAGGACTTATGGATTACTCTCCACACTGAAAAAAATTCAGTTGATTTATCTAAATGCGTTCCGTTGATGTGAGATTTTGTTAAGACAACCAACATTTGCTTAAATTAAATGAATTTCAGTTGAATCAACAAAATATACAATTTCGAATCTTTGACCCGTGTTAATTATCGCGCTTAGTTGAAACAACAGATATAAATTTAGTACACTTGGATAACGGTTGGTTCATTCGTATAATTGCTTATTTTGGTTGGATTCAACGGACAGTTTAGTCCGCTTATTTGATTTGACAAAATGATTTGTTGAACTGAATCCGAAAATACGTTTGGATATATTTGTGATTTCATTGAATCTTGTAATAGTTCTCATGAAATATCTGATGCAATGGAACTAAATCATTTAGCACATAAATGTGCATATTGGGTTGGATGAAAGAAATTCTATGTTAAAGTAACCGAAAACGTTGTTGGTAAAACCCCATGTGTCCGCAAAATATTTTGATCTTTTAAAATCCGCTGTATTTTGCAACAAACATGTATTGAATTATATTACGAATTATTTTGCAGAATATAAAGTGGGTGCAATGATAAGCTTTATAGCATTCGCCATGTTTCATTGAAATGATTCGTTTGTTTGATTTGAACTTCAATTTAGTAAGGACAAACAAACACACTTTCCCGAAAGCGCTGCTCTGCGAATCATTCTTCCATTATTATTATACCGGTTAGATATTCTAAATCAGCAAGTACTCGATAGCACAGTCAGTTTCAGTAGCGTTGTTAGGAAGTTAAGTATGCAGGTCGTGGGTTAAAGTTCCAAATGGTAAATTTATTTATTTTTGTTTATTTATTTATTTACCACATAAACGAGTCGAAACCCAATTACTAGAAACCAGGACATGCCCTGGAATCTATACATTTCAAACAAAGACAAGACAGCAGAATTACAGATGACGCAAGGGAAAACACATAATTACAACAATGACATTAATCGCTCAGGATGGACAATAACGCAGCTTTGTAGCGTTTCAAGGACAAATTAAAAATATTTGAGATCCACGAGATCCACTCAGTTTTTTGATAAGTCACTTTTCTTTACAATCGTTAGAATTCCCTTTATGAATTTAATCGTTAAATCCCTATCTCCTTGGCTCTTGATCGCTTCCAAATTCGCTCTGGCGGTTTCCAACTTCTTACGTTGCCCTTCGGTTTGATAACATCCGGTAAATACACGCAGTTCTATCAAAAATGAGGGCGGGGTTAAAGTTCCGAATGGTAAATACACGAAGATCTAAAATTCCGAAAATTAATATCCCACCTACATTTTTGACGAAATTTGCTAGAAAAATTTTCGTCAAAAATGTAGGTGAGATATTAAATTTCGACATTTTAGACCTTCGAATATTTACCATTCGAAACTTTGTCCCCGAGACGCAATGAAATCGGGGTTGAAGTTCCGAATAGTAAATAAACGAAGGTCTAAAATTCCGAAACTTGAAATCGCACCTACATTTTTGACGAAATTCGCTAGAAAACATTTCGTCAAGAATTCAGGTGAGATATTAAATTTCGGTATTTTGGAGCTTCGTGTATTTAACATTCGGAATTTTAAACCCGCCCCCGCGAATCTCGGTATAGGCAGGAAAATTTTAATTTTAATAGAAACTGTCAACTTGCATCCACTATCACTGGTAATGTCTCAATAAATAATTCTCGAGATGAAAAATATTTATTTTGATTTTTAATTCCACAATAAATGTACCGTATTTTTTGATAATGATCATTCCATTCGAGTAGTTTAAACAAATGTTGGTTTCCTTCAAAATTGGAGTCCGTATGTTTCAAGCCCGGTTGAATTAACTTAAGTCAACAAATTATGTTTCGATTCCAAACAAATTTTCATATTTTTCTAGAAATATTTATTTGACAAACATGATCTTCATTCCTCTGCAAAACAAGGTAATCGAAGCAACAAAATATTACTCTACTCAATTTAATATCAAATTGAAAAAATATTTCATTATTATAAAACGAATTCGATTTCATCAACTCAATATCATATTGTAAATACCGTATTTCATTTTACACGAACAACAAAATATTTTGTTCGTGGTATATAATATATATTTAAACGTATAGACCCATCAGATTTTGTTGAAGCAAACAAAATTTTGTCGATATTAGTTGAATTTTTTTTAGTGTGATGAAAAATGCCTCCCCGATTTTTTACTTCATTCAACAGCTGATAGAAAAATCTCCTTATGCGATTTTGTTGCAACAAACAAAACGTCGTTAATTCAACTGACTTTTTTCCAATAAGAAGCTCTTAAATAACAAGTTACTCCACTGCTAAAGTAGTTACAGCCGCTGGAATGGCTAAAACAAAAAAAAATCGAGTCACTGTTGAACTAATAGGTGTTGTTAATACCATAATTGAGGAGTTTGGTAAAATATTAAAATCTGATGAAATTGGCGAAGTTTGGAAAAAAAAATGAAATTTCGCCTCAAAAATTTTTTTTTCCAATGTCAAATTAACATTGTTCATCCAATTAGATAAAGTCCTAGATCATTGTAAAACAACATTTCTTCAGAACACGACGAGAAAATATCAAGTCAATGAAATTTAATATGGTAAAAGGTGTAAGCTTTGAAAAAAATGCAACAACATTCTTATCATACTCCGGAAGCTGTACACTGGTATAGTCCCTTTATTGACCTACTCCGCAGTAAATCCTGTAAAATTGATAGAATAACAAGTATGCCAATGACTATGCATCCTATTGTCTTAAGTGTCCAATCACTGGTGCATTCGGTGGATACGATGTTTCCAAACGCTGTGTTGTACCGGCAACACCACATCCAATTTGTGGGAAGGCAATGTCGTGCACGTTCCAGCACCGCAAACACCTACAACCATCAGCATCACCCGACAGCCGGTAAACTGATATAATTTACTCGATCGATGAGCCCAGCGCACTACCTTAATGTAATTCGATTATCGCCCGGATGCACATTGCCGAGCTGCTTCGCGGCTTCGAGGCGTCGTGTGATCACGTTACGTTATACTCAAGGATTGCAATATCTGATATAAAAGTGCGCAGAACGTGAGATATACTCTTACTTCGAATACGGATGTTGCACTGCATCTCTTGGATTGGCCGCAATGCACCGACAGAAACGATTTTATTGATTAATTTAATGATCAGTTAAAAGAAATACTTGAGTTTCAATACTATCGTTTCATTGAATGATCTCAACCCCAATGAAAAGTAGTGAAATTTAATCAACGAAATCATCTCTGTTTTTTTCATCAATGTCACTAAAGAAGGAGCGCCACTTCCTCGACCCCAGCTCAAAATCGTGAAACCTATTTTTTCATGAACCACCCGACAGATGAAGCTCAAATTCGGAGAGAACATGGCCAAGTACGGCAGAAATGGGCTACATTACAGGTTACAGGTTTTTACAAAATCGAAACCATTTATTCAGGAGAACGGGAAAACAAAAAAAGTGAGGTTAGGTGAGAAAGAGACAGATGTAACAGACCCAATAGATGTTCAACATGCATCGAATGGTAAAAGTCCCAACACTTGTTGTCATCGAGGATATGTTGTTAATAAATCAAGGAGACCGTTTCTTTAAAACAATGAAACTGTTTCTTTGAAATAATGAAGTTGTTTCTTTGAAACAATGAAACTGTTTCTTTGAAACAATGAAACTGTTTCTTCGAAACAATGAAACTGTTTTTTTGAAACAATGGAACTGTTTCTTTGAAACAATGAAACTGTTTCTTCGAAACAATGGAACTGTTTCTTTGAAACAATGAAATTGTTTCTTTGAAACAATGAAACTGTTTCTTTGAAACAATGAAATTGTTTCTTTGAAACAATGAAACTGTTTCTTTGAAACAATGAAACTGTTTCTTTGAAACAATGAAACTGTTTCTTTGAAACAATGAAGTTGTTTCTTTGAAACAATGAAACTGTTTCTTTGAAACAATGAAACTGTTTCTTTGAAACAATGAAACTGTTTCTTTGAAACAATGAAACTGTTTCTTTGAAACAATGAAACTGTTTCTTTGAAACAATGAAACTGTTTCTTTGAAACAATGAAACTGTTTCTTTGAAACAATGAAACTGTTTCTTTGAAACAATGAAACTGTTTCTTTGAAACAATGAAACTATTCCTTTATCATATACTCACTAACTAAATGTTTCGTTACAGGGAACAGAATGTTCTCTTTGAAATTTTAGTGCACTATTTCATTGAAATCAAATGAATATTTTGTTGAAATTGATGAAAACAAAATCAACGCACCCATTTCTTTGACGTCAATGAAATTTTTTCTCCTGGTGTGGTAATACCGATTTAAGGGGCGCGACTAGTGTGACGGCCCAGAAAAGGGCTCATTTTCGGGAATTTGTTGAAAGAAAAAGTATTGTATCAAATGTTCTCGAATTTTAAAGATATATTTAAGTGATTCCACCGAAATTGAGCCATCAAATTTTTTTATTCAAAAGATTCTTTAAAAATCGGCTTATATTATTGTAAAAACTTCACCAAATTTCATTAGATAAAATATATTTTGTCGTATCGAATTTCAGTGTATATATATTTTTTTAATGATGAGATATTAGAATTTTTCAATTTTTCGTTCAAATTTCTCTATCTCGAGACAGTTTTATCGTACATACATTTCTGGAAGATTTTATGGCCTGCAACAAAAAATGAATACAGATTTGTGTAGAACATTTTAGCTCTCATTGACTCATATTTTCTGAAAAAATATCAATAACATTTTTGTTTTCAGCGAAGGTCACTTATAAGTAAAAAGAAATTTTTTAAAGTTCATTGTATGAATAGCGATTTTTTTTAGTATGGTTTTCGGAGTTTATGGTCATTTTTACCTCCGAATCATTTTTATAAATGATGTTCTGCAACGTTGATCACGGTCGGAATGACGGCAAAAGTGACAAAGCTTTTGGTCCAGTGCTTGCGTGCTTTTTACGGTAATTTATAATCATTTCACGAATAAAAAGAATTTTGACATCATCATTGGGAATAAATGACACGCAAGCTCTGAACAAAACAAACTCCGTCGTTTTCGTCGTCATTTCAAGATTTTTTTTTCTCCATGTCACCGCCTTAATCACTTCTACCGCCCTTTCCACCCTTCCTCCTTCTTTCCCTCCACGAGCTCTTTACTAAGCTGACATAATTCTCAATGGACCCACGGCCACGTTAATGCATACACGGAAGTAACTTACTTAAGGGTAGCCAGTAACATAAAAAAGTCATAAAAAAAATTCTGTAGGTGATATTCCTATTTGAAAAATAATTAAAAAATCTTAAAGATTACAAAATATACAAATTTCATGATCCTAAGTACACTAAATTTCTTTTTTTATACAGTGCATAACGATTTATTTAAAAAAATGTTGTAACAATTGAATTATCAATTGGAACCAATTATTTCTTAAGAATTAATTATAATTTCGAGACTATTGTATATAAGACATATCCCATAATCGCATATAAGATTATGGTATTCTTCGTTGTTTTGGTCCAATTGACAGAAATAATAAAAAGACGATAAGAGAGTATGTCTGACCACACACTGACGTTTCTACTGATTGTGCGTACGAGTGATTAAACCGGCATGAACCTATACAGACCCCAAGTGCCACCAACAGCGATTCTCGAAAATGGATAAGCCTACCATTGTCGCCGATAATTTCCTCTTTAACTGCAATTAATCAGTAGTTTTTATCACCACTACCGTTGTCGTCGGCAGGGTGCTTTCCGCGGAGCTAAATTGAGATCGATCGGTGTACGTTTTACTACAACGCAATACTTCGCCTGCCCTTCTGAACGAATTCAATCATCGATTGGATGCTCATTGTACACTTCGGTCAACTTTAATTGCAAGTCGTATTCCATTGTCTGTCATTTTTATAATTTCTGTATGTTGAATACCCAATGTTTTTATCATTTTACGAATGCACCATAGGAAAATTACCATTTGGGTTTCACTATTTGTACGTTCAACCATTTGACCATTCGATGATTTGATCATTTGACTTTTCGAGGATTTGACCATTCGACATTTCAATGAGTTGAACATTCGTTATTTCGATGATTGGACTATTTAAACATTTGCTCATTTGACCATTTAACTATTCAACCATTTGATAATCCAACGACTTAACTATTTGAAAATTTGTCGACTTGTCCATTCAACAGTTGAGTGACCTAACGATTTGACCATTTGACCATTTGATCGTTTGATCGTTTGATCATTTGACCATTTGACCATTTGACCATTTGACCATTTGACCATTTGACCATTTGACCATTTGACCATTCGATAATCGGCCCTCTTAAACATTTGACAATTCGACGATTTGACTATTTTACTGTTCGACAATTTGAACATTTGAACACTTATCCATTCGACCATTTGATAATCCAACGACTCAACCATTCAATAATTCGGCGACTTGACCATTTGACAATTCGATGATTTGGCTATTTCACTATTATACTATTCGACCATTCAGAAATATTTCATTCTTCTAATTCACTTTCCTACTATGTTATCATTTTGTTTCTGCAAAAAAAAATCTTATTTTTATCATAACAAAATAATACAATGTTTCTATCTATTTTCGTTAATATTTCGATTAAGAAGTATTTTCCAATATAACGGAATCCCCGATAATTTGCATTGCTCAAATATTTCAAGCCGCACAGTCACTATAAAGCAATTTCTGATAACTGCATGCGAGTTGTTGGGATTTCTCTATCGGGAAACAAAGTATTCTGAACAACTGCTGTATAGGTATGAAAAACAAAGTTTTCATCAAAGCATAGCAGCATCTCTCGTTTCAAGCGCGCGCTACTAACTTTATTCTCAACTCTACTTTTTGCCAGTGTATATTTTCTTCCACCTCATACTTGCAAATGGACATATAGCTACGGTCGACTCAAACACCGACGCATTTTCCGCGTTAATTAATACCCACAATAATGAATGTTCGCTGCCCTGCGTTACGAAGCCTTTGGCGTTATTCTCGTGAAATCCACTCAATGAAATTCTCTCCGAGCTGCGCAACATGACTCCATGTGCTAAAAATTTGGAAGGTAAAATGAGGATGTGAAATGGATATCGATTTAACAGTATATTAAACTTCAATTCAATTCCGGTCGAAATTCAGGTTCAATAAAATCCGCTACAAAGCGCCGCTTCCATTAAATTTTTTATACGACAGTTATTACTTCATGACACCAGAGTTATTAATGGTATTTAAAATAATATCTAGCAATTAGATAGCAATTTTTTATTTAAAGAGAAAAAATTAGCATTAGGCTACTGGAAATAAATTTTTTCCCGTTTGTCACTTATAGAGATGTGACGAATCTTTATTTCAATAAAAGAAGGAACTTTAGTAACATAAATACAGGGAGGACACGGTGAAACTAGACAGCGCAAATGCGCTTGCGCGTCAAACCGACGGTTCTCACTCTATGCGTGCAGACCGAGTAGTAAATAAATCTTGGTTTCTGGCGTCTGCCCTACCAGCTCAGGTAACGTCCCTTGCCCCTACCACTACCCTTACTGGCCCATTCTGATGGCGCGTGGGGACACAGTCGCCGCTCGGATGAGACGCACTGGCGGCCGTAGACAGTAGCCAATCAAGCTTCCTAAATTCTTACGTAGCCGCATTGGACTGTCTAGTTTCACCGTGTCCTCCCTGTATATATGGGGCTATCAACCCTATTTCGACCAGGACTTGACCTTGACATCTCCGAATAGGCTCGAAAATTTTTGTAGGCCTAGTTAGACCCGCAAATGCACGTATTTTTTTATTTGTCTATGGTAATTTTTTAAAAATATATTTTCGAAGTGACATAAAGAATATCATCATTTGAAAATCTGGAAAAATTCTGAAAATACTTAGTTCGATATCAAAATTTTCTAGCTTATAGTCAAAGTGGGCAAGATTTTTCTTATTGTAGTTTTGAGCTTTTGTTAATTAAGATAATTATAAAAAATAGAAAAAAAAATGAATCTACTTTAGGGGATTAATTAAATGTGTATTTATGTGAAACCGGAATTCTTAGAATTATTTCAGATTTTTCCAAACTATGCAAATTAAAAAAAAAAAAATTTGTGAAAGTGCAATATCGAATACCACAACTTAAAAATCTGCAAAAATTCCGAAAAAGACTGTGTCAAATATAAATATTTTCGAACTCTTCGCCGAAGTAGGCAAAATTTTTCTTCTCATAGTTTCTAACATTTTTTTTTAATTTTCCGAATAAAAAAAAGCTTAAAAACGATGAGAAGGAAAATCTTGGTCACTTTGGCAATAAACTAGAAAATATTGATATTCAACAGAGGATTCTTCAGAACTTTTGCAGATTCTTAAATTATGGCATTCGACATTTCACTCTAAAAATATATTAAAAAAAAATTGCCATCGAAAAAAATGTGGTGCATTTGAGGATCTAACTGAGCTTGCAAAAATTTACGAGCCCCATATGACGCTGTTGAAAGCTCATTTAATAATACCAAATCATCAAGGCGACTAATCCTGCATGGCATTTTTTATTTTTTCGTCAGCCTCTCTGAGTTCTAAGTTGGCCTCTTTAACCCTTTAACAGCCATTGTAATATCATTTCCAACATGGCTGAATAGATTTATTTTTTAATTTCTAAATATCAATTATGATATCCTGAAAATCTGGCAAACGATACAATTTCATCGGAAATGTATTTCATATTTTTATTCAACGAAAAATGATACACATTTATACGTAATAAATAAAGAAAAAGTAAGTATCCCACAAGTACTATTTTTACACTATTTTTATTAAGAGACATGACCGACCATTTTTTTTCAAATAATTTCGTTAGCCGCGAAAGGTTAGCTCTGAATCAAGTAACTCAATTGCACGCTGTGATGTATGCGCTATTCTAGGAATTCTCTGATTCTTGCGGTCTTTGACCTCCACGGCGGATACTCATGAATTCGCAAGCTGTGTATTTCGGGTGGTTCAATTATCCAAGCCATAGATAGATTCAATGACTAAAATCGTTAATGATGTACTGAAACTTTCATATTTGGAGATTTGAGAGACCTCTATTATTTATTCATTTATTTAACCAGTATCAACTGGCCTCATAATTGGTCATACTAAAGTATCAACAAAAGGCTATGTCAATTTTTTCATATGTTCAATCCAATATTTAAAAACAATTTGAGTAAACATATCCCGGAAACTTGACGTTACAGGAAAAAAATGTCTATTAAATATCTGTTTAAATGTCATTTGAAGTACTTTTCATGTTCCGGTAGAACGTACACTGAAAAAAAAATTCAGTTGATTCAACTAAATGTGTTTTGTTGATTGGAGATATTGTCAAGTCAACAAACGTTTCTTTGAACTGAACTATTTTAGTTAAATCAACAAAATGAACAATGTTGACTCTTAGACCAGGGTTAATTATCGCGCTTAGTTGAAACAACAAATATGAATTAGTTTACTTGAATAACGGTTGGTTAATCCGAATTAATGTTTACTGTAGTTAAATCAAATCGACAGCTTAGTTCTTTTATTTGATTTGACAAAACATTTTGTTTAGCTGAATCTGAAAATATGTTTGGATATTTTTTGTGATTTGATTGAATCGTGTAATATTTTTGATGAAATATCTGATCGAATTGAACGAGACCATTTCGCACATCAATGTGTATTACCATGTGCCAGCCATGCGAAAAACCAATGACGGTCCAACACCTTTTTATGGAATGCCAACGACACCGAGCCACCCGTGCATCTGTACGACTACCAAATTCGCTGAAAGAGTGCTGCGCAGATAAGACAAACACCAAGAAAATATTACGATTTTGTAAAATGATTGACATATATGAACTTATATAACCACCTCTATCAATGTACTAAAGCAAAAATATGTAATTTAACACGATTTCCATCGCACAGTCGCTAAAAACCATGCTGTTAATGCAACTATAAATAAAAGATAAAAATAAATAAATAAATGTGTATATTAGTTTTGATGAAAGAAATTGTATGTTAAAGTAACCGAAAACGTTGTTGGTAAAATCCCATATGGCCACAAAATATTTAGTTCTTTCACAAACCTTTATATTTTGGAAAAACATATATCGAATTATATTAACCAATAATTTTTTTTAATATGACGTGGGTACGATGATAGACTTTATACCATTTGTCCTAATTCACCGAAATTATTCGTTCATTCGATTTGAACTTCAATGTAGTTAGGACAACTAAAAGTACTTTTTCGAAAGTGCTCAGTTCTGCAAAACTTTCTTTTATAATTATCATACCTTTTACATATTCTAAATCAACAAGTACTTGGTAGCACACACTGAGAAAAAAGCATGTCGTTGATTCAAGGATTTCACATAATAAAAAGGGCTTAGGAAGACTGACAACGTTGGTAATATGGTTTAATAAACGATACTTGTATGTTTATTAAAAGCAAACGTTGAAATCGTATATGCAACAATACGATATATTTGTAAATGTTACGTTCTGGCTATTATTCCTAATATAATTGATATTCATTTGATCCCCATCCTTTCCAATAAATATATATATGTCAAATTGACAAAATATTCCATTATTCTAAACTGAATTTGATTTCAAAAACTCAATATCATATTGTAAGTACTGTATTCCATTTTGCACAAGCAACAAAATATTTTATTCGTGGTACATAATATTTATTTGTACGTATAGATCCGTGAGATTTTGTTGAAGCAACCAAAATTTTGTCGACATGAGCTGAATTCTTTTTTAGTATAAGAGATGAAAAATGCATTCCGGATTTTTTACGTCATTCAACAGCTGATGGGAAGATCACCTTAATTACATTTTTTTGTGGTAATTCATTTCCTCCAGTCCTTCGAAGTCAGCAACCTCAAGTGTCAAATTTTTCCGTTCTTTCTTACGCATTGGCTTCTTTCGATTTTTTTTTATCGGTACCATGATGACCATCGCAGTTACGCCATGTAAGGCGTTTCATCGTTACTTTTCTTTCATCCCCGGAGGCTTTCATTCGACGCATCGAGCAACCCTAATCACCTTTTAATCCCAGTAAGCGGCTCAACCGCATCCACGCCCATTTTCAAGTCTCTCCTTCTGTAGACTGCATCCAAACCCTTCCAGTTTCTTTTTGCGACGATGTTCCGACTTCTATAATCCAAAGTCACGCGTGTCTTTATATGCCTTAGTAGACATGGGAGCTAAAATAAAAAAAAAAGGATGAAGAGGATTTTAAAAAAAAGTGAAAATGCAATAAAGGTGGCAGCCGCCGGTGCAACGAGCTCACGCGAATCCTTAGCCGTAGCTATTCTCAGGAGATCAGTGGCCTTTGTACTCGTCGCGTGTGTCTCCGAATGACAATGCAACATCCGCTTTATTTCGATCAACGAGCTACGGTTGGTTACCGCCTTATGATAAAAAAAAACGGTACACTGTAAAAAAAATTTCTGTTTTTCCTATAAAAACGTGTACGAATTTTCGAAGTTAATATGTTTGCAAAAATTTTAGTGTCCACTTTGAAACTTAAGACGCATTGTCACACACACGCGACGCACACGCACAGCGCATAACGCATGCATAACGCATAACGCATAACGCATAACGCATAACGCATAACGCATAACGCATAACGCATAACGCATAACGCATAACGCATAACGCATAACGCATAACGCATAACGCATAACGCATAACGCATAACGCATAACGCATAACGCATAACGCATAACGCATAACGCATAATGCATTACGCTTAACGCATTACGCTTAACGCATTACGATTAACGCATAACGCATAACGCATAACGCATAACGCATAACGCATAACGCATAACGCATAACGCATAACGCATAACGCATAACGCATAACGCATAACGCATAACGCATAATGCATAATGCATAACGCATTACGCTTAACGCATTACGCTTAACGCTTAACGCATTACGCATTACGCTTAACGCATTACGCTTAACGCATTACGCTTAACGCATTACGCTTAACGCATTACGCTTAACGCATTACGCTTAACGCATTACACTTAACGCATTACGCTTAACGCATTACGCTTAACGCATTACGCTTAACGCATTACGCATTACGCTTAACGCATTACGCTTAACGCATTACGCTTAACGCATTACGCTTAACGCATTACGCTTAACGCATTACGCTTAACGCATTACGCTTAACGCATTACGCTTAACGCATTACGCTTAACGCATAACGCATAACGCATAACGCATAACGCATGACGCATAACGCATAACGCATAACGCTTAGCGCATAACACATAACGCATACTCGCTTTCGCTCGCGCACTCACACCCACACTTAAACAATCTTACTTCCTTACATGTCTTTACGAAATTGCAGAAATTCAATACTTGATGTACTCGATGAGGTTTCGTTGTTACATTAATAAAAAAAAGTGGTATGTTCTACAGAATTTTTTCCCTCGAGACTTTCTTAGATGATGAATAGCTTGGAAAATTCAGATCAAAATAACCACCATGCTGTTCGATACCATTAGCTAAGAGCGTCAACGGCATTACACATTAGAAGTTCACTGAGGCTTCGATAAATCACGCACACAGAGAGCAAAAGTATCCTCAAGAGGATACTTCTAGAAGTCTGTTGGGAACATGCAAGGGTGTCGAGAAAGCCCACTGTACACAGTGCGCTTCCATCCAATATATATCGAGAGGTTCGGATAACCCGTCGACGACCCACATAAACGAGGAGATGGTCGACGACCTCGTGCATGCACCGCTGTCCAGACAGCTTTCTCTTACTCTCCCTCTCTCTTTCCCTCTCAGCGCCTCTAATACACTCTGTGAGTCTCTAATACTACGTCCAAGCGGGCAATTTCTTTTGCGAAGAGTAGTAGAGAGCGCAGCCAGCAACAGCCGTACAACTAACCGGGGCTAATAACGATTATTAGCGTCCGAGTCCAGCGTATGTCGATCGATCCTCGCGAACGCTTTTCAGCCGTCCGATAAAGCTTTTCCGTGAGTAACAGTGTTGCCAGTAGTTGCCACTGTATGTACTTGCACTTCCGGCACTGCCAGTGCAGCAGGCTGTACTCCGCTTCAAGAATGACAAAACACGCAAAGCTGGAAAATCCATGTGCGTCACTCACCGTGACACGCAAACGCATATGTTATGAAACTACAATGCATCCGACAACTATAATCATTGTGATCGCATATCTTATACTTTATAAAAAGTGTCGGACTAACTTTTAAGGCAACGAGAAAAAATTACCCCGTTCATTTGAAAAATAGTCATTTTTGCTTCACGCAATATTTTCATGGGCAAACTTTTTTGAACGTTCTTGCAGATGGGATTTTTTAAATGTCATAATATTACTTAGAAATTTAGATGAAAGTAGATGAAAACCCTTTTGATAAATCCAAATTTAAAAAATTTGGGAAATTGTTTAAATTTTATAATGTCGGTAACAAATTCAGTCGAAATTAATAAGTTACGAAATGTTGACAACGGAATTTTTTAAACTATTTTGTAAAAACTAAGATCTGTTATATTTTTATCGTAATATCTCTTTTATGATTGTAATATTACAAAATGGAATGTTGCAAATGAAATTCTCTCACCTTTGACAAACCTTTGACAAGATGTGTGGAGACTGACTAATCGCGTCATGTAACGACGCGTGCTATCGAGTCAAAGCCACTGAACGTGGAAACTCCATTAAAGTTGAACAGAGCGCAAGCGACAAATGTGTAACAATTTTCCGCCGAAACGAATTATGCGTCCCAATAACTCTGTATCAACGATTCCCATAATATGCACCTATTCACGCACACACATGCACACATACGTCTGGTTATTTGAAAAAAAAAAACTTTCTTCAATGTTTTGGACCATTTTATATGTTCTAACATGAAAATCACGAAAGAATTTTTTCTGCGTGAAAACAAGCTATATGAGAAAGCACAAAGAAATCTAATACAATCTCTTTTCATTTCAACTTGAAACAATATTTAAAAAAATTAGAATCCTACACATTGCTTCCTCATAGAAAAAACTTTGTGAAAGCCGAAATATAATGTGGCAAAATTGTGAAAAAATTGTTTTATGACATTTTACGTGATTTTTAGCGAAATGTGAGTTTATAAAAGTATTCAAAAGGCAACAAATTCGAACCGTTTACCGATCATTATGAAATCCAGTACGTAGATACACTAAATACTATTGATGGTCTGTAGAAAATTGTAATTCATCGAGTGATATTTTACGTGAGTTGGAGCGAAATGTAAATTTTTCGAAAATTGCCAAATCCCATAAAAGCCAAACCCATCGATAGATTGATCCTAAATTCATTACTGATCCTCATCCAGCATGACTTTAGTTGTAAAAAAATATTTAACTCAATAGCTACAAATTTCCGTGAGAAAGAGAAACTACAGACCATTTCTAAAAATTCGAAACTGAATAAAAAATCATTTTATGTTTGAATTTTTTTTAAATTACGGCAAACAATGGGATCTTCTGTCACCGGGTGCATACAAGAGTTTTAGCCCGATTAATAGAACCGTTCCTTAGATATACGCCAGCCCGACACATACACGGATTAATCCACCAAATATCGCATTAATATCAATCCAAATTATTAGTACTCATTTTATTCATGATTCGATTGACTTTACTGAAATCAATTAAAAAGTCCAAATTTGGACTTTTTATCTGCTCAGAAAAATACAATAACCTACTTTCGTTGAAAAATGTCCGAAATTTCCATTGACATTATTCATATTTACATTCGATGACATTTTTAAGGTCAAAAAGTCAAAAAAAGATTTATAAAGCCCTTTTCGATGCTGAACCCACTTCATCTTCGACATTTTTTATGTTTTTGATAGTTTAGAAAATTAACCAGAGAAAACCGAATTTTCGACTTGTGCTTTTCAAAACTCACATCCGGAGAATAAAAAAAATGAAAATTCATAATAAATAAAATACAGTATAAGTGTATACTATGCTAAAGTGATTCGATAGTAGTGGTTTTGAGTTATTTGATTGTAAATAAATTTCTCTGTTTTTGTGCTGTCAGTCGTTGATTTTTGGAGTACATGTTGAAAATTCGAAATTTTACGTAAATTTTCTGAAAAAAAAAGAGAAATTTTGAAATAAAAGTGAGCTAAGCATCGAAAAGGGCTTCTTGAATCTTTTTAAGCTCTTCTAACTTGAAAATATCGTCGAATGTGAACATACATCTTTTTTTCGGAACATTTCTGTCAAAAAATATTACTATGGATTTGGCTGATCAGATTCGGTCAGATGTTGAAATTTGAAATAAAAATTTCCAGTTGAAGACTAAAGTGGCGATTCCCTTCGGGAATGATGATCAAAAATTGAAATGTGAGCTTTGTCTGTATTTCAGTATAGTGAATCAAATCATAAAAAAAGAGCACCAGAAGTTTGAAGGCCAGTTTTTTTACCAATATTTGATGAAATAACCCACATACATTTTTTCTAACCCACTTTCCTTAAGACTTTAGGTGGTTCTAAGTATCCAGACATGAAAATCTCGAAAAACTAAAATTCAACGGAAACCTTCCTCGATGAGGAAACAAAATCACCGATCAGATTTGGGAGGTCGAGGGTCAGATTCAGGTCAAATTGGCGTGGATTGCACCATGTATCCGGCTTCCAAAACTCAATCGTCAATAATTCAAGAATCGTTCCCAGTTATTGGGCTAAATTTTTGCAAGTTTGTACTTTTTTTTATATAGTACACAATAGCGCACAATGAATTACCATACAGTGAACAAAAACGCAGTTGAATTCGGGATAGCAAATACTGCGACATCGAGCGTCGAGGTTGTGCCCCGTAATCTACAATCGGTTACATTGGTGCACACGTCAGCACTTAGCGAAGCTCCGATAAAGCAATATCGAATGTTATGCGAGCATGGATAGAGAAAGCATTTTTTAGTAAAAAGAAATGCACTTTTCAACGTGACAACGATTCGTTATCATTTTTCCGTCTATATCAGCAGCTTTTGTATTCGAAATTACAAAACTTTTAAAGAATTTTGCGATTGGTTAGACTCTTAAATGCATTAATTTTTTTTCTGTTATCTTTTCTATGGAAATTGTTTTGTAACATTATTTTAAACTGAAATATCGAATGTCATATCTTACAAATCTGAACAAATTTTGAAAAAATACTTTGTTGAATATCAAACTTTTCTAGCCTATAGCCAAAGTCGGCAAGATTTTTCTTCTTACAGTTTTGAAGTATTTTCGATTGATGAAAACCTTTGAAATGATAAGAAAAATCTTGGCCACTTTGGCTATAAGCTAGAAAATTTTTATGTTTACCAAATTTTTTATTTTTCAAAAAAAATTCAGATTTTTAAATCATGGCATTCGATATGTTACTTTAAAAGAATATTGAAAAAAATGCATGGAAAAAATTTTAAAAAATGATCTGAGGCATTTGAGAGTCTTAACCAGTCCTACAAAAAATCAGGAGCTGAATCAGGAAGATCGGATAAATTAATAGAAAC
The DNA here is from genome assembly GCA_949699805.1 of Tromatobia lineatoria. Lineage (NCBI taxonomy): Eukaryota > Metazoa > Arthropoda > Insecta > Hymenoptera > Ichneumonidae > Tromatobia > Tromatobia lineatoria. The sequence goes on along the minus strand of OX453039.1, from coordinate 14,475,531 downwards.
TACTTTCAAGTGTCGCTAATATGTGTCCAATTATGGGGACTTACTAGAGAGGTTAAGAAAAAAAAAAGTGTCTGTATTGATGAAGAATGCCTCATATATTAATTAAGTGCGGTCCAAAACAAGCCTGCAAAAAACCTTGCAAATCGAACCCTCATTATTTTTGGCTTTATACAAAGCTTCCTCTATGAGATAGCCACAATGGATGGAAATTCTCCCTCATAGAGGTAGCTTTAAAAAAAAGCCAAAAATAATGAGGAAGCAATTTTTAAGGTTTTACTTTGCGGGCTAGTTTTGAAAAACAATTATTTTACAATTCCGTATTGAATTGTAATTTTCATTTCAATATTAAAAAGTAAAAGATAGGAACAATACGATGCCATTGTATAAATTGATTTATTCAATTTATTTAATTAATTGTATGAATTGTCTGAAAAAGTAAAGTATACTCAATTTTTGAATAAGATCTGCATCATATTTTAATTCTCATTACAAAGCTTCTTTTTCATAAAAAAAAATAACTCAGTAAATAACCGTCACTAGTGGTTGTGCGGTCGGTGCACGGCTTTAGCGATCCCCCGAGTTAAGCAGCACTGTTTGCGGCCATAACTTGGATGGGTGACCGCTTAACCGTGCAACAGCTGGCTTATCAACCGGAGAACGGGAGGTCAGTTTTTCTGGGACCTCGGTGTATATGCTTAAGAGGCAGTGGTACATCCCCCCCCCCCCTTGCCCCACAGAAATTTCGAAAGCTGCTTTCTCCCAAACGATACGACAGATAGAGTCCGGATTTTCTAGGGGATACGCAGATGTATCGTAGAATTGGGCTAAGCTTCTGGCTCCGTATTCGACATGGCCGTTTATTTTTAAGAATTAAAAGAAAAATAGTGCGAGAGAGACAGAGCTATGTTAGAGAGAGACAGACCTACAGGCGTTTAGCATTGCACGTCGGAATTTCTGGCGGTGTACCACTGCCTCTTAAGTAAGCTCCTTCGTGTATACACCGGGAAGTTAGAAGAATATACGGCCGTCCGTACCGGTACGGGCTTATCGCAATTTCCCCGTGGCCGTGGCAAATGGTTAGCTTAGGTAAGCTTAGCGAAGTGCGGGTAGCGAGTGATATGAAGGGAAGCTGGGGGGAGGTTAATGTTCCGAATGTTAAATACACGAAGGTCTAAAACTTGCTGGAAAACATTTGGTCAAAAACTCAGGTGAGATATTAAATTCCAGATTTTAGACTTTCGAGCATTTACTGGGTCTGATGAGTTTATTTGAATCAATTATGTCGTGTATTTGGAATGAATGAAATCTCATTTCAATCGAATAGAGTCTATTTCGATGAGATGAAATTTTATTCTGATAGAATAGAGTCTGTTAAATAAAGTAGAATAAAAAGTTTCGGTTAAATAAAATACTATTAGGCCGGCCATTGAATAAATAATTTATTCAATGGCCAGCCTAGCAGGATTTATTATAATCAAATAGAGTCTGTTACGGTTAAATGAAATACTATTAGGCCGGCCATTGAATAAATTATTTATTTAATGGTCAGCCTAGCAGGATTTTATTTGATCGAAATAAATTTTATTTTATGTAAATAAAATGTCATCTGATCGAAATAAACTTTATCTGAACCGAATAAAATTTTATTGATTTGAAATACACCCTATAATCGATTCAAATAAACCCTTCAGACGCATTTCTCTGGGTGTACTATTCGGAACTTTAACCCCGATTCCCTCGGCTTTCGGAAACAAAGTTCCGAATGTTAAATACACGAAGGTCTAAAATTTCTGAATTTAATATCTTACCTCCATTTTTTTACGAAATTCGCTAGAAAACTTTGCGTAAAAAATGTAAGTGAGATATTAAATTTCGGAATTTCAGGCCGTCGTGTATTTACCATTCGGAACTTTAACTCTGTCCCCTCCCCTCTAAAGGGAGTTAGGTAAAAACCATCACGGGTGTACCTCGGAATTGGAACTGAAAAAAAAAAACTTAGTAAATAACCTTGTGTGATCCCGAGATGCATCATACGCTCTTTCGATGTACAAAGCGCATCCAGATGTATAAATGTACAAAGCGCACACTTTGACCGTAGAGCGCCAATCATTCCATTTAATTTCGACCTGAAGGGTCAAGGGTCGTTCCAAATACGAAAGCGAACGAAAAAAAAAAAAAAATTTAATTTAAATTGGCATAAAATTTAAACGGCTGTACAGATTTGCGTCAAATTTTCTACGAAAATATTTTTAGATGATATTTTATATGTTCACAAAGTTTGGGATAAGTCCGTGAAAAATTTTCAAAAATTTTTTATTGTCGCAACGGCTTTTTTCTATTTGTATTCACCGAAATCGAAATTTAACGATTTATCGACTAACTCCTTCGACTAAATTCATAGTTGATAATCAATAATAGTTCACATAATGGTTCGATGGTAGTCTATTCACGTACAAAATTGAAGCCCGATATCTCTTAATTTGGCAAAGATATAAGGTGAAAACAATTTTTTCAAAATTTTCGAAATTTTGTAAAATTTAAATTTCCCAACCGATTTGTGTCTATTACAATCTCAAACGTTGTTATATGACAACCCACTTGTATGCAAAATTCGACCAAGATACATCGAAAATTACGAGAGTTATCGTGCTTACAAGAAAATCTGCACATACACTGAAGTTAAAATCTCGAAAAAAAAAATGTTACGAACCCAAAGCTTCCCATGAGGAAGAAAAAAGTGAAATTTAAGGGGAAAACATAAATGTCACAATTTAATCTTTCAGGGAAAACCCACTATTAATATAATGTCATCCTTAACATATTTCAGGTTAAACAAAAAAAACAGATAAAAAATAGAGGGTGAAATTGCCCGGTAGCCATTCGATAATTTTTTGTATGGTAAATAAACTTCATACCTAAAGTATTGTGGTATTTTTCTAGGTGGCGGTTATATACAAACTCTTCCCTGTACTATAACAATGAAACTTTGAACTATAAAACTGCAGACCGTATCGTTCGTTGAGTAACACCGTGGAAACTTGCCACATTGAGTTTCTCGTCGTGTCGACGAGAACTAAAATTTTTGTCGACGGGATTTTCCAAGCATTCTCGAAACAGAGATAGAGAGAGTCATTTCTGTAGTGTTCGGTTTGTGCACGAGGACGACGAGGGTCACGAGCGAACGGAAAAGCCGAAGGCGATGCGAGAGCGCTGGTCGCAGTGGTAAAATCCCGGAATAGTCAGACCGCAATGGTACGAGTCCCTGCGGCGACGATGCCGCTACAGAAATGGTAAACTGCCGTTTCGTTGGGACTCGCCTCGCCTGCTGATGCACTCCGACACTACTGTTGCTTGCTGCTGCTATTATCTATATCGATCGGTGCACATTCACTCCTCCGGGGCATTAATTCCGTTAATCCAGATGCTGACCGATATGTATGACGGATTCCACATGAATACAGCGACCTCCAGACATCAATATCTCGGATCATTTTGCAATTCGAGTATGTTCTGTACTGTTAAAAATTCTGTGTTAAAATCAACACCAAATCAGTGTCTATATTAGGGTGTCCCAAAAAGTTTTTCTTTAATCTCTCGGCTGTTGATTGCAAAGTTGACAAGCATGCAAAAATACATTTCTCTGGAAGGGAGGCTCTGTATCGAATTTTTTAGAGGTCGCTCATGCGAGATTTGTATTTTAATTTCTATTAAAACGTAAAGAATTTATTAAATTTACAGAATAGTATTTATTTTTGAAAAATTTATTTATCAAACCTTACCATTGGTCATAGTTGATCACTACCAATAATTTAAAGATGTACGAGCGGTACAGTCCACCTAAACGTGAGATTCAGAGCGAATTTTGAACACTTCTCCATGCGTTAGAAATTTCAAAAAAATCAAGAATATGGAAGGTGCTGAAAAAACTAATTTGGTACAATAATGATTCCAAGATGTTATTAACAAATTGATGAAAAAAAAAATGGTTCTATACTTTATCCGTCAACCCAATTTTTTTTTTAAATTAAAATGAATCTCCCATGAGCGACCTCTATAAAATTAGGTACAGAGCTCCCCTTCCACTAAAACTTAATGCTGCATATATTTCAACTGTTCAATCAACAGCCAAGATTTTTTTTTTTTTTTTGGTACACCCGAATCTATATAGATCCACACCAATCGCGGTGACAATGAGCGGTGTTAAACAAATGGTATTAAAATATGATGACACCGATTTGACACCGCTCGCAACGTCACTTTTAACACCAGCACCGTGTTACAAATTGAATACTACCCTAGTGTTAAAACCTTACTATATTCGGGTGTTAGAAGCATTTTTTTTTTTTACGGTCAAGAAATTTTTGAACGAGTATTTTTTTATTTTTTTTAAATTCAGAAAATTGCAAAATTTGGTAAAATATAATTGTCTGTGCTGTCATACGCTTGGCTTATATCAAAGGGATATTTATGATGCAATGTTGCGAGGTCTATAACTAAAAACATTTTTTTTTGTAATATTGAATGCTTATAGTTCCTCGTGTAAATACGCTGTGTGCCACTCCTCAATAATTGCATAAGGCGCATTATAAAAAACAAAACTTTTTGTATTTGATTAAAAACGGGCAAATCTGTCGTTTCGTCGAGTTTTGATACGACGAAAAAATCTTTTCTGTACTGATATGAGTAAGTTAAACCATCTACTTATAGAACTAGCTCGAGCATTGCAATGTTGATCTTCAAGTTTTTCAGTGCATATCGTTTCATTACATCTTCGAATTTCTGGTAGTTACCGGAACCAAACGACGAACGTGCGCAAACATTCGGGACCGACTAAAGTGATGTTATTATGCTTCGACGATAACAGCCTGTGATATTTTAATTCAGATAAAAGTTTGGCAGATCCTAACTCGGGGTCTGAGTCTACCGATGCCAAATATTCCATTGTTATCGATCCTTCTATATAGGAAAATCAAACATTTGGAATTTTTGTATTTTTGTCCGTTCAAATTGCTTCATCAATGCGTAAATTGATGAAGCAATCTGAAAGGACGATATTTTAACGATTTGTTTAAAAATTAAAAAATGAGTGCGCACTATTTCGTGTGTTCCGTGGATCGGAAAACTCACGATTTAAATATTTAGACGTTGTTTAGTTGTTAATACTTAGTCACAATTTACGCTTAAATCAGTGAGACAAAAAAAATTGATATCAAATCGATCACGAAATCGATAAGAACTTTTCTGAGGTTTTTCGTCTTAACGCGTCTCAAAAAAAGCATTTTTTGTGGCCAATTTATGATCATGATTTGACATACTTATTTTTACGTGGGGAGAGTCATTTTTGCAGTGTTCGGATTGTTTTATACATCAACTAAATGTCATTATTATTCGAAATAGTAATAATAGGATCGGTTTGAAGGATCGGATTTTACAGGAATCTGAATTTTTATGTAATGAATTCAATTTTCGGCAATTTATTTAAAAAAAAGATAACCAGGTATGTATGTGCTCCTTCTCCATTATTTATCTTCATATTTTACGTAGTTTATTCTATGAGTTGGTGAGGGAGCCACAATCGATAAACACTCTACAGAGATAGCTTTGTGAAATGTGGAAAATATTGAGGAAGCAATGTGCTAGTTTTTACTTTGCATCCTTTTTTCGGTACTGCAGAGCGGAAACTTTGTTTTCATAACAGTTTTTCTATTCTCGACATTTTCATGTCAGGATATGAAACAGGATGTATATCATAGTCTGGAATATCGAAAAAAGTGGTGGAAAGGTGTATATATCTATGTGGGGTACATATCAATGTGACCTTTCGGATCTGGTCGGCGGTTTTTTTAATAATGTTGTTCCAACTCTAAAAAGGAGGCACGATTTTTCCTAGATTTTTAAAAAGATTTTTCTCTACTCATCACCTTTTTTAAAAAAAAAGTTATTTGTAATGTAGAAATTTGAGTTTTTCGTAAATTCTTTGCCACATTGCGAAATGTTTAAGCTTGGACTTAAAGTGGGCGTGCGTTCCCTTCGATTTAGAAAAAAAACCTTTTATCGAAAAAAATCTTCCGTGCATCCTCGAAATAAGATAGTGACCAGCGTGAAAGTAATTATGTCAAATTGAACTCTCAAATCGACGTATGTCAAAAAGTGCTTTTTTTGCGATGCTTCAAGACGAAATATCTTTAAAAAGGCTGCAAAGTAGAACTTTGCAAATTGCTTTTCTTCATTATTGTTGGATTTTACAAGTTTAACTCTATGAGAAAGTATGCTAATCTATTTGGCTTCCTCATAGAGGAAGCTTTGTAAAAATTCAACAACAATGAGGAAGCAATTTGCAAAGTTCTACTTTGAAGAAATTAAAAAAAAAATTCAAATAGCATTATTTTTCAACCCCTTGATAGATTATCGCTAAGTTTTAACTGATGTTTAGTTTACCCACCTTTTATTTGCATCACAAATTTAAGCTATATATCCTCAAAATTGTGAAAGTTGGAACGCTAAATCTAATTTTGCGGAAAATTCGAAATGTAATAATTTTTTAACACGTCGACGGATCCGCACTAAACTCAAACTCATGATTTTTTTACCTACACTTTACTTGTGTACCAAATTTGAGCCCAATATCTCCAAAATTACGGAAGTAAAAGCACGAACAGAACAGAAAAAAAAACGAAAAATAAATTTTTTAATGCTATAAATTCGAAACCTCTCGACGGATTCATTCTACATTAAATCCCGTACCTTTTTAAACTACAGTCTATTTGTGTACCATATTTGAGCACGATATCTTTAAAATTTCGGAAGTTAAAGAACGATCAATGAATTCAAAATGCCATTTTGAACCTCTTAACGGATCGACGCTAAATTCACTCCCAAATTTTATTTAATAACCAAAGCCTAAGCCAAAGCTTTATTTCAGCCAAAGTCAAAATAATATGTTTATTTAATAAAACTCCACTTGTGGACCAGATTTTAGCACGATATCTTGAAAATTCTAAAGGCACGAACAAAAAATTTCAAAAATTAGAAAAATTACATAAATTGTAAACCCCTTAACGGTTTGACACTAAATTTAATCTCGAACATTATTTGATAACAGTTCACTACTGGTCTTTGGACCGAATATCATATTTGAGTCGGATATCATGAAAATTGCAGATGTTAGAGCCCGAGCTGACATTCCCGAAAAAAATTTGCATACCATAAATTTCGAACACCTTGACGTATTAACTCTTAAGTTCAATTACATACCTTGTTTAACGACCGTTTACCCGTTGTTAAAATTTGAGCCCAATATATTAAAAATTAGGACGATATGAGAAGGAATTAGGAAAAATTGTACACATACGCACGCACGCACACACACGCACATACGCATACAGATATTTCGTAAAAACTATTTTTCTCATCGTTTTAGACCATTTTAAGTATACCGACATAAAAATCGCGAAATTTTTTTCTCTACAAAATCAAAGTTTCCTCTATGAGGAAGCCAAATTACAAAGCGAATTTGAGATCGATTTGATATCATCTCTACTGACCGATCCGAGCACAAATAGTGTCTCGATTTTAGTAACTTTTTCCAACATTTTACGGGGGATCGAAAAATTAACGATTTGACTAATTTCGGTGCTGCTTAAAATGAAAGTTACTAATACTAAATCAGGATATATGTGTCAATAATGTTAATTAGTAAAACAAAAAAAAATTGTTATGAAACCGATGGCAAAATCGTTTTAAGCTTTTTAGGATTTTTCAACGTAACGTGTCTCAAAAATGGTACTTTTTCGTGACCAATTCATAATAGCAATTGGACATGCCCATTTATACGTGAGGAGAGTCATTGTTCCAGTGTTCAGTTTGTGCACGTGAACCACGACGGTCACGAGCGAGCGGAAAAGCCGCCGTCAGTGCGAGAGCACTGGTCGCAGTGGTGAAATCCCGGAATAGTCAGACCGCAGTGGTACGAGTCTCTGCGGCGACGCCGCAACAGGAACGGTAAGCTGTTCTCTCGTTGGGACCCACCTGGCCTGCGGATGCACGTCGACGCTACTGTTGCTTGCTGCTGCTATCTATATCGATCAGTACACAATCACATCTACGGCGCATTGATGCCGTTAATCGAAAAGTGGATGAACATGACCCTAGATGAAGCATTTCAATAGAGCTTTAATGTCATGAAACGGTTCTGCGTAACGTCTGCATGCACGGTTTTGCACGTATGTGGTTGATGCTTATCACTAGCTGCATTTGTAACGAAGTTCGAGTGAATTGTAAGTTTGTGTGTTGATAAAAAATGGATTCAACGTATTTTAGATTTGAATATATTTAAGTGATTGTGCACTGAGAGAAAAGCATATCGTTGACGTAACGATTTCACATGATAAAACGCATATGGGAAGGCTTACAATGTTTTAAAGTTGAAATGATGATAATATGGTTCAATAAATGATACTTGCAAGTTTATTGAAAACAAACGTTGAAATCGTATATGCAACAAAATGGCATATTTGAAAGTATTGGAATAGTTTTTTAAGCCATTATTATTTTGATAGTTGCTATTATAATTATATTTGCTATAACTATGAAATATAGATGTTCCTCCTGAGAATTATATTAATGGTTGGTTCAACTATTTTCTTATATTTGCTATAACCATAAAATATAGTCGTTCCTCCAGACAACTAGATATTATAGTTGGATTATCGTCGGACTAACTATTTTTATAATTAAATTACGATATTTTTCTCTGAGTGAGATTTTTATAATTAAATTACGATATTTTTCTCTGAAAAATCTGAGATTTTTTTCGGTAATCTTGTTGATGGCGTTTGTTGATTGACATCTTTATCTATTTACACTCCTGATGTGTGATCTTCAGATTCTCATCGTATACGATGTTCCCATCAATGTCTCGAATTTCCGTGGGCTGTGATCGCGCTATACCTTAACTGCAAGGTGCTCAAAGGATGGGAGAGGTCGCAAGGGACAAATAGACACATGCTTAACTATGCACTAGACCGTGAGAGTCGCCAGACGACCGGAAATACACTATAAGCCCTTAGCAAATTAGTTCAGCGCAAACAATCATAGCTGCTAGGTATTCCGGAGGTATACCGAGGACAAAGAGGGAAACTCGAGGATAAAGAGCCTCTCCGGAGGAAAAAAAAAGGAATTACGTGGGAAAAGTGGGAATTCTGAGGTGGACATGGGAAACCCGAGATAAAAAAGGGAAAACATGATCCCTTCTTCTTTTCTCCTAATCCCTAGGAGAAAATTGAAATCCCAAGAGAATAAAGGGAATCTCGAAGAGAATAAAGGGAATCTCGAAGTGAAAAAAGGGAATCTCGGAGAGAAAAAGGGGAATCTTGAAGAGATAAAAGGGAATCTCGAAGAGGAAAAAGGGAATCACGAGAGGAAAAAAAGGAATACTGAGGTAAAAGACGGAATCCCAAAGGAAAAGAAAAAATTTCAAGGGAAAATGAGGAATTTCGACCGAAAAGAGCAAATGGTGTTAATGATGCTGCGGACGGATTTCGCGAAAGATAAGAATGGATAATCGGCTATTGGCGGTCAAATTGGATGATGTTATTCCATTATATTAAAGAATTTTTATTATACGTTCGACTCTTGGTGTGGGTCCTTTTTAATATAAACATATGACTGTATTCATATTTAAGTATATTTAAGTAAATCTCGGGTCATCGGTATCTCTGGCGTTTGCACTGTTAAAAAAAACTGAAAGTTTTTATACATAAGAACGTAAATTTAATTTAATCACAATCGTGATATAAAATTTATGTAGATTTTTAGTAAAATTACAGTGCATTATGAAAAGTAATGTACTTTCACATTAACTTAACGTAAATTATTTGAATTACTGTACCATACTTTAATTTTGCATCCGACTTGTATAGAAAATTTATTATACCAGTTTATGCATAAAAACTCCCTGTACGGATACAATTAATTTCAAGTAGATTTTTTTAAAAAAGTGTACGTGTACTTCGCGTTTCTTCTGGCTGTTTGTTTGTGTTTGAGGTCACCTTATTTCGTTGTTAATTGATCCTTTTATTAAGGCACTACACTGAACTACTTATTTTTTAATTTTCTTTTTTTTAATTATCGTTCTTGGAATTAAAAAAAAAGAAAATTTAAAGAAGGCCAACATTGACAGAACAACTACGCAATAAAATTTCTGAAGAGGCCCTGAACAGGGCGAAACGTAAAAATGAATAAATAAATAAATTTCATTTGGAAAAAAAACATCAACCACAAGCCGTCATTCACCGACGCAACACTTTGAAAATATCCTATCAACGGCTAAATCAACTTACACTTCATTCTTTACTTAACACAAATTTTAATGACCATCTCATAATTATATTCAACACACTCACGCCACTCAAGTCATTAAAGCCGGCAAGAGCCTTCATTTAGAACTGACTTCGAGCTCTTTTCATTCGGTTACTTAACGTAGATGAGAGAGCCATTAATTTTGTGTACAAAGTACAACTACTTGACGTACAATTTGTGCAGTATTTGGATTTTTGCCGCTTTTGTGAGGCTCGGAAAAAAAATTCAAAGTAATTGTGCCAAAACTCCCATGTTATTTAAATAGGAAAATGTTTGTACTTACAGGCACGTTGTCCGTTGAGATAGGGCTCTTAAATTTTAACCAGATTTTTTAAAATTTATTTCGAACAAAATCAAGGGGCGTCTCGGACAAAATCGCTCAACATCGACATTAACGACCACCCTAATGTATACATTGAAAAGGACCCACACCAAGGGTCGAAATGTATAATAAAAATTCGTTAATATAATGGAATAACATCATCCAATTTATCCGCCAATAGCCGATTATCCACCCTCATCTTTTCGAAAAGAGCAAAATTCGAGGGAAAAGAGCAAATACCGACTGAAGGAGGAAATCTCGAGCGACATGAGAAACAGGAGGGTATCCCAAAGGAAAGGTAGGAAATCCGACTGACGGGAGGAAAACCCAAGAGGGACGAAAAAGACAGAAGAGACAGATAAATCCAACGGGAATAGCGCGTCGCCAACGGAAAAGAGCAGTCACTCCCACATAGGTTTTGCTTATGATAGAACGGAAGCGGCCGATGAACGGACTCATGTCTGTGTATCGACAATCGATGCCCCTATTATCGGCCAATGCTCAGCCGACCGTTGATACGCCAAGGGTCGGCTCGACAATTATAGGCGAATGCTCTTCCGACTGTTGGATGTCAATGTCAGGCCAATTATGAACGCCAATGTCGAATCAATGTTGGATGCCAATGGCGGATCAATGTTGAAAAAACTGCAAAAAAAATTGTCTGTAAAAAAAATTTCTTGTATGAGAAATCAAAATATTATGTGCAGGATTTTGTTATCAAAATGAATTTATGAAAACTGCATCACAGTTAAGAGGGGGGAGGGGGGAAGGGGGGCGTAAGTTAGCTATTAGAAATTATTCTTCTTTAAAAAGTATTTCGCGAGATTTTATCGAATTGCTAGTTGGTCCATTGTTGTCATGTTATTCGCGCTGTGATTGGTCCAAATCGGCGCGAGATCAGATCGAGACCAAGTTGGCGCGAGATTAGATCGCGACCGGGACCGAGTTCGTTGCTGTCACGTGAACGTTTTGAGTCTGGCGTGAGCTCTGTAACCTTGCCCATATTGCATGCGGTTATCCAAATTTCTTATATTATAAAAGGTTTCCAACTCTGATATTGACGGTTGCATACGTATTAATCGGTACGTGCTTTCGTATAGCAGCCGTGAAGTTCGAGTTAGCGAAGAGAAATGCGGAATATCACATCAATGTGGTACCGATAACCCCTCATATATTCTCCAGGCCGCAAAAACCTCTTAAAACGGTGGGTGTGAGGATAATGATAATTATATAATTTTCATTAAATAAATAAATAAATAAATAGAGGCACGAGGATTAATCTTTCCGAATTTTGTTTTAGAATTCTTTTAGCGCAATGCAAGCTACCGTGATACCGTGATCGCAATGCTAATGGAAATATAGTAAAAAACGTTGTTTATAAAGAATTATATTGATGAGCAAGGATTTCATGCGAATGACGACGAATACAATGAACTTCGAAATCATTCCGACTACACAATTGCTGAAATTTACACAAAGATTTGAATCTAAATACTAACGATGTTAACACAATTTTATAGACAAGTGAAGTCGGACAGAACGATGCATAAATATAAAATATATTGAGACTCATCTATTCATTCGATTTTTCTACAAACCGAAAATCGGCTCTTCATCAGCATGGGATAATATATACTTATATACTATATACTTATTCAATGGACCAACTCGCAATTCGATAAAATCTCGCAACACACTTTTTAGAGAAGAATAATATACAAGAGCATTGTAGCGACACACGTCATCACTCGCGCGCGGGGTTTTCTAGTTCTTTTAAAAAAATCAGTGGGTAAAATATCTCGCATTTTCGATATAAGTATTGTAGTCGGTTTATTCGTTCTCTGATTGGCTGACGGGTTGCCTAGGTGCTATCGAACGAGCAGTTTCAGTCGTGTTATCGTATTTTGACAGTTCTCAGGAAGTGAGAAAATAATGTTGACTGCTGTTCTTTGCTCCGTTTGTACAGATAAATCATTTAAGAAAATTGTAATTTTTCAATGACTTGGGAAACATATTTTATGAAGTATAGATATTTTGCGACAATGGTTACCTCATTATCAAGTTCCGCTATTCAATGAGCAATAATTTTTTCATTAAAATATATTCATTTATTTGTATTTCTTGTAATTATAGAAATAATTTGTTTAACCAAGGTGGTGAGTACGCGCGCTCCTGCTAGTCGTATAAGAAACCTGAAAAAATTCACTAAGATACCTTTTTTTGTTCATTACAATATATGTATTTTGAAACAAGAAAAAAAATCGGTTTTTCGCCACTGTCGATTTTGTAGAATACACCGAAACAATTATATGAAAATTGAACCACGCTTGATTGTTGAGAATAGTATGCAAAGCACCAAAAAAAATTGGCAGGTCAGAATAATTGAAATTGTAGGATAAAATTCATTTTTTCGATTCGTGGGCGATAAATTTTTAAAATTTTTTAGTTCTATTATTGTTCCTCGTGATTTGCAGTTGAATCGATACAAATTAGGCCCTGTAATATTAATAACTTTGATGGATCTTTCCAGAGATATGATTTTTTGAAAATTTACTTAGTATTCTTTATAATATTCAACATGCGAAGCGTCTAATCGAATGAGCAAGAACGAGGCGAGAACACGATTGGCAACAAAAAGAGGGATTATACGGAGCGGGTAAATTCTGATTATTATGTAAGTTCAATTCCTATTTTTAGATAGGCTTCCTAACTGAAACCTACGACACAATGAATTTTTTTGAAATCTCATTTCTGAAAATATCATCCAAGACTATTATTATAACAGGACGTAATTGTCATTAATTTAACTGCGGCTTAAAAAAAAATAGTGGCACTTAAAAATAAGAGAAATGCATTACCCTCAATTAGAAAAAAATGTATCTCCTCCTACAATTTTTAATATTCTAACCTGCCAATATTTTTTCTTGCTCTGCATACTATTTTCAACAATCACGCGTGGCAGATTTTTTATATAACTTTTTTGGTCTATTCTACAAAATCGTTAGTGCTAACAAATCGATGTTATTTTTTCGGTCCACAATATGTTATCGAGACTGAAAAAAAAGGAGTTTATGTGAATTTTATTCAGATTTTATGTACAATTATTTCCAATAACACCCCCTCGCCGTCCCAAACAAAATAAAAGCTCCATTGCAAACTTGCAACAATTAACGCGCCGAATGTGAAATGTTCAGGACGTGACTGTTGTCACCTTTCAACGACGCTTTATCTGCTGAATGGGTTTTCACGTGTACATTTACTCGCTCCCTCTCTCTTTCTCTCTCTCTCTCTCTATCGCTACCAATTTCCTGAACATAGTACAGAACTCGTTATCGGAAAGGCTAACGTTTGCTTCGACCTATCTTTTTATCACTGGCTACACACGTTCCCCGTTGCCGGCAAAGTCAAATAACAGTTGACGTCAAGCTCTCATGGACGAGAGTGCGATACAAACACATAGTAGGAACAGCCGGCGTGTACAGAACTCGAGTGAACGGGGTTTGCCTTTGTAGTTGGTTGCATCGATTATCTGATAAAAAGCGGGGAAACGTGGATAGAAACGCATTGATACCTGATCCCCATTGAATATCAATAAATAATTGGTTAATATGTTTACCTACCGGGAAAACTCGTCTAGACGCTTCACCAAATTTGCGTGGGTACATAAGCGGATTTATTCTCCAATAAATATACAAGTGACAAATGTAATCCAACACATATTATATCATGTCAACAATAAAAATGGGGAAAATTATTTTATTGACGTTATGTCGGCTTTCGTGCCGATATAAACGCAGACCGATATTTCCAGCCTCATATTCTTGGAGGGAAAACAGTTTTGCTGGACCAGCAAATCTTTCGCTGAAATGATGATACAATGAGAAAAGTAATTACCCAGTAAACACGTTTTTGAACGGCAATGTAACATGGAAGTTACATGTGATTGTAACAGTGTTACCCTTATGATATGTCGAGGATATATAACGTATGAGTAACATTGTGATGTTGCATTAGTTACATACAGGTGATGTTACCGTTATGTGACATGTTTTCGTTGCAGTTGCATAACAAAAGTTATGAAACTGCAACGCAACGTGCGAGTAACAATAGGAACGTCACTTTCGTGACAGGAACGCACTGTTGTAGTGTTGTAACGTGGCAACATAACAAGTATATTGCAAACAATACGTAACATACATATTACAGTGGTTATATTACACCGTGAACATTCACGTTGTGCAACTGTTAAATACCGTAGTTCCGTTCCAGTTATGTAACGAAAGTGTGTAACTGTAATGTAACATGTATGTAACGACTGTAAGTCACTGCAGCGATAGTGCGGTCATGTTACAGTTACGTAAATGTGGTAACGTTACAAGAATGTTCCAAGAGTATGTACATTTGACGTTACATGCATATCACAGTGGTTATGTTACATCGAGAACATGCACGTAACGTAACGGTTATAAGCCGTAGTTGTGTTGCAGTTATGTAACTAAAATGTGTACCTGTAATGCAACATCTTTGAAACGATTGCAATGTAACTGTGGGGATAGTCCTGTCATATTGCAGTTACGTAATGTGATAACATTGCTAAAACGTTGCAAAAATATGTAACATCTACGTAATGTAGTTTCGTTACAGTCATGTAACAAAAATGTATTAATGTTACGTAACATGTGTATCACGATGTGATGTCCGCTAGATGGCCTGCGACTCAAACGTTTCTCGCAAGCGATTCGTGTCACTAACGTATATAAGTCAGCGTAACGGTGCAGCTTCATATGCACACCGGAGTGATACTCTTGCGAGATTTCAACCGGTTCGCATCATTTGCCAATCGCTTTTTCTACTTTTAATAGTAGCAGCTAATATTTTTGACTCCCAAGGGTAGCAATTTAGCAACCCTTGAAGCTCTTTTGTGAACTGTAAGTCCACAAAAGTAAAGCTAATGTATTGTCAATATGACTATACTTTAGCAATATAACGAAACAGTAACAGCTGTGTGATTCAAGTTGCACAACACAACATAACTAAATTGCAACGTTTACGTAACACACGTTACATAACACGGTAACATTACTGAGCGGGAAATTATAAATTACACGTAAGTCACATGTAAGTTACAAACAATTTTTTTGATTATGTTGCTGTTACCTTGCAGTAATATCCTGCAACACACTACTAACATTGCAAGACCCCAACGGTTATGTAACACACGTTATATAACATTTGAATGTTACTTGTTACATATCTGTTACACTACGAAATATACGGGCAACGTAACTCAATTGTAACAGTTACGTAACACATGTTATATAACATGGTAACATTGCTGAGTGGGAAATTGTAAATTACGTGTAACTTACATGTAAGTTACACGTGAGATTACTTGTTACATTGAGTTACATAGCCGTTACGTTGCTGTTACAATACCGTGTTTACTGGGTAGTAAAATCAAATAAACATATATATTTTTTAACACTCATTATTTACCTCTTCCTGTGCATTTTTTCACGCTTCCACTACATTATTAGCTGCTCTTGCCGAACAAGCATTGAGACGCCAAGTCTTTACCGCGGCGCCATCTGTCGGGTGAAAGTTAAAAGCAAGTTGAGCACAGCTATACGGTTTATTGTTTACTCGTCCTCTATTTTTTCTTCAGATAAAAAATTTAAAAAATATATTCCGACGAATAATCGTGTATTATTCACAATAATGGCTAATTTCATTGCAATTTACAATGAAAAAAAAATACTTGTATAGTTTGAGGCTTCGCCTCCTCACCCAAAAAGCCATTAAGGTTCACGGTGAGACCACACAGGCATCACGAAACGGCACGGCGTGATGGCACAATGCCGTTCGTTGCTTTCAAATGTGTCGGCATAGTGACGGCACGGTGTGCTGAAGCTCCCCTATCGGAACACCGCAACTTCAAAACGACCCGTAAAACAACGGTCGCAAAACGCCGTGAAAGTAACCGCTTGGCAACCGCGATTCTACCATTGTAACCGCTTCCAACCGTGGTTCTACCGTTGTAACTGCGAAGCAATCGCATTACTGGCAACGGTGTTTTTTACACTTCCGACTGCAGCAACTAACACCAACCATGAAACAACCGTCTTTCTACCAGCACCAAGGTTGTTTTATAGTCGTTCAACGGTAAATCGTGCGGCGAAAGGCAAACGGTGGTTTCGCGGTAGAAAAGTGGTTGTTGCTTCAGTGCTCCCACAGTTCCAGTACGGCGTGCCGTGCAAGACGTTATGATACCGTGCAGGCACAGTGCGTAATCGGCACGCCGTCCCGTCACAGTGCTGTCTCATTTTAAAGCAACTAACTGCACCGTGTAGACATGGGGTGCAGTACTGGACGACACGTTTTTCTATCTGGGCAACCCCCCACCGAAACTCCGCCCCTGGGCCCCGCCAATGCTTCGCCTGGATGAAATTTTATGCGAATCTTTTTAAAGTTTGTTTTTGGGTACTACCAGTGCTCACCGGGATTGTAAGGCACTTTTTTTGCATTTATTTCAGAAAATATTATGTGACACTCGTACGGAAAAGTGGTCGTTTCGCATAGGCTGTAAAGTTGGCTGCACAAGCTGGAGGCGAGTGTTGCCAACTTCACAGTCTATGCGAAACGACCACTTTCCTGTACTCGTATCACAATGTACTATTGTTGACTTATGATTGGTTGACTCAACACATATGGAGTCTAAATAACTAAATATGTTTTGTAGTAGGCAATACAAAGGACTGAATCAACTAAATCAAACGGTTGGCAACGTATAGTTGAATTATCAAATTATCGGTTGCCGCAACTAAAATAAATCGATGAGTTCACGAAACGTCTGTTGAAAGAGCTGAAACTATGAGCCTTCAAGCAAGAATGGAGGTTTTATGATAACAACTTAATATTTCTTTCCGTCAACGCGCAAAAATGCTTCAAGGAACAGAACGATCAAACAAATAATTCATGGAATATTTTGATTGGTATAACTGCAACCATAGTTAATTCAACAAAATTATTTTTAGGGGAATAGCATATCTATTTCAATTAATGGTTCCATTTATTTTGTCGAGATTTCGATTTTCAGTTGAATTCAAGGGTTTTAACAGTTAGCTCGCATCGCAGTACAGTGACAATTCTAAAAGCAACATTTCGAAATTCAAAATGGCGGATGGTGGTCCAAAATGCATATTTCAGAAATATTTGAGTGAAAATCTGTATTACAGGGTTTTTTAGGTTACTGATTACGTATCTCAACTCAAAATTCAGAAATACACAATGGCGGATCCAATATGGCGGAACAAACTGCAAAACGAAACTTGATTTGAATGAGACTCGATATTTGGGGACGTTTAATGACTCCACAAGCGTAATCGGTAACCTTAAACACCTCCAGGTACTAAGTTACGATCAAATTAAATCACATTTTGCATTATGATCCGCCATGTTATATTCACCATTTTGAATTTTCCAGCGATCCCAGAAATTTGTATTTTCGATTTTCATACAAATTAAATCACTTTATCTATCTTGGTCCGTTATGTTGGATGCACCATTTGGATTTTTGAAATTGGAGCTTAAGATATGTAATCAAATTATTTTTTGATTAATGGTCTACCTTGAATTTTTTTGTTTCATGTTTATAGTCGTAATCAGCGACCTCAAAACCCTCAAATATCGAAATTCATCCGAATGAAGTAACTTTTCATATTTTAATCCGCCATATTGGATCCGGTATGTTTGATTTTTAAATTCTAAGTTCCGATTCGTAATCAGCGACCCCAAAAACCTCCGAGTACCGAGATTCATTGAAGTCTGTCTGTTAACCGTATTCATGATATCCAATGGTGCAGCTGATATAGAATAAAAGTATACAAAATTTACATGGTCGGCTTGGTCAAGTGGTTAGCGTAGTCATCTTTAGGTCTGAAGGTCATTAAGTAGGTAGATTGATAGGTCTTAAGCTTCAATCCCCAAGTGGACACTTCTCTCGGAGAACGGTATAAAAGAGTAACAATTATTTTTTGTTTTGTGAATTGTTATAATATCATATTTTTTTACTTATAACGTCTGGAAGTGAAATTAATTTTCTGAAATTTATAAGACTGTCTATATTGTTTATTTAAATTGAGTGAGTATTAGTTTATTTAATCAGTTCAAGCATTTAGTGAGTTAAATTTTAAAAAATTCGTTAAATGGAATTGAAATATTTTCTTGAAATCACTGTATATTCTTTTGACAGCCCATGATCACAATATTTAGTTAAGTCAACAAAAGTTTCAACACTTAAACAATTTTCGGTCCTTTGTGTAGCATTGCGTTATTTGCAAGCTCAGCAAAATAAATCGTGGGCCTAGCGAAAAGATTTTATAGTTGAGCGAAAAGATTTTATAGTTTAGCGAAAAGATTTGTCAGCTTAAAAAAAAGATTTAATAATTCAGTGAAAATATTTGTTAAAGGCTGAAGGACTC
Source organism: Tromatobia lineatoria (assembly GCA_949699805.1). Lineage (NCBI taxonomy): Eukaryota > Metazoa > Arthropoda > Insecta > Hymenoptera > Ichneumonidae > Tromatobia > Tromatobia lineatoria. The sequence continues at coordinate 14,456,370 of OX453039.1, read as the reverse complement.
CGGTCAATGGCCTATCGGCAATGCGTTTGCGGTCAATTGGCATTCATTGGTTGAAAAAAAATTTGTAAAATAGGAAAATGTATCGCAAAGAAGGAAAAAAAACTGTAAAGCGTATTGTTAATAAAACTCTTTTACTACTACTAATATTTGTTAACTTAGCGGAAAGATTTGTCAAGCAAACAATTTGTTTTGTTGAGCGTGCAAATAACACAATGTTGTCACTGTTTTAGCAAGAGATTTGCTGACCTACCAAAATCGTTTTTTCCGCGCTCAAATATTGTACTGAGAGAAAAGCATATCGTTGATAAAATGATTTCACGTGTTAAAATGAACATAGAAAGATTTTCAATAATTTATGGTTGACGTGATGATGACGAGTACGATGAGACAAGTAAGTAACAAACGATACTTGCAAGGTTATTGGAAACAAACGTTAAAATCGTATATGCAACGAAACGGCATATTTGAAACTTTTAAAATAGTTTTCAAAACTATTCACATTTATAGACGTTCCTTCTGGAAATAGTTTATAGTTAGATTATCGTCAGTCTTTTTTTTTCTATTATCAGATTTTTCTTTGAATGTGGTTTTTTCGCAATTATTATTCTCTGCTCTTATGAATACCCGCGAGGTCTGACCAAAGTGCGTGACGTGTGCTGAAGCGAGTCTCCTTAAAAACACGTCACCTACAAATATCACCTAAGAGTTACTTAAAAAAAGTCATTAAAAAAAATCTGTAGGATGATACCCTTCAGTTAGTAGATCTTACATTTAAACCTCATTAAGTGCATACTAAGCATAAAAATTCTGCAATTTTGCAAAGACATACAATGCCCCAAAAATGGTGTGAGGTAAAAAGTAGTATTTTTAACTTGACATAGCTTTCAGATCAAACCGGTAAACAGATTTTCGTGGTCGATGGCTCATTTTATCTGTCGAAGAGTGCATTCTAATATGAGTGAAGCAATCTTGGATGCAATGGAAATCCGATTTACTGTAACCGATTATTTAGTGAGTTTTTAATGAAGAAAGATCTATTTATACATTTAAAATCGTGGCGTTGCCGTAAATGCCTAAAATAAAAATTTTTACACTCATATTAGAATGCACTCATCAACAGATGAAATAAGTTATCGAACACTGAAATTAGGTCACCGGTTTAGTCTGAAAGCCATGATAAGTTAAAAATTCCACCCTTTAACTTACTTTATTTTGGTGAAATTTACTGTCTTTACAAAATGAGCTTCAAATCTAAGATATTTTGAGAGAAGGGTAACATTATAACATTTCTTATCTCGTGACTTTTCTTAGCTGATTCCGCCGACTTAGTAGGCTTCAAACGACTAAGTGGCTAAGTTAACCAAATTTCGTGTTAGACCGCCCAATTTTACCGCTTGAAGTCTATCGAACCAATTTTTTTTTCGTTCAATATATTCTTGTACAGTAGACACTCAGTTAAAATAACAATTCTTGTATCTGCCAGACTTTCCGCAACTTCCGTAAATGTGATTTCTGGTCGTTTTGGAATATTTTGAACACGTTGGTATTGATCATTTGAAAAAATCCAGCAATTCGTAGGTAAGAAACAATGTAGCAAAGCTTCTCGAAAAAAACCTCACATTTTCGATTTTTATTTTTATTTTTTTTATTCGGCATATTTTAGAGACAATGGTATCAAGCATTGAAAAAAAAATTTCAAGTGATTCGTATTAACAAAAAAAAAAATCTATGTCAAAAACGGTTAAAATTAATTCAGTATAGCTTCGCGAAAAAAAATACCTAATGTTTTCCGATTTTTTTTTCCAATTTTTTCTATTTGGCATATTTCGAAGACGATGGTATCAAAAATTGACAAAAAATTTCAGCACTTCGTAGTCACGAAACGAATGTATGCAGAAAACATTTAAAATAAATTCAGTGAAGCTTCGCGAAGAAATGAAAATCTTATGCCGCTATTGTATAAAACGTAAGTAACCGAAGAGTGAGAAAAAAAAACTCGCTCCACTTGCAGTGCTATCGATCACGGGCTACGTATTTGCGTTTTATCAGTGGCCTGTTCACGCATTGACCCTCTAAAAAAAAATCGTACCACTCCCGATTCATCGTCCTCTATCTATCTATCCGTCTATCAGCCACTCGTTAACTGAAACAACATTGGCCTCTGGATTTCTGCACCGTTACAATGACAGTTCCAACTTTTCCATCAACCGACGAGTCACGGTAAAAAAAATCGGACGGCATTATACAAGACTTTTGCGACGGAGAGGACTGACATTGTCGTGGCGTTCATGTCGCATCCAAAATCTCTAGAAATGGAACATAAAATAGAATTCAGTTATTGTGATGGAAAAAGTATCGCCGCAAAAATGCTAAGTGTGCGTGAAACCGATGTGTGGAGCTGCGGACCGAGCACGTGGGGTATTTTTATGTACAGTGTGGTCGTTCCCATGATTTCTACTGTGGGTATCGTTGGCAACACGCTCATCCTCGTCGTCCTCGGCGGAAAAAGCCCCAAGGCCTCAACGTACACGTATCTGGCAGGTATGGTCTTTTTTTTGCTTCAGTTCTTCATCGTCTCTATTCTTCTCGGTTGGATGAAAACTTTGTGTGCAGCTATATATAAACCCTGCTATTGTTTATTTCGCCACTTTGGGAAAGTCCTTTCATCACAGCTTTGAATTGTTGTATATATTTTTCACTACTTCACGATGATATTGTTCTTTTAGGTTTAAATTAAAGATAAATAACTTTTTTTTAGTGTTTATATTTCCTCAAATTCATTTCTTCGATTGTTGATGCTCAAATGCTTTATTTCTGAACCTTGTTATGAAAGTGCAGTCTAAAAATAATGAGTAGTGGTAGTAATCGCAATTTATTGACAATATATACGAGGTATTACACGGTTTTTTACACAGCCCAAAAACCGATTGACCCCGATTATTCATTTTTTAAATTCGTGTCATTAATCAAAGCGAATGCAGCATCTGTTACTTTTTTTACAATTTTATTTCAAGATTATTATTATTATTTGATGTTTATAGCTGATAACTATGGCAGGCCATCGCCTGAGGGCCTTCAGCAAAGCAGTTGTACTTTTGTGGTAGTACAATACAATATTAAAGCGATATGACGGTGAGATAATAACAATTTTGTTTTTTTTAATGATTGTGTTGATGAAGCAAAATGAAAGTAATAATTTTTGTGAACATGAGTACGATAAAGCGCGAATAAAAGAAAAGAAGAAAGAAAATATTAATGAAAAGTGCTATGGGTATGAGAATAGAGAAACATTTAGAGCGTGACTAAAAGAATCAGAGAAATCGTGAAGTTTCATTTATTTTTTTTAATTGTCTTCGCTCTCTATTGTTATTAGGTCGTTTGTGAGTGTTTGTTAAGGATGTTTATTAAGGAGTGCCAAAAAAAAGCGGTATTTTTTTTCTGTGCTCGCCGTCCAAACTATCCTAGAATTCATCTTAGTAAAGATCTGTCAAAAGCGGAGCTCATAATTTTGATTCTTAGAGGTCCATCATCGCGTTTGAAGTTTTCCCATTCAAATAATACAGGAAAGTGATTTTTCCCCATTCTTTCGCCCTGCAACCTAAGAAGAAATATTTTTATTATAAAATCAATGACGACACATTATGAATCATTGAATTTCGAACAAAAAATCTCCTCGACTCGAATTTCTATCTTCAATATTTGATTTATTACAGATATCCCCCCCCCCCTCCAGATAAAATTCCTATCCATAAATTTCCCACCCAATCAATTCACCAAATTCTGGCTGAAATGAATAATGAACACTTATGTCTAATTCTGCGCTCAAAAAAAAAAAAAGTTGTACAAATAATAGTACATTACGATACTAGTGCGATGAAACTTTTTCGCGACGAGTGTAAGTTTGCAGCATGAGCTGAAGGCGAGTGCTGTAATCACGCGAGATCAGAAAAAGTTTCTCGCACGAGTATCGCATACATTTTTATGCCACTAGTGCGACAGTGCATATTTCACGCATGCAAGCAAAGCGAAGTGTGCGTGAAGTAGCCATTTCACGCACATTGTGGTGTAAAATACATTATCGAAGGCTCAAAAGCCTAGTTTTTTAAATATAAACCTAATTTATAGTATTTAGTATAATTATCGTAAAAGGCGATAAATAAGAAGTTTTTTCCTATTAAATCAGTTAATCAGAAGTGTTAAATTGGGTCCTTTAAATAAAGAATATACGCGCGATATAATTCGTAATTTGAGTTTCAACTCTTAAGCGAACTAGAATCCCAAAAAATATATCCCTTTCCAACGTTTCGTAAGCTCGGGACGTAACAATAACGATTACATTGTTACACAAACACATAATTTGACACCTTGATTTGATTTAAGTGTTGGCAGGTGCAGATTTAGTAACGTGTGTGCTGATGGTGTTTTCGGGTCTGGCAAAGGGTATTTTTTGGGGCTGGAGTGGTTGGCTCGAGTACGACGCATTCGTGCATTTGCCGGTTGGCTCGATGTCGGCAAACGTCGCTGTACTGGCGACGGTCTGCGTTACCCTCGATCGACTGATACTAGTTTCCGGGTGAGTTAAGCTTACTCTACTAAAACACACTATATTTCTCGCAATATTGCTGTTGGCATTGCGCGTGCTTCGTTGAGTTACTCATTTTCTGTACCCCCTGTAAAATGACGACAACCAATTTTGCAAGTGAGTGAAAGTAGATAAAACGATTGTCCACCATCGCTTCAAAAGTGTTTCAAATAAAACTGTGCAACTCGCATTATTGAGGCATTCATCATCCAGCCTCCATCAATTCAGCCACATTTTTTTCGAACCTCTTTGATAAGTCCTATAATTGGACACATTTTAGTACCACTTGAAAGAACTCTCTTCTACACCGAGAAAAAAAGTTTCCTTAATTCGAAGAAATAGGATTGCATTTTTTTTTTTTTTATTATTAAAGAAATATTTACTTGTTTTCAATAAAATATTGCCTTTGAATTTCAAAGCGAACATTACATTGCCTTCAAAGAAACATTTGCTTGAGGAGCGTAACAGAAGAGACATTTTCATTGATTCAAGGAAGCAGTGTCTCTGATTTAAAGAAACGATTTCCTTGACGGTATCAGGTGCGCCACTGGTTAGCGCAAGCGTCTGTCGCACCGCCTCAGTCGTCGGTACTGGTTGGATCGGTGCGTTTCAATGAAATATTCGAAGTGAAAAATTAATTAATAAAGATTCACAAAATCGTTGTCTGGCGTGGAGAGTGATTTTTTGACCTAACGTCTGCCGGTTCGCGGCACGCGATTTGATAGGTTAGGTTCTTTGAAAAAAAAGAAACAGACTTCTTTGTCTTAAGGGAAAAAATCCTCAATTCAACGTCACTACATTTCGTTGAATTTGCCCATCAATCAAAGAAAAGATAATATTAGATAAAGTAGATTATATCCTTAATTTTAAAGAAATGTTTCTTAGGTTGGGATTTCAAAGAAATTTCTCTGAATCAAGGAAACTTTTTTTCTCGGTGTAATTTATTCAGATTTTTAAATCCGATATAACGGAACATGAGATATTTCTTTGTAGATAATATTTTTTTGGAAAAAAACCGACACTGCTGTCACAGTCGGTGTGCGGCTCTGGCTTTTCAAATCGTATGTGCAACAAAACAGCATATTTGAAACTATTAGGATAGTCTTTGGAACTATTACCATTTTGATAATTGCTACTATAGTTATATTTGCTATAACCATAAAATATAGACGTTCCTCCTGGGAATTATATTAGTGGTTGATCCAACTATTTTCTTCTATATGCTATAACCCTAAAATACAGACGTTCCTCCTGGGAATTATAGTTGACAGTTAGATTGTCGTCAGTCCAACTATATTATTTTTAAAATTACCATATTTTTCTCTCAGTGTGGTTGTAACTGCAAGCTATTCCACTGATAGTTATCGGAGTTATCTCTATCGGAGTTATCCCCGCGTGGGGATAACTCCGATAGAGATGCGCGAGTTCTGCTCGAGCATGATCTCTCTCTCTTTTCACGACTCCGACCAAAATCGTACTCTACTTCCCTGTCGACTCAATCAAACTCAACGGTCTTCCAAATCATACTATGTCCCATATCGTACTAATTTTCTTAAGGATTATTCTCGCACGCTTAGCGGGGTCGCGAAGGCTTCGGATGTCCGGGTCGGGGGTCACGGCCTGCCATCGATCGGCTTCGTCGATCGTCGCGTTATTCCGCATTCCTTCGCCCTCTCTCTATCCTCTCTTGTCGCTCGCCTCTTCCCATGCTATCGCTCTAGTTCCGAGAATCCTGTAATATTACAAAAGCGGCAGTCAAACGTTCTCGAGACGGCACAAGCCTTGATGACGAGAAACGATTCGTATACTACCCGGCTTTTCGGGCGTCCTTGCCCTATCGGAACACAGCAACCTCAAAACAACGCGTAAAACAACGGTCGCAAAACGCCGTGAAAGTCACCGCTTGGCAACCGCGATTCTACCATTGTAACCGCTTCCAACCGTGGTTCTACCGTTGTAACTGCGAAGCAATCGCGTTACTGGCAACGGTGTTTTTTACACTTCCGACTGCAGCAACTAACACCAACCATGAAACAACCGTCTTTCCACCAGCACCAAGGTTGTTTTATAGTCGTTCGGCGGTAAATCGTGCGGCGAAAGGCAACCGGTGGTTTCGCGGTAGAAAAGTGGTTGTGGCTACGGTTGCCTAGTCTGACAGGGTGGTACACGAGCACTTATAGGCCCAGCACGTGCTGCGAGCGCGTTCTAACGCCTCGTCACAATATTTACGTAAGTTACTTTTCTATGCACCAGGAAGTTAGAAGATGTACGGCCGTCTGTACCGGTACGGGTTTTCCGCAGTTTCTCCGTGCCCATGGCGAATTGTCACTCTTCAGGTACATTTTATCACGCTTCCGGCACATCACTTCACTCACCGCTATATTATTAGCCGCTCTTGCCGAACGAGCATTGAGGCGCCGAGACTCTACCGATTCGCCATCTGACGGGTGAAAGTAAAAGCAAGTTGAGCACAGCTGTACGGTTTATTGTTCACTCGTCCTCTATTTTTCCTTCAGATAAAAAATATTAAAAAAAGACATATCCCCACGAATAATCGTGTACTATTCACAATAATGGTTAATTTTATTGCAATTTACAATAAAAAAAAGCATACTAGTGCTGTGCCAGGGCTTCGCCCCCCCCCCCCCCCCCCCCCACAACGCCCCACCGGTGTTCCGCTCCTGGACCCCACTAATGCTTCGCTTGCATGAAATTTTATGCGAATGTTTTAAAAGTTTGGGTACTACCAGTGCTCACCGGGATTGTAAGACACTTTTTTTTGCATTTATTGAAAAAAAAAGTATGTGATACGCGTACAGAAAAGTGGGCCCTCCGCGGACTGTGAAGTTCCCAGATAGAAAAACGTGTCGTCCAGTGCTACACGCCAGCCTGCACGGTGTAGTTAGTTGCTTTAAAATGAGACAGCACTGTGACGGCACGGCGTGCCGATTACGCACTGTGCCTGCACGGTATCATAACGTCTTGCATGGCACGACGGACTGGAACCATGGGAGCACTGATGCAGCTTCAGCACACCGTGCCGTCACTATGCCGACACATTTGAAAGCAACGAACGGCATTGTGCTATCACGCCGTGCCGTTTCGTGGTGCCTGTGTGGTCTCACCGTGAACCTTAATGGCTATTTGGGTTGGCAGCACTCGCCGCCAGGAAACTATAGATTTACCTTATGAGAACCTTATCTGGCAAAATTATTATTGATTTGTTTACTTGATGCCATGTTTAAGTCCGGCTGGGTCCTCAAGTAATTAACCTATCGAGCCCTTTTTGTAAAAGCCCTTTGCATTTTTTTGGCAGCACTCGCCGCTAGCTCGTGCAGCCAACTTCACAGCCTATGCGGAACGACCACTTTCCCGTACTCGTATCACAATATACTGTAATTGATAGAATTTACTTCGTCTTCGTCTCTGACATTCCTGCGTACGATTTCATTGATATCAAGGACATAATGGTTATTGGTGGTGCTAATTACGCATGTGACCGTAAAATAAAAAAAATTACAAAATGGCGGATCCAATACGGCGAATATAACGAAAAGGGGAGTTTAAGGTATTTGCTGCGCCACGATTTGTTACTTGTATTCTATAGTACTTGTTGTTGTTAAAATAATCAGTAAATTGTACTTTAAAAAAAGGTTACACTTAATTTAAAAAAATAGGCTACATACTTCGATAGAGAATATAATTGTGAAGCTACCGTTAAAATTTCAAAACGATTCACGCAACGGTGTTCAATTAATCCGTTCTCCCAATTTAAAAAAAAGTGGTCCGGAGTTAAACGCGTTTACGATCACGCTGAGCGCGCGCTCAAAGCTCTGTAGCAAAATCAATATTCGAACATTTTGGAAAATAAATTTCACTGTAAAACCAACTGCATATTGTTTTTATCAACTTAAAATATGGTTCAAGTTATTGAAAGATCGTCTTTAAACATTTCTATAGCAGAAGTCTCCCTTAATAGACGTTTACCTGCATATTTTTGACAAATTTCCATTTGTAACGATAGCGATCCAATTTCGTAATTTTGAATGAAATTACAGAGTGAAAGGATCGTTCATCAACGGTGCAAAATACTATTTTACATTTATTCAACGATAAGCACATGAAAAGGCTGCGAAATGGCTCACGATCTCTCCAGCTAGCGTTTTCTTCCTTTTATTCCGGAAGAAAGCTCAACGCGCAAGGTAAAACCTTGGCCTTTGTGAAACTTGGCCTTCCCTCAGGCACCAAGTTTATAATTACTAAGAAACTTCAATATTACGAACGGAAATGGTATACAATCTGAAGGGGAGTGAGAGTGAGCTATAAGAAAAGCGCAAAGCCCTTCGTGACGGAAGCGATGAATGCCTGAGCGAGCGTGGATGATCGATCGGCTAGAACCAATTCCCACAGAGCTTTAATCACCGGACAATGCTTTCTTTCCCTATGAAACTCGCCAATCGATCCTCATAACGAGCAATCATCTTTTAACACTGTATTACTTCCTCATTTATGTGACGATATTTCTGTATCCTTATTTCCACTTGATATTTTGGTCTGTAATATATTTCATTATTGTACCAGCAACAACGTGCTCGCTTCGGTCGCACTTTTTTCCTTTCTTCTGTCTCATGGCTGAACATGAAATTTGCATGTTTATTAGGGTAGTCGTTAATTACGATGTTGAGCGATTTTTTTAATTATACGCAAGGACAAAAAATTTTTCTTTAGTCTATTTTTCAAGTTCAGACATCAAGAACACGATCTAAGTAGTTTTAGTCAAGTCAGTAATTACATCTAATTACTAATCCTAACTCAAAGTCTAGATTTTTGCAACTTTTTGCATTTTGGTCCGCCATATTGAATCCTCTATTTTGAATTTCTGAAGTTTAAGTTTGGATAAAGAACTGGCAACCTCAAACACCACTAAAAACTAAATTGCAAGTGAATCGTATGTAGGGACGAATTATGCTTGGATGCTTCGAGCGTTAATCCATGAAATAAATCAGTTTTTCTCGTTTTTTTTTTACATTTCTTCAGTTTCTTCAGGTCCCCACGGCTTGTACGTTAGTTTTATACCTCACAATACTTTGTGTAAAAGGAAATCGGGGACAAATCATTTTTAGAGGTCGCTCAATCGACATCTATTTTTTCAGGTGAATATCGATAGAACAATCCTTGAAAAAATTCTGCCGGCAGTTTCTCATGCAAAAGTGTGTATTTGGAGATCCAAGTACACACTTTTGCAGGATTTTAAAAGGTATTAAAAAAAATATTTTTTTATGACACACCCTAGTACACACGTTTGAGTATGTTACGGATTGTACATATATTTCCTATTCAAAAAAACATACAGTTTCAATACTTCAGAAGTGACTGAAGTGATTGGTGGTTGTGCGATCGGTGTACGGCTCCGGCGATCAAGCAGCATTGTTTGCGGCCATAACCCGTCAAGAAATCTTATCAGGGTTTTACAAAGATTCATTTTTCCTAATTATATTAGAGGCCTTATGTATTAGGAAGCCTTATAGGGTTTCTTAAAGGACGGTCACGCTTTTTTTACGGGACCTTTAAAGACTAAATATTAGGGGCCTTTGAAGACTGTCCTATTAAGTCCTTACTAAAATAATGAAGAAATTTAATTGAAAAATATATATTTATTATTATTTAGTTGAGTAATGCTGCACTTTTAATGAGATATTTCGTCTTTCTCTACACGATGGTATATATTAATTGCTGAAAAAACATATTAATTTTTTTTTACATTGACGGGAATCGAACCTAGAACCCTCCAGATGGTTTAGTTTACACCACGCCTTAGTTCGCTCGGCCATTTAAACCATATGAATATGCAATTTTTTTGTCTATTTGAATGACTGTAATATGAAATATGAAATAAAATTAATGTAATATAGTCAGCACTTGATAGATTTACATGACTGCGTCTGATGTGCAAAAATAAAAGCACATTCAGTAATTTTTTTTACAGAAATTGGTTATATCGAATAGAGTTGTTTTATTTTTTGCGCGAATTAGTTCGTTTGTATCTAGTGTGTGACTGTCTGACTGACCTGAGGGTCAGAATTAGAATGCGTGAACACCTGGCTGACTTTAGCGGTCATTAGTTGGATAGGTGACCGGCAATTTTGCCATAGAAACCTTGGATTGCCATATAAGACCCTTATCTGGCAAATTTATTAATGATTTGTTTACTTTATGCCATGGTAAAGTCTGACTGGGTCCTTGATTAATTAACTTATCAAGGCCTTATTAGACTTCACCATGGCCTTATGAGATCCGTATTAATTACCTTATCAAGGCCTTATTAAACTTCACCATGGCCTTATGAGATCCGTATTTGGCAAAATTATTATTGATTTCTTAACTTGGCGCCGAGATTATGCCTGACTGGGCCCTTAAGTGATTACCCTATCAAGCCTTTAACAAACTTCGACATGGAAACCTCAAATTGCCTTTTGAGACGCTTATGTAGTGTTGCATTTGAGCGAGACGATCCGAGGAATAAATGAATAGCAGAACTCATCTCGAAACGTCAACCGATCGAGGCCTCACTGTAAAAAAAGATTGTAAATTTAATGTACTTATGTATATGAAATTTACAAATTTTGTGCATGAAACTGTGATTCATGTACCGAGTGCTGTAAATTTACAAATCTATCGTGAAATAAATGTACCTGCATTGGAATTTAAGAGAAATTCATTGTAAATATACAAAACTTGATCAGTAACTGTATAATTATATGACAAGTTTTTGAAAATCCCTGCACTGCAGTCGATTTTTGTAGAAAAATCACCTAACTTTACGAATATCTTGTAACTTAGATTTCAAACACCCACACTGTAAAAAAAGACTTGAAATTTAATGTACTTATGCTTATGAAATTTAAATACTTTGTACTTGAAACTGTGATTCAAGTACTGAGTGCTGTAAATTTCCATTTCGTTTTCGAAATTAATGTACCTAACTGTAAATTTAAGCAATATTTATTGTGAATTTACAAATCTTTAAACACGTATACAATGTTTTGTATTCGTGTTCTGCTACTGTAAAAAAAAGTTGATAATACGCTGTTAAAAATGTCGGTAACAGTAAAAAATGAATATGTCAATGATAAGTACGGTTAAGAGAATAATATATGTATAACTCTTATGCCATTTTAATATCCGAAACGACTAAGTCGTTGATAGCGTAGTTGGTAGCGTGCGTGCGTAGTTAGGTACTTAGATAGGTAGGTCGTAGGTTCAAACCCCGGGGTAGACGAAAAATTTCTCTAGCAATAACCTATACCCGACAATTTCTAATGATGTAAAATGTCTGGAAAAATAATGCCTGAGTAATAGTCCTATTTTCTTTTGTTTTTAAACCCATTTAAAATTTCCAACATATATGTGATTGAATTTTAAGGTACCGTTTTGCAATAAAAGATCTATGACGTACATTAATTTTATATACCATAATCAGAAATATTTGACGCGGTACATTAAATTTCAAATACAAAGTCACTGCTATTTCAATAAAATTCAAATTATTTTCATGTGTCCTACATTAGAATTTTCGACACATTGGTGCTTGAAATTTAAGAGACGGTTTGCGAATAAAAACTTCCGGTACCGGTACTTTAATTTTCAAGTAGATTTTTTTTACAGTGAGCTCTCATATCGTGCTGTCAAACCGAGATTCTCGTAACCCGATCGAGGGGCGAGATTAAGTTATATAAAACAAAACAGTTAAGCTCATCTCAAGGAAATACCAACAAATAATAATCTTCGTTTTTTAAGAGGGAAACCCACGTTAGGAGGCTCATTTTCACCGATTTCTTAAGATTCATTTTAAACTTGCTCGTTCGTGATCGTAAAATCAAGACGACACAAGACGATTAAACCAAACAAAAGACCGAGAGAATCTCACTTGTGTGAAGTTATCAATGGTCATGGCCAAACCGAGAGAGACAGCCTTATGCTCGTCTCGTAATGCAACACTACTTATATGGCAAAATTATTATTGATTTGTTGACTCGGTACCATGATTAAGTCTGACTGGGCCCTCAACTAATTACCCTATCGAAGCCTTATCTGGCAAAATTATTATTGATTTGTTTACTTGGTACCATGTTTAAGCCTGACTGAGCCCTTAAGTGATTACCCTATCAAATCCTTTGCCATGGAAACCTAGAAATACCTTATCAGGGCCCCAATTGGGAGTGATATGGAAAACTCTTCTAGGGTGTCCACATTAATGCCCGAAAGGGCCCTAGTTAATCTTAGGGCATCCCTAATAATTTTCTTCGCGGGAATTTAGATGGGTGATCGCTTAGCCGTGCACCAGCCGGCTCATCAACCAGTGAGCGGGAGTTCAGTTTTTCTAAGGCCTCGGTCTTATATACTTAAGTAAGTTACTTTCGTGTATATACCGGGAAGTCAAAAGATATATGGTTGTCTGGAAGTTAGGAAGTTAGCTTCCCGAAGTGTGGGTTAGGGAGTTATAAGTAGGGAAGCTGGGGAGGGAGCTAGGTAAAAACCCTCACGGGTGTACCTCAGAACTAAACTGAACAAATAAAAAAAAAAAAAATATAATCGACACCAATGGTTGCACGGTGTGTGACTCTGGCGATCTCCCGGGTTGAGCAGCATTGTTTGCGGCCATAACTTGGATGGATGGGTGACCGCTTAGCGATGCTCTCGCTGGCTCATCAACCAGTAAATGGAAGGTTAGTTTTTTCTGAGGCCTCGGTATATATAACTAAGTAAGTTACTTTCGTGTATACACCGGGAAGTCAGAAGGATATACGACCGTCTGGATCAGTACCGGATTCCCGCAGTTTCCTCGTGCCCATGGCGAATGCGGTACGGTGTAGCTAAGTCGGTTGCGAACGAATTGGAAGCTAAGTTCTTGGAAGTTAGGATGTTAGCTTGACGAAGTGCGGGTAGGAAGTTATAAGTAGGGAAGCTAGAGGGGGAGCTAGGTAAAAACCCTCACGGGTCTACGTCAGAACTAAACTGAACAAATAAATAAAAAAATAATATAACTGACACTGACCCACAGCAATGGACGCGCGGTCGGTGTGTGGCTTCGGCGGTCCCCAGAGTTAAGCAGCATTATTTGCGGCCGTAACTTGGATGGGTGACCGCTTAGCCGGGCACTGGTTTGCGCGCCAACTGCTGAGCGGGAGGCTGTTTTTCTGAGTTTCTAATGTATCCTTATACAGTAGAAACTCACTAAAAATAAAGCCATCTGTATCGGCCAGGTTTCCCGCAGTTTCCCTGTGCCCTCGTGCAAATGCGATACAGTAGTGCATTAGGATGAGTGGCTGCCGACAACACTCTAGGGGGGTCTCAATGAAGGAACTGGGAAAGGAGGGGAATCTATGCAATGATGGGGAAAAAGAGGAGAGGGGCAAAAACGTAGTAGCTTGAAGAGGGCATACAGAAAGAGAGAAACCAATAAAAAATATAACCGACACTGAAGGTTGCACGGTCGGTGTCTGTCTCTGGCGATCTCCCGGATCTCCCGAGTTACGCAGCATTGTTTGAGGCCATAACTTGGGTGGATGAGTGACCGCTAGCGATGCACCGGCTGGCTCATCAACCAATAAGCGGGAGGTTAGTTTTTCTGAGGCCTCAATGTATATACTTAAGTGAATTAGTTTCGTGTATTCACCGGTAAGTCAAAAGAATACACGACCGTCTACCGGTACGGGTTTTTCGCAGTTTTCTCGTACCCGGGCAAGTGTGGTACAGTGTAGCTAAGTGGGTTGCGGACGCATTGGAAGTTAGGTTAGCTTAGCAAAGTGCGCGTAGGGAGTTATAGGTAGGGACGCTGGGGGGAGGGGGGGAGGAGGTAAAAACCTTCACTGGTGTACCTCAAAGCTGAACTGAACAAGTTTAAAACAAATAATATAATCGACACTGATGGTTGCACGGTCGGTGTCTGACTCTGGCGATCTCCCGAGTTGAACAGCATTGTTTGCGGCCATAACTTGGATGGATGGGTGACCGCTTACCGATACACCGGCTGAACTGGCCCCGCTCATTGGTTATCAACCAGTGAGCGGGAGATCAGCTTTTTTGAGCCCTCGGTGTATATACTTAAGGATGTGTGATACGTACAGTCTCGCCAAAAGTGCGTTTCAGAGACAATTTCGATAACTTCCCGATGAGATAAAAATCGGAAAAAAATAATGCATATAAAATGTGCTGAAACGATTGATTTCGCATAATAATAGTCCCAAAATTTTATTAACAAATTTGTGAAAAAAAAACAATTGTTCAACAAACAATCAGTCAACGGAACTTTTTTTCTAATGATAATGATATGTTAATTTATTCGAATGCATACGGATTTTTTCAGATTTTTTTCTTTATTTCGATTTTTATTTTTTTTATTTTCAGAATCGTGCGCGAAATAACGAATTTTGGATATGTGTTCGACATAAAACTATTTACACCACTCAAGATTTTTTTGCAAAACGCATATTCAAAATTTTTTGTATTCAGCGAATTTTTTTAAATAAAAAAAATCAAAATAAAGAAACAAATCTGAAAAAATTCGTATGCATTCAAATAAATTAACATATAATTCGCTGTGATGCATGGAACAAGTGACCGAAACGGCAAACTAACCTGTTTTGCGTCACCAGTAACGGACACGCAATTTTTTTAGAATAATTGTTCATAGAACAAATTCTGACTAGACTAATCAGTTACATGATTGTTTACGAAGCTTTCTATATAATATGTATACCTCTGAATACTTCCAAATAATCAAATTCGAGGTTTTCCGAAACGGTTCGGCAAGCACCTTCGGACAACGGTTGCTGCGTTAAGGTACAGACACATGCATAGAGCCATTGATTCTAACATTTTTTTATAAAAAATTTAATGCCTAATTCGACAATAATGTCGTGTCAAAAAAGGTCTTTAAAATGACATTAATTTTTCTTTTGCGCGAAATACATTCATTATTAATATAAACAGAAAGTCGATCACTGGAACCGGGACAGTAACTGAAACTGAGCCGTTTAACTTAAGAGTGGAATTTTTCTAATTTTTCATTTAAGCATCTCGATCTTGGGACAGATTCATCGTACATGGATTTCTAAAGAATATAAATGTGTGGAATCTTATGGCAAATCCCTCTTTGAAAAATCAGTGGGTAAAATAACTCGCACTTTCGACATAAGTATTGTTGTCGGTTTATTCGGTCTCCGATTGGCTGTCGGATCGCCTAGGCACTAATGAGCAGTTTTAGTAGTGTTTTTGTATTTTGACAGTTCTCGGGAATTGGGTCCCGAATTGGGGTTGCTGCTAGTAATTTAACAAAATTATACAGATTTATATGGGACATTCACTAAAAGATTATCAATAATATTTCGTTTTTCCACCGAAGCTACCGCTCCTTTTGAGCCAAATGAATTTTCTTAAGTACTGTATGTATAAATTACGAATTTTTAAGATTGAACAAAAAATTGAATTCGGAGTTGCTATTTCACGCTATAACTTACGCAATTGAAGAGGCGACAGGCTGAAATTTTTTCTATAAATGGATTACCCGTAAAACATTATGTGTATTAAATTTCGCGAGTATCTGTTCAACCGTTCTGATTTGATGACAATTTTAATGTTCTCAAAAATGTCTGCAAATACTTATAACTCATGCAAATTCCGAGATATCCGGCTGCAATCTCCGATACGATTTCATGATTATTAATTCCCAATGAAAATTTTAGTCAAATTAACTGTTGACATGTCAAAAAATTTCGATTTTAGTGAACAAAAAAAAAAAAATTTCGAAAAATTGCACAGATTTATCAGAAATTTTCTTCACACTTAGACGACCATTTAAAAAAATATTTGATACAAATTTGACACCAATCGTGGGAGTCGTTCAAATTTTATGGCATTTTGAATTTTTTGGAAAATCTCGTTGACGCGCTCACTTGTGTAAATTACGCCATACCGAACTGAAATTTAGTCCACATATGGGCTGCCATAGAACGATGTGTCAGTCGAAATGTAATGCCCATCGATCGAATGGTAAAAATTCTACGTCTTTTTGAATTTTTATAAAAATGTCTTTTAAGCATAAACAAGCCTGCAAAGTAGAACCTTGCAAATTGCTTCCTCATTATTTTTTGCTTTTTACAAAGCTCCCTCTATGAGGAAGCCAAAATTGATCAACACACTTCCTCATAGAAGTAGCTTTGTAAAAAGCAAAAAATAACGAGGAAGCAATTTGCAAGGCTTCAATTCAATAATACTGTTTCATTTCTCCGCGATTTATTCAGCGTTGCTTTCTAATTTGTTTTGCATTCAGCAACTGTATTTTATTCTATCACTTTCATGCTTAGCAACAATATTTCCTCCTTCCTTTTCAATTTAGCTAGTCTTTTTCACTGGTTTCTGCTTTCCATTTAGTAGTACTTTCTTATTGATTCCTTCTTCACTCAGTAATTCCATTTTTCTTTATTAATTCTGTTTCAATCCTTTCTGTATTTTATTCAACAGTGTTATTTGGTTTCATTTCTTTTTTTTTTTTTTTTTTTAGCGATTCTTTTGTATTTCAATTTTCATTAATCCGCCATTTTCGATTAAATTCGGAAATCATGTTTTGCGATTTTGCATTAATTTTATTTTTTTGTAGTCCACTGAGATGTCAACCTCCGAAATTCTGCAACAATGTAATTGCCAGGAAAATCATGTGGTGCACCCTTCCAGTGGTTATCGTATGCAATCTTCCTTACTGTTTTATTTACAAATATAACGAGATCGGTGAGATCGTCACAACAGAGTTCTTCAATTCACGGTATTGAAGGAAATATATTGTCGAGAATTTAGAAACACATGAAAAAGATCCTTTATTGTGTGTTAATTCTTCAGGTGGTACGATTTGAATAATTGGCTGCACCTGCTTGCGTTTGGATTGATACCCGCACTATTCCTTATCATCGGCAATACTTTTCTCCTATTCTCCGTGGGAAAAGCCATCGGAAAACGTCGAGACTTAATGGAAAAAAATGTTGGAGAGGGGAGATGTCTACGGGTAATTATTGAATTTTTAAGTAAGCTCATCATCCGTACCGTCGGGAAAATACCATATCATTAGTTTTTGCACACTGTGTTGAGTTGAAAAACTTTTGGATTTTTTAGTATGAATGTTTTTCCTTAAATTTAACTACTACCTCATAGAGGATATTTTGTTTCCGTGCAAACCTTTTTTTGGCATAATTTTTTACGTGAGTACACTGAAAATGGTCTGAAACGTCGAGAAAAGTGACTTAGATGCCCGAACATACGTACGTGTGCGTGTGCATCAAGTGTGAGTGTCAGTGTGAGTGTCAGTGCGAGTGTCAGTGTGTATGCGTGTGCGTATGCGTGTGCGTGTGCGTGTGCGTGTACGTCTGCGCGTGCAACACACACACACACACACACGTTTGCATGTTGGCACGCTTGCATGATTTAGAAGTATACCGAGCGATTTCGACTTCTTCATAGAGGAAGCTTTGTAGAAAGGCAAATATAATGAGAAATCAATGTGCAAGGTTCTAATTTGCATCCTTTTTTCATGTCGGATATTTTTATAATCAATATTTGACGTCAGATATCTTCACTAAATTTGATAACTATTGCAACAGGATGTGTAGTATAGAAGATATGAGCAGGTATGTTAACTTGAATTAGAGCGAAAACAAAAATTTCACGTAAATTCGAAATTCTATAAAATCTAATCCGCTCTATGGATTTTGTTCAAGTTCAAAACCCACCGTTATTTTTCATAGCTCTGTTTATCAACAATTATGTAGCTCATTAGTTAAAACATTGCGGAAGCTAGAGCACATACTTTGCCGACCTGTACTAAATTCGATATCTACTTCAGCAGTATTCTAATTCGACCTTGTAGAAGATTCCAGACGGTTTAGTCATAGTTAACTCGAATTAGAACGGAAACAAATTTTTTCGAAAAACCAAAATTCTGTAGAATCTAAGCTGATCTGAGATCGATTTCGGTCCAATTCAATATCGAACGCCATTTTCCATTGCTTTATTCAATTTAATAGAGAGTTTTTCAGATTTAATAAAATCTGGAAAACTCTTTTAACTATTTCGAAAATGTATTTTTATTATTTCAACAGACGTTGATCCTTTACCAGTGTATCAAATTTCAGCTTGATTGTTAAGGCCGTTTTCGAGATGCAGCAGATTTAACCGCACTGCAGGGAAAAAAAGTGGCACTTAAAAACAAGTTTAAAAAATATCACCCTCTATTCCAAAAAAATATATCTTTTCCTACAATTTTTAATATTCTGACCTGCTAATTTTTTCTCGTGTTTTGCATACTATTTCCAACAATCAAGGGTGGCAGATTTTTCGTATAATTTTTTTTTAGCTGTTCAAAAAAATCGACAGCGCCCAAGAGTCGATGTTATTTTTTTGGTTTAAAATATGTTATAGTAGTCGCCCACCTCTTCCCCTTTTAACAGTGTATGACTGCTGAAAAAGTACACAGCCCTTAAGCTCCACACGTATCTCTCAATCTTGTGAAAAATTCGTATCGTAAACATTTTCTCTTTACAAAATTATTCAGGAACGAGCGAGGTTGACGGTAACTCTCGTGGGAATAGTGTTCGTTTTTTTGGTGGGCGAACTTCCGACGCACTTGGCATCGAGAAGAAGCGCAATTTCAATTCTCTACAACGGTGAACCAGCTAGAGTTCAAGAGGCTTTCATGGAAAGGTACATTTGACAGCAAGAAAAAAAGTGCCCTTTTCCATAAATGGTTTATTGAAAAAAAAAATTCGCATATCTATATCAGCGAAAATTCCCGGGAGATTTTGCAACGGTCGCATGGTATGCATAAAATATAATGTTGATTTGATTGAATTTGAGGTTGACAGTTTTTTCTCTGTTGTCGTTGCAGCTTTCGCGCCTGGGCAACTGTTCTCAACGCCATATCGAGCTCCGCAAGCTTTGTACTGTACTGCTTGCTGAGCCCGCAATTTCGCGTTCACCTTAAGGACCTTGTTACCGTTGTACGTGACGGCCCGAGGAAGAATAAGCTGAAGAACTGCAAGCAACCACCGACGATTCAGCGTCTCGCGTCCAAGGAGGGCATCGATTTTTAAATAGCCTCTTCTATTTGCGACGACATCATATCTCGATTTTCTACATTACTATCCACCAAAAATATGAGTACTTACGGGAAGATCCTGCTCAGGAATATTAAAAAAAGCTTTTTTTCGGGGATCTTTTTTGGAAGAGGAAAAAACAACATAGCTCAGCGAACTTTGGAATATATTATCTTATGTATTCGAAGCGTAAAAATAATTTTTTTCAAGTAGATATAATAATAAACCGCAGAGCAATGATCTCTTTCAGTGAGCGGCTTGCTACTGCAATTTCCAATTGTCAGTCATTTTGTAATTCTTCTCTGAATTAAAAAAAACCAAGGGAATTTCTAGTTATCATATATATTTATTCTGAGTGAATTAAGAAAAAGTAGAAATAATCATGACATTATAACTACTTCCTTCGGGTTGAAAATAAAAATCACTTAAATATGCAGCAAGAGTTACTCAAAAAATACTTGTTAAGAGCGTTTTTAATTCGTTTACATTCATTTGTTCAAGTCCATTTAACCATACATCTACCAATGCCCGTGAAGAAATCTTATCAGGGCTTTGCCAAGAGCCTGATTAATTTTCCCTAATTATATTAGGTGCCTTATGTGGAAGCCTTATAGGGTTTCCTCAAGGACGGTCACGCTTCTTTTTCCGGGGCCTTGAAAAGCTAAATATTAGGGGCCCTTAAGGGCAAAATATTAGGGGCCTTCAAAGGCTGCTCTATTAAGCCCTTACTAAAATAATAAAGAAATTTAATTAAAAAAATATATACTTGTTATTATTTAGTTGAGTAATTCTGCACTTTTCATGAGATATTTAGTCTTTCTCTACACGATGGTACATATTAATCGCCGAAAAAGCATATCACTTTTTTTTACATTAACGGGAATCGAACCTAGAACCCTCCGGATGGTTTAGTTGAGCCGCGCCTTAGCACTTTCGGCCATTCAAATTATATGAATATGCAATTTTTTGTCGATTTGAATGACTGTGATATGAAGTATGCAATGAAATCAATATAATATAGTCAGAACTTGATAGATTTTCATGACTGCGTCTGATGTGTAAAAATAAAAGCACATTCAGTAATTTTTTTACAGAAATTGGTTATATCGAATAGAGTTGTTTTATTGTTTGCGCGAATTAGTTCGTTTGTATCTAGATACGTGACTGTTTGACTGACCTGACGGCCAGTATTAGAATGGGTGACCACCTGGCTGACTTTTGCAGTCATTAGTTGGATAGATGACCACCAATTTTGCCATGGAAACCTCGGATTGCCATATAAGACCCTTATCTGGCAAATTTATTAATGATTTGTTTACTTTATGCCATGGTAAAGTCTGACTGGGTCTTTAATTAATTGACTTATCAAGGTCTTATTAAACTTCACCATGGCCTTATGAGATCCTTATTAGGCAAAATTATAATTAATTAGTTATAATTTTGGTATCATGATGAAGCCTGGCTGGGCCCTTAAGTAATTACCTTAATCAAGCCCTTATTGAACTTCGCTATGGAAACCTAGAATTGCCTTATGAGACCCTTGGATGGCAAAATTATTATTGATTTGTTAACTTGGCTCCGAGATTACGCCTAACTGGGCCCTTAAGTGATTACCTTATCAAGCCCTCAATAAACTTCGACATGGAAACCTAGAATTACCTCATGAGAACCTTACCTGGCAAAATTATTATTGATTTGTTTACTTGGTGCCATGTTTAAGTCTGACTGGGCTCTTAAGTGATTACCTTATGGAGCCCTAATCAAACTTTGCTATGGAAACCTAGAATAGCCTTATGAGAACCTTACCTGGCAAAATTATTATTGATTTGTTTACTTGGTGCTATGTTTAAGCCTGACTGGGCCCTTAAGTGATTACCCTATCAAACCCTTTGCCATGGAAACCTAGAAATACCTTATCAGGACCCTAATTGGGAGTGATATGAGTGTCTCCCTTTTGGAGTGTCCACATTAAAGCGGGAAAGGGCCGTAGTTTATCTTAGGGCATCCCTAATAATTTTCTTCACGGGTGTGCGACATTACAGTGCAATAAATATGCTACGTAGTTCACTTCTAACTATATGTTTCCAAAAATATAAATTTTTTTTTATGCTTGTAAAAATATTATCAAAATAATTTATGACTAAGCTTCTCGTAGACACGAAGGGCATCGATTTCTGAATAGCTGTTTTTGTTCACCACAACATCATATGTCGATTATCTGCATTACTATCTACTAAAACCATTAGTACTTGAAAGAGAATCATACTTCAAGATACACAAAAGATCTTTTTTTCGGAAATTTATTTTGGAACAGAAAAAAACAACTTAGCTTAACGAACTTTGGAGTATATTTTCTTTCGCATTTGAAGTGCGGAAATGAATTTCGTTTAGTAGACACAACGATAATCTGCAGAACAATGAGCTCTTTTTGTGGATCCGGAGAGAAAATTTATCAAATTTTCGTAAGATGTAATTGATATATTGAGCTAGATGATCGGGTATTGGCGACAAAAAAAAATGTAATTGAAATAAATCGATGTCGTTATTCGTCCAAGAGTATTTTACTTGAAGTGAGTATATATTTTCATTCACATCCGTATTTTAGATTTATTGAATTTAAATTCACGTATTGAATATTGAATTTGAATTTAAAATAAAATTTGAACGTTGAATTCAAATTCAAAATAGAATATCGAATTTAAATATCGTTTATAAGGTATCTAAATAAATTGATTCGACTTATTACAATAAAAATTATTTAGTTGTAACGAGTAACGATCATAGGTAAATTCTAATAAACATTTTCGCCCCTCAGACAAAAATGTTTATCTGGGTTTTTAATTTAACAAAAAAGGAAGCGCTCAGATTATTTGTTTTATCAATAAATAGGCAGATAAACGAACTGATACAAAATCGAAGTATTTTTCTGAATGTTAGTAGGCAAAATACATAAAAGAGAATCAATCTCAATTAAGGGATCATACGAGATGATCGATCATTCCCGCATCGTGACTCAGCAAGACTCATCGCCTAGAAGCTTATTCCAGTTAATTATGTTCCTCTTCCGATAATAAGTAAGATAAGCGTAACTACTCACAGATACACGAACAAAAAAAATTAGATCAAATTACTGACTATCTGTGCCAACCAATAAATTGATCGATTTCACAAATAAATGTATTAGCTTTAACAGATGATCGTCTACCACAACAAATTTTTCGTTCCGTGTACGTTAATTAGTTCCGGGTACGAAAAAGGGCGAATAAAAATAGTAGCGAACTGTTTCACAGCTTGAAGTCGTTTTCCTCAAGAACAATAAACGTAATATATAGAGTTAATTCTTCCGAAACCTGACACACTTGTGGACCTCGTGGTCTCCGATCACCTTGCAACTGTGACATTCTGTCGGAAATGTCACACTTAGAGAAAAATCTCGTAATTTAATAATAAAAATACTAAGCCCAACGATAATCTAACTATGATGTATAGTTCACGGAAAAAAAAATCATTGATTCAATAAGACCTTGGTTTGCGGGCTGCCAAAAACAAGCGTTTTCAATTCAATTTCACTTCCAATTACTACAATTTCATATGATATTGAAACGATAACTTCAATATAGGCCAAAAAATCTTTTATTGTTTCAATGCTAAATCGGATAGTGAGAACAACAACTGGAGTTAATTTGAAAACATTGTTTTTGGCAGCCCGCAAACCGTGGTTTTTTTGAATCAATGATATTTTTTTTCCGTGTTGCCAGGAGGAACGCCTTATTTTATGGTTATAGCAAATATAAGAAAATAATTTAATGAACCATTTGTACAGTTCCCAGGAGGAACGTCTATATTTCATGGTTATAGCAAATATAATTATAGTAGTAATTATTAAAATGATCATGGTTTCAATAACTATTCTAATAGTTTCAAATATACCGTTTTGTTGCATATACGATTTCAACTTAAAAAAAAAAAAAACTTGCAAGTATCGTTTATTGAACCATATTATCATCACTTCAACTATAAGATATTGCAAGTCTTCCTATATGCTTTTTATCGTGTGAAATCGTTGAATCAACGATATGCTTTTTTAAAAATATTTCCGATTCAATTCGGTTTTTGGAAAGCGGTGAAAATGGGTTTAAGAGCCATTATTCATAGTAAGACCGTATATTTTTTTAAATGTTTTATTTGAATTCCTTGCAGTTTCTTATCTACTGTGCGAAGTTTTTAGAGTGGGACTAAAAATGGAGTTCGTAAAAAAAATCATCACATTTTATGAATGTTTTCTATCTCTTTCTTTGCATGTGATATACATAAATTACGTTTTACGTAGGTCCGGTATTTTTATTTATTTTGTACTGTATATAGTGAAGGCTCTATGAGCACGCGCGATAAAAAAGAACCAACCAGACCTACGAAAAAAAAGTATACATATCGCAGGCAAAGAAAGAGATGGAAAAATTTATAAAATTTGATCATTTTGTTATTTACGAAACCTATTGTCAGCTCCACTCTAAAAACTTCACCCAATAGGTAAAAAGCTGCAAGGAATCCGAAAAACATATTTTATAAATATTCGAGTCAGGCTAATTAGTAATTAAAAAATTCATTTTTGCATTTTTCGATGCTTTCCTGAAGACAAATTGTATCGGTAGAATATATATGTTGAAAAACTGACATTTTTTCACACGAAAAGTCTTCTATCCCGAATTTTATTTTCAACAATTACATGATTGAAAAATGATCTATTGATCGAACTTTGAAAAATTGACAACAATCAATAAGTTAACCAGAGGTGCATTTGTCAATTTCAAAATCAGAAAAAAAATTTAGTGTCATCTGCTTGAGATATCTGAATGAATGTCGCAGTTGCAAGACGATCGGAGTCCATGAGGTCCACAAGTCTGTCGGGTTTTGGAAGAACAACCCATAGATACGTTTTAGCAAGAATAATGTCTTCAAGTAAAAATGCATTCCCTATTTTTTTTTAAATCGAATAACTGTTAATGCTTTTGTACAAAGAAGGAATTGCAAATGATTAATTAAACTTATTTAAAAATTCATTCATTTTACTTAACAACAAACGCCAATTGGGAGCAGACACTACAAAAGTATTAAAACAAAAATATCATTTAAGTAAAAAATAAAACATGATTGTTACTTGAGCCAAAAAAAAATTGTCTGTTTGCATCGACGCAAACGTTTAAAAAGTCCAGACAAATATAAAGAGTAGACATTTTTTAACAAATTTCGGACAGTTTCTGCAATTCTTTTTTAAAATATAGTTTTATCCTCTGAATTGAAAAATATTCATGACTGCTGAGCAAAAACATGTATCATCGGTTTACATTGGTACAACTATTATTAAAAAATTGAGAAGAAAGCAGCAAAAACTCGTCTTAACTTCTATGACGAATATGTGAACTTTTTGCTAAACCTGTTCAAAATTAAATATTACGGTGGTCACAGCACGTAACATTGCTTACGCAGGAATGGAATATCGGTATGGTAGTTGCATTATGATATAGTTCACGTATTAGCCGCTTAAGCAGCACCAGTCAGGGTTTCGTAAAACTCGTAGATTTAAGTAACAAACGAGGGATTTATACAAATATAGTATAAAACCAGCTCGGTATGAATAATGGCGTCCAAAAAAAAAAAATATGCATGTATAAACATAAATGCATCACAACGACTACGTAGTCAGAGCTACAGCCGCAGATAAGATTTATAAAATGGTTTTTCTAATCACTCCACTGCTCTTATATTTTTAGACCTCATCTATTTCGCACCCATTAAATCACATTCTATCAATTTGCTAGCTAAATCAAGAAAATGAAAAATTAAAAACGCTATAGATGGCTAATTAATTTTTATTAGATTTATTTATCTTTTAATATAGAAATCTTATACATTTTTCTGCATCTCTCGACATTTTATTTAAAAATGAAGCTTATTACAAAAACATATCCTATGAATAATTGCACGGATTTAAAAATATACGCGGACGATGTTTTAATGATGCATTCGTGCATTCTCATTAAATTTTTATTTGACACAAGATTATTTTACGTAATCGGCACGTTCGTTGGACAGAGAAAGAAATATGTAAAGAACATTTTTATCCAGAGGTTGGACCTGTGTAACAAAGTAAATAATTAGTGTTACTACTCGGCTTACATAAAAACCTCTTATTACATTTTTTTAGCGTCGCTTTGAAGTCCAATTTACAAAAGTGGGTCAAGAATAGGTTCGACGATGTTAGGAATATCCTATAGTATTTCATTAAACTTTTTAAATAGTTTGGATAATTCGTTCTCAAAATATAATACTTTTTTATTACCATTTTTTAGAGGCGCTTTGAATTTGTTCAATTTACAAAAGTAGTATAAGATTAGGTTCACCGATGGTAGGAATATCCTTTATTAATACATTTCCCAACTTTGAAAATCGTTGGGATAATTTTTTTTTGAAATACCATGCCGACTGTTAAAACGTACTGTCGAAAGAAACGAGTTTAAAGTGTGCGAAACGATTTTGATAGAAGAAAAATAGCGCATTTTGCATTCTCACACAAGAAACTTCCTTTTCAATTTAGAATTCTACGTAAGAAAATTTTATTTTTATCGTCCCATCGTCCGTTTTTTTTTTACTTATTACCCACTTCAAATAGTGTATGGAGAATCTTTTTGGTTCCTCATAGAGGAAGCTTTGTTTTCATGAGAAAAAATAAATAAATTGTCGAGGTTCTTATGTCAGTACACTCAGAATTGTCCAAAATACCGACAAAGCAAGTAAAGTGGTTTAGTAAAAATGTCCGTATGTATGTGTGTGTGTGTGGCTCCGAAATTTCAATCACCTGTAACTCAAAAATTGTTAAATCGATTGAGCTCAAATTTAGTTCACAAGTAGAGCAGCCGTTCATTTTTCATTGTAGCAATTTTTTCATAAAATATATATGTAGGGATTTTTATGTTATGATTCTTTAAAAATTTAAAAAAAGGACGTGCGCGTTCTAGCTTTCGTAAAATTGATGATACGATGATGCATGATACGATAATTGATGATACACTTAATGTTGTTTGGTATTGAATTTGACGGAAATCAGAGAAGCTATTCGGATTTTATAGTTTTGAATTTTTTTTTAAATCACGTTTTTCCTAACTTTGACAAAACATCAGACAACGAACTCAAACTTTATACATGATATGAGTACTATCTAGCTATGATTAGAACATAATTTCGTCATAATATGCAATGTGGTTCAAATTTGTCAGCATTTCAAGTTTTGAAAAAATGATGTTATTGCATTAACCTTAACGAAACATAAGATAGCGAAGTCAAACTTTAAGACTTGAAATCAGTACTTTATAGCAATAATAGGTGCACAGTTTCATTATAATTTGATATGTGGTTTAAATTTTTCCGAAATTTAACTTTGATAAAAAATAACGCTGCGAAGTTGAACCTTGCAAATTGCTTCCTCATTATTTTGAGTTTTCTTACAAAGCTTTGTCTATGAGGAAGCCAAAACTGATGAACATACTTCCTCATAAAGGTAGCTTTATAAAAAAAAACCAAAAATAATGAGGAAGCAAACTGCAAAGTTCAACTTTGCAGCTTTATTTTATAGATTCTGTTACGTCTGGAGTAACAAAATCAATTGCCCTGTTTTTGTTTTTGTACTTACCGCAGATAACAATATGAATTCATTGGATATTTAGCCTTTGTTTCCAATTATATTATTTAATACACTTAAGGAAATATTTTTCATTGCTACTAAATATTTAATACGCTCCAATAACGCATCATTTAAATCAATCTTACCTATCATTTTAATCAATTGTACCTATGGAAAGACTTCTGTATGTATATAGGTTTAATAAAATAATACTATTGATTCAAATATATACATTAAATACATACAATCAGTTACTTAATGGACTCAACGAAATATATAATTTTTTCAATTCCACTGATTCGTTTGAAGACATAAAATCGATTGTTTTTATACAATTGACTGAACGATATGTATCGTTACTTATAGTTGCTAATACCATACGTACAGTTAATTCAAATATCAAGCTATTTGAGTCAATTATATATAATTCGAATGAATGACTTAGTGCATTCAACGATTTTTATTTTCTCAGCGTATTGCCTGATATATTGTTTATTGTTGTATTATTAATATCAATTATACGCTTCCGTAGCTTATGTTTTCAACTTTGTCCATAATTCCAGCTTGGAGGTCATTAGTCTGAAGATGCAGACGACTTACACCAGTTTTCTGGTCTCATCGGGCGTTTACAGTTGGCAGATACGAAAAGTTTGTAATTTTGCTGCAAGAAAATGGAGAAACTCTAGAGTAAGCTCCGGAACAATGCGGCACCGCTTGACACAAGGAGGAAAAGAACAGACGATGGAGTTTCCGCAGTGTTGAGCAAGCAACTAACTCTCTGTAGGCTATCGACTACTGTTCGAACAAAAGCCTCAGGAGTTCGCCCACCGTCAACTATGCCTTCGGGACTACGACATACTTTCCTCCTCGAGTACTTATTCTCCAAGTTTCTGGAAGATCCTATGGGGAACGAAAGGATCTCGCGCCTCGCTGAGCTAATAACAAGAGCTATAGAGTCGGACAAAATTGCATTACAAAAGCACAAGACCCTAGACGCACAAATAGCGTGCTATACCACAATTCACCAATTGGACGGACTTGAAAAAAAAAAAATTATAATAATGCAATTTTACGACACGGAAATAAAATAAAATTACCTAAAAATTAATTATTGAGAAAAGTTTCGCTTCCCTAAGAATTGAGAAGTCAATTGGTTTGATACATATAATGACGAAGAAACGTTTCCTTCAGGTAGATACAGAAAATCGGTGCACTTCATCAGGTAAAAGCGATATTTCTGTGCAGAAAAACCTTTGCTTCCTTTTACGAAATATTCTTTCATTTTTATGTTATTATATTACTAGCGCCACTAAAACTCCGTGCGAAAATTTAACGAAGTATTGCGACCTATGGAATTGGATTCGGGCAAAATCGATGAAGCGCTTAAAATTTAATGGATTGAATAGAGTTTTGGAATTTTTTTAAAATTGATAATATCCTTCTAATCAATTACGACCAACTCTTCTCGAATTGCCTGCAAAAACGAACTAATATATAGTTGTCATTAATAGTGAATTTGGAAAAGTTCGGATTATACAGAATTCTGTATTTTCGAAAAATTGTGCCCGTTCTAATTTGAATCTACTTCGATACATTTAGTTGAAATTGTCTGCAAGCGTGAATTAATATTCACTAAAGCTTGATATCGAATTCGGTGAAGATTGATGAAGGATTTCAGATTTTATAGCAAATTGAATTATACAATATATCATTTTTGCTTTTGACATATCTGCCAAAACGTTCTGAACATTTAGACATAAAAATGAACGTATTTGGTACGAGATTTTGTGAAAACACAATATAAGGCAATTTCATGGAACATTGAACTACACAAACTTGTTGTTTTAGGATAAAAGGTTGCAAAGTAGATTCTTGCACATTTCTTCTTTATTTTGCACTTTTCTCAGAGCTTTTTCTACTAAGTAGCCAAGTTAAGTCAAAATACCTTTAACAAGATGTTTGTTCTATAAAATTTAATTTTTGGGGACGATTCTCTGCAGATAAACTATGTTTGAAGGCAATTTTGATTATGAGGCGTACTGCGTCTCGAATTAACTCACTTTATGCTTAATCTTTCAAAACCAATACATTTAAGTGGTTGAATTAATTCGTAATATAAGAAATACATTGACACCTCCGATTTGAGTACGAAATCGACCGATATGTAAAAATTTCCGATGTGATCTTTTTTCCAGCAGTTTTTATAAAAAACAAACTATAATAATCAATGATACTCCAATTTCAACGAACAAAGGCTATTTTTCTTTTAATAGATGATCCTTTATCGATTCCTTATCCAGATTCTGTAGAATGGTGTAAATTTCAACTAAGTCAAAATTTACAGCCATTTGTACTATAAGACTATATAAGATACTCGGTTACGGCTACGATAAGATAATCGGTTGTACTTTTTGAACTCCTAATATTATAAAAAACACTACTAACAAAATACTCCATTCCTCGTCATAATCGAACTAATTAATAACGAATGGTAACTTAGAAAATAAAATTATTCTCTTGACTTTCTACACTATTTCTTCTGAAACAAATAAAACGTAGTGGGGAAAATTTACAGTTTAGATGTATTTTGTATGTAATTTTTCAGACATGCGAATATGTTGTTCCAGTCATTAAACAATTTTTCATTTACATTTCTATTGCCTCTTATAGATATTTTTTATATTAATTTGATGTTGGCACTTGAGGAATCTAAGGAAAAGATGAGAAGAGAAAAGAAAGATCGGGTAAAAAAGGAATAAAAACAATGATTATGTTATTAATGATAATAATAATAAAACACCCACAATTAAAAGTTCGTTTGTACTAATTTTTATTTGACAAATAAGATGTATCCATTATTACAAATAATTGTAAACTGTATATCCTTATAATACACGTATCGTGTTACGGGCGAGTGTTTGTATTTTCTTTCTCTATCTCTCCCACTCTCGTGATTTCCTTCCCTCGCAGAGATTTCCTCGTGACACCCTTAAGCCCCGTGACACACTCGCACTCGTACATTTCACGCGTGCGTTCATCTTCTCAGACACACACGTACATTTATCGCTTCCTCGCAAACAGCATTCACACGGCTAGATTTTTCCTCTGTATTTGTGTTATGTATTTTATTTTCTTTATCATTATAATTACGAGTTAAAAAAATTAATGAAATGCATACGAGTCGATTTCTCGGACGATGCGTCTGAATACATATATATATATATATATGTATATATATATTCTTCCTTATCTCTTATTTATTCTGTCATTTTTTTTCTTTTCTTCCTTTTTTTTTGTATTTTTTTTTTTCCATTACTTCTTTTGATTGGTAAGCGTTTGTCCTACGATTGGTTTAAAAACGTAAAAAGAAACACGAAAAAAACCTCTACGTCATACAGACAACGGCAAGTTTCGTCGTTGAACTGAGCCAGCGATATACAAATGCCCTTTGTTCGAGTCCTGAGGATTATAAATAGACGAGTGAATAATTAAGAGGGCGAGGGTAGGTTTCAACTGGATCTGGAAAAAAATTATGTCGGCGATTGCGGGAAGGACGAGGGGAGAGCGTCCTGGAAAGAGCGAATAAAAAATCGGCGATTATCATCTTAGAGAAAAAAAAAGTTCGAAAACGCGCCGAGGAATCGCAAGAAAAATGTCGCGAATTGAAAACGCACGAAATTGAGATGACGAAAATTCGTGGTACTTTCTCGTCGTAGCGAGACGCGTTTCTTTTATTCATTAACTTTGTATTTTATTTATCGTTCTCATTTTGTTCTTTCATCTTATCGCTTAATTCTTTTAATTATTATTTTATTCTTAACAGAGTTTCGAAAATCCCATCACATTAAAACTTAATCTATTTATTTATTATCAAACAGTTTGATTTTCATTATCTTCTTTAGAATATCCTGAGGAAATGTGTAAACATCTTATCGAAAATAAATAATATATGCTTCCCGCGAGAGATTCATTTGAAAATTAGTTGAGGAAGAAAAATGATTGTTTGTTGGTAATCTGATCTTCGTGGCATATTTCAAATGAATTTTTATTGAAGATATACTCTTTATTAACACGAAATGTTCATGGATTTCTTGCCAATATGACAGGAGCTTAAAAAATAATGGTTTTTCAATATTTGAAGGAATAAATAAACGAATAAATGAGTTTGAAGGTAATGCGACGATCAAAACTCTGATTCTTAATAACGAGTGCTTAAGCGTTTACTGCGATTGGGGAATTCCGTTAGTATAATCTATAATCAGGGGGAGAGTGATACTTCTTTTCCGTTTTTCTCTTTACTTTTTGTTGTTGTTGTTATTTGTTTGTTTGTTTCTGTTTATAACTTTTTTTATGTACAGCTTTGGCCGCGTTAAAGCGACAAAAGGACTTTTTGCTTCTCGATGGTTTCAAAGTGGCGTCGACAGAAATGTCCTCGCAGTCGCAACATGATAGCGATGTTAGCGATATATTATACGGACTCAACAAACGGAAAACAAGGACTTAGGCCAATAACCATGATTACGAGGATTTGTCGATGGTTTTCTTCTTCTTTTTTTTTTTTGCTTCTCGTGTGTCCGAGATTTTCGTTCGGCAAATAAAAGAAAGCATACTTTCCTCTATTCTTGTACGATTACGTCGACATTTGCGCTTATGTACAGGTAAAAAACAGAATTCTAAACATGCACTGTATTAAAAGAAAAAAAAATAACGTGTAACAAAAGTCTGCACGCCATTTTGAGACCATTTTGGTTGTTCGCATCGTCGTCAGGCGCATGTGTATGTAATGTTCAATGCGATGATATGTAAAAAAAAAGCAAAATATAAATCAGAGAAAGTAGCGACGACGGACGAGTTTTTGGGGAGGAAGCGCGGCGACGAACGCCTTAAGAGGGATTCTACAAATATATATTTATGTGTATAAAGCCATCATTATATTCTAATGTTTTTTTTTTCGTCTGTTTTCTTATGTTTCGTTTTTTTCTATTCTTCTCACTTTGTTTTTTCTTTCTTTCTCTCTCTCTTTCTGTATCTGGGCTACGGAAAAATCGTCTGAAAAAATATGTTTCCTAGTCAAGGCCACGCACATCATAACGCAGCACTTTTTCATCGTCTCGACCATTGATTGATTTCTTTGTTTTCTTATTTTTCTTAATTCTTTTTTTGCGTTTTCGCGCGCTTAACATGCGCATACATACATACACGAGAGCACGCGAGAACGATGTTTCATGTATGGATATGTATGAATATGCGTTCTTTAACACGGATTTTTCTCTGCTCACAGTTTAGTTTTTTTAAATGTTTTCACGCTTGGATTACATCGACTCGTCCTTTGTCGTCTTGCTCGTTTCCTCTTTCGTTCATCGTTTCTTGAAATATTCTTAAAAAAAAACAGTTACAAACGCATCTTTGGCTCCCCCGGCTTTTGTGTGTGTGTGTGTAGTTTCACCTCTTGCGCACTAGTAATGGTCCGCATTGTCTTGCACACTGCAACAGAGCAAAGCGAAAAGAGAAATTATATTTCGTTCCTATTTTCCGCAAGGTTAGTCACTATTAAGGGCGGCATTATTTTGCAGAGTTATTGGGGATACATAGTTTATCGGCCGTGTCGAATAAGTGATGTCTCAATTTTTTTTACAATTTACTAATATATGTAATGGAATTTATTTCATATTCTTTACAGAGTAATTTCTACTTTTTTTAAAACTTTTTCACTTTTTAACACAGCCTAAAATTTGGTTTTATTGTGTTTATTATCGCAAAGAGGTGATAATTTATCAATATACCTTATTGAAGATAACAAAATCTTAATAATTCTTTTAAGGTTTACATAAAACGTAATTAATATTTGTACCTAAAAAATAGTTAAAAAAGACTATGAAATCAGCGGATTATCACACGTTTAGTATAGGAAATATGTTAAATGTTAGATTTTACATGAATATAATGTAATTTTTTATAACAAATTGAGCCTGGTTTCAAATTTGTTATTTATTTAATGGAAATAAATCGCAATCAAAGATATTTTGATTATGAATTTGATTATACAATACATTACTGGATTTTCATATGCTACAAATATCGTATAAAAAAGTCTCTGTGTAACAATACTAGCAAAGTTGTTTACGGTTTTTAATCAATGTAAAGTCTAAAGATTTATCAAATTGGAAACAAATTTTTAGATTCTTATGGAATGTAAGCGTTAAAATGGCTCTTTTGATACGTTTTATTTGTATTTTGCGCTCAGTTAAGTATATATTAAAGAAAAAAGATATTTCGAAGATTTTAACGAATAAAGTGATACAAGAAAAGTCAGATTTTAAGAGAAATTTTTCCGATAAAAAAGTTGTCGTTGATCACAGCGATTGGTCCGCGACAACGGAATTCACTGCAAACAAATCTGTCAATTCCAGAATTGTGATTCCCTGTGTTATTAATTCTGCCAACTAATAAATTAAACAGGCAGAAAATACTCTAAGTTTGTATAGGAATCAACGATTTCCAATTTTATTATCGTCAGTGAAATTATCGCAATAAACTAGATATCTTTATATATTCGATAGCTTATTTCTCGCCTCAATATTGTTTGCTATATATTTTTACTCAAATAGAAATAGCGATATTTCGTCATTTCTGTAATACTTCTCTAATTTAATTAAATAGCGATATTTCGTCACTTCTATAATACTCTTCTAATTTAATTATTACAATAAGGTTGTAAGAATACAACATTATTTGATAGGCTTTCCCGAATGATAAGCCACAGGAAATATTTTTATCTTAAAATTCATTTTCCTGCCCAAATCTCACGTAACCGTTCTCAATATCGAATTTCTCGACATTTTAATCCGTGACTGAGTTCCAAGCTTTGCAATTCGAGAATTCGCTCAAACTATAACGCATACAATTAAAAAGCATAAAAGTTAAAACGTGAGCTTTGAATAGGACTTGCTTAACATTAGTAAACCGACAGCAAAAGGATACATATGCACTTATTATCTAAATTAACAATCTTGTGGAAAAATAGATGTATTAATGACACATAAAAAGGCGTAGCTTCAGCAGCAGCGGAAGAAGAAAGGATGATGATGTTAGTTCCAAAAGCAGGTGCGGCGTCGCAGGACGATCGACGATAATAAGCACCTTTGTAGGATGATTAGTGATTCCTTGTTACATCTAAAGTAGAACAACAAAATCACTAGTCTTCCATACAACGGGACTCGATTTTTTTTTCATATTCAGATCACTTTGTTCTCTTTTTCTTACTCTCTCTCTCTCTCTCTCTCTTTCATTCTCAACGTCGGACGAGTTTTAAGGGTGTTTTGCTTCTCTCTTCTCTCGGAATTCTTCTCCTTCACCTCCAGACAAGCGATTACGTCGCCGAGCGGCATTTGTTAGGCGTAAAGACGTTAATTATTCCCAATGGAATTTTCGGTGATGACGATGACGTGTGGTGAGTTGTTAAGCGCAATTGTTAATCTTCAGCTTAATTTTTTCTTGCTTTTGTTTTGTTACAATGATTGTTATAATGATTTGGAGCTTTTGGTGGACCATTAACGAGAATTATTCGATAAACTAAACCGTGAGACGCACAATTACCTTTGTTGCAGCAGGTACTGGGCCATCTGTATTTGATTGGGTATCCCGGTGATCGTGATAATGCGATCATTGCTGCCGGGCAACGGCTCGTCTATGGTGATGCCTGCGCCGCTGTCTGACCTTATCTTTCGAATCCGTGCACCGCCTTTACCGATTATTGCACCGGCGTACTGAAAAACGATTAGGAAATATTAAGGATAAACATTCTGTACTGTTGAGTCATTGATCAACTGTACATAAAACATTATAAAAACAGGTTCATTTGCCTTAGAAACGGGACTTTAACCAGGTTTCATTTCCGAACGGTAAATACAGGAAGATCTGAAATTCCGAAATTTAATATCGCACCTACATTTTTGACGAAATGTTTTCTAGCGAATTTCGTGTAGACGTTAATAAAACAATGGAACTTTATCCGGGTTAAAGTTGCGAACGGTAAATACACGACGGTCTGAAATTCCGAAATTTAATATCTCACCCACATTTTTGATGAAATGTTTTCTAGCGAATTTCGTGTAGACGTTAATAAAACAACGGACCGCGCTGCGAGATAACGATTATAAATTGTAAAAAGAGTATTTTTATATTCCTTATCGCCCATTGGGTAGCTGATTTGACTCGTATTTTCCTTGACGAGAACTCTTGAAAAACAAATCGCCAAATTTTCGGGAATTAATTGAGAACAGAGTTGTAATGATGATTCGATCAGCTCTATAATTATGATTTTATAATAATAACATGTAGCGATTGTGATACGATGATTAAACTTTGGAGTTGCTGCAATTATTATTATCTTTCAACAAAAATTCACGGTAAGCCTTTAGAAAAAATTGAAAAGAATAAGTAATGCATGACTTATTTCTTCCATTTTTTCCACTATTTCTTGCAATATTGAAGCGAAAACTAGTATTTTTTCAGCTATTCAAATATTCACACTCTATTTTATAATCACTATATATTATTATCATGAAATCATCATTACAAAACGAATTGTACTGTAAACTATATCTCATGAATTAATGGGTATTTACAACTCTGCTTGAGAACGTATTTACATGAATGATGCACTAATCCCAGTCTTAAAAGTTGTTCAGTCACGATTGATAATCGTTTGCGGTGTGGAAAACGTTGATTTATAATTTTATTTGCCTGAATAATGAGACGCTGATCCTGCATGTGTACTTGGCAGCGTTGGAAGGTCTTTGCGTTGGTAGCATTGCTCAGTGTCCGGCGTTCAGCCACACGTGTTTACGGTCGCAAATTGTTTGAATCGCGCGCGCGTTTCACGAAGTTTAATGGCGTTAGCGACGTTGCCAAGTCTCCGTTGCTCAAGCAACGATTTCAAAAAATTACTTCAATTAAATCATGATATTATAATTACGTGGGCAATTTTTTCAATTTCTATGCAGTCGTAAAAATTCAATACATACACAGAGAAGTTTTGTTTCCCTAAAAGAAGCTTACCTAAAATAAACTTTAGGCAATAACGTGACACTATCCACGGTCCGTTGTATAATGCTTATGTAAAATCTCTAATTTTATTAATTCATTTCTCAGGAACTGCGTGGGCAAAGATTTTTGAAATGCTAAAAAGAGAACTCGAACTTCATTGTATATCATAAAAAATTATGGGTCGGAATTATCGTCGCGATCAAATCAAAGGTATTGCCTTAAGAAAATGAATATGAGTAGAAAAAAAACCTTGAAAGCAAAGTAAAGTATTCAAGAAGAATTTTTGGACATAGAGATTTGAATAAAAATCATTGAAAATTGTAAACAAATGATAACTATACAGAAATCATTTTTTTTAAATAATTCAACCGTAAGCATAAAGTACACTGATGCTTTTTACATTCGAAGTGAAATGTACATTTCCACTGTCGATTTTAATGGAAATTCAAAGAGTAAAAACATTGTACGTCTCTTTTCTAGAATTTTGGCGCATCGTCCACAAATCCTCCTTTATGATTTATCTAATTCGGTTAAGTAGTTAAACAAGTTATGGCCGTATGAACTTTCGTCGATTTATCGGACATTTTTTTGCACGGGAGCTTAGATTTTCATGTAAATCAAAAAAGTTATGAATCTTTACCTCTTTGGGAATGGTGACTTGAGTGCTGGTCTTATTTCCGCCGCCCATATTTCCCTGGTTGCCCTGATTGTTGCCACCAAGAGGTGGGCCTCCCATTCCGGAATTTCCACCGCCTCCAAGTCCGTTCGGAGCATTGCCTTGCATTCCCCATCCGTTATCTAAAAATCAGGGAACAATCCAATTAATTTCAATTTCATGTCAACGATCAAAATTTGTTAATATTCACATTTTTAGTCGGGGCGGGAGTAAAGTTCCAAATATTAAACACACGAAGGCCTAAAATTCCGCGATTTAATATCTCACCTGAATTTTTAACGAAATGTTTTCTAGCGAATTTCGTCAAAAATATAGGTGAGATATTAAATCACGGAATTTTAGACTTTCGTTCATTTACTATTCGGAACATTAACCCTGATTCCCTTGCCTCTCGAAGACAAAGTTCCGAATGGTAAATATTGGAAAGTCTGAAATTTCGAAATTTAATATCTCAACCACATTTTTGACGAAATTCGCTAGAAAAATTTTCGTCGAAAATGTAGATGAGATATTAATTTTCGGAATTTCAGACCTTCGTGTATTTGCCATTCGCAACTTTAACCCCGCCCCAAATTGTTGAGCATAAATCTCATTCCTTATATCACAATTATCTGTAAAATTTCATGGAAAAGAATTTTTCTTTGCAATTGTTCAGAAACAAATGTTTCATATTACACAGAATTATGATATCAACATAAACGCATTTGCGTTTACTCGAACTAGTCTCGGTTTTCGAATGTAATTTTATAAATGTTTATATGATACAAACCATTAATTGCCAGTTTGAACGGCCATATTATTTTTCGGTAGATTTACATACTTGCGATTTGCTTTATTTTTCAAACTTTGACCAAACAAGCAAATTCTATGAGATTTTCCATTTTTCCCGGTCAAAATCGATAAAAAAATCTACTCTACGATCCCCTCAAGGTGATGTGAAACGTATATGAGTGCAAGATAAACAGAAGCATTCTTGCGATCTCAAATTTCTTCGCGACGGTTGATTTAGAATACAAAAGTAGAGATCGTTGGCCTGCAAAAATCTTAGACCATAGACAACGTTCTCGACTTTCATCCAAACGATCAGCCGTGACAGAGAAATTTGGATTTCAGTTTTTTTTTTGCCAACTGAGTGATTTCACATCACCGTCAGGGCTTACACTGAGCAAATATTTAAACAATCGACTATTTATACAACGTCCTTCACACTATCGACGAAAAATGTTACATAACACAGTTTTTTTTAATTCCTAATTCCTTATTGTTCTTCACTCCTGTTTTACAGAAGAAAATGAAATCGGTATCACCGATATTTATCGACAAAACGAATGCATAGATTTCATCTTTCGTTGGCCGTTAACTTAGATGTGAGTCTTTAACTGAGAAAAATGCCGGTTTTTCTTTCTGATTGACCGCAAAGAAGAGAAATGCCGAAGATTTTGGGTACTCCGGTGGTAAGCTTAGTAAAAATTTTAAAAAAATTAACTACTTTTTATAGCGCCATTTACACTATCAATCCAAAATATTCCAAAGCAAAGTTTTTTTTACTCCAAATTCCGGGTTCTTCTTCTTTTTTTACAAAAGAAATCAAATCGATATCGCCGATATTTATCGACGAAAAAAATGTATAGAATCTTTCATTGGCCGTTCACTCGGATGTGAGTCTTTAACTGCGTAAAATACCGGTTTTCCGTTTTGATTGACCGCAGAGAAGAGAAATGCCGAATATATTGGGTAGTTCGGTGGCAAGCTCTCCGCCGTACGCTTCATTATTTCAAATCGTCGGTACTCACCGTTGTAATTTCCGCCTCCATAAGGTGGCGGACCTCCTCGGTTGCCGGCGTAGCCTCCGCCTCCTCTTCCGCCGTCGTAGTTACCACCGCCGCCGCCGCCGCCCCCGTTTCCTCCGCGAGCGTTACCGCCGTATCCACGATCCGGCGGTCCGGACATACCGCCCCCACCTCGCGGTCCACCCCGTGGCGGCGGTGGGAATGCTCTGTTCATGTCCGGCGGTCCGCCGCCCCGAGTGTCTCGACGCGGTGGCATTCCGCCGCCGCCTCCTCCGCCCCCGGAATTGCCGCCACTGCCGCGACCACCGGGTCCACCAAAACCGCCAGGTTTGCCCTGACCCTCGCCGCTACCGTAGCCACCATATTCCTCGGCGTAGTAGTCGTCATAGTTGTGCGGATCGTAAGGGTTGTTCACACCCTTCAGAGGCGACTGTGTGCATGGAGATTGTTTAGTGTTAGAATTTTTTATGAAAATTAATGTAAACTATAGCAAGTTTTTCTAACGCTTAGAGGAAGCGCGAGGGCTTTTGACGCCCTTCAGAAGCGACTGAGTGCATGTAGATTGTCTAGTGTTAGACGTTTTTATGGACATTAATATAAACCATTGAAAGATTTTCTACCTCGTAGAGGACGCTTTGTTTTCATGAAAAGAAAATGTCTTTTAAGAGTTTTATGTCAAAACTATTCGGATAATCCGAAACCTTGAGGAAAGGGGTTCGGAAAAATTATCCGAACGTCCGAAATTATTTATGTATTGGTGAGTATGTGATGAAAGGTCAAAAATTAATATAACTATAAATTGTTAACTATTTG
This sequence comes from Tromatobia lineatoria, assembly GCA_949699805.1. Classification (NCBI taxonomy): domain Eukaryota; kingdom Metazoa; phylum Arthropoda; class Insecta; order Hymenoptera; family Ichneumonidae; genus Tromatobia; species Tromatobia lineatoria. Next base: position 14,416,643 of record OX453039.1, on the reverse strand, counting down.
ACGGAATCAGCTTAAATTTAAACGACATGTTTGACGACAGTATTGACTAATCTTTAATTTGTGTGATCTTTATAAAATTTGCGTAATGCGTTCTATTTTAAGAAGAATTTCAAAATTTTCAGAAAAGTATGTCCGAACAAATTTTTGGTTATCAAGCTGAAACATCGTGTTTAAAGTTCACAAATGTATGCAACCTTTTGTATTGAATTTTGGGCCCAGTTGATAAAGCGGTTTGGTTTTATGAGATTTTGAATTTTCCGTAAAGACTATGCCCAACCGCGTGTAAGATTACGACCCGAGGCAAAGGCGAGGGTGGTAAATACGCGGTTGGGGACAGTCTACTATCTGCAGCGGAAAGTTCGAATTACGTAAAACCCCTAGGACGGGAATTCGAACTTTCCGCGCAGGTATCGTGAAAAATTCATTTCGCTTTAATTTAAGGAAAATTTCAACAAAATGACTAAAATTTATTGAACAAGAAACAAAACATTTAGCCTTGCTTTATGTTTTCGTTTGAATTTGAGTAAACTCTGACGAACTTTGCCAAGATCTACTGCAAAGACGTATTAGTATCCAGCTGTAGTAGATATAACTTTTTTTTTTCAGAATTTTGAAGTGCCGAAAAATTAAATCTAGTTAGCGCGCTTGTTGATTCAATTGACGAGACACCGGGTTTAAATTTGGTTCACACTCGGACTAAAATAGAATAAAGTTGAGACTAAAATTTGTCACGAATCTATCAAACGGTTCGAATTTCGTAGCACTTTGAATTTTTTAGAAAATCGGCTTTCGAAATAACACAAGCCTGCAAAGTAGAATCTTGGAAATCGCTTTAATTTTTTTTTACTTGTTACAAAGTTTCCTTTATGAGGAAGCCAAACTTAATCAACCTCCTTCCATCTAAAGGGAACTTTGTAATAAGCAGAAAATAATGAGAAAGCAATTTGCAAGTTTCTACCTTGCAGACTTGTTTTCCGTGACAATATAAAACTAAAGTAATGAGTTATAAGTAAAAATGTCTCGTAATTGAAATGAGTATAACTAAATTTAAGCTGATATTTGTGTTTATTACGATTAGATCATAACAGATAATTTATTCTGTTTCTAGTATTGAAATTTCACGAAAATGTTTCTATTAATGATCTATTGAACGTGTTAAATAGGGAAAAAAAAACCGTAACTAATGCACAGTTGAATTATGACTAAAAGTAGTGCATTGCAATAAACTGATTTAGAGATCAAAAATATCTTTGTTATTCTTTCTCATCCACAAGCATAAGAAAAAAGCAACCGTAACTTTTAACCAAATTAATTATTCAATTATAATTCCGAAATTGAGAATATTAATCGTAATCATTGCATATTTATTCAAGAGCCATCTTCTGATGTAAGACTGTAATAATTCAAACTTTCTCATCCGTGTGCTGAGCGACACCACAAGTAAAGATAAATATATTCCCAACGTTCATAATAAACTTAATTCAAAGCGATAAAGTTATCTCAACGTAGATATTAAAAATTCTGGAGAGAAACGGTATTTGCAAGATACAAAGTGCTTACAGTTTTTATCGTAGCGACAAGTTCCCTGATGCATTCCATGCACGTTGCCGGTTTACCGCAGATGCTAATGACGCGGTCTGTGCTGTGTGGACAGCAGTTTGAGTAGATCTTGATCCTCGCTCCAGTTTTCTGTAATCACAAAAGGAACGAAATGTGTGAGATTTTTAAATTTATTTATTACAGTCATTAATGAACAATGTTTTAGTTTAAATTTTATATTTTTTGTCAAGACTTTTCTGCACAATACCCGACCACTTATCGCTTAAGTCTCGTTACACTCTTCAGGATAACGACCTCGTTGCCTTTTTTACTTATCTTGCGACAAACACTTCACCGTGGGTCGCATTTATACGGTTATGTTTTTTGTTCTTCTTGTAACCCAGCTCATTTATCGTTCTCTCAAGTCGCCCGAGTTGCTCGTGAGACAAGCAACGAAAAGTGGCTGCGGCTAAGCAATTCCCAGGGTTGGTTACAACCCTCGCCTTATATCATGGGTTTGCGTGATCGCTGCTGCTTAACCAAAGCCACTAGCGAGTTGGTTCAACATGCTTTGGGTCGAGGACATCATGAACTCGACGCTACTTCCGTTCCTGACTCGCACACAGTTTAGCTGGAGTATCTTATCAATATTAAAGATTTTTTTCAAAGCTTGTTGTCTCTAAGTTTGATATTTAGATGTTTAGTGGAGTGTCACACGCAGAACGCTGTATGGATCGTAAACAGCGTCATTTATAGCGTTTACGAGCCTCAAATGTAGAAAATGTCACAAAATATTCAGGAATTACACGCTACAAGCTTTTTCGACAAGATCTGTGCGTCATCGTAAATCTAAAATTGTTTAGAAGCGAATAAATTATGGATATTGCTATGCTGTCTCGTCTTGAATTCTATTATCAGGCAAATACTGGTATTCAACAACGAATTCTTTTTTCAGATTGGAAGTCTGAAGGAATAGAATATATCGCATGGAATATCATTCCGAGTATAGTGATGACCAAAATACTATTTTGTCGGTTGAAATTACGGGTAAAAAGGCAGTTTTACTAGAGAAGGGATTGTTAGTTGATTTTAAGGTTTATTATTACATAAGAATGGGTTTCTGGTAAATAATAAAGATGTATTTTCAGACATTTTTTTTTAAGAATAGAATTTTAAAGAACGGAATTGGATTCAGATATAGACGAAAATTATTCTGCTAAAGTAGTAGATGTGAAAAGTTTATTTTTGAAAGAAGATTTTTGTAATTTGATGCTGCATTGGTAGCTAAAAATAAAGTTCTAGTAAATTAATTAAATGCTTTACTGACAGCTTCATTATGTCGTACAGTAATTTATGGATTAACTTGTTATCTGGATTTTTGGTTCCGAGCTAAAGACAGTCAAGCCATATTATGCAATAAATGAGTAAAGTGTTGTGAATCGGAAGAGGTAACAAATTTCAGAGAATCGCGATGTCAGCAGTATCGAAGTGTCGACCATTCAAGCAATTGCTTTGATCTGCGCGATTAACGGATCTGCCGATTGAACGCAATACTTTATAGGGAACGGGAATTAAAAGTGTTAATGAATCGAAACTCTGAGACTCTTTTATTAATGCTCTTTCTCTTCTCCATCAACGTCTCTTCTCTTTCGTCCAAAAAAGGGATTTTATTTCAATCTTATTTACATCTTTGCGAAAATCTTTTCTTCTTTTCCACTTAAATTTATTTTATGTCACCTTATTGTATGATTAATTAAGTAATTGTTTTCAAAGAGTAACTAAATTCATTTAAATCTATATTAAGGAGGTCGGGGCACCAAAAAACGTCATAGGAAAAAAAATTATGTAGATGATACCTTTTTTAAAAAAAATCTTGTATTTAAACTTTGTTAAGTAAATATCGAGCATTAATAATTCTGCAATTTTGTGAAGACATGTAATGCACCAAAATAGAGTAACGTGAAAAGTGAAATTTTTTACTTGTAGCTTTCAGACCAAACCAATCAACAATTTTGGGTGTTTGATGTCTCATTTTATCCGTCAGAAAAATTTATTTACGCAATTAAATTCATAGCTTTGTCAAAAAGGCCTGAAACAGAAATTCCTAAATGCATTCGACAATGCACTTTTTGCCAAATGAAATGAGACATCGACCAGTAAAATTTGTTCACCAGTTTCGTCCAAAAGCTAAAATTTAAAAATGTTACTTTTCACCTCACACCATTTTGGTGCACTGTATGTCCCAAAAAAAATCGTGGATAATAATGCTCGTTATGTACTCAAAGAGGCTTAAATGTAACTTTTTAAAAAATTACAGTATCATCCACAGAATTTTTTTCCTAAGACTTTTTTCAGTGGACTTGGTTGACTTGGTTGGAATGCGGCTGCTTTATTTCGGACGCAAGTCACAGCCAGTGACAGAAACGTATATCCTAGTAATTGAATAAAACGCTCATAGGTCTATCGTGAAAATTGTAAACGCGTAAATAGCTCGACGCTAACCGACGCATGGGAAAAAAAAAACAAAAATTCTAAGCTTGAACGCGTCATGCCCATTCTGTGCAAATGGGATACGACTTGGGAAGTCGGAGTACAAAAGTCGTGTGAGGTACAATGAATTTTCATTAAAATCGCGCGGCTCTTGTGGCGAGGCCTATCATCGTCGATGGTCAGAATTCTCTCTCAGTCGCATTCGATCGGCTCCGAACGTGGTCGTGTAGCCCAGGGAAATAAAAGCAACGAAATAAGTCGAGTGTCTGTGCTAGAGAAAAAGCCAAAATATAAAACCACTACAGTGAACGCCAGCTTGTGTTGCTACTGCAGTATTCGCGGTAAAAGGAGCAGACATTGGAGCCTGGAAATCGGTATAGTCTGAGGAAGATATCGGACAGTGCAACAGAGCAAAAGCACCGCAGGACCGAACGGATATTGCCAGGGAAACCGGCTGTACAGTAGTGAACGTTAGATACCAAAGGTACCATATATACGATATATATGTATGTATACTGTATTGAGTTTTCTGTAAATACTACATAGAATCGGACCGAGAAATGGGTTCACACGCGCGCGACAAGTTCAAGGTGCTCTCCGTTCTCCCGAGATATTTCTTGATGTATAGTGGGAAATATAAATGTCACGCTACCTGCGATGTAGACTCGCATGTTAATTTTTCATTGAATCAATATTTGTCTTCGTTCACTTCTGTTTGCGTTTCGTCACAAGGATAACTTATTAAGCGAATATTTATTGTATTAATATATGGAAAAGCGACTGTTCAAAAAAATTTTTTAAACCTTGGGGGCATTTATAACTTTGGGTTATTTTAATGTTTTGCACAATTGTCGAAATTATCGCGTGGATTCAAAGTTAATTAATTTCTGGAGGAAAATGTGTATTTGCTTAAAGTATTTCGGAAGATTTATTTTTTTTTATTTTGGGAAATGGAAGAGAAACTTTGGAATTTTCGATGGGATTTAACATTTGTTTCGAATATTTTTTTCAAATAAACTTGTCATCTATTTAGGAAATAAGGTAAAGCGAATTTGTAGAGTTTTTTGTTTTTGTTTTTTTTTAATGCAGATCAGACGAAATAGTGTAAATGTTAATATTGTCCTGATAAACACGGTAGTGGAAACGTTAGGGATAATAGAATCGCTCGATTAAATCTCTCGAACGAGTCCCTTCGCTCTCGTTCCTGGAAGGATTCAACGAGAAATTTCTGTTTGCTTTCCATTAACCGTTGAGAGGGAGATATTCTCAAAGTAATTTTTCCCCAAATACACGCTCAATTTTCTTTCCAAAATAGAATTTCCGACGAATATTTTTGTACTCTTATAAATAAATTGAAAATTACTGTAAATAGAAAGTAGTTGATATATTTAAAAATAAATCTTCAACCAAGAACCAGAAACTTTCTTTCAATCGCTAAAAATATATTTGATTGTTTCGTCGATTCACTCTCTGCATTCGAATGAGCGTAAATGCATGAATAAAATTGCATATCGTGTGTTACGTGATGAATCGAACCGTGATCCCGGAAATTCTCCTCGGAAATTTTTGTAAACCTCCGAAGTTATTTGTTTACCAAATGAAATTGCATTTCCGAAACAAATTCTTTTATTATCCACTCCAATAAATGAATTGAAAATCATGGAGAACTGGAACTCGTTGATGATAAATTTAAGGAATCTTAGACCAAAAACCATAACATTTTTTGCCATCCAGAATAATATATTCAATTGTTACACTTTTACCACTGCATTCGAATGAGCGTAAATGCATGAATAAAATTACATATCGTGTGTTACGTGATGAATCGAACCGTGAACCCGGAAATTCTCCTTGGAAATTATTATAAATCTCCAAAGTAATTTTTTACGAAATCGAATTGCATTTCCGAAAAATATTCTTTTATCATCCACTCCAATTAATAAATTGAAAATGATTGCAAATTGGAACTCATTGATGATAAATTTAAAGAATCTTAGACCAAAAAGCAAAACATTCTTTTCCATCCGTAATAATATATTCAGTTGTTGCGATTTTACTACTGCATTCGAATGATCGTAAATGCATAAATAAATGTGCAAATCGTGCATTGCGTGATAGATCGAACCGTGAACTCGAAGAATCTCTTCAGAGATTCTTGGAACACATTAGATTAACAAATTTAGGTGTGTTTTTATTTTCTAGCTCGAAATGGCGAAGGTCTACTCGGCAGACGAAGTGTCTGAGCACAACACTGAAAATGACTTGTGGATGACGATACACGGCGGAGTTTATAACCTGACGGATTTTCTGACGAAGCATCCGGGCGGCGAGGAAGTGCTCATCAATCTCGCGGGCCAAGACGGAACGATTTGTTTCGACGAGATCGGTCACACTGAAGAAGCTATACAATTACGGGAAACCCTGAAGATCGGCGAGGTCACTGGCACGATTTCCGGTGGCAGCGCCAAGATATCCAATAAAACACGGGAGCCCACCGTCGATGACGACGATTGGGTTTATCACGAGCCGAAGAAGGAAAGCTCACCCTATTTACCGATTACTCTAGCAGTTGGTGCTCTTGTATACGCTGTTGTAGCCTACTATTTATTCATAATCTAGATTACCCGACGATTCATGATAATAAAGAGGATATCCTCGTACTTTTTCACGTACATCCCTAAACTTTCAGCCTTGTTCTGTCAAAAACTAAAATGGTATAATCTTGTATAATTCCAACGACTATAAAATCTTAAATCCTTTCTCAATATTGACTTAACTTAACATCTAGTATTAGTAAATATTAGTTCACGCCTGCAGAAAATTTGAAAGGAATTTATCGCTGTTCACGTAAATTAAAACGACAATTTTTCGAAAATTAAATATTCTATAAGATTCGATGCTTTTTATTGATCCTAAATACTTTTAAAATTTACGATGAATGATTATTAGTTCGTCGTTGTAGGAAATTCAAGATGAATTGGACAAAGTTGACTTGGATTAGAACAACAACATTAATTTTACGAAAATTCGAAATTCTATGGAACCCAAAGCTTTTTATTGATCTGCAAGAAATTTTATATTTGAGGAAGTCTGTTATTAGTTCGCCTTTGTGGGAAATTCAAGACAAGTTTATCGAAGTTGAGTTGAGTTAGAACGATAACATAAAGTTTTTGATAATTCCAAAAACCTAGAAAATCCTAACCCCTTTACTGATGCTGCCCAAATTTAGTACCTAAGATCTCGTTACTTTGATCAATTTTCACACAAAGTTTCAGACCGTTAGCTGAAAATTTGTTTGAGTTAGGCAGACATCTTTCAAAATCTTCGAAATTTCATAAAAACAGAATGCGTTGGCCGATTTTCATGAATTTAATACCAAGTTAATATTGAGTGGTACTATACATGTCACTAAAATGTGAGCTGATTCACCCGAATAGTTCACGAGTCATCTCAGAATACATTTTAGGCACTTTATTCCACACAACCGTACAATTTTACTAAACCACTTTTCCCGATGATTAGGACGAACTTTGAAGATTCTGACATGAAAGTCACGAGAAAAAAAAATGTTCTTAAAAAGCTTCCTCTATGAGAAAGCAAAAAATAGAAGAAAAAAATTTTCTCGAGACTTTTTGAATGTTTGTCTTTTTTTCTCTTTTGTTGTTTGACAAATCAATCAAAGATTTTGTCAACGGATTGGTGATCTGATTTTTTTTTTTCCGGACACATTGTTTACAAATTTTAATCGCCAGATTTAGGGGAATAATTCGACTCTGAAAATGGTTGAGGGACACTGAGACCTTGTCAGACTTCCACTCTCCCCTCCCCTCTCTTGTTGTACACACTACTCGCTTACAGTCAGCACAATACTCCTTGTAGTACGTCGAGATTGACGCTGGCGTCGGAGTGTTGTACGAAGACAAACGACGGAGATAGCCGAACCTCTCTATTCAACACGTCGGTAAGCTGTCGGACAGTCGTGTCACCATGACTCTGCGGATTCGGGTTCAACGTTGCAGTCGTTCGCGAGCTGTTGCTCTCGATCTAGTAATTTGCTCCACGGTTTGCTGATAACGATAAGGCTTCGTAGATCATGTACATTTTAATCAAATTCGTGTTTTCATGATAAATTTAAATTCAGCAGCTTCATGAAAAATTAGATTTTTAAACATTCATTAGCATGTTTTTCAAAATTCTATGAAAATTTAAATATCGCATTTTTATAAAAAATGACAGAATTTTTTGAATAAATTCCAGATTTTAATTTTAGCGAAGAGAACCATTTTTGCATTTTTATCAATATCAGAATTTATTTTCTTACTTATGGGAAAATCTATATTTGTTTTAGAGTTCCATAAAAATATCATATTCACATATTTATAAAAATCTATTATTCGCATTTATAAAAAAATGAATATGATATTCATATTATTTAATCATTAAAATTAAATTTTTTTTTTTACTAAATTGAATTATTTATTTAATCATTCAAATTAATTTTTTTTTACTAAATTTAATTTTAATTAAAATGATTATCTTCGTTTAAAAAAAACATCTTATTACAATCAGTATAAAATTCTCGTACGCAGAAAGATTTCTATGGAAAATGTTCGGTTTTAATATATCGTTGTTCCTTTTGAATTGGGATACTACCAATTCCTGATTAATTACGAAGAGAGAACGTAACTGAGAAATTGAGCTTTCGCATAATTCTCCAAAGACGATATTTGCGGCGAATGTTGAGTAACGAGAAATCGAGCAGGCGGAAGAAGACGAAGGAAAGGTTTGAAGGAAGCACGACCAGCCGAAAAGCTCCGGAAGCTGGGCGACGTTCCTTTCACTGCATTTCATTCCTTGTCTTCTGTCTGCCTCGTTTCCTCTCACTCACTCTTTCTCGTTAATTAAATGAATCGCCCTAGGGGGCGAAGTAAGGTGGAGATGAGAATTTGAGACACAACGACATCTACCCTCTTCTCAGACCTCCAGAGAAGCAAAAGAGAAAAGTTCCAATGTCTCGCTGATGAGTTTCTCGACAATGTCAAGCTCAACGTCTGGAAATCGAGATACACGATACCACCGAGTTAAACACTATTTTAACAGACTTTCTTCACCCCGATCCTCTTTCTCATTTTCTGTATTACGTCATTCACTTTTTCATCTCCAAATAACTATTTTTTTTATTAAGAAATATAACCAAATATTGTTATGGATGAAAAAAAATCTCACTTGGAGCTTCCAAGTCCAATAAAATCTGTAAAATCAAATAAATTATCAGTAGATGTAATAAAAAATCTCATTAGAGTTACAATGTTAATTCAATATTTTATATGGAATTAATTTTTATATTTACTCTTAACTGTCTGAAGAATGAACATTTACTCCATTTGACGAATTTGCTCTAAACACTATGTGAAAATATGTAAAGATCACGAGAAAAATATAGGTGTACGCATTCTGTAGTTTTGATAAAATTTTTACTACTATGTTCTCAAGATTAGCGTAGATTTATGGCAGTATTTATAGAAGTGGGTTAGGTTATCAGGGACTGGAGACCCAGCGAGAGTAAAAAAGGCAAACGATAATAAAAATTACACTTTAACTCGAACTACAGCAAACACATGGCAAGAAAAAAAATTCTGAAGTGTTTGTGCAATGCGTTGGAAGCTTTGGCATACTGAATTAAACGAAGGGTTTGTAAGTTCGTAATGCAGGATACATATATGATTTCCTTTCGTTTTGTGGACGCAGTTAGAAAATTTAATATTCATAAGTACGTTAAATTTCCTTTCATTTTTTTCAATTCACCGGACATTTTTATATAGACTTCATTATCAATTATATACCCTTAAAAAGAAGATTTTTAACAATATTTTCAACCCATACCCTCGAGATAAATAAACAAAAAAAAAGAGAATGAAGTTACTAACTATATTTTTAGTATATTACACGGTCAAAATAAAGTTACGTGATTCTTGGAAATTAAATCGTGCTCAATACAAATAAAAACATACGCAATTAATGGTATCATTAGGGATGTTAAAAAAAATTAAGATTTTTTTTTGCTATGTCTTTTATCTAGCCAGCAATATCCAACAGTCATTGTATGATGACTGGTCGTCGTTCCACGTGTCCTATATTTCTGATATCTCCAATAATACATATTGTGAGTGATCTGATATGAAAAAATGTTACGCAAAAGTATATTTTTACATATATTAAATATAATTTTTAAGTTTTTTTAAGAACTTCTGTTTATTTGATATACTTCGCATTGTATCCGATAGATCTTGAAAAGTGCGTAAAAAGATATATATCATTCAAACATTCTACTTTATACGAGGTCATGTGACAAATTTGCATTAAAATATTATTATGCTGAGATTTAACTCTGTCGCGTCAATAAGTTTCTCTTATCTTTAACGTTGACAGTGATTTTTTTTTAATACAAAAATTTGTCATTTGTAACGAAATTCACGATACCGGACGATCAACACGTCGCAGATCCATAATACAAGCGTGATACTGCAATAACCAGATGATTTCACAATCGCCTGAAATATCCTGATGTTTCAAAGTGTACGAAACGGAAAAACAATGTAAACAATACAAAGAACGTCTCGCTATGTACCAGTATAATTGAGAAAAATATTTTGCCTTCAGTGGATGTATAATAATTGCTCCAAGTGTTTCTTTCCTACCCTCTTCAATAAATTTACAAAAATTCAAACACTAATTTCAGAAGACTTCACCTTAAAAAAATATAAAGCATTTAGAAAAAAATTCTTTTTATTATGACAATAATTGATGGACTGAAGGTCGAGTTATAAAAGGTTCGCGGTAAAAAAAAAATTAAGTCATTGAAACCACGAATATAATCAGAAATTGTTTATCCACGAAACAGAGCAAATGATAGAAGTGAGAATATTAATTTAACTGACTTAATAAAGTTTTGGGTTTGGTAATCTCGAAAAAAAGTTCATCAAATTGATTGAATATTGATGTAGGCAGTCGAATTGCAACTGTAAATGTGTTTTAAGTTACTGATTATTTGTGAACAGAAAAGCAAGCAGGAAAATTTAACACAGCTATCAAAACTCGTATCTGTTGACGATATTTGTCGATGAAATACAACGAGATAACCAATCAACGATAAGACACGCATTTCAACGGATCCATGTCGATCATCAATTGATTTTCCAGTCACGGCCACGACAGTGAACGATTAAGAAATATTTTTGAATATATCAGACGACCCGCGGGCTATGAAACTATTGAACCTAATTTGGAGTCCATGATTATATTGACGACCATTTTGCCCCTCTTATTGACGTTCATTCACGCTCTGGTCACATATTATGATTCACAACACAGAAACTTACTCAATAGTACATACTTCCTTTGTTGCGATAGATGTCCTATTTACTGACCGAGGTTTGAAAAGAAGTTGACAACATTGGATATAAACCACAAAATAAGAAATTTGACGTGGTTCAGCGAAGCCATAATAAAATTATTAACCGCAGTTGTCATGTGACATTCAAATTTGTATTATGTAAAAAGTTGTTCGACGAAAAATGTCTTTTGACGGTCATTCGAAGGCACTTGCATCTTTCATGTGGTTTCTAAAATTTATTTACATACATTACTTGCTTTGAACTTCCTTCTCGATTTTTTAATATTTATGAAAATATCCTGAATAATTGAAAACAAGTCTTGGAAATACGTAGTCGAGTTATAAACATTTTGATTGTAAAGTAAGAATATATATTTTTCCGGCAGGACAAGTACAGATTGATTCCTTTCTTAACATTTATATTTAGTGTCACGATTTTCATCTAATAATTATAAATCCCGCTGTTGATCTTTATGATCCAGAAAATGAGTTACGAGCAAAAACGTAGACGCACTTCACCAAAAAAATTATCGGGATATGACGTTTTATTCAAATTTGTATTTAATGACAGATTTATGTTAATTAACGCACATTAATTGCTCCAAACTTCCTTAGACATTGCACAATATTCATGAAATCATTCTGAACAACTAAAAACTAGTTTTAAAAGTACATGCGCAAATTATAAGTACTTGGAATGAAATTTCATACGTTCCAATACTCTTCTGTCATGACACGTGCATATTATTCCTTTATCTGAAATTTGTGATTACAAAACACGATTTTAACTCGACAATTGTAAATCCAGTTATCTAACTTTATGGTCCAAAAATCATCTAATACCGCAAAGAATATTATTTCTGTATCCACCGAAAACTTAGATAGAATAAAAAGAAACCTAAAGGCCAAAGAGTCAATCAGCCGAAGAGTCTCTCTCATTCCGAAGAAGTTGATGTGAGAGAATCGTAACCGAAAAGCCAATTTAATACGAGAACATGGCGAAGGATGTAAGAGTCAGTATAGGACAGCAAAAGAGCTCAGGAATGGCTAAGGAAACCGGTGCTCAGTGTGGTTGAGCGTAAACGACGACCGGTGCGGTGGGGCAAGGCCGAAGAGATACTACGAGGATAAATATACCCAACGTCTCGTTTGCGTGGCAGTAGTCGATCCGCGTGCTTTGCTGACGCGACTCGGGACCGAGAAGATTTCAGTCGCCTCACGATCCTTACAAATATCTCGTTGAAAACACACATTAGCTCTCCGAAAATCAAAGAAAAATCGACGTTTGTCGTGTAACACGGTGAGTAGACGCGTGTGATGATCACCGGTGTCTTCTGTGTTTGTGCTACGAGTGACAAACGAATTAGAAACGAAATCGAATCAATTCAAGGATGAATTTTCGTACTCGAAAATAAAAATCTGATTCATAAATTCATAAATTCCTTGGCCCCTATTTATAACCATTTCGTCATGAAAATATTATCCATCTAAAGGAGTTACTATTCTATTTGGTATTGCGATGCACTGCGACAAGAAGCATAAACATTTCTGATGTCCACGTGTTTATGAAGTTATGTAACTTTCCGAGTGGACAAAAACTCTTCGTGGCGGACATAATCAACGATAATCGGAATAAATTTGTATCCTCTATGATATGAGAATTGCGCACGAAATTCTCGCATATCAATTTAGTGATTTATGGTTAAAGTCACTGTTTAAAAATAAAGATGCTTCGAGTAGTGCGATGGAAAATTACTAATGCGAGTTATCTGAGTCCAGAGGAGATGTTGCGCAATTTTTAGGGCAGAGAAGCTCTATCTGTTGTGTCCGTTCGATGCTCCAGCAATCGAACATGACTCGACTGAGTCGCGACGATGATACACCGCAATGGCGGCCTATTCTGCCACGTCACTAAATTACCAGATCGCTTGCTTCGTTTTCCTTGAAACTCTAACTCTCGACGAACATTCTTGCGACCATTGAGGCTGTAACTAATTGCACGTGCGGAGAAAACAAAATTTTACGACAGTAAATGCCTCGAATTTTTTTCCGGAAAATGATTTAAACCTCCGTCGATAATGCAGCGTCTGATGCAGATGATCGATACTTTATCCACTGGGTTTTTTCGCGGTTATCCACTGTTTAGAATTCTCTTCTTTCTTCAAATGAAATCTGATGAAAATAGCAAGACACAATTTTTTTAAAAATTATTTCCAGTTTTTTTGTCTCAAGTTGAGGGGTCAACTTAGCAAAGCTTTGGTAAAGCGGAGACGATAGGATAATTTTATTTTTTAAAGAGCATCAAGTGCATTAAGGGAATGAATTATGAATTTTCCAGTTTCAGAAAGAACTTTGCAGTTTGTTAATCGAGATCTGCTGTCGAAAATTAGAATAATTGTATGAATTTTCTTGCTCATTTTGGAAAAACGTTAAATATTTATCTGAATACCTATTTTGAGAGGTGTCTGAAGATTTATTTAATTCTGACGCGTTGTTTTTAGAAAATAAAGGTAAAAATCGTGTCTCGATTTAGTTCTTCGACTTTGAAGAAGAACGAAAGACTTTTTGACTGAAAGTTATTCGGAGTGACTGCTGTTATCAAGGAAAATTAGGTTGAAGATCATAGTCCATTGGAAAGATTAGCTTAGTATGACTTGAAACTTGGAAAATATCACGATCAATATTAACAGACTGCAACAGTACAATGTTCATATGTCCAAATAGTGCCGAAAAAACGTATCACAATATTTGGTAACGATTGCATGACTTGAAAACAGTGTAATATTCAAAATAAAGCCGCGAAGCTCTAAATTTTCAAGCTTCCTATTTTCCATCGTCCACCTAATTCGAATATCAGCAGAGATAACTTAACAATTACAATTGTTGATAGAAATAGTCAGCACTAGTTCTTGTTTCCTTAAGTAAAAAAAAACAGCGACGATAGACGAGAGAAGCCTCGAACCAAGCCATCAGCGTCATCAGCTGGACTTGCAATTACAGATTCATTAAAATTCTCATTATCGCTGCTAGTCTAACTGAATACATTTGTAAACCACTAAGCAGACTCAAGCCTAATTTCACGAGCTCGTTGCCACTCTAACCGAATAAATTTGTAAACTAAAAAGCAGAGTGAAGACTAATTTCACGAGCTCATTGTTATTCTCGTTATCTTTCAGATTGCCGAAAAAAATTAGCAAAACAAAAGGAAGACGATAAAATGTCGCTGAAGCAATTCACGAGGGCCGAAGTTCAGAATGGCGACAAGAAGAACACGATTTTCATAATCCACGACAAAGTCTACGACGTCACGGGCTTCCTGAACGAACACCCAGGCGGCGAGGAAGTTCTCCTTGATCACGCCAACAAAGATGCTTCCGAGGATTTTGATGACGTCGGTCACTCTGTCGACGCCTTTGAGATCATGGAGAAATACGTCGTCGGCGAAATTGTCGAATCTGAGAGGCACAACACCAAGCCACGAAAAGGTTGGATCGCAGGTAGCAGCGGAGATGAACCTGAGAAGTACGTTAAGGGTCCTGGAGTTCCATTCTTCATGCTCGTCGGCGGCGTCATAGCGATTCTTCTGGCAGTCTTGTATTTCCAATAATATCGCTGATATCCGATAGCCATCAAAACCTTATCATTCTTACGCTCTGCAACTCACGTAATCACTGCAGAATGGTAAAAAAAAATGGCAAAAATCATCTAGTGTAAACAAAATGGATACAATAGATCAACAGAATGTCCGTCCACTGGCACGATTTTAGGATTTTTTTCAGAATCCACAAAAGTGGCTTAAGAAGACAAGTTTGCCTAAAGTTTGCCATCGATTTATGTCGCTATTCTATATTGAGAGTAGATTTTTTGATAGACTTCCTGAAGAGTTCGACTTCAAGTTGCAAATGATGAAGAGTTATTGTAAAATTCATTTCCCAACAGTTATCTAGCTTTTGTAAAATATTTGTGATATGAAGTATCATAAAGTATTTTTATAATTACTGTGAATCAATGTTATGTAATAATTACCATAAAATTTTCGATGCATTTGTTATACATCTACTATCTAAAATTGATAGTAAATATTTTGGCAGCCTTTCTGAAGAGTTTGAAAACTTCGAGGTTGAATTTGATGAAGAGTTAGTGCATAATTTGTTTTGCAAAAATTGCATATTTTCTAAGATATTCATGAAGTGAATTATGTTTTCAATTCAAAAGCTTACGCGTCTTTTTTATAGAAATGTAAGTTAAGATTTATCTAGTAATAATTATGAAATGAATTATGCCATACATTCTGACTCACTGTTTTTGTCTTCTATCGCCAGGTTCACGGTTTGCGTTAAAATTTAGAATCTTTCCAGTGGATTAAATTTGAATAGCACACACTTAACGAATCGACCGCGAAACACACTATTTTTGTCACGGATTCCTCTTAATAACGCTGAAAAGCGATATTTCGTTCCTCCATCATACATTCCTCTGCGTGACTAATGAATCGAGAGCGTCGAGCAGAAGAGGCCGGAATAAACGTGGTTGAATGGATCAGTGACTTGGACCTCTGTACTGCCAGTGATTTGACGAGCGAACCGTCGCAATTACCGGAGAACACAAGGTCGTGTATAACCTCTCGGTAGCTGCGATTAAAACGGCTGCGAATTTTGAGAGGAGGGGTTGAGACGTCGTTGGTTTGACGAGCTCGAAGGAAACGCGAGAGCCTCGGGTGCTGCGACGTGTTTTCCCGCTTAGCGGTGCGCATCAATTCTCCTTTAGCTCTCGGTCCCTCGTTTTTCGCCTCTTCCTTTTGCTCCTCCTTCTCTATGCTCGCCTTGACTCGTCGCAAGCTCATGAATAAATTTGTGAAAATTCAACGGCGTCAGTGAAGGTCTCGCGAATTTTTACGACCATCCAACTGTCGCGAGAAATTACATCGATGTTTCCATAGATTTAATGTTATTAATTAAATTTTTCTCGCTATAAGTATACACAATTTATTGATAAATAAAGCATTGTTTCATTTTTTTATACGATGCGTTTTTTGTTCTACCTGCGAACCCTGTTCCTTGATTTTTAGGACAATTATTACGCAAGAATCATTTTTATTTAAATGTTAGTGAAAAAATAATGGACATTTAGATTTGGAAAAATACACCTCTTTTATGGTGGATTTTTTTTGTAACAATTTTTCTCAATTCATCAGATTAATTTTTTCCGTACTTTTAAGATATTACACAAGGTGATAATAACCTAATAATGATCATTTAAAACTTTTATTTAGTTATGCTATTTTAATTCGACGTGGTAGGCATAAATCGTAGCAATATTGGGGAAATATTATGCAACACGGGTGGAAATTGCCAACTTGTGGGCGAAGCCCTGAAAATCTAATTTTTTAGCGTTAAGCAATTTTTTTCAGACGATATATAACAATGATTAACTTGCCGATATGAATGTTACGCTTAAAGCTTAGCGCACTTTTCAACATCGCGAAAATGAACCAATTTGTATATTCTGAGCAAACTCTGGAAAATAAGCTAACATCGCATTCTCTGATACGTTGCTGATGCTCCGAGTTTTTTCCCATTTCAGGAATTTGATGACTGCGCATGCACGAATCTATCGTCCCGATGTCGCTACGGTATGAGCCGTTTTCTCCCGGCAAAACAACTGCGTAAGTCGCCACTTTCAATGCACTTGTTACAAAAAATCATCATTAAAATAATCAGTGTTGGAAGAAAATTTGAAGTATCATCTATGTCTTGACAAAGTTACAATTCGTTCTGCATCGTTGAGTTTGTATTGATTAATTTTGTACCTCGAGTGCACTTTTCAATTGGCTAATCGGTTTGAATTCTCGAAAAAGCTTCTGACTGCAATGTACTCGAAAATAGTGTAACGAAATGGATTCTGCATGTTGAGCTTGAACGTACGGCTGTAGATTGCAGCAGTTTGTTATGCCCGGATTCGTGAAGTGCGGTGAAATACACGTGTATCTTCGAGCACAATATACCGCAATTCTCTCAGCCCGTTATTCGTCGATTCGAGTCTGGGTAGACTGTCACGTTGTTAAATTCTCGCGCTCCAGTTGACTCGCTCAAATCATCCTCCCTTGCGTCTCCCCGACACACACACTTCACCCTTCTTTCATTCGTGTCCAATTAGTAATTAGCGAGGTGCTCCAACGGCTCCAAAAAAAAGTACGACCTTTCGGATAACACATTTCATGCTGATGCAAGGATAACCTCGGAATTGCGATAAATATTCTTATAAAAATTAATCTTTCCCAGGAAGCGGAAGAAAAAGATGTGTGTGAATTGACAATTCATCATTCGTTAGTCACCTACTATACGTTTTTTTAAAATTTATCTTACATTTGACATATCATTTATTAAAAATGTGACGGATGAATAAAATTTTATCTATTATTCAGAGTTGAAATTCTGAGATTTAAATACAATCAGACAACAGATTTCGGAATTGTTTCCTGAGAGTAATGCAATATTTTATGATCAGAAGCAAAGGTTTTAAAGAATTTTGGTCAAGCTAAAGAAGCAAAAAAAAATTATAAAAATTTTCCGGAAACTAAAAGATCCTGCAATCATATTGAATAAATTTAATGAATTTACAAGAATGTTAAATAAGGATGCAAAGTAGAACTGTGTATTTTAATTCCTCATCATCTTTATTTTCTTATAGGAGAAGCTTTGTTTTTATTTTACTTAAAAAAAAAATTCTAGTTTTTCATATCACAACACTCGAAATGCTCCAAAACATCTAGAAAAGCGGTTCAGAAAACTTGTCCAGGTGCAGAGTACCAGCCACTTTTTATTTTTCATAAATTTTATGATAATTGCTTGACGGATTTTGGTTTAATGAGGTTTCGAACATTCTTCAAAATCCCTGAAGACGTGCTAACTCAAACCACTTTAAAGCTGTCGGTTTGAAACTTAGTAATAGAATTGTAAAGAGTTAGAGTTTTTAAAAGTTTTGAATTTTTAAAAGAATTCATGTTATTACGTAAACTTTTGTTAAACTTGATATACCGAGCACAAATTTTTAACGTGAACGTAACCATATTTAATAACGTTTAATAATCTCTAAGATAGTAAACATCGGCAAAAGAGTTTGGATTTTATGGGAATTTGAGTATCCGTTTATTATTTCTCAACGACTAAAATCTGACGGAATTTCTTTTTTGTAATTAGAAAAAAATTCAATTGCTTTTTCAAAAGAAAAGAATGAAATATGTGCTTTGCACATTGCTTTCTTCCTTTTTTTGTTTTACAATAAGTTTCCACTATGGGAAAGTCAAAATTCATGAGAAACTCATAGAGAATTTTTTGTAAAAAGTGAAGAATAATGTGGAATTAATACAATAAGTTCAACTTTACATTTTTTTAACTCACTTTCAATTATTTTTATTTTAATTGGCCATAGGACTTAATAATCAACATCAATAGGACAATTTAACCTGAATAATAATCGTATTATCTCTTCTAATGAATTGAAACGTTTTGCAGTGTCACTTAGTTTCACCATAAAACGAAACTCCACATTGACAAAGAGGAGTTTCGGAAATGAATAAAAATCGGTGGAATTTTCTCGTCAAAGCCAGAATGCTTCGACGTCGATGAGCAGATTGAAAACGGTTCCCATTCCAAGAACTGGACGATTGAACTCGCAATTTCAAAAGGGACGGTCGACCGGAAGTGAACGCGAAGCGAAGTGAGTTAGCCGTAGGAAGTGTGAGAGAGAAGAGAAGCAGATGGCGTGTTTGACAGGAAGGATATGTGGTCGCCCGAGGCAACACGTGGCCACAGAATGTTGGAAAGCTAGACTCCCGAACACCCCACACGAAACAGGAGCCAAGTGCTAGAGGTAATTTCACCGATACAAGCTGAAGAGCAAACTCGTTTGAGAAAGAGACTAGAGCCCGAGCTAAATGATTAAATTAATCACGGACGTTTAATTAACATCAGCCGAAGGTCCCTGAACCACACGGAAAGCTTAAACTGGTCCAGCTACTCTTCTTCACTGATCTTCGACAAAGATGCAATAAATTCAATAAAGACGATTGACCAACATTATTATTGGAAAAAGAATTTAACTCCCAAAGCTGATATGAAAGTAGAGTCTTTTGAGCCTTTAAAAGGATATTTTTAATAGGATCTCGACTCTGGCAGCCGCACTGAAGCCCCGTTATATCGCTTCACCGGCTTCCCTTGGGCAAAAATTTCCAGGACCTACGAAAAAAAAAGTAAAAAAAAAGCGACGTGAAATTATCGAGAAAAAAAAACATGAGCCTCAGCCGTTCTCGGGAGAATATGTGGGAGCTTGTTAGTGGCTCTTAAGGACGATGGAGAGCTTCGGGCTAGTTAAATCAGGGCTAATTTTTTTGAAACTGTTGCCACAGTTCTTAATAGTTTAATTTAGTATTTCGAAAAAGAAATTGCATAGCAGCTTATGTCTTTTAACACTTTTTTCTTGATTGAGAATATAAGAAATGTTTGCGATTTATTGACGGAATATCTTCCGAAATACAAAGTGAACTGCTATTATTACTTTTATATGTAAATCCTTTTTTAATTCCTAATATTGGAATGTAACATTGTCAAAGAATGATAAAATTTTACAAAAATTTTGCATCAGAATTTTTCAAGTATTTTTCGGTTCACTGTAACCATTGTCTGTTATAAAGTTCAACAATTATCGGAGGATTTTTTTTGTTCTGAAACCAGAGCAGAAATTATACGAGAGAAATATTCTTTTTTCCTTCCTTTAGAGGATTTTAAAAAGTCCGAGGTTCAAGGAGTCTTTTTTTAACATCGAACAAGAGAGGAAATTGCAAGTTTTCACGAAACAACGAGCCCGGCTTGACTCTATTAATGAATAAATTACGAAATAACGAGATCACTTGCGAAGGCCCTCGATATCGCTAATTAAGATACTCCAATTAAAATATCTCGATACACTTTTATATTTCGATGTGAAACAGCGAGTTAACGAGAAGTTTAGCAAGAATCGAAGTGGCCGAGCTGTGAAATAACGGGAGAGAGGAGACTGAGAGATCTTGGATGCTTGTTTCCAAGAGTTTCAACTACTCTGCCCATTAATTCTCCACTTTCACTCGTAATTCAGAGAACCTCCGGGCGGTATTGGCAAAGCGAGATAATCGGCGTCGGAGAGTGTGCAAAACGGAAGTGCCCTCGGATACTCGCTGCTACAAACAGACTGAGAAGAAGGAAAAGTTCAACCCTGGCGATAATTCCTCGTCTAAGCCCGAGGCTGCTACTCGCTTTGCTGCAGTCTTCACGCAGGACTCTCTGGTGGAGTTAGAGTTAAAGTTTTGGTATGCCGACAGCGTCCGAAGAAGCATCGCTAACTCCCCCTCCGACAGTCACCCTTCGCTCTGTCGACGACTCTTCTTCCTCCGGAGCTAATATCGCTAAAAGCTTTTTAATAAACAGAGTTTAAAGAGGGGGATGCAAAAAGGAGAGTCAACGAGACAACGCTCTGCTACGAGAAATGTTTTCTTAGCTATTACCCTCGAGACATGAGCGCTACAGTTGCTTTTGTTGCCGTTATAAAAATCCAATCTTCGTTTGTTTACCAAATCGTTGAAATTATTAAATCCAAGAGATACAACGAAATATACATATTTAGTGTACCCTGGGATAGTTAACTACGTGTTTTGTGTGGTTTTCATATAAAACAAGGTTGATCACACAAAAAAAAAGATTTGCAACTGGGTTAAGAAAAATTAAGTTGGTTAGCGGTTACGTGTGGAGTTGGGAATAAAATGAAGCGTAGTTAAGAATCCGGTCGGGCTTTTTGCTACCTTCAACCCACTTTAGAAAAAAATTGAGAATTTAGTAAGGTGCTAAAATTATGCATTCAAAAAGTTCTGATGAAACTTAAGACATCTTAATAGAGTTGCCTAGTCAGTGTTAACTTAAAAAAACTGGCTCAAGAAAAGTCGAGCTTGGACTTGGGAATATGAAAAAGCGAGGTTAACTCGCCAATCGGGCTTTTTTCGACGCTCAACCCACTTTAGAAAAATGAAATTACTGGATACGTGGTCCAACGGACGCCTATTGTGTGTAGAAAGTTAAAATTTATTCGCACCGCTGGTAATCGTGTTCAAAGTACTGCAACAAGTCGTAAACATTATCAGTACTTGCTGTTATTATTCCGTGTTTTTTATCCTCTACGTAATAAAGCCCCTGGTAAAACATTGAGCGAAAACAAACTTCTGCTATCAATCCTGAGCAGCGATGCGGTAACTCCACCAAAACTTTGGAAAACTTTTGATCCAAACTCTCGTAAAGATAAGGAAAGCCGATATCAATTATCCAGGACACTCACCCCTCGTGGAAGTTGCTAAGAACTCTGTTTGGCTGCAGAGTCTTCCAGGTGCAACGGCGCCACCGATAGTCTCCAGTTTCACTCGCGCTATGCCCATCACAGATCGTTAAATCGAACTTGAAAAACATCTTCGTCGAATGAAGCAGAAATTTTTTTTTAAAAAAAGTTCAAAGAGACAGTGGCAGAACAAAAAAGAACTTAACGAACTGCTCGATAATCCGGACCGTGTAAGCTCAATTTATTCTCAATTGAATTCATTAAAAGCCGATACTCCAACTCAATTAGATATCGAATGCAATGGAAGATATTGAGTATTTAAATTAGTCGAAGGGATTGCGAAAGAACGTTTTGTACACGTAGAGAGGGAGAACCGTTCTCTTGAGTTGATCGGTTCCAACTGAGTTCTGTGTCTCACTACTGTAAGTCACGACGCGAGCTGAGACCCAGAACCGAAACTAAAGGCCGGATTCTTCGTTACTTTTTTATATCCATCCTCTCTACTACTTCCGGTGTCCGAGCTAACGATGGGGGAAAGGTGCGGACTGAGAATACAGCGGAGAGAACCCGGACGAACCGCTCACTTGCGCTGTCGATTGTAAACTGAGGTACCAGCCGATCCTGCCCCGGTGTTTCAACCCCGTGGGCTCCTTCGTGGGGGTGAAAAGGCGCGCTCGAGGCTCTCCAGTCTCCTCAATACTGCGTTACCCCCCCTACCGTACTCTGCTTCCGGTGCGTGTCGGAAATGGCGCCACCACGTAAACTTATAATTTTATTTTCGACAACAGACTGGACACCCAATTATTAAATAACGGAAAATTTTTTTTTCTTTGTACCTTCTAAGGGACACAATGGTTACATGAAAATTTTCTGGACATGCTATGGAAAATAAAGAATAAATTTATACAGCTCTTATAATGATTTATAAAAAAAAGTTTCTCAACATTTTTCGATATAGCCAATTGGAAATGGCGTCATTATATTAAATTGCTTTGTCATTCTTTACTAACAGACTGGACAGCTTTATTAAATAACGGAAGGAATTTTTTTGTATGCTTTGAGGGATTTGTTGCTCAAATAAAAAAATTTCAAAGCTGAGAAAAATAAAATTAACAAAAAATATAAATTCAAGTACGGTTTTTAAAATTGCTTTTGGCAAAAATTTTCCCAGCAGTCTTAAATATGGCGTCATCATATGAAATTATTGCGGTATTTTGACCAGCAGACTGGGCGATCAAAATATTAAATGTAAAAAAGAATCATCAACAAAAAATTGCAAGGATAATGGAACTTATTGAAAAACTAAACTGAAGTACATTTTTAAACTAACGGAAAAATGTTATTCTGAAGAAAACAAAACTAAATTGAAACACATAAATGTTATCGAAGAAAATATATATATTGAGAAACAAGTTTTTCATTAGCTGCCTTTAGGTTTGTTTCAGTGAACATAAACTTCTAGTATTCTCATTTCCGAAAGTCAGTGTAAAATTAAATGACAGAGATAAAAAAAACAAACAAAAAACCTTTAACTTTTTGAGAACTTCGCAATTATTTCTACGTTACCAAAATATTTTTAAATAAAATTCAAGCATGATTTCTTGTGAATATATTATTTAAAAAGATGATATAGAGTCTGAAAACGAAAATAAAATGTGTAAAACCCAGTAAACTCTTTGAATTCGCTTCTGAATTAAGTTTTTCATTCACTTTATGTGCGTGTCCGTTCTTTCAGCGCGCGTCGAAGGCAAAGTTTGTGAAGAGGAGAGTAACGACTGCGGTACGAAGTTAACGAAACGTAAAGCATGTAGAAAAGGGTCCCTGTGGCCTTGAATCCAGGGTTCGCCGGTGGTAATAGGGGTGAATTTACCCCAGAGATCCTAGGTCAACCGAACAACGAGAAATTCCCAGCTCCTCCCAGATTTCCGTTGGCCAACTGGAAACTGCGCCGATTGTGACTTTCTACACACATTTTCCTCCCTTCCTTCTTTTTTTTATTATTATCTTCCCTTTTTTTTTAAATATATTAAACTAAAGCCACACGGTCGGAGAATAACCGTAGCCATCGGACTCCGCCCTCAACGGAACGAGCTATTTTCAACCCCCTCGAGTTTCCCACGGTTATAGTCGCGGGTCGAGGAAAGTTGGGCGGCCGCCTGCTTTTTTTTCCACCGGACAGCCACAGCTGAATGTCTCTCAGAGTCAAATGAGTTTTGAGACTAGAATCAACGTCCCCTGAGCTCTATAATTTTGTTAAACCCAGTTTGAAAAAATACTACACAAAACGAAAAACAACTCGCAGCGCCTTGTAACAAAAAAATTCTCAGGCAGTTACATTCCACCCTTCAAAGGCCTTTATCCTTTATAAACTGAATTTCCCGAATTCCGGGCACATTTATGAATCGAATACAAAAAAAAGGACTCCGAAAAAATGCACATTATTATTTTTCGCGTGTGAATATGTTTTTTATTTGATTTTTCCGGGAAATTGAATATGTATTTCTAAGAGTATTTAACGGTTTGTCATTTTTGCAGGGAATTTTCGAACTGCTATTAAAAAATATGTTTTGACAAATGGAGGTAAGAAATTTGCTGCTAAATTTCAAGGTTGAGGAAAGCAGCTATTGACTAAATATTAATTTGCTTTCATTTCATCCTGGGACACGTAAATTTAGAAATTGGGACTTTTTCCGGTGGCCGTTTCTATTTATTCATTTTTCTGGAAGGATATCTGTGGATTAGGTTTGTAGAAAGTACTGAGAAATTAAACTTGATAGTTGCTAACTTAATAAATTTGGCGCCTTTTCTTTCGAGACCTTCTCGAACGCTTCACTGACTGTGCTGCTGCTTTTGAGCCTCTTGCTGAGAGCCAGGAGAGCAAGTCGAAAGCGTGTAACCCCGGGTTCCTCCTTCCTTAGCTACACCTGGCGTGGCAGATGTCTCGTGGCGTCCGTTACCTGGCGCGCAGCACCTGTTCAGGTTGCGTGAGCCCAGCGAACGAGTCCAGCAGCAGCAGCAGCAGCCACGAACCCCCATAGCAACACATGTCGTCGAAGGAAACTCCGTCGCCTCCCTCACTCGTCACGACAACTCGTTCATTTTCTATTTCTTTGAAACTGGTTATGAATAGTTTTTTTTTTTAGGTAATAATTTTTTTTGTAATTCAGACTGATTTTGGAAAGAAAAATATGAGATTGAAAATTGTAGGTGTAAAGCGGTTCAATTTCGACAACGCATTCAATTTGTAGTTTTTTGACACTGGTTATGAATTATTGTTCTATTTTAGATAAAATTAAAAATAAAAAGTGATTGACTTTGGAAAATAAAAAATAATTTCGCAATTTTAGGTGTTCAAACTCGACAACGCGTCCAATTCCTGATTCTTTGAAACTGGTTATGAATCATTTTTTTAAGATGAAAGTTAGAAAAAATGTGACTGATTTTCGGAAGAAAA
Organism: Tromatobia lineatoria; assembly: GCA_949699805.1. NCBI lineage: Eukaryota > Metazoa > Arthropoda > Insecta > Hymenoptera > Ichneumonidae > Tromatobia > Tromatobia lineatoria. The sequence goes on along the minus strand of OX453039.1, from coordinate 14,391,411 downwards.
ATATAATTTTGGAATTTTAGGTGTAGAGAGGTTCAATTTCGACAACGCGTTCAATTTTTAGTTCTTCGAAACTGGTTATGAATATTTTTTCGGGTAAAAATTGACAAAAAATTGAAGGACTGATCCCGAAACGAAAAAAAAAACAAAAATTATATTGGAACCTAAAATCCATCTTCACAACATCTGCGGAAATGGAATCTTACAGCTGGACAGGTGAGGGACTCTTGGGAAAACCCGAAAACCTTTGAGTGTTGTTTTGATGCAGCCTCGAATTCCCATGACCCTGCTGTATAACTGAATTTTTTATGTCTGACAGTTCGCTCCGGTGAAAATATGGCTTATATATTTCTATTTATTGCAAAATGTATTGTTTATTTTTATGTCAAATCACGTGTGTGTTTTTTATTTATTCATTGGCATCGAGTAAAATCTGTTATTTTGAAACTTCAGGGATTATTTTGAATACTCTCTTTCCAGTTATTTCCAGGCTGTTTTCCATCACTTCGTCAGACCTGAATTATTGAATCTCTGATGGCTTACAATTTGCTCTGGAGAGAATAATCTACAGTCGTTGAATTTCGATTATTGAAAAAAAACTGTACATAAAACAATTCCCATTTTTTAAAAATTCTCTTCGACGAATTTTTTCCTCTACAGAATTTCCATGTGGGTGTATTAAATACATTGTATTTCAAAACGTTAAAATAATGTCCATTCTAATACCAGAAAATTCTGAACACTTAATTACTTTCTCAACCAAAATATTGATATTCCATAAAGATTTTGATATTGTGAATCTTTGCAGCAACTATCTTAATCTCAACAAGAAAAAAAATATTTGAAAAAACTGTGTTACTGTTATTAAAAATTGAAGAAAATGTATACGAAAAATACATAAAATTTCACAGCATTTTAATCGACAAATCAATGAGATTACTTTGCCTATTAAAATTTTACGCATCCAGCAAATATTGTTCACAAGTGATGCGCTGCATTTAGGGGCGATTGATTGATTTATTTGTTTTCATTTCGCAGTTGGATAAATAACTTTCGTGGAAAGTTGGGCAATTTTTATTTCCTGTTATTTCCGGACTCTAAATAACAACGGGGGTCTTCGAGAGTTGTCGTATATGGTTGGCCATATATTCAGACACTGGAGAACGAGAGAATAGTCGAGAAAACGCTCTATATTATATACCCACTGTATATGTATATAAATATATATCCGTATGTACATGTAGTAAAACGCCAACGCGCGCCGCGTGTTTAGCAATGGCTGTCGATATTGATCCGCGTCCTCACGACCTGTTCCGGGAGGCTAACTCGACTTAGACAGCTAGACTACTGCACTGCACGCTGCACGCTGCACCGTGCAGTCCGCACTCCGATAATAACGCACTCTGCGACCTCGCACACCGCAAACCCCCCATTTCTCATTCACACGTACCCCGTCATGGCCACTTCATTCAGATAAAAGAGGGCCCGCGGGTTTTCGAGCGATCCTCGCTCTCGAAAACCACGTGAATATAAAATGAGAACGCAAATGAAAATCGCTGGGTGCTTTCGAGAACTTGGAAAAAGCTTTCACTTCACTCCATCGCATCATCGATTCGGTCGGAAAGCCTCGTGAAAACAAACATACAGTAAATAAGGGGCGACCCACACCAATTCGACCTGAGGCCGACCCTCGACCTCTTGGATCTGGTTGCTGATTTCTTGTGTTGTTTTGTCTCTGCATGGAAAGTGGGATTTTTTAAAGATTTGTTTTACTTATTATGATTTCGAAAAAAAAAAAAACCGCAATGTGAAAAAATTCTGTAAAATAGATTGCCATGTTAAAACATGGTTAACCCTAAAATTAAAATATGCGGTTGGTTCTATAAATAGAATATTTTTGAAAAGTAAAAAAAAAATATTTTTAAAAAGTTTTATGGACACTTTTTTTTTATTTGGAGCTGTAGTGAATTGATTGTGAGCTGATACTTAAAAGTCTTTACACAGCGTACAGGAATTTAGAGAATTATCTACGGTTTTTTCGAAAGTTATTTTGTTAATTTCAAAGGTACTTCAATTTTATAGTAAATTCACAATTCACGAAAATCATGAATCGTCTACATAATGCCATTTTCTCTGCCAATTCGATAATAGAATTTTTTCATTTTAAACCGTTCAGGCTCAAAAGTTTTGAAATGTAGCAAACAATATTGAAGAATTTTTCCAAAGGGATCAATACTGTTTTTTTTAAGGGTAATAAGTCAGCAGAATTTTTAAAAAATTCGCTTCGCAGTTAGAGTTGGTATTGGAACAACAACATAAAAAATCACCGACCAGATCCAATAGATCCAAGTCGAATTGGTGTGGATTGCCCTATACATTGAAACCCATCTGTCGGTTTTCATATTTTATGTTACATCCAAAATATAACTTCAAGTTGCGCTTGGTACAACGTCAAAAAATGAAAGAAAAAAGTTGACAATTTATTTAGGTAGTGTGGGATTATTTTTACTAATCTTTTAGTTTCTTTGTGACTGATTGTTAAAATAATTCCATTTCCAATAAACCGATGATTTTTCTTTTGTAAAATTCTTTCAATAGAAATAAATTTTTATCACTGAAACTGAGTGAGCATAAATTTCATTCCACAGAAACGGGGCACAATCAAATTTTTTGTCTAAAGAAAAAAATTGGCTGCAAAAGCTCGTATTGCTTTTTTATCGCGAGAGCTTTATGTGCTCCAATTATAAAATATTGTGTACCACAACGCGACATAGAATTACACTTGCCTTTGACCATTGATTTCGCGCTCATATTTCCGTTCGCTTTTGTCTGCTCCAGTATTTTTTACAGTTTTCACTATTGAATTTACTGCGTGGAGTGTACGTAGCATACGAGGGCGGTTTGACAGGATTTTCCTCTCTAACCCTGTGCGTTCGGTGTTTTCACCCTCGCCTATCTTTTTCCTCTATATCGCACTCTCCCTCAGCCAGCCCTTTTCGTGGCAAAAGAGGGTGGTTGGCGCAAGAGCCGCGTGCGTACGCGAGAGTGATACACAGTGAACACGTGCGTGCACACATGGATATACATGCATACAGTTACGACAGGAAAGAGGCGTGTGTGAAGTGAAAACGCAACGCTCAGGGAGACCTGCAACAAAAGCGAGCATGTCGCGTGCTCGTAATTATCCCGCGTGGACTTCAACCCACCGCCTCGTCGGCCACTTTCCACGGAATTAATTCCGAGCTTCGACGAAAGTAGTGCCAGAGACAACAAGTACGCAGAGCTCCGCTAGGGGTGACGTCAGCCCCACGAAACTCTCCAATTCACCGATCGATGTTTGTATGTCATAAACACTGAACACACCGACAATTCAGTACCTTACATGCTACGGTAAATTCCCAGCTTAATAGAACATAATATTTCTTCCCTAAAAAAATGCTCTTGAAACGAATGCTCCATAAATCTTCTACCCTATTCTGTATTTAATTTTGTGTCATTTGGTAACGAAAATTAAAAAAGTAAAAAAAATAATCATAATTGTTGGATTTTTACAAGTCTACCTCTGTGAGGAAGTATGTTAATCTATTTTGGCTTCCTCATAGAGGAAGCTTTGTAAAAATCCAACGATAATGAGGAAGCAATTTGCAAAGTCTTACACTGCAACCTTGTTTGAAAAAAAAATTTTATGGCATTATTTTTTAACCCCTCGACAGATTCTCGCCAAATTTACCCCCAAACTTTATTCAATAACAGTCGACTTCTGGACCAAATTTGAGCACGATATCTTAAAAATTGCAAAAGTTTGAGCACGAACAGAAAATTTCAAAAAAATTGAAAATGACAAACAGAAAAATTAAAAAGATTGTGCACATACGCACACACACACACATATAGCCATTCCGTACAAACCATTATTCTCGACGTTTTGGATCATTTTAAGTATTCTGACATGAAAATTCTGATGAAAAAAATTTTCACGAAAACAAATCTTCCTCGATGAGGAAACAAACAAAAATTGACAACGCCCTATATGATATAGGATTATGAGGCATTCCATGTCACTTCTTTCCTTTTTTATGTAGATTTCGTAGTAGAATAAAAGAGAATGGAAAATTCGATGAAAAAATTGCGATAATTTAGTTGGTTTCCCAGAAAAAGCGAAGAATAAGGGCGATTGAGGGCGACCGAAGAGGCTAAGCACGAGGACCTTCTTACACGTGCACACAGTGAAGATTTAACCGAATTTTACGGGCAGTCCGGAAGCCGAAGGTTTCGACTCCCTTTTCAGGCCCTCGACCATCAACGCTGATGGTGAACCGGCTCTCAGTTCAATCCCACTGGCTCTTCTTCTTCCATATCTTTTCACCATTCCCATCGTCCCTCGGCTCCACGAACTCGAACGGCTTCTTCCTTTCGTCGACTCGCAGGCCACGGTATTTTTTGAGGGGTGCAGAAGAGTCTGAGCACGTTGTTGCCCGACTATCTAGCAGGAAATACCCTCGCGAATTCTGCCTCCTCGCCTCTTCCTCCCTTCCACTGAACTAACTTCGAACATAGACTCTATACAACCGTGTCTGTGTGTTTGTACATGCATCAGCGGTTCGTATGCGCCCGACTATTTATTCGAGTAAGAGTGCGGCCAAGGGGTTGAGAGTGTATTCGTGTCCGGCGAGGTTTCGTGGCGCTTACGAAACTCCACTCGCGCTAATTGAAATATAATGGGTGCGTCAGCTTGTTTTTACTTCCCTTTCGGTTTTTTTTTGCCTCATCATAGAAAAAGCTTTTTCACTGTGTAAAAAAAAATCGAGATTTCAATGTCAGGATACTTGAAGTACTCTTAAGGACGGCTAGTAATTACATTTGGGACAATTTGACGGTCAATATGGACGTACGACATGCAAAATGTAAATTCCTAAACTTGACGACATATTCGTAATGTTGAGAAATATTTTAAAAAGTATGTTCAGATAATGTTATCATTAGATACCTTACGGAATTTTTTACGTTCAACAAATTATGTATAGCGGAGCTTGTGTGTTAAAAACTAGTTTCTATTAAGCCTTATAAAAATTAGAGAATTTGGTTACAAAAATTTATAATTCCATTACATTCGCGTATTAAATTGAATATATCAGCTGATGAATAAAATTGTCGGTATTGTAAATTCGTCAACATTTTTAACAGTGTAGCTAAGACAACATTATGAAATCCCAGATACTTGTAAAAAATAAAAATGTTACTCGTGCTTAATTAGAGCATCATGACTCTTTTTTTGTAATTAAAGGGTTACACGACCCCTCAAAAGTAATTGCAGGTTGCGTGTAGAACACAGAGAAACAGTTGGCAAAATATTCTCCTACTTTGTAGCCTTTTAATTTCGTCATATGGGTTAGTTGCAATTGGGGGTGTACGAACGTGTGGTGAAATTATGAAAAAAGTGTTGCGCACTCGACAGGATGTTGTGTTGCAGCTATTGAAACTATGTACGTTTACTTCGTTTCACTTTTTTTTTCGCCGAATCACCTGGAACGTAATGTATGCGAAGAGGCAGTGCCCAACCAGTTCCGGTGTTATGAATATTAAAAAAAAAGAAACGTGGAAAAAGAAAAATTGGCCAAGCGCTAATTCCGGGTTGCGTGTACGCGTAACAATCGGGCTTGTATGTTGTCGAAACCTCCTGCAGTGGTCAGGCCGCAACGTAAACCGCATATGTCGCTGCTTTTAAAAATATATTCCACGCGAACTAAAAACGCAACTGACCATCCGGCACGAACAACAATGACAACGAAAAATGGCAAAGCATCATGTGGATCTCGACATCCGGTATCGACAGTATCAAGAAATAAATTCGTATATCAAATTCCACTCTACAATTTTCAACTTAAGAGCTTCCTTTCGTAAATTCTGAATAATGACTTCAATTTTAGAATTTTTCTACACTATTATTTTTGTTAAATATCGCAACAACTATTTTCGATCCTCTCGAGAATTCACTTGCAAGAAATGTATTGAGGCTTACGCAACCCTTACATTAATATTTGCATGTGAATAACGTTACATAATTTTTTTAAATAACACATTCTATAATATGCTTGACACTCTAAGATATATATTATTTGAACAGTATATTATACATTAAAACGGAAATTCATAACCAGTTTCATAAAAACTCATTGACTATTAGATAGTTCATTCAGCTTCTATAGTTTTATCTATTTTCTCGAAATTTGCTTTATCAGATATTGCATTCACTTCAACCATACCATATTAATTCTTAGCTTTCACATTTCCATTCAACGAAAACTCAAAAAAAAATTATAAATTTTCGAGTTTTATATACATAAGAGTTCATTAAAAAATTGCCAGTGACAAGAACAAACTGTATATCGTAGATTGCAAGATTATTCGACTTCACATTAGATTTGTCTACAGTGGTCTTGAAATTAAAGCATGACAGAAAATTACATTACGAGAAGAGAACAAAACGAACTTCAAAGAAAGATCCGAAGGGTAAATTTGCTTTGTGCTTTATGCCCAGCGGTGAATCGCCAAACTCTCATATTTTGCGTCGCCATAGAATGATAACAAGTTGGGGTACGAAACGACTGCAATTACGCCCGAAATAAAATGCAAAATTTCGCAATAGGAGAGGGTGAAAAATTCGTTGGTGATAAAATACGGGAGGGCAAAAGTCTCGAGGAATCTAGGCCGAGAAATGGCGAACGGAGATTCCAATTTCAAGTCTGGTATTCCGTCGAGTAACGACTCTCTTCTCTCCTGACTCCTCTCGTCTCCTTCGTCGGTGAACGACGAAGGAATCGCACGAGAGTGTAGGAGCCATTAACGAATGCTTCGCGAGTCGAGGAGAGCGAGAAAGGAGGAAAAACAATAAGAGAAGGAGAGAGAGAGAGAGGCTCAAACGTTGTCAAGAAGTCTAAGGATTCGTGCGACCAACTCCTGAAGATCCAGGACAAGGAGCAGTCCGAGAAGAAGAAGATGAGAAAGAGACGCACGAATATCCGGGCAAAACGACCAACTGAGAGATCTGCGGAAAAGGAAGATGCCCTCCTACGAGGCATTATACTAACGCCTTCCGTCATGCTCTCTGACCCCGGAGAAAGATCTTTCTGTGTTTCTCAGGCCAACTCATCCCTTCATTCACCGAGCCCGGGAATACAAGCGTTTTACTTACATCTTCAGGGCTCTTGAATATTTCATTTTTATGTTTTTCTCGTCGTTACGTTTCCCTCGTCGGAAGATCTTTGCCGACGAAGCTGAAGACAGAAGGAGACGATGGATATAAAGCGAAACGAATGAAAATATCTCGGTTTTCGTGAAATCTTTCTGTCGTCGCTACAATCCGAAGAAAATCAAATTTTCCAATTGCAACTCGCAGTCGTAAGCCTGGGTTTTTGGATTTTTCTTTGCGAAAAATGTTTGTTCTGAATTAAAATACAGACTGAAGGAAATTGGACTTTCTAATGATATCTCGGAGTTGAAAGGAGGATTTTTGAAATTGATGAATTTTGCGAAATATTTTTGTTCTCAAACAAAGTAGATTTGATTTTTATATTTAATGGGGCTTCTAAAGAATTCATTGCTGCAACGAAATATTTTCTGGAAATTGTATTTTAGGTCTCAATTAATTTAAAGAAACTTAAAGGAACTAAAATTAGTTGGTTTTTTTTTTTCATTATTTTCATAAATACTTAAATTTGTTGTGGATGTAACTGTATTAATTCCCCTCTTTTAAATACTTTAGGTCTGCAGTAAGTATATCGAATATCTTGTATCTGTTCAAGTAATCTGCTGAATTAGTCTGAATGAATGTTCAATAAAAATTGACAAAAATGAAAATTTCATCGAAATTACTAATTACTTACTGGTATCATATGGAATCTTAGTGAATAAAATACTAATTATAAATGTTGTAATCCCAAAATGAAGTTTTGATACTTTTTCGTAACGCATTCCGTCAGTTTGCGGCTTTAATTCGGTGGAAACCATAGAGAGAAATTCTCGAAGTAAATCAGTCACGTGGATTTAACCGGATATTGAGAGAAACACACAGAGAATTGTTTGAGTTGAGTAAAGTTGTCGTGACTGTTGCGAGGCATCGAGGGAATATTGTTTCAGCGGAGTGAGTCGGCTTACGAGGGTGTAATTAGGGATGGCGAGATTCGAAACAATGCGAGAGAGGCGAAGAACGAGCCAGTTGATGGTGCTAGGGTGAAACGAGAACAACGTCGGTTTTCGAGGATCTGCACTATGGGTGAACGTCGAAACGGGGACAACTCGACGACTGACGTCTCTCGCCTAGTTGGCAACCACCAACCGGTCCTTACTTTGGGTAGAGCTCGTTCTATTTTCCTTACTATTAGTGTTATTGTTGGACTGTCTATACGATATATTTCGTAATTATGACCCCGTGTGAATCTCCTTAAAATATACAATAAATGATAATTCACAGCTATTTTAAATCGAAGATTTAACAAAATTACAAATTAAATTTTGAACTAAACAATGTCGAAAAAGTGGTTTTTAAAAAATACTTGTATGTAATATGTGAGTAAGATTTTTTTCATTTTGTTTCTACATAGAGGAAGCTTTGATTTCATGAAACATTTTTTGTTGTTGAGATTTTCATGTTAGGACAATCAGAATGCTCGAAAATAGGGAGAAAAGGAGTTTAGAAAAAATGCCCGTAATTTCAATCACTTGACTAAGAACCGTTCAACCGATTGAGCTGAAATTTGGTACACAAGTGGAGCAGCAGTTAATTTTTGTCTGATGATATCATTTTCGAAGAGCAAGCAGAAATTTTCGTTTTATAACGTTTTTAATTTGAAAAAAAAAAGGACATGTGTGCTTTAGGTTTCGTAATAATGGCGACATTTTGTCAAATAATTCTTTATACGTGCATTATAGGTGCTGTTAATGTTGTTTGATATTGAGTTTGACCGGAAATGGAAAAGTAATTCGGATTTCATAGAGTTTGGACATTTTTGAGACATTCACATTGTAGCCCCAATTTTGGCAAAACATGAGATAACGATGTCAAATTTTATACATACAATCGGTACTATTTAGCGATGATTCGTACATAGTTTCGTCATAATCTGCATGTAGTTCAAATTTCTCAGAATTTTGTTCTGATTTACATTTAAACCGCTTTTATGTGGTTCAAATTTTTCAGAAATTAAATTTTGAAAACGAATAAAACTGGAAAGTTTAGCATACTTTCTTACAGAGATAGCTTTGTAAAAACAAAACAGAAATAATGTGGAAGCAATTTGCAAAGTTTAGCTTTGCAGTTTTTTTAACCTTTTTGGAGGCGGCAAATATCATTTGCTACCAAATTGATAACGACTCAGACAAAAGAGATCGAAAGTTATGAAATGTGTTATTTTTTAAAAAAAGTCTGCAACGTTCAAAAGTGCGCTTATTAATGTTCTTGATGAATTTTCAACTTCCGAAGAGCTTATTTTATGAGGAAGACAAGGTTGCTTAACATACTACCTCGCAGAGCTTGCTTTATGAAAGATGAAAATAAATGAAAACGTAATCTGTAAGTTTCGACTATGTGCCCTTGTTTTTAAACTGCTAATAATTCTCCTGTGTTTTCTATCGCGGATAGAACGAACTCTAAATGACTTATTATCAGGATTAATGTCGTTTTGTTTCGATCTTATTTTTAGTAATTGTTGCATTGAGAAATCAAGAGTTTCATTTGCCGAATCGGAACCGAATTAGAAGTGATGGCATTATATTTACTTTTTTTATGCTAAAATGATCAATTGTGGCAATGTGTCTCGAAAATCCAATTCCGATTGTTTAAATTATAAGTAATGTATCAAAGGTTATCGATCGGACGTATTTTCCACATGTTCATGAATATATTTTGCAAGAAAATTAGATTCGGATCAATGAGATATCCCACGGGATGAAAGGCTATAGAGATAAAGGCCAAACGTGCGGTACCTCCTCGCAATCGGAACCCTCAACGTCGAGAAATAAAGCCGAATACATTTGCGGTTGGCTTTCCCAAATTTATTAGAGAAAATTGACTAATGCGAAATACCTTTATTGCAAATAACGTAAAGTGGATATCGTTAAAAAAATACATTGAAACGAAGTATTTCAGTCGTATGTAATTATTACAAAATTCAAAAATCAATATTGATTTAGATTATTTGACATCACTTTCTGCAGAATGACATAAAAATAGTTACCACAAGCAATTGTTTTTGCTGTTTGCACATCAATTTCCACGTTACAAGAATTCGAAAAATTTATATGAAAAGTCTCTGCTCGCTGAAAAAAATTCAATAGCATCAGAGCCGAACATAATTGGCATAATGCCGAACACCAAGTTCCCAACTGATAAATATAAAAGAATCCATAACTTATGTTGATCATTACGGTAAATCCAAGTGTAAAATGTTATCAATCACGCTCATAGTGTTAATTATACGTAACGACCATACAAATTTGCAGTATTCACGTAGAAACTGATTTTTAGGGATTCGAAAGACTTTCATTAGTGGTCTTCATAAAAACAGATGCAATTGATCATTTCCACAAAAAAATCATGTTATATTTAGCCAAATGTTGGACAAATAAAACATTTAATTAAGCTTATAGATCCGGTATATTTTCCACGTGTTCATGGCTATATTTTCCAACAAACTTAGATTTTCATTTACGAAATATCTCTAGGGATGAGAGCAGCTATAAGCCAGACGTGGTACCGTGTCGCGATCGAAAGCCTCGACACCGAGAAAGCGAGTCGAATACATCTGGGCCTGTCTGGTGGGTGCGCGATGGTGTACACTTGGATAGGAAGCCAGTTGAAAATGCGGAAGCTCAGTATGGAGAAACCGGTGTCGTGCTGTGAATCAATAAAGTCAAGCAGCAACAGCGGCACGAGAAAGAAAAGAAAAAACGAAGATAGAACGGAAGGGAATAAAGGGAATACAGGAGACAGAAAGCGGGAGGGCGTGATACGCGACCTCGGGAATCGAAATAAAGCGGTTCGGCGACGTCGCTGAGTGGCGGTGCCACGTCTTCCCCGGAGCCTCGTTCCTCCCAAAAAGCTCATGACTGCTGCTGGTGCTGCCACTTGTGTCGATTCTATCCTCCGACTCTTTTTCTTCCGTTTATATTACATCCGTATTGCGAATTCTTCCGCGATCGGCACAGCCTCGCACTGCAAAACGTCGAGATGCGACAGGCGCGAAACTCAACGAGAGACAACGCACCACGAATATCTCAAGTGTAAGTGTATGCATCCTGTGAGTGTATGTGCGACTGTAAAATTTTTTTGCGTTTTCCAATACAAACGCGTATGGAGTTTGTAAAACGCGGTATAGGAAATCGAAATTAATATGATAGCATCGTGAATTTAATACTGATCCATGAATATTTTAATTAATTAGTAAATTGGGATCTGAAAACCAACGTGCATTTGTGAAATTTTTAGTGCCCGATTTGGAAATTTGATACACATTGGCGCAATGAATTCAAAATCAAACTTACCAAAATTTCGGATAGTGATATTGAAAAATATCCAGGAAAGTATTTGCAATTTTGTATATTACTTTTTGAGAACCGGTACGTTTTTCCGAGACGAGTGAGAAATTTACAAAACTCGCTATAGGGAATTTCATATACGTCCATGGATTTTACATACTCGGTGATATAATCTAGAATTACAACACATGCTTACTAAATCAATCTTTATTAAATTGCTGCCCGAAAATGAACATGAATTTTAGGCATTTTAGTGCCCAATTTAAAACTTAATATACATTTTCTAATGACAAAAACATCCTGCATTGAATCGTTAACTCTAACTTTGCGAATTATTTCGATCAATTTGAAATTGATCATAACACTACAGTTTACGAAGAAACCTTTAGGAAATTTAATAAACAAAGTCATTAAATATCAAGAGTAACGTCTATGAATTTTTAAAACGTATTCCTCGAAATATATCTTGCAGCGATGGAAAAACTATAAAAAATTGTGCCGTCACATTATCGGACGCTAGATATGAAAATTCAATGGAACTTTATCGTATAATGAAATTTAATAGTATAATCATTTTAAGGAAGATTTTTTTTGCACAGTGCGTCCTTACGCGTATGTATGTGTTTGTGTATTGAATTGAACTTGGTGATCGAAATTCAGGTACGGAATAGAAGGAAAGATACGCACAGAGCAAAGCAAAGCGAATACAGAGCTATCGTAGTTTCTAGTGAGTATTTTGAATTCAGTGCAGAAACGACGACGTCCAAGTACAACCAAGCACAGCGGTATTCACTGGATAGTAAGTTACGCAAAGGGTAACGCAAACACTACCATGGAACACGACCCTGCGCAAAGTGATAGAGAGAATACTCTGTTCTGCAGAGAAGTTCCAAAGGAGCGAGCATTTCTGTAACGAACAAGTACAACTCGCGGAGTTGTATGAAGGGAATGGGGAAAATTTGAAACTTGTGGCAAATTATGTGTGATGCAAAGTACGTGACACTTTGGAATCGTCCGGGAGAATTGTAATGAGCAGACGTAATAGGAACGGGAATTACAAATTATTCAATAGATTCAGTTATCAAATGGAAACTCAATCTTCAAACGGAAATATGTTTTTAGACATTTTAAGAAAGATTTGCCGCTGTTTTTCTGTGATTTTTCGGAAGGGTTGTTAATAGTTATTTTTCCATGTCGCCTCAGATTTAAAACAATATTAAAACTTTTAAAAATCCAAAACTCGTGAAAACTTATGTGTGATACAAAGTACGTAGTACTTTGCAACCACAATGGCAAATATTAATGCGCGAGCGGAAGCAGAAACAGAATTAATAGTTAAATTCCAGTAATACTGAGAGAATCTGTTTTTCCAGTCGCTTTAATATTTCTCTGTGGTTAGAGATTCCATTTGAATAACTTCAGCGTTCTGTTGAATTCTAAATTAAAGCAAAACACGAAATTTTATAAGTCTGGCTTGTTAAAAGTTTTGCAGTGGAAATTGAGATTAAAGAAATTATGCATTTTTTAGAATTATTGACTTTATCAACTTATCAACTATGGATAATCGGTCAATAAAGCTTGCAGACCTTGTCTCCAATAACTTGGCAAATTCTCGAGTTTCAGAAACGCTTATAGCTTAACCCCGTATAGACTAAACGTTGAGATAACTATCCGCGAACTAGCAACTATTGCTTGGGAAGTCCGAGAAGTTCGAGGCATCGTGTAATCGAAATTCACGACGGTGTATCAGCTATTCAGGATTTAAGGAGAGAATGAGAGTACGAAACTAATCTCCAATAAGGTTGACCAAACCCAAAGTTAGAAGATTCCTCTCAGGAGAGAGAAAAGCGAGTGTAATTGAAGGGGCAAAAGGGAAAAGTGTGAAAAGTAGAGGTTTGCATATTATATTTGAATTTTCACAAAGCTATGTCTATGAGGAAGGATTTTTATCAATTTTGGCTTCCTCGCAGAGCAAAGATTATAAAAAGTCGAGTTTAATCTGGAAGCAACGTGCACAGCTCTACTTGTCATCCTTGCTGTATATAAGTAAATGAATATCATAGTTATATATAATTCCTTGCTCTTTAGGAACGCTTGAATTAATTCTACCTGAGTAGATCTGAGTGGAAGGAAAACGCAGATTTTAAAAAAATTCAAAAATAAAATCTCAACCCATCTACCGATCATCACCAACTTTGGTTAATAGCAGCGCTGGTATTATTTTTCGTCTGTAGAAAATTCACATCGATTTTGTTATGTTTCACGCAAGTTAGAGTAAACCATAAGATTTTCGCTAAATTCGAATTCCTATAAAAACTAAACCTAATCATAGATTCATCCCAAATACAATACTAATTCTCCTTTAGAATAGTTTCATTTGTAAAAAATGATTAAGCTCTATTGCTACAAATCTGCGAGAGCTGAAGAACATACAGACATTTTCCAAAAAACTGATCCAATGTTTTTGAATTTTTCTGAAACTAATCACAAACAAAGGTGTCTTCCTGTTTCACGTGTGTGCTAAACTTCAGCTAAATTCATAAATCCGTTCTTGAGGAATCGAAGTTTGAATTTTGCATGTGGGCGAAACACACACATTTATACTTTTTTTTTTTTTTTTCTGGAACTCTTTTCTCAACGTTTCGGATCATTTTAAGTGTCCGAACATGATCGGCCCGAAAAAAAAGTTTGCATGGAAAGAAAGCTTTATCTGTGAGGAAGCAATCGGAAAAAAACTACGAAATTTCAGGGTGGGCGTCTCTTATTGCGTAACTGGTGAGTTTGCGGCTTCAGAAGAGGAAAGAGCGTGAACGAAGGAAATGCCAACTGAAGCGAAGCCGCGAAATTCCGTTACCGCGAGAAGCCGTCGAAGTTGGCAGGATCAACCGTGTTTTGCGACTCACAAAAGCAGACGGTTTAGGAACGTATAGGTTAGCACTTCTTGCTTCTTGACTGTCTGCAGCAAAGACGTTACACTCCAGGATACATATTTCTACAAATACTGCATCTTTTGACTAAGCAGAGCACAGACTTTGTTTCACGTTATCGCGTGTTGCGTAACCAGCTTTTTGGATTGTAATTGCGCATATCTATAGTGTCTTCGGTTCGATTAATAACTTTCTTACAAAAGAATATAACGACACACGAAATCTTATGCGACATTTTTCCAGATTTAAGAGAGAAAAATGAGTAACGTCAAATACGATTATTGTGAATAACGTAAAGTGGATATCGTTTGAAAAAAAAAACGCTAAAATGAAATATTTAAGTTTTATCTGATTATTAAACCTGTCGTAAGGTGAACATTGAAAATTTAACATTGATTTAGATTTATCATTTTCTGCAAACTGAAGTATAAATGAATGTCACAAACAAATGTTGTTAGTGTTTGTACATCAGTGAGATTTGTTTTTTTTTTCATACTGACAGAAGTCAGTTACCCTCAAAACTTTAATTTTCGTTTATCATCAATTCCGTAATTGCAATTTTATTTGCGAAGTAAAATTATATCCGGAGAAACTCAATTACTTTTTGTAATTACCGAAAAGTTCTTCGAATAACTGATCAATATTTCTCCATTTCATAAACTGCAAATATTCAAGACAAATTATGAATCGATTGCAATTAATTCAGTTTTCATCTTTCAAGCTTTCGAATTCCTATTCCATTTTTTGTTCTCTAGACTGAGTATTTAATTTCTGGGAATGACACTTCGATTTTCGAATGCTTAGAGGCCATTAAATAAAGTCTCAAGCTCATAAACTCCAATAATCGAGTGAATCCTTCACGAAGAAATTCTGGCACTTCGCCACCAGAAGTCGAGTATAAATACCGAGACATTTGGAAGTGATCGAGAGAACTGCAAGAAAAATAGTCATCAGAAGACTTACCTCACGGAGTTCCTTGATCTTAAGACCTCCTTTGCCGATAATGCAGCCAGCCTGACTCTGATGTACCAACATGCGTACGTCAATCTCATCGTTCCCATGCTTCGATCCATTCTGGAAAGACGATTCAGACTCCTTAGTGAATTATAGAATTTTATATCTTTTTATCAACATTAATCAATCCTTTTTCATCCACAATCTAGGCACATACCTCCTCAAGATTGGGCACCACCTTATTCACCACCTGTAGAACAGTATCCAGATCCGAGCTGATCGTCAGAACCCTAAAAACAGAAAAACTCTATATGTTATAAAAATTTTCCCGAATAGAACAGAAAAATTTATTTATTTATTTATTTATTTATTATATTACTCCCTACATTAGTATTTTTTTCCATACTACGTAAATTTAATTGTCATTTTTGTACTCGTTTTTTGGATACAAGTAGTCAACGCTCATCTATCGCACGGAGGATTGAAATTGCACGAAAAAAATTAATTTAAAAAATGTACGATATCCTCGATTCGAGACACGTACGTGAGCTTCATTGTTTTAGTCCCTTTCGCTCGTTTTCCGTCTGTGGAGAAAAGCTTAGAGTATCGGGAGTGAGATGAAGAGAAAAAACGTACACAGAGAAGGAGAAGGAGAAGAAAAAAAGCAACTCTCGACGACGACGACGACGCAGAGTCGTTACTCAACCCTCCTTCACAGTTTTGTTGCTCTCGTACGATACGCTCCACGTACCCACGGCAGAACGTTTGGTCTGCGAGTGTCAGAGGGCGGTCGAAGAGCATGAGAAGGTAAAATATTGCCTCAAAAACTGGAAAAGTTCGAGGTTGTGAGCTGGAATGGGGAGGAAGACAAACGCGAACTTTTTAAACGATGGCAGACACAAATCAGCCCTATCTCTATCTTTTTGCGTTCTCCACTTCCTGTGCTTCAAGGTCCCATAGGACGATACACACGATTCCTTTCGCATCTTCCATCTCTGTATGCGTTTTTCTCCCTGGACACACTTTTCCTCCATCTTTCTTACTTGTTTGCTCGCATTTTTTTTTTACTCCGCTGCACATTACCGGAAATTCGAGAATCAGAAAATACATGGGAAATTATTGCTGCGAACAACGAAGTCACAGACATGACATCCACGTTACAAATTAATTATTTCACTTTCTTTCGCGGTCACGACTAATAAAAAATATTTCGTTTCAGAATACATTGCGGTAAACTTGTGGAAAACTTGCTGCGTTATTGAAAATTCCAATTGACATTGGTCTCATTAATATTCTTCTTTTTGTATGAAGCATCATTTTTTGGGTTAAACAGTTATTGAATTTTCAATAATTCTCATTTATAAATGAACAAATTCCCGATCAAACTGAATAAAAACTATTCTCTAATTAACAATTTCTTAATTAGTTTCAAATTGTAAATATTCATTGATTTTCTGATAGAATTTTTCCTTCGTTTGATAAATAATTGTAATTCAAGGAAACTTTCAATTCAATTTTCTTGAGAAAAAAAATCTGGCTCTAGTTGTACAGTGTTATACCGGTTAGAAATATAGATTAACTTTTTTTATTGTGTCAATTACTGAGAAAATATATTTAGTTGGAACAGCATAACGATAATTCATTGTGTATTATCATATTAGAGATTAAACTGGTAGACGATGTTAAACACACATTGATTAATCCCCATGATGGATAGAACGTGCCTGTGTGACTTGTATGCTACTACGATGAATTAGAGTTTCTGCTTTACGAGGATTAATCGAGCTCCCTTCTCCACCTCTCTTTCTCTCTCTTTCTCACTCTATCCCTTTATTCCGCAACCCCTTCACGTCGCGTTTACTAATACGAACAAAACGTTTCGTGCAGGGCAATCTCAGCCCAGGCTATTTTACGCGGGTCTTCATAAAATAGACAAGGAACTAGATATATTGCCATAAACACTATGATAATAATTCAACAATTAAATTCATTACGAATTTACTGTAGTCGAATTAATTGATTGTATCTAAATGTTTTAGGTCTTGAATATAAATCAGGAAAGTTATAAATAGCCAATTTTATTGAGCATTTCATTTTCTTTAAAACTAAACACTGTTCCGACTGCAAAATTATTATTTAAAAATTATAAAAACATTTTTTCTTTTATACAATTAATACATAGGATGGACTTCCAATTGAATTCGGTAATTCTCAATATTTTTGTCTATACTTTTGTCATTAACATAAAAAGTTATGTTCTTAAGAATAGTCATTCTTCTAATATAGCAAATATGCTTCGTTTGAAGATACAGGAATAATCAATAGCTGAGACTCCGTCTAACCCTTTATTAGATGGAGATTTCAGTAAGAATATTCCTCAATTTTTTCAACAATGAGCTTCCATTATCAGATAGTTGATTTAACGGCCATTTTCAAAATTCGTGAGAATAATCGTCCCGTAATTAAGATGGCTTTTCTGTGAAGAACATTTATCTCAACAGTAACTCATGATAAAAAATATATGGATAATCAATTCGTGGTTTACAAAATTTTATGTCGCAGCTTATCGAAAAAATCATAAAGTCGAATGACTTCAATTGGAGTCTCTATTTATTTCAATTGGAATGTTCTGCGCTTGAGATAGTAAGGAATATCCACGTATCGATATCTCTCGATGACTCGGTTCGAAAATAAACGGAGCCGCACAAAAATTTCGAAAGATAGAGCGAACAAGATGGAATAAGGATAAGAAGAGGTTCGCTTTGGAAGACTCTCTCGTTCTCTCGGGAAATCTGATGGGGCTTCTGCGCTCCTTTTATGATTGCGAGGTAGCATCCAAGCCGCCAATAGAGAGAAAGAGAAAGAGAGACGAATCGTGGCTTCCGTTGAAGATCTTCGAGGACTTGCGGGAATGTAACAACGAAGGCGTTTGTTTCTCTCGACTCTTTTTTTTTTGTTTGTTAACCTTCCTCTTCACTTCTGGCTTTGGCGAAGAGACCAACGTGAATGAACCAGCGCATTTTCTACTCATTCTGTTGATGCATCTTATCGATATATCTACAAAAATTGAAGATTTCGAAAACGAGGATTAAAAGAAACCGAATGTTTCCACACATCATTGGCGTCGAAACATGAGTAATTTCCACAATTACTTCGGATAAAAAATGTCAGATATATATTTTGTAACTCGAAGAAATATTCGGCAGAAATGACAATAATTTATTCCATGAATGGGATCAATATGGTGTGCCTATTTCCGGCTATTAAACTCCGTTGTCAGACCTCTGTAAAAATTTGGCAACTACATTTTTAACTGTTGTAATGCTGTACGAACAGGATATGATTGAACTTAGTTTGAAGCTAATAAGATATTTTTTGATAATATTATTCAATGTGAGTCAGCTTGAAATAATAATCAAATTTATAAAAGTTTATATAGGTTAAGATTTATATATTCTTAAAAAATGTACACGAAAAGGTGTACATTTTTTAACCTTTAACGTTGTTAATTAAAAATTCGCAGTAATTCTACTCAGGGTAAAATGATCTTTTATCACAAATTAAGGAAAAGGACTAAATCTGTGCGTGAAATACTTAACTTTTTGCATAAATAAAGAATTTAGAATGCGTTTTTGTTATAAGTTCTCTATTTTTCGATATTTGCAGAGGTTATGTAAAAAAAAAACTTCATAATTAGTCGAAACCGTATTTCGTATGTATCTTCAATTTACTGTTAAAGAGTGTTGTAGTGTGAAGGCCAAAAAATCTTATAGCGCTCGATTGAAAAAAGAAAATAATTAATTTTTACTCAGGATAAGACAACAGAGTAATAATACGAATTTGAACGTGGAACAGCCGCTTTTTCCCCGTCGAAAAAAACTGAAAGGAAAAAGCTTTCTCCCAATAAGTATCGATGTGAAGTTCGTCGTGGCCTGAAAATTTATTGATAAAAAAATTAATGCTTATCAATTTTTTCGATTCGTCGGTAATCGAGTGGGTAGAACCTTCGTGTCCTAAATCGGGCATCGTCAGGGCACGCTGAAGGAGAACGGTGGACAAAATATCGCAATATTATCAGCAGGGCGGACGTGACGTGTGTTGTATTTTAAAAAAAGATATAAAATCGTGATAAGAAATTTTTCAAATTCTGTTTACCTACTTTTCTGCGGGTTTGCCCGCCGACTCTCGGACGGGTTGAAGATAGCAAAGAGAATAACAATAAAAAAACTGATAACGAATGAGAGAGAAAGAGAAAGAGATAGCGAAAAAAAGGCGCATAACAAAAACAGACTTTACAAACGGTAGTTTCGCGAGTTCAGAGAAGAATGCATTTTTCCACGGTTAATCCAACCGGTGGATTATATAAAACCCGCAGCAAGACTCTTCGCGTTGAAACAGAAAATAAAACCCTAGATTTAGCTCGCGTTAAGCTCTTTACCGCGACTAATTGCACGCAGAAAGCTCAAGGCTTCTATCAAATTCTTTACAATCTAATTTAAATTTCTATAAACTTGATAAAAAAATTACTGAATCGCATGGTTGTAACGACTCATTATTCTCAAACTCACTGCTTCCATTTATTCATTCTGTAAATGATTAAGTACTCATTATTTTTTTAGAAAGTTCGTCTGCGTACAAAAATTACAAGTCTTTATTTGAAGGAAAAAAGATTCCCCATCAAGATTGCAAGGTTTCACAATCATCAAATTAATGGGGATAGTGTTGAATCATTACTCTTCAAATTACCAATTTTTCTCTTGTATATGACATTTTCAGACATATTTATATGAAACATTGTTACATTTTTCGTTTAATAAGACTGTCTTTCCATTTCTCCACAAAAGAAATAGTGAATTTATGATCATTTATAGAATGAATGTTTTCAGTAGAAATCGATAACAAAGTGTCATAAAAATCAAAGTAACAGCCCATTAACTTCCCAATGATCAATATCTTGTGCTTATGAAATTATTAATCATATTTATCTAGAACATTGTTGTTTTTATCATTTTCTAATATTGTCTTTTCATTTTTTCACGAAAAAATAAAATAAAATAATCATTATTTACAGAATGAATATTTTCTGTAGAAATTCATAACAAAATGTTACAAAAATCAATGTAACCGACCCAATGCCTTGTGTTCATATAATTTCCAAGTAAACGTACGTAAAAACAACGTATAGTTTTCACCTTTTAATAAAAAAATGAACATTTTGATTATTTATGGAATGAATAAGCCAATATAGCGATTCCGAAGCTAACGGGTGGTTGCAACTCTGCTAAAAACGCGTTGTAAAATCGCCTCTACTTGAAAACAGCCAATGTGTGTGAGCGAGATAAAAATATAGATGGAAGAAATAAACATAAAGATGACTAAGTGTGAGAAACAATTAACTAAAAAAAAAAGAAAGGAACGAGTGAGTTACAGATTAGTAATTAGGTTTCCTGCATGATCGTATCGGTAATTAGAGACAGAGTGAAGAGTAGCAAAAATAGAGAAGAGTAGAGAGAATTAAAGACATTAAGTATTTGGTGTTGGCATTTACCGTTCGGGTCCGGGGCAATCGGGTACAATGATTGAGGCTTTGTACTGTCGGGCCGTGGTTGTTGGTTGGTCGATTCATTGGCGGTTGGAGTTGGTCGATTGTTGGTCGATTGTTGGTTGTTCGGGGGTTGTTGAATTGGCACGGCGGGCACACACACAGAGACAGGTCCAGAGGCAGATTTCGGTCGTTGCCGGTATCAGAGAGTGCCGTGTTCAGATTGGTCGAGGGTCCGTCGATCAGGTTCCAGATATCGAGCGCAATCGGCATGGCAGGGCAGTTTTCGGCAGGGCGGAGAACGGCCAGGATAACACGCCGGCGGGGCAACGACACACCAGGGCACAGGCCAGGGGGGCAACGCCGGGGTCGGGGCAGGGCCAGGGCACAAACCATCAACCAAGTTAGACAACCAACGAATAATTTTTTGATTTTTTTTGTTCTTTTTTTTTCAACATCGCTTTGCGAATAATTTCTCAAGCAATATATTTATCTTATAAAATAGTAAGGCCTATAATATATCCTGTCTAAATGGTGAAACCACACCGTTTTCTTTTGTTCATTAGATTATTATTACTATTTAAGCTCCCAATCGTTGTGGGAGCTTTTCTCCCCTCGGTTTTATTTATTTAGCAAGAATTTTGAAAATTCTTGCATATTTAGTCTCTGAGCTTTCGAGATTGTGTGTGAGAATTTAATGACAGCTTCTTTGATGAATGTTTTTGGGTATCGCTGATTTATCAAGGAAATCGTCGTTTCTTTTTAATCCTCTTAACGGCTGTTATATTACCGCGGTTTTACTTTTTTTGTTATTGTTTTGGAATGTGTGTTTTGCAGAAATCGTCAAGCGTTATCGAACGATAAAGTTGAAGGATGCAATAAATGAGGATACGATATATGTGAGATTGAGAATAGAACGGATGGGCAAAAGAAAAATAGAGATTTGTGAGGATGAGGCGATGGAAGAATATGAGAAATGTAAATTGAAATGCGGAATTGAAAAAAAAATTGTAGAAGTAGAAAAATTCGATGTGAACGATTTTCGCGACGAGGTAGAAACTAATTTTATCATTTTATTAGCCGGCCAGCAGTCGAATGCTCTCACCTGACTACGGAGCTTCGTGATGTTTTGGCCGCCTTTGCCGATTATCGAACCGGCGACCTGGAACAGATTCAAACAAATAGTCTCTATTAGTTATTGGTACATTAATTACTGTCTATAGTTATCGGTATATTTATGTTCTACCCCTTTGGAGCACAAGTATCCCTGCTTGATCGATTATTACCAAAATGTGCTTACAAGTAAATTTTTCATTCGTTAAAGTAGTCCCTTCCCTCTGACCTTTGGGAACTTTGAGTGTTAACTATTCTATAAATTATAGTTAAAGATCGTCTTCTTCCGTCTAACCGTCTGATATCGGGCTAACTAGTTAGGAAAATAAACATAAATACGGCAAAAAAGTAGGGTTATACAACGACGCTTATGGAAAATAACCGATCTCGAAGGTTAGAACAAGAATTAACCTTCATAATCTGAACTTCTGAGCCATATTTAATGTAAAAGAGAATAATTGTCCATCAAGAGAAGTTATCGCCGTCAAACGACCACACGTAAAGAAGTAATTGGTTTCCATACCCAACCACGTGGTTAAATATGCTCCGAGCAACAAAATTGGTTGGGAGACCCAACTATTGGTGTCACAATTAACCAACTGGATGTCGCAACCAACCAATTAGTCGTCACAACTAACCACTTGGACGTCATAAACAACCTATTGAGTGTGACACCCAATAGTTAGTTCTCGCAACCAATTTTGTTGCTCGAAGTGTATTTAACCACGCGCTTGGGTATGACAACCAATTATTTCTCTCCGTGCACGAAATTTCAATTTAGCAGACAATCGTGAGTCAAATCAGCATTTGTAATTTACAATTGCCGATAAAATAGAATCCCTGCAGTAATGCAACATATTCAGAAATATATATTTATTTCTACAGTGATAAATTGAATGCAGCTTATTGTTCTGAGCTCACGATTTACAAATATTTTCGACCAGTTTTTCATTTGACTAGTATTTATTGCAAGAACTGCCATAATATCAATGTAAACTCATATTCAAGGGCGTCCAATATATTTTTGGTATTTACTCGATATGGCGTAGCTGCCATTCAAATTTGGACGATTTAATGGTTAATCAAAAACGTTCATCTGCCAGACTCCAGAGATATATTTCTTTTTATCTGGTAAACTTAGATTCGTGGGTTTTACATTTTTTCTAAACATTTCGGTAATAGAATGATAAAAACGTTGAATAGTCACTATTTTTATTTCGGAAAAATAGGCAAGTGTTGCTTAAGTATCTATAATTATTTTATTATGAAAATATTGGAATATCACTATTTTCATTCTAAAAAAAGAACGTTTTTTGCTATAACATCACGGAAGAAATAAATTAAATGCATTATCTAAAATAACCTACAAAATTTCAATTCAATCATTAGATGATTCGATAATTTCTCAATATCACTGAAATGACCGAGACATATCAGCCCTTTTTTTACTCCCTGCGTTTAATTGCAATGTGCAAATAGAACGGAATCAAAATTTGATTATAACCTCCTACCATAAGAACGCATATTAAATTTTTCGAATTAGTGTGTTATTTACTTGACATAAATCGCTATTAACCTTGTTTCAAATTTTACCTAAAAACTCCTCTATGCATCAATCGCAACGTATAGAAAGTTCAGTAATATACCTATCAATGAACTTGCAAACGTAGAATGCACGACCGTTTTAATAAATATCCTTGTATTCCATTTAATATAATAAATGACAACTTTCAGTATGTTTCCAGTCCAAATAACGACGTATTACTGCGATGGCGTCACTTTTTATAAATGGTATCCATAACATTCCTGGAAATTCTTAGGTGCATGAGTTAATCGTGAGCTAATCGAGAGAGACACGTTCCTCGTTTGTTATCCCAAGTTTCTCGAGCTGCTTGATCGAAGCAGCTTGACTTACTAATGGGAAAACGAAGGGGAAGCGGCAGAAGCCCACATCATACTACATATAACCTAGAGCTTGGCGTACCGCACCGTTCGTCATGAGCGAGACGAGCCTGAGCTCATACAATAGAATTTACTGTTTGTAATGAGCGCCAGCTAAAGTTTCGCCTCACGGTTAGAAGCCCTTACGTCAGAACTGTGTGCTCGCTGGGTTAAACGTTCCTTCTCCTCGATGCATTACTGGTTCGCTCGCTGAGAGCTAATGGCACAGTAATTGGTAATTTAAGGAATAGTCTGCCATTATATATTTCTATGCCAAATGGTCTTCACATTCCGATCTCTATTGCACACGAACCTTATCCGAGTGGATATAAAATCCCTCGAACGATAAATTGGAGAACTAAAAAATTTGAGTGCTGGAATTTAAAAAAAATGGGAATCCATTTTGTACGGTACAATTATCGTAAAAACTTTTATCGTCCCTTCCTGTGAGTGAATATAAAATGCGGGGGTCATGAATTTGCCCTCGGAGAAATCTCAGCAGCAATTATCAAGTGACAATTATAGATTTCGAGTCCATGGAACTATTTTCATAGTTACAGCAGAGGGACGGGCAATATTCGGATGAAATTGTATTCAAGATACATTTTAATCTGAATAACTATGAATAATTGTAAGATTCTATCAGTATTATATTTTTGTTAAGTAATGACAAGTGAATTAAATTAATTTATGATAACAACATAGCATTATTAGTCTCAGCTACAAATTATTGATAGATATTTAAACAAAAAAGTATTCCGAAAACATTTTTATTACAGTATTATCCATCTATTTTCCGGTAGGTATAGAAATAGTTATGGCATCTATTTAGGAGTTTCGACAACTACCAATGAGTTAGACGTACGGACCAAAAATAAATAGTCGTCACTTTATAGCTGCAAACACCATAATTCTCTCTGAGTATGAATTGTCCAATTCGAATATTCGGACATGAATATCGCAGGAAGAAAAAATTAAAACATGGGCGAGGAAGCAATGAACCAGACAATGCGTCGTAACTGTTCTAAGAGGCCGCAAAATGTTCGCTTGCGATTGGTGAATGCGTAAGTCACTAAAAAAGTGCCAATGACTGTGACGTGGAGTCTAGTCTTTCATTCCCATAACCGGACGTGTTTCTCTCGGCTCATTGGTCGCTTAGGAGGCGCCCAGTGACATAATACTGGCCCGGTGCGTGGCATAAAGCGACTGCACGTCCTGAATTACGCGACACTTTGGAATGTGACGCTTTATGCGGTAACTGCACACCTCTGAACTACTGAACGACGGTTTTTTTTCATCTCCTTCTTTCCCCTTTGCTTTTCCGCTGCTCTTTCACTCTGAGTTCAGCGGTCCTTAAGCCTTTGGTGTCACGTCTTCCAAGAAAGAATTGCCGCAGTTGGTGCGTTTTTCCTTCAAATGCAATAGAGTCTGTAAGTAGAGAAAAAAATTGAAAAACTTGCCAAACGAGGAAGAAGCATTTCCTCCAGAATAAGGCACAGCATCCAGTGGAAAAAGTGAATGCAGTGCGCTAGTAAATAGCGTTAATAACTTGCAATTAAGTGACACCTTGATGGTCTCGCAAAATGCAGAACGACTACGACAGCAATTGCAATTTTTTACAAAGGTCTTTTTTCACCAGAACAAAAGCGCACTGTGAATGCACCACTTTTCTTTGAAAAGGCCTTTGAAAGGCATTTTCTAAAGCTATGATGATATTAATCTGGTCTTTGAAATTTTTAGTGCGTCAATGCCAAGGAAACACGCAGTCCTGCGCCTATTCTCATGATCTTGTGAACCGTCCGGTGGAAATCTAGTCGTCAAAGCGTTCAACGAACGGATAAAGCAACGCACATAATTACGAAATGAATCCGGTATAATTACGCGATTTTGCCGTACCTCGTAAACCGTGCTTTTGATATTTCTGCGCCTCTCTCACTCACGGTTGTGTAAAAAGATTTTTTTTTAAATATATATATCACCGGATAGTCGCCGGAATAAAATATTCCCACGGGTTAATGTCCGATTATGAACGTAAGTAGAACGCTTACTTTTTCCGCAGAATTTATGTATCGCAATTGTGACCATTTTTCCGAGAAATAATATTTCTATATTCTTCGCTTTCTACGCCATTAAAATTTTATTTTCTTTTCTATTTTTACTCAATTTCTGTCTGGGTCAAATTTACCGCAAACTGGCTGATTTGGTAATGTCCTGGCACAAATAATTGCTTTACACTTAAAGTAATATTCCTTTGTAATCTTAAGAAAATCCATACAACCACGAGCAGGTTTTGCATGGAGCCGAAATAGTTACCGGATCACGTGATGTCGACACTAAACTAGTTCATTGAACCGATTATTGGCTTAACCAAATAAACATTTATTGATCTAACTAATTTATCATTGGCCCCACTAAACATTCGTTGGCATAATTAATCAGTTATTGATCCAATTACTATTTATTGATCTGATCAGCACTTAAAAACTCTGGGTTCTTTTACAATTCTGTTACCAACATGACTTCTCATCACTTCTAGACAATTTCCAATACATTCTGCGAACCTCACTGATTAATACACCTTGCGACCTTCGATGACTTATGACAAATCTTCCGGTTTTCATTACTTAATCGCATTCCTCCTTACAATAATTTCCTACTTCAATAGAACGACCGCAAAAATCCATTCTAGCTTGTTAAACATCTCAGAATAAAATCGCTGCATTGCTCAGCATCTCGCCGAGAATAACCGGTGGAAAATAATCTCCGCGGACGTAAACTCGGCAATTACGTGACACCTGGGCTCGCGTACAATAAACGCAACGTGTTTGCGGCGGGTTTCATCGCGTTGTTGCATCCTTATCGACTATAGGCGTAAGCTGTGGTGCCGGCTGCTCGCTAGCTGAGGTTTGAGGGGAACGTCATGACGCCTCGCCTAAACCACTTGTTAATTCAAGCGAGAGGCCTTTCGCAATCTTACGGGCTGCCTCGTCGCCGCTCCCGTCGTTGTTCTGCTCAGGTAAGGCTCTCGACGTCGGCATACCCCTTCTGGGCGATGTTTACCTCGCACATGCCTCAATGCAGTTCAGCAGGTTGCACCAATTGCGTACTCACATATTTTTGCTTCCTCATATACACTCCGATAAAAAAAATCGTAGTTTAATAATAAAAATAGTTAGTACGATGATAATCTAACTATGTATAGTTGCCAAGAGGAACGACTATATTTTATGGTTATAGCAAATATAAAAAAAAAAGTTCGGTCAACCATTAATATAATATCAGGAATAATTCTGTATTTCATGGTCATAGCAAATATAATTATAGTAGCAATTATCAAAATGATAATAGTTTTAAATATGCCGATTTGTTGCATATGCGTTTTCAACGTTTGTTTTCAATAAACTAGCAAGTGTTGTTTATTGAACCATATTATCATCACTTCAACTATAGAACATTGCAAGCCTTCCTATATGCTTTTTACGATGGGAAATCATTGAATCAACGATATTCTTTTCTCTCAGTGTAGAGAGGTTTGTTTTTATTTTTTTTTAATGAAAACTTTCTGAATTTTCGTGTCAGATTGAAAGAAAAGAAAAGTGGATTAGAAAAAATATGCGGTTGGATTTATGTGTGAGTGCAGGGCTTCAAGTTATATAGCTCAAGAACATTTGGCTTTCATAAAATTAAGGTATTTTGCTAAATAGTTGTTCTTGAGTGCAAGTTCATTGAATGCTGTTTGGGATAGTAATTGACGCAAATCAGTTAAAAGCTTTGAATTTAATCAAATTAAAATCACAAGATATCAGGGTAAAATTTAGTGCACAAATAACCAATATTAAATCATGACCAATGCTAGATTTGACGAGAATCGCTAACGTTTTTCTACTTTTATTGCAATTTAAATCTTTTTGAAAATTCCTGTACATGTCTCAAATCGTCTGAATTTTAAGATATCTGAGAAAAAAAATAGCTGCACTTAGAAATTGAAAAAATGCAAAGAAATACGAGATTTATTTCTTTGAATCTACAATGTCAAATACTCTGGCGTGCCAATTTTGGTTTCATGTATTGCATACTATTCTCAACAATCATAAGCATGGCAGATTTAAAAAAAAAAAAAATTGTTTGTCAAATTGTTGATTTTCTATCCTAAAAAATCAACAGTACTCAAAAATCGATGTTCTTTTTTCGGTTCAAAATATGTTGTAAAGAGTAAGTAAAGGCATTTAGGTGAATTTTTTCAGATTTTTCGATTACTTCTAATAGTTAAACTTCCCTTCCAAAAAAAAAATGTTTTTCATTAACACAAACAGAATTCTATAATATGCTATTTTAGTTAAAGCTAATAGATTATTTCTCTGTCTCTGTGCTCAGTTAAAAAATGATAATTCAGAACGCCTTTGAAAAAAGGCTTTTTGAACCACTTGTTAATCTGAACGAGAGGCCTTTTGCAATGTTACGAGACCGCCTCGTCGCCGCACCCCAGTCTGTGCTCAGGTAAGGCTTTCGACGTGGACATTTCCCTCCTGGGCGATGCTTGCCTCGCACATGCCTCGATGCAGCTCAGCAGGTTGCGCCAATTGCGTAAATAGCTGTGCGGCGTGCAGAAACGATGAAGAATGCCAGAGGAATAGGCGATCAACAAGGCATCACGAATGCACGGCCTTGAATCCCGACGCGAAAGGTAAATAGACCAGGTGCATTCACGACGCTGGAAATTTTTTTTAAATCCTCATAGGCGTGAACCTCGATGGGATTTGTTGCGGAATTATTGCGCGATCCCGTGTTTTGTCCTACGAGAATCACGCTGTCGACACTGATTCATGCAGCCAGTCGGAGTTTTTTACAAGGCCACGCGTGGAGAAGAGAAATGTCTGCAACCCTCTAAAGGGTGATGTCATTTGTCATCATAATTTGCATCCTTGACCATTAAACAGTCTCTCGATAATTTATGAACAGAAGTGTCTCATTACTATAGAGTAATAGCATTTATTTTTAAAATCGTTCACTTCGAGGCTGCCAAAAACGAATTTCGTTATTCAACGTCCTTCACATGGAATTCTTGAAATTAAGTACTAGATTGCAGCAATGAAATATTCTCTTGCGGATTTTTTTAATTCAAAATAATACGGAAATTCGAATATTAGATGTGAAATATCTGCAGCCCTCTGAAGGCTGATGTCATTTGTCATCGTAATTTGCATCTTTGACCCTTGAACAGTTTTTGCACCATTTTTTGAGAGCGTTGTCTCATTACCATGAAGTAATGGCGATTATTTAAAAAATAGTTCAGTTCGGGGCTGGCAAAAACAAATTTCGTCAGTTAAGCTCATTCACATTTAATTTTTGAAAATAGGTACTAGATTGCAGCAATGAAATATTCTCTTGCGTATTCTTTTGTGTCCAAATAATATGGAAGTGTGAAACAAAACATTAGGTACTGAATATAGTACTTTACGATACTTGTGCGATGAAACTTTATTCTTCAGAATAAAAGTGAAATAACAATTATTCGCACATCGTAGTCGGTAAACAATAATAGACTCAAGTGTGTGGTCATTTCTCGAATGTAATATTCGAATAATCATTGACTCGTCCTTTTTCGTGTACCCAATTTATTTATTTATTAAACTACTTTTTTTTAGTCAGGCGATTCTAAATTTTTGTTGAATTGTTATTTCAATTCATTTGTATAGCAGATTCCATTTTATCTGAATAGAAGAACGTAAACGGCAATAGATAACTCATTTTACAAACACTTATTAGACGCCATAAAAAATTGTGTATGCGATAAATTAAATTCGATTTTCACATTCATTAATCGTGAAATATATTATTACTACCAAGAATGTGCTCGCTTCGCTTGCATTATTTTCTTTTCGTTTGTCTCTTCTTATGGCTGAACATGAAATTTGCATGTTCATACCATTCCTCATTTTACATAACACTATTTCTGCTTAACTGTTTCGATATAACCGACTTTCGATGTGCCATGTCTTTTTTCTACGAAGAAAAATAAAAGCGACAAAAGAAAACCTACTTTCGGGAGAAAAATGTCTATTTCACAACTGCGACAAAACAGCATTTCAAAAAGCGCGCCACGCATGATCATGCAGCGATTATGACAGCCTGAAGTTGGCTGTATGTCAAAGCCACCGACGACCAATTGGAATGCTAGAAATGTGGCTTGAGTCTTCGATATTTCGATTCTCAATGTGCCACGTCGTTTTTGGGAGAAGAATGAACTTTTGTGCTAGTGCAAGTAATTAAGAGTATGCAATAATAAGCCTCACAAGCTTTAAGTATATTTTAAAAACAAAACAACGTGATGGAATTAAATTTTTTTCTTCTTTTCTGGCATCTAATAGTGACGACGGATCGCGTGGAGTACCGAAGTCCTTCCCGACAATACGTCGACACCGTTAGTTCCACTGATTTCCTTGCCTTTTTCATTTATTCCCTTTCTCCATCGTTTTTCCCGCGATGAATCGCGTGCGCAGGAACAATAGTGGCCTCGTTATGCCATACTACGTACTATATACTCCACGAATCATGATAGTCGTTAAGCTGGAGAACGTACGACTACACGCCAGTACCAAGAGCCAAGAGAGTCGGCTCTCTTCGTCGCAATTATTCTAATTACGTTTTTTTCCTTCCTCTGTGTCTGATTCAGCTACTCCCTTTAATCTAGTTCGTGCTTCGTTCTTCTCCGTACGTGCTACCGTTCGGTGAATGAATTCCCCAGTACGTGAATGAACTTTCGTCTCAACCAATGAGAACACACGTATCCTGCGATACGTGATATTTCGCAGAAGCTGATAAATCATTTTTATGGCTAATAAATAATGACGGAAATTTACAAATTGCTGAGATAGCATCCATAAAAAAATAAAGCATAAATCACAAGACGTCCTCTTGTTCCTGAATTTTTGCTTTCTCACGAACAGTTCATCTTTTACTGACGCTTTTTTTCTTTCGAATGCATTATTTCCGTGATTCTTCCCAGAAAACTAGAAAAAAAATTGAAGTGTTTGATGGAAATTTTGTGAGTCGAAGATTTATGAAAAATTGATATAAATATCTGGTTGAATTTTCAGATATAAATTCCAAATTTTGAGTACATGTCCAAAAAGAACAAAATTTCGTTTGTCTTCGCACAATGGATTTCGGATATGAATTGAAATGCCTCTTAAGAGATATTTTATTATTTAGCATGTTTTAAATTAGCGTGTCATTTTAATAAATTCCAAGCAAATAAGTGAGTTTATTTAGTAATTCTAAAGCCCGACAAGATAAAGTAAAACACATTATCATGTGCATCGTGATCAGTTTTTATGGTGAACATATTTTTAATAGACTTGTTCTTTTGGCTATTATGATAAATAACTGAATGATTAGATCCATTGTCTCCTGATTATCGTCCACTAATTATTACGCAGAATTCTACTTTTTTTTTCAATATACACATATTAAACAAATCAAATTCTAACGAGCTTTGCCGATAATTTATGACTTCTAAGTTGAAAATATAACTTAAAAGCGTAAAAAATTTATCCTTCTTTTCATAATGCGTCGATCACCCGAAGAACCTTAAGGGCATGTGAGGACATTACTCAATCGATAAAAATTTTGGCCAATAGTCTGAGACAAAAAAAAATGTAAAAATATTTCTCACTGTGTGAAAAAGTTTCATCTTGATATCGTTGCTTCTAGGCAATGAGTCTGACCGTCATAGCGCCAGATTTCTCCAAACATTCACTTTCAATGAACGAACGCTTTAATGTATGAATGAAAGAATAGAGGAAAATGGAAAGCCACGCGTGAGAAATCGAGATATCGCGATACGCAGGATACAATTGGAGACTTAAACGTGAAATACGGAAAAGTGGAGAGTAAAGTGAAGCAACTTGTATTGCGGAGGTACACATTGCGTATGCACTTGGCGGGAAATCACTTCGGCAGATCTGCAAGCTTTTCACCCAATGGATGAGACAAGGAAGAGGGAAGATTTGAGTAAGCAAGAAACCGCGAGCTGCTACATTCAAAGCACCAGCGTTTGCCAGAGTGGAAAGAGCGATAAGACGTTCTCGCCGTGAAAGGCGTTCGCTCGTTCGCTCCTTCGTTCATTCACAATGACCGGAAGTAGTAACGGACGTAAAGGATCCGTGACGTTTTACGCGTCGATATTGCAACGGCAATGGCGGAGCTCTCCACAAGATTCCGCATATCCCAGCAGTACAACTTTCGTCGGGAATTTGAGGACGCATCACACCTACAATCGGAACCAAAAGTTTAAAAAAAATCACTAAAAAAGGGCAACATATTGGGAACGTATTGGTTTTACTTATCACATTCTCGATTAATATGAACATTTAGAATACCTTATTCTTGTTATTTTGTAAAATAAATAAGATGATAAAAGTTTTTTTAATTTCGATATTTTTTATTTGTGTTTTCGAGACTTATCTGAGTTTTTTTTTTAGATTGTGAGTTCGAGAATGAATTTCGTGAATTTTGCGTTTGAGAAAAAGTTCTATAAGATGGAATTAAGTTTTTTTTTTCAATCTCATTCATACTTTTAATGGTGCAGTAATGCAAGTTTTGTATTTTTGTAGTTGGACTCAATGTATTCGAAAACCACCCTTCAGGTCTAAAATCAATAGAATTAGGAATATAGAGTATTTAGAAATAGAAAACTGAGTACGATCCATGTAGTTTCTTCCATTCATATAAGTAGGCCTACTCAAATTTCTTATGAAAAACATATTCCGATTTTACGCCTCTTAAAAAAATATTCAAGACACAACATTTGAAGGAAAAAGTATGTATTTATCTATTTAAACATTTTCATTTTTTTTTAAATGAGACTATCTATTTCATAAAACAAAAGCAGAACCGTCGAAAATGGTCTTCAATAAATCTTTCTAAACAATTTTGAAATTGAACACACAGAGAGAAAAGATTTCATTGGTTTGCGGCCATTTTTGCAAATTGAAACAAATTCTCGAGTTTCAATGCTATCTTTACATTGAATGATCTTATGCTAAATGGAAAGAAGTGACATTGAGTTAAAGAAATTGTTTCTATTCTTTTCATTGAATTCATTCAGCTCAGAATTTCAAGACCTATTCTTTCCTGAACTACTCGGTAGATAAAGCTTAAATTTGGAGAGAAAGTACTCAAGTACAGCAGAAATGGGCTTAAGTACGAACTCCTTGAAACTTGCGGCAGCTTGTTCGGGAGAACCGGAAAATAAAAAAAGGGTGGTTAGCTGAAAGAGACTCTATAGGTGTTCAGCATTGGACAATGAAATTTCCAGTACTTGTTGCTATCAAGTATGTCTTTTTAATGAATCAATGGAAACTTTTCTTGAAAACAATGAAACTGTTTCTCTATCATATCCTTACGAAGTAAATTTTGTTTCTACAGGCAACGGAATGTTCTCTTCTAAATTTAAATGCACTATTTCATTGAAATTAATGAAAACAAAATTAACACGTCCATGAAATCTTTTCTCTCGGTGCAGAAACAAATTAACAAGATTCCAATCCAATCGCAAATTTACTTACGTCTTCAACTACAAGTTGAGGTTTAAAAATACCATCGAGGCAACTTGAGACAAAAACAAGCTTTTGTTGAAGTTACAAGGAGAACTAAAACAGAGCCAAGTCAAACTGGCTCAGAGCAATTTCCCAGGAACATTGTGAAAGCACATGGACGAGGTGCACAGACGACAATTTTC
Source organism: Tromatobia lineatoria (assembly GCA_949699805.1). Taxonomy (NCBI): domain Eukaryota; kingdom Metazoa; phylum Arthropoda; class Insecta; order Hymenoptera; family Ichneumonidae; genus Tromatobia; species Tromatobia lineatoria. The sequence continues at coordinate 14,357,663 of OX453039.1, read as the reverse complement.
TTCCATTACAGTGTGAGCTCATTTTCAGCGTAGTCTACTCTTGGCTTAATCGTCTCGTGACGATATGAATTAACGAGAGACAGAGAGTAAAACAAAGTGGGTATTTCTTTCATTAACTGGATTTCTGGATTTGTCCTAGACCTAGACAAAGTGAGTTCATTGGTAAAAGGGAAAATTAATGCTGAAACAAAACTCCTCGGAAGATTACCCCGTTGACAGAGGTTTTTTTAGGGTATTTTTTCAGACATTCGATTAAATCGGACTCCCAAGCAAAGTTCTAAACGTTCCTTTACTTTTGCACCATTCCTCTCCTTTAGTGAAGGGATAAATGAAAAAATGTTCATTGGAACTATAAATTGTTACATATTGAACATTACATATAACCTTTTCGCTATTAAAATATTGGTCTACAAAAGCTCAATTAACTTCATAATTATCAAAAATATAATGTTTGATATAATTTTTTATAATTATGAAATTCATAAATTTATATAATAATTTTATATTATCAAATTTGACAGAAAAGCTTTTTTGTGTCGTAATATACAAATTTTTATGCCGATCACAGCCGCTAAAAATAGTATATTTGGACTCTTTTTGCACATTTACTGGACGAAGACCTGAAGATTTATATGAAATGATTATCATTTTCCTGTGCATGCTTATTTTTCTTCCGGATTCTAACAAAAACTTGGCAATTAAAAAAAAAGCTCATGAAGCTATGAATGTACCATACAATCATGCCTAAAAAAAAAGAGTATTTGTCCAAAAAGCGTTAGTCTTAAATTTGGACTTTTACAAATTGTTGCTAGTTCTTAAAAATATTTTCCTAAATATTGGCTAGAGTTTTTTTTCAAAGAAGGTATCTGATGGATTCAATTTTGTGTATGTTGAAGTCGACCTAATAACCGTTAAAGAAAATTTGTTTTGCTACAAAAACACATGAAGTTCATATTCGACGAATTTACATACCTTGCTGGGGATAAGAAGTCGAAGTTCATCGTCGCCTTGGCGGTAGCGTTTATGGGGACTTTGAGGCCCCCCGCAACCTGCCATAGCGCCGGCGTCAGCCTCTCTCTTCATTATTTCTGCAATCAAACATAAAGAAACATCATTAATTAAAACCAATGCAAGTTATATTGCGAATTATAAAAATTTTCCACGATTATTTATTTTTATCTACTTGAGATGTGTTATTCGATCCGAAAAATCATCGTTTATTAAACCTTATCATAATAATTTTTTTTTGTCATTTCGACATTTCTAAAATTTCTTTGTTGCTTTCTCATAAAGCAAAGTTTGTTCACGTGAGAATTTTTTTGGCGGGATTTTCATGTCAGAATACTTAAAATGGTCTAAAACGTCGATAAAAATTATTTGTACTAAATGTCGGTATGTGTGTGTGTGTGCGTATGTGCCCAGTTTTTTGTTAGCACGGTAGCAGTCGCCATTTTCAAGATATCGGGCTCTAATTTGAATCGGAAGTGGACTGTTATCAAATAATGGTTGGGGATGAATTTGGTATCAATCCCTTGAAGGGTTCACAATTTATGTCATTTTTTAATTTTATAACTTTATTTGTTCGTGCTTAAACTTTCGCAATTAAAAAAAGGATGAGTCAGCATTTGGTGCGAATCCGTCAAGGTGTTTAAGAATTGGAATTTTGAATTTTTCGAAAAATTAGTTTTAGCGTTCTAACTTTCACAATTTTCAAGATATTTGCTTTAAATTTGGTACGGAAGTAGAGTGTGGATAAACTAAGCATCAGTTCGAATTTGGCAAGTATCTGTCAAGCGGTTAAAAAATAGTGCCAATAACATTTTTCAAAATCAAGGCTGTAAAGTAGAACTTTGCAAATTACTTCTTAATTAATGTTAGTTTTTTACAAAGCTTCCTCTATGAAGAAGTCAAAGTAGATGAACATACTTCCTCATGAAGGTAGACTTGTAAGAATTCAAAAAGAATGAGGAAGCAATTTTCAAAGGTCCAATTTTTTCGTGGGTGTAAATTTTTTTTTCTTTTGTTTTCAGTTTCGGATATTTTGTAACAAAAACAGTTATTAAAAGCCTCCCTTTTGATTATTTCTGCAAACATAAAAAATCGGCTTTAATTCAAATCAATGCAAGTTATTTTGCAAATTCCTGCAATCTTTTACCCTTATTTATCTTTATCTATTCTCGACGTGTTGCAAATTCGGTACCGAAAAACAATTCTCAATGAAACCCTATCGTTACAATAGTTTTTTTTTTTTAATTCGCACATTTTAACAATTACTTTATCCTTGTTTATTTCTTTTTTACTTCAGTGGGGATATTTTGTAGAAGAGTTATTCAAAGCCATTTGAGGGACGTGCACCAACGATCAAAGGTAATTGGTCGCGTTCGAACGTTCGTTTGGCAGTACCACGTTTGCGGTGGCTCTGAACGCTGCAAACGGATCAGCGACCATACCATCGTCTGGTTACCGTTTGTTTGACAACATTTTTTACCAGCTTCAACCAGTAACTACCTCCAATCACACTCTACTACATAGTACACAGTATTATACTATATATTTAATGAATCAGGCTGGAGTCAAACAGTAAAATGCAAAGGCAGTATTTGCACAACGGTGAGAATTTCATAGTTGACTGACATTGTTTGAATTAAATAGGATAATTTGCACGAAGCTTTTGATTAATTCATATGAAGATTAAACCCGGTAAGGTAATATTCATACCGTGGATATTCGACTTGACATTATGCAATGAATATGAAATGATATCAATTATGAAACACTAAAATCATCATTGACAGAATATCATCAGAATTACTGCCTCGAATGTGATAAGATAACATTAATGGAACATACATATAAATGTATAATCAGTAAACGAAGCTTTATGAATCGATGGAATTTTTATTTCAATTGTTGCAACTGAATGAAGCATTATTTTTGTTAATTAGTCCATTTATTGATACGTAAAATTATTTAGTTACATTGAGAGGAGTTGGATTCAATTTCCGTTCGCTCTTAATAAAGATAAAAAATTGAAACATCAATTATATCAATGATATTCACTGTCGCAACCGAGGATGTATAATGTTAGTTAATAATCAATCAATTAAAAATTTGAAAAACCCAAAAGTATTAATTTCGATACATCAGTTGGTCGAATAATTTTCTAGACACTAGGAAGGTTATTGAAAGTAGTTTTAGAGTCTAAATATAGCAAAATAATAATTTACATTTATATACAAAGTTGGCAAACCAAACTTGAAGTTTAATTTTGTTTTGGTCCAAAGTAATAAAAATCCAAACTATTATTTATTTCATTTGGATAACGTACGATTTTCTTTTTAACTGTCAGACTACCAAAAGTAGTTTTTAGTCCAAGACAAACAAAACAATTATTTAATACACCGTTACAGTTATTACGAGAGAAGAATATGTGTTTACTCGCAAAGTTATTAAACAGTCGAGTCACTATATCGTATTACAAATACAATTTATTTAGTTAACAGAAAGGATTCGACAAACTCAAGTTTTAATTACACTACTAGGCGTACAACCTTTCAACGCGCTTACTCCACAGTCTGTGTACATAAATATATATATAAATATATATACGACAGTGAGTATATAAAATTACATATGTATATATATTAAAATACTTCTGTAGCGTACATGCCGGAAAATTATTGCAAAACTGGGTCGCTCGCTCTGCGGCAAAGCGCAGAGAGGCGTCTGTTGCTGTTGGACTCGCGACGAGGAGATGAGGACGACGAGGGGAATTAAAAAAGAAATTAAGCCGAACAATTAGTTTTAATTGACGTTCCTGGCGCGCGAGAACGAACTCCGAATAGGAGGGCGTGCCACGATTCACCGGGTAAGCAGAAAAGCATCCACGGTGACAAACATGAAAAAAAAAAGTGCAAAACACTTGACAACCCAACCGATTGCATTCCCTCAAAGATAAAAGAAGTGACCGACCATGTATCTTTTTGATCTCCAATCGCCTTATTCGACTGGCTATTTGGTGAATGAGTCTTGGAGAAATTGGAACGGTTTTCCAATTTTTTTTTACACTGAGCGAAAAACGTAATTGAAAGTATAAAATATTGAATTGCTTGAATGAATTATATTTTTTGCAGCATACAGAAAAGTAATTTCATTGAATCAATTATACGGTTTACATTCTCTATTCGATCAAGTGAATAAAATATATTTTTCATTCAACACAATATTTTATGGGCCGGAATGAATTATTAACTTGTTTCAATGGAATATCCACGCCTTGGCATATCTCGTGAAAAGGAAATTATAGTTTAGTTACTACGAAAAAGTATAGTTCAATGTATAAAATATTCAAACAATGCATTTGAACATTTATTACGGTCTAGGTTTTTGGCGGAACAAATATTTGAATCAGTTTCTTTATTTGGTGCAGAGAAATGTTTTTAGCCTTCCACGAAATATTTAATTGGTTCAGAAAAAGAACAAGTTGATCCAATAGTACCAATGTAATGGAAATGGGGTGACAAACACATTCAACATAGTTGTTCGTATTGACTTGAAACTATATGGAATGCATACAATCATTCAATGCCGTGATTTAAAGAAATATTCCGTCACGTCTATGATATAAATAATTTGAAGCAATTAAACAGAATTCTGGGTCTCAATTGTCAAATACATAATTAGTGACTTTAAGGAATTATTCGGTTCCTCTTTCTTGACTAATTTTTTCTTTCGAAAACGTTCAACTTAAACAAAGTATACAGAGTTTAATAAAATTATATAGTTCTTGCAAAATATGTTTTTACTCGGTGTACGTCGCAGAAGATAAATCAATAAGTAATTAAAAATATCAATGAAGTTTTTTTCTCTGAATTAAAGTTTATGTCGAATTATGTAAAATAGAGTTCGCAATGACTTTCTAAATGTAGAAGACGAACGAAGACTCATGAGTAATTAAAAAATATTGAATAATGGAGAAGATTCATTCCGTTTTTATTAAACAAGTACGCAAGATAGTTTAAATTTCCAGACTGAAGGATTTCGGTCAATGGCCAATTGGCCCTTAAAAAAAAAATGCGATTTATTGTAACAAATATCTTTTTATGTATACATAATGTAATAAGGTCAATAAAATTTCGTTTACTACTACTGGAGAAGAATAATACTGTCTTTAATGCGGTTTTGCATATAAATATTTCTTTGAATTATTTGTAAAATAATATTCGACCGATTAAGTGATAAAAGTAGAGAAGGAAACATTATTCATTGCAAGATTCTGTAGAAGCAAAAAAAGGTTTATTCATCATTTGTCAGATCATTCAGTTACATCCAGATACAGAAAATCAAGGTTTTAAAAGTAACTCAGCAAAAAACATAATTTAAAAACTTTCAACAGATAGCAATCTTTTTTTAAATGTTGAAGATAAACCGATACTTATTAGTAATTTAAGAGCTTTAAATAATAATAAAATGTATATACTAGGGTGTGTAAAAAAAAAAAATTATTGTTAAATTCCTTTTAAAATCCTGCAAAAGTGTGTATTTGGATCTTCAAATAGGGGTTATTGAGGTCACTAATTATGAATCCTAACTCAAAGTCTACATTTTCGCAACTTTTTGCATTTTAGTCCGCCATATTGGATCCCCTATTTTGAATTTCTAAAGTTTAAGTTTGGATAAATAACTGGCAACCTCAAACACCTCTAAATACTAAATTCCAAGTGAATCGTATGTAAGGACAAATTATACTTCGATGCTTCATGCGTTAATCCATCAAATAATCAGTTTTTCTCGGTTTTTTTTTACATTTCTTTAGTTTCTTCAGGTCCCCACGACTTACACATTAGTTTGATACTTCACAACACTTTGTGTAAAAGGAAATCGCGGACAAATCATTTTTAGAGGTCGCTCAATCGACATCTATTTTTTCAAATAAATATCGATAGAACAATGTTTTAAAAAATTCTGCCGGCAGTTTCACATGCAGGAGGTGAATTTGGAGATCCAAATACACACTTTTGCAGGATTTTAAACGGATTTTAAAAAGAATATTTTTTTTTGCCAGACCCTACTATATATTACATGGTTGAATACAGTTTTTGCAAGCAAACATTTTCCAAAATTATTTGAAAAATAAGACTGGACGGATAAAATGATAAAAGTAGAGGAGAAAACACGGTTTTCTGCAACATTTTGTAGAAGCAAAAAATAAGAGGTAATATAGGATGGAAAGGAAAAAAAGCAAGTGGCACAAAAAGTGGGGGAGGGTTGTGAGAAAAACACGCGAAGCGCCGGGCGGAAGCGCGCTATCGATTTATCGAGCTGCAAGCTACGATATCGCGGACGCACGCGACGTTCATAATTTGTTGCCTTCACGTAGCTAGTAAATTCTTTTCACTTTTTTTTCATTCGCTTCCTCCGCTCCGATTGTTTGTGTCTCTCTCTCTCTCTCTCTCTTTCTCTCTAGTGCTTTGCCATTTTCATGCATTTCTTTCTTCCATGTGCTTTGCGATTCTTATGCTTTTTTTTTCTCACGAGTGAAGGCCGAGTGCAGCTGCACCGGGCAGCATGGAAAATGGCGACTATTTCCACGACGAGCGGATAGATTCGAGCAAAATTAAAACGAGTATATTCTCGTGACTTTTTCTACGTCGAATACATGCAGTACTCGCAATGCAATACGTCCTATAAACAAAAACCGAGAGAGAGTAAGAGAGAGAGAGACTGGGAGGGGTGAAAAGGTCGACTCTGTGTCGCGGTAATTGCAATTTGCACGTTAAATCGTATAGAGACCACCGTAATTGAAGGGTTTCACCCTCTGCCTAGGGAAACACCAGAGGGTAACGTTCCAATCTCATATAAGAGCTCTCTAGCTCAATAACTGCAACTTTGCTCCGACGAGAACTCATTTGGAATGCTGATAACAGGACGATGAAAAAAATGTAATTCTTCATTGAATATTGCAAAGTAAAATTGTATATTTTTTTATAAAATTACTTTTGATGTTTTATTCAGTTGAGACAAAAACTTATCTCGAAAGCTGATAGGAGAAAGTTGAAAGAAAATGTGCTTCTTAATCTTAATATTTTCAGCGAGTTCACTCGGCTTATTATAGAAAATAGTTTTACCGTAAATAAGAGCGTTAAAAAAATGTTGATTTATATTTACTTGCAAAATATTTTATAATTCGTTGTAATGCATAATACCTGAAAAAAAAAATGCTAATCGAGAACTTACAAGTTCATCGTTATTTGGAATAGAACTTAAATTTCTTTACAGAACTCTCATAATTTTTTTAAAAGAACGTCATTTGTCGCATTCACTGAAACTTCAACGCAAAGTATATCAACTATCATTAATGGAAAGCCCTAAAGATAATTTTATAAGACAGAAATCGATCCATGTAACCTACGCCAAGCCGACAAACCCATCAAGCCAATTACGCCCCCCCCCCCCCCCCCCCCCCCCCAATTACTTCCAGTCCTCCCATCTCGTAAAAGGTAGGCTTTCAGTTTATTTACACAAATAAAAACATTTCAAATAACCCGCCAAGCAACATAGGCGTAAGTCCTAAAAAAAAATTTAGAGGCACTAAAAATACATTGTAAAATGAGTAACGAGAACCAGAATACGAGGATGGCAGGAAAAAAGTTACTCGCAACCCAGGCTAGCGTGACAGAAGCTAACCCCCAACCCCCACCCCTTCGCCTCTGGTGTATAGGGAGTTACGAGGGGTAAAAGAGGTTGCCAGGAACGCGAGGTGAGCTTCAACGTCGACTGTTGCTGTTTTCTCGTGTCCGGGAATGGCTACAACTTTACCGATACGGGAGGAATAATCGCTACATAACATATAGCACGTTTGCGAGCTTTAGCGGTGGATTATAGACGTCAAGATAGAATATAATGACAAAGTACACTGAGAAAAAAAAATGGAGGACTATATGATTACTTTTAATTCTGCGTAATCGGTTCAAGTGAATTGTTATTTAACGAATAAAATACCTAGTAAAACGGACCAAAAATTTTATTGAGTACACTAATTATGTATTTGATAGTAGAGACACAGAAACCCGTTTAATTGGTTCAAATAAATTATATCATAGACGGGATAGAATATTTCTTTGAATCCTGGCATAAAATTATTGTATGCATTCAATATTTTTTAAATGAATACTATCCACAGGATTGAATGTGCACCCCGAAAAATGGATCTATGGGGTGTATTTAGAATTAATATAATTTTATTTTAATCAAATAGACTCCATTTCGATTGGATGAAATTATATTTAGATGAAAAAAACGTCTATTTCGGTTAATTTTAATTCTATTAAGCCGGTCATTAAGTATATTATTTATTCAAAGGCCGGCCTAATAGGATTTCCTTTAATCGAAATAGATCCTCTTTGATCTAAATGAAAATTTATTTGCTCAAAGAAAACTTTATTTGATCCAAATAACATTTTATCTATTTCGGATAGACCCATAATTGATTCAAATAAACTCTTTAGATCGATTTCTTTGAGTATGTATGTTTGTCAGGCTATTTCTATTAAATCGGCACTTATGCAGTCAGCTTTTTTTTCTTATGTTGAATCAATGAAATATTTCATTGAAACGCAAAAATATTTCACTGCACTGAATGAAGAGTAACTATATCAAATAGTTATTGCAGCAAAATTCTAGACCGTAATAAGTGTTTGATTGAATCGATAGAATATTTTATACATTCAACTATAACTTTTTTGTGGTGACTAAATAGTTTTTATTTATCAAGATACTTAAACTAATTGAATGGTAGGTCTAATCGGATGTCACGAACAACCTACGCCTAAGCGTGGATATTTTATTGATTCAAGTTAAACATTTATTTCGGGTGATGAAATATTGTGCTGAATGAATCAAATATTTTATTCACTCAAGTTCACCGTAGAATTGATTCAATGAAATCGTTTTTGTGAATGCTGCCAAAAAAAAGTATTTAATTGAAACAATAAAATATTTTATACTTTTAATTATATTTTTCTCTCAATATGGGAACATGAGTGTCGGTGTGGGAGGCTCTGGTTACTTTGGAAGGGCCTAAAGAGAAGCGGGAGGGGAAAGGGGGAGTTTAAAGGGTGTAAAAAGGGTCGCCAGCGAGTCTGGAGTCAGAAACGTATGGCGTGCGGCGCCAGAGAGTCCGTTCGTGTCTACCGTCAACGAGAGAATTTGCGGTAATGTGTGCACGTGCTCCGATTGCCGCGTACACAGGGAATATGTACCTGAGCGGGGGAATATTTATACTGATACGGAGATAATGCCTCGAGGCCTGAAAGCATTTTGTGACTAGCTTGTTGATAATTACCCACGCAGACGAGGGTAGTGACGATGCACTGGAACGCGTTGCAGAAAATGTACCGTATTGCCATTCCGTAATAAAAAAATGACACGCTAATGACAAACAGGGGCTGAAAGCAAATTGTTGGAAGTGACACGTGCAGTAAAGAAATATTCGTTAATTTTTTGCATGTTCACAATTTTAGGATCAATTTATCTTTCGAGAAACAACATTACGATTAAATTTTGTTGAAGTTTGATGTTTAGTAGATTATAAATGTATTATGTTTGACACTTGTATTGTAACTTGGGCATCCAGAGGAATTGAGTGCAAGTATTTATTTGGATTATATATCCGATAGTTATGAAGTAACATTTGTATGCATTACAAATGTTAATGTCATTATAGGAATATTGACTTTTAATACGGTCAAATGGAATAATAATAAATTTAATCAATGAATATACACATATATGTCCATCTAATTTATATCTGTGATTCAGATAGATTTTATTTGAATCAAATAAATTTAATCCGATGCAAATGGATTCCCAGCTTGATTCGAATGCAATTTCACTTAATTCAAATAGGTCCCTTTTTTAAGTTAAAATTGACCCTTTAGGATCATATGAAAAGTTAAAAGTGAAAAGAACTTTTCACCTTTACCCAGGTTATAAAGTTGTGATATGTTACAATGTTTGTATCATAGAATCTTCGATGCTTTTGGAAATGCTCACCAATGAGAAGATAAGTTTACATCAATATTGCTCTACTTAGTTGGAATTATCGAATTTAGCAACATGATTCGCACGAACAACAACGCTAAACAAAATAGACAATATTGACAGTATCGAAAAGTCCATCGATCCGTCAATTGTCACATGACTTTTTACCCAATAATGTCATCAGTAATCCTTTTGGACTCACATGCATTACAAATAATCTGATTATGGGGAATATTACGGAATATTTTGTGGATCCACGCTCGGATCTCATTCGGAATTTGACAACGTCGCAAATGTTCCCGTATCGGTATTAGTATTAGCATACGAGTGTATGGAAATCCAGGCGAGATAGGATGAGTTTGGGCAGAAATTGTATTTCGCATATACCTGTTGTGTGGAATCGAGTTGTACCGTGAGTGTGGCGAAAGGGATGTTAATGGAAGAGAAACAAAGAGGGAGAGAGAGTACAGCACGAGTTCTTGACTGCCCCAGGTTCACCAGAGACCGAGCTCCCCAGTCCATGTGGTATACCAATTAAGGGCGACAAGTCGCGGTGGGATCGTGAATCAAGCAAACCGAGAGCAACAACCGTCAGAGTTTGGTTTCTCAACATATATATGGATATAAATACATATAAGGTGCATTCCATACCAATCCGTGCAGACTTCGACCCTGAATAGTGATGTCCTCAAGAAAGACAATGCAATCCGAGAGATTATGTCGTCAAAAAATCGTCTAGTGAACAAATGAATTTCGATTTCCTTCTACAGGCGTGAATACAATCTCGAGATACAAGATGCTCATTTGATGATGTTGAAGGTTATTCGGCTATTGGCGACCGAAGAAATGAACTCGTTCAATTTTTTTCCTTAAACGTTTCGGCCCTGATTAGGGTATTCAATATGCCAGGCTTCATAGCTAAGCTTTTAGAATAGCTAAATAAATATAATTGAGAATACATATTGCCATGAAGTCTGGAAGCTAACAAATAAATAAACAACAACAAACACACCAACGTACACTAAAAATATCATATAATCAGATAAATACAATAAATTACTGAAGAGGATCCTAATCAGGACCGAAACTTTAATGGGAAAAAAATGGTTTTATCCCTCCGTTCGCCAATAGCCGAATAACCTTCACCACCTAAACATTACGCCTGCTCCACTGTTGGTTTTCTTTTCGTTACATTCTGCAACTATTTTAGTAAATGGCATATAATAAATATTATACCAACAAATGACAGTACAATAAAACAAAAAACAAAGCAAAAAAAATCAGTGTGACGTCATTTTTGTTTCGTCTGCAGACATTACGCCTATTACAGGATCGGCTTGGATCAGTAACTAGGCCCTCATGCGGCCGCATCCGACTTCCCCCTCTATATCCGATTCGACATAGCATTCCTACCAAGGGCATAGGGAAATTGCGAAAAACCTGTACTGATATAGCCGGTCTCAAGTTCGCCTCACGGCACCGAAGCTACGTCACGTTTCGTCGAGAATGTAAACACGGACTGTATACATGTTACCCTCACAGGTGTCTCACGTATACATCTGGAAGGTCATCACGTCCTTGTTTTTATTTTCAACGAAAATCGACGGCACCGGAAATCGAATCAACGACGTACCGATGCTCTCAACTAAAGGTTGAGTCACTATACTAACCACTAGACCACCGCACAGATTCTTGTGAGGTCATTTAAGTTACATTCAGGTATGGAAAATCAGCATTCCAGAAGAAACTCGGCAAAAAATATGGTTTGAAAACTGTAAATAATCGATAAAAGAAAAGAAACTATCATCCTAATCCCTAAGAAGGTTTGAAATATTCGTGTTTGCGTGTAGTATTATTGAGAATTTTTTAAAAATAATATTAATTATCCAATTATTAGAAAAGTCGGTTTTTAGGTCTATTTTTGTAGAAATTAATGATTTCGAGTTGTTAGATTATTTATTTTAATATTCTCACTACAGAGTTTATTCCGAAACGAAGAAGATTCGGATGAAATGTTGTACCATATTTTCGATATCCTAAAAGATATATGAGCATCCAACGACAATTTTATCTCTTCATCAGACACAAATTCATCAAAATCTTGATTACAAATCTTTAAGTAATCGTGTGCGCTTTAATTATTCTGGGAGATAATTTTAAAAAATAAAATAAATCCGGTCCACGATGATCACGGTCGGATCGAATAGGTTTCTATAAATAAACTCGTCAAATATTTTTTGTATAGAATTGTGTCATCAGATTAAGGTATTCTTGCAATGGTAATTATAGCGAAGTTGAAAAATCAAAGTCCATTCACAGCCAAATTAAAGTCGATTATCAAAATTACTGTACATACCAAAAATCAATAAGACATTGCACTTGTATAATTAATTTACTATACCAATTTATGCATAAAAATTTACAGTACACGTAGATTAAATTCAAAGTTCATTTTTATATACATGTATCCAATCAATATTTATATTACTATATTATAAAAAGATCTCGCCGTCTCTATATAAAAAATCAAGGGACTTAGAAAAATTGGGGTTTATGAGCTCTTGAGGTGCTTTAGGTTCTCCAGGTTCTTCAGGTCCAACGAGGGACTCAAAATGACTCAGGTCAGGGGGTCAGCTTTACCAAGTCGTACGGTGAAATTGAACCCTCAAGTTCTCTTTTTTATCATCTCTCAAGGGACCCTCAAGCCCAAACTTTTCTGGAGGGTTGGGGGGATGGGTTTTCTAAGGGGGAGATGGATAGGGTTTCTGAGAGATAAACCGAAGGATTTTCTGAGAGGGGTTCCTGTAGGAAAGAATTTGCCTGAATTTTTTTAAGTCTCTCAATGAAAATCCAGTCCCGAATTTTTCCAAGTCCCTTTTGGGATTTGAGTTGGCGGTCTTGCGAGCGCGCAAGCCACAATAACATCCTAGTGTACATATATACATGTGTAGATATGAATATGTATAAATAAAAATATATATAGTGGTAGAAAGAGATAGTTCGAAATATAAGATACATATAAAGTGATCGATATCGGCTTGGTCGTTGTGCTGTTCTGGCTTTTACTAAACCAGCGACATCGACCATCAGGAGCGAAGACGATATCGGTCGAAATTCCCATCAGAGTACAGAGATTGCGATCACGTCCCTTTGCCGAGCAAACGAGCGCTGAGTTATAGGGATATCCCGGTCAGATAGGTGGCGAGAATAGAACTTTGACGAACTGTGAGCACCAGATATTTACAACTCTCTGCACGCGAAATTAAAGGGAACGTCTGCGAGTAATTTTGACGGAACATCGGGAGGCTGATTGAAAAGGTTGAGAAGGTTGGAAGCGCCTCGTATTCGTTGAATCAGTGCAAAATATTGTAATACCTTCCGCTAAAACAATAAGTGACGGTACTGGCGTCGAAGTTTCGTTAAAGTATTGGTGTTGATGAATTGTTAAAACATTGACTACATTTCATTCTCTGGTAAATATTTTTTTGTTTAATTTTGTTTAGGAGTAATTCGTAATTAGTTATCGATTCTCGTGTGGGATTACATGTTCTCTAATTGAACAAATTCTGTAAAAAGAAGCAGTTTAGATAATTGATAGTGTTTACCGTTTGACAATTGAGTTCAAGGATGAAGATACTTCTTCATCTGGTCAACTGACTGTAATTGCTAAATCGCTTAAAAATTAGTCAGTTAAGCAGAAACTTGTAGAACTTAGAAAGAAGATTTTAGAAAAAAAAATGCCTTGGTTGATCCAACCAAACCTTTTTTTTCCATGATCCAGCGATTCCTATAACCGACGAATAATTTCTACAACCAACGAATAGTTTCTATAACAAACGACTGGTTGTCATAAAAGCCACTAAGTAATTGACGCTTTATCGGCAGTCACGAGGCACGAACATTTCATGTATCTGATTCGTTTTTCACTTAGCGTACATGTCTCCGCATCATGTACGTTGTGAGAGGTTCCACTGTACTAATTTATTGACTGGAAGGATAGTAGGAGAAGCTAAAGAAAATTACCAATGTATAGAAGTGTGCAAATTATGAGAATATGAGTGATTGTGCGTGTCTGATTCTAAATAAATTATATTTTCAAATAACGCGAAATAGTGTCGCGGAGCTTCAGCTGAAAAAAAAAGTTCAACCAAAGAAATGAAGTGCGCCTTCGTTTCGTGCCCAGGAAAAAATGTCTAATCACAGTGCTGAAATCTGGTATCGTGACTGCCCAATACGGTACTGTGCCGTGTTTTACGGCAGCGCCTGGACTCGACTAACGCGATTTTAAGTTTCGGAGTTTTTGACTCGATTATACGACGGGAGACTGAAGACTGAAAAGATTGAGCCTCTGGACCTCATATTTATAATCTGGATTTAGCGGTAATCAGTATAAAATAATCGTAGTTGCTAGGTTACCAAACATCGATTTAACATTTATAACTACCTAGTGGTAGGATATCTCGTAGGTGAGTTGTTAATGTGTGGGTTACACTGTTAAAAAAGACTAAAAGTTTTTATGCATGAAATCGTAAATTAAATTTAATCACAATTGTGACATAAAATTCATGTAAATTTGTAATAAAATTCCAGCGGATTGTGAAAAGAAATGTACTTTTTCTCTAAATTTAATGTAAATTATTGTAATTACTGTACCATACTTAAATTTTACATCCGAGTTGTATAGAAAATTTATTATATTAGTTTATACATAAAAACTTCCTGTACCGACACATTAAATTTCCAGTGTTTTTTTTTAAAGGGTATATTAAATGTGACATGAGTGTTTGTGTTGATGTCTCTTGTAATTAGTGTACTACTTGAAACTGTTTTGTTTGTTAAACTATCGGTAGTTACATCCAAATTATTTTTATTTGTTTTTAAGACACAATATTATTTATAAAAAACATTTTTTATGTACCGAAATAAGAATCAATAAATTATTTCTGTTGAGGCCCGAATCAGGGCGATAGGCAAGAACTTTTTATAAGCAAAAAAAAAACATGAAGCCGTCATTCGCCGAAGCACCTTACGCACATAAATCATGAAAGTTGGATCTGTTTTTCTGCCGCTAGAGTGGTGTTACCCCTTAAGGGTGTCATAAGTCAAGTTATTTAATTTATCAAAAGTCTCGGGTTGAATGCTTCACTCTTGGAAGTAATTCCGCAGCTCTCAAGCCCGAAATTGTTGGAATAGAGTGGGAGCCCTGAAGTGTAAAGTCCTTAATTTTAATATCTCGACCGCAATACGGAAACGTCTCGTGGCGCATTTGAAGAATACGACGAAAAAGGAGGGTCGTGAATTCCTGAGGGAGAATTGCGATACGCGATACGGTTGCAGGGAACTATGTACTATCTATCGAGCGGTGGGACAGTGAAGCGAGCGGAAGAGAAGAGTACGAAGACCATAACCATTACCCATAGCCGTTTTACAAGCTCCATAAATTCTGGATGGCTCGACTCGGGACTGAAGGAAGGTAAAGGAAAAAGCCAAGGGCCAAGGGTGCGAGAGAAGCGCGCCGTGGAGAGTTTCATGGTTTTTCTTCGCGACCTACGCGAACCCTTTACTCGGACTGTTCCGCTTCCCCGTCTTGCAGCAATTCTCCATTTATCTCTCGTCTCCTCTGCTCTTTATCTCACCGGCTAACAGCTCTTATTCGCTTCACGGACTATTGGCTATTGAAGGGAAAGTACGTCGTCTTCAGGCTCCTCGTCTTTGTCGTACTTTGAAGCAATTGCGTCACGCTGCGCCAGGAATATCGAGACAAGAGACCACAATACCCATGGGCAAGGATAATACACAGCACCTGAAGGTGACGACAATGAGGGTCATTGAACTTCGAATCTCCATATTGCCGGTAGAAATATATCCTTCACGATAATCCTGACAAAATTAATTAAATTAAAACTCTGGCTTAAGTCATAAATTCTACTTTTTCATTATAAAAACTTTACCTGCAAAACGAATGAAAAACAGTCGAGAAGGTAGTTTTTGACTGTGCTCGTTAAAATCAATAAGACGGATATAAATTTCAATTACATGGAATTGTTAAGACTGAAACTAAGACAATAAGATATTGGGATCATATTTTTTTTACAGAAATTAAATTATTCATGAGATAGTTTGACTGTTGCAATTAACTTGTGTACTAAATTTTATGTAATTCCAAAAATTAATATATAATAGCTAGAGAAAATGTTACGCGAAAAAAAACCGTTATCCAATTATAAAAAAGACAAACTGTATTGTATTAGAAAAGCTGTCTTTTGAGAGCGTAAACTCAAAGAAAATGCAACTAAAAACCCCCTTTTTCAAAGTCCTCTCGAATAAAATCATATGTTTATTAATAAATATTGAAAAAAATGTGTACTGTCTGTTTTATTTTCATTTTTACACCACACTTATTCTTCCACCGTAAAACTTTCAAGATAATGAATTTAAAAATGTCTATCTAGTTGTAGTAAATATAACTTGAACTAAACCTCAGATACTTTAAGACAAGATCGTGATCCTTGTTATCCGAACCTCCTCCTCAAGAACCTAAAGAGAAATTGTCGTTCCAGTAAGGCCAATGACACCAGTTGATGATCCGAGGTCAAGAAACGCACGCCCACCACAAAACCTCTTGCACAGTCTCTAGGCTATAGTATACGCTGCTCCCAGTCAATTTTGCGGCGACCCCAAAGGAGCGAAGGAAAAACGATAGAGTCATCTACTCGGTGGGCTTGCGATGGTTTCACCTCTTTGCGGTGACACGCAATGGATATAATAATTGTGGGAAACCCACAAACAATTCACGAAGCCGGAGGCTTTTTTGATGATAATATCGACCACAAAGTGACTACCGAGAATTTAGGTCTTCGGGGTTGGGAACTGGAGAAACTGAAACGAACAACGGACGACTATGGGTAAGCGACTATGGGCTCTAGGAAAGCGATAAGAGTCGTAGTGGTATATGGAACCGTTTGGTAACACGAGGCTCGGCATGGAAAATACCATGCTGAAGGTTATAGCATTGGATGGTGAGCAGTTCAGTCGAGTCGAGGGTATTGATCGTCAGACGGCAACACCACCACCTCACCAACATTGGCACCACCATCATTCCTGTCCTAAACCCCTTCTAGGGAACTATCTCCGTATAGTTATCATCGGGAGACTCAAACTCGGTTGCAACACCTAACTATTAACTCGCCATTACTCTCGGTACACCGTGAGAAAAAGTAACCTCCAAGAAAATTGTAGGTAGTAGGATTTGTTAACGGTTAACAAAATATAATGTTAAACATGGGAAAATCAATATCTTGCTACAATTCATTATTTCAGTCTTTGAAGTGGCATCGATAATTATTAATTAACAGCTAATACTTGTATATTTGAATTCCCTGATTAGAAATAAAAATAAAATAAGATTCTCCAACTTTCAAAAGATTTTATGTCTTAACGTTTCTCGAGAATGGCACTTTTTAGGTATGTCAATTTATGATCATAATTTTCCATAGTTATTATTACGCGGGAATTGAATAATCCATTTTTGAACAAAAAGATCCGTTGTCGGTGTTTGATTAAGGAAGCGACTACGTGGCGACCAATTTTCCAGTGATTTCAGGAAAAATTGAAAACTTCAATTGACCTTCCAGTATCAATATGCGGATCTTCTTCAGAACCTTTTTTTTCAGCTTTTTGATTTGTTTTGTAGTTTCTCTAGTACAATTAAGGAGATGGATAACATCACCTTTATCAACCAGTATAACTCATGATTATTTGTCATATCTGGCTCATCATGGTTATGTTTTGTAGTTTTAGAACTATAAATTTGCCCATTGAGGTTGACATGTTCAAATTTTCTATAGTCCATTACCATACCATTATCACATCTTTGGATCGATTTGCGGAATGTTCGTCGAAAACAATTCATCGAATAGCAATTCATCGAATATCAATTCATCGAATAACAATTCATCGAATAGCAATTCATCGAATAGCAATTCATCGAATAGCAATTCATCGAATAGCAATTCATCGAATACCAATTTATCGAATACCAATTCATCGAATAAGCGTTAATCACGTTTAAATAACACCCTCGGGAGATGAAAAATCAACATATTATCGCGTATACGAGTTAAGCACGTTCTCTTATTCGTGTTTAATGAACCTTCAGTTGACACTAAATATCAGCATTGGCTTTCAATTTTTTTAAATACTTTGTTAAAGTAACTACTCTAATAATTAAAATCAACTGCGGCATAGTTTGAGCAAACGGTACATGCCGTTGTATGTGACTTCAGATCGGATTGGTTGCAATGCTGGAAATGGTGAATTTTTCGCAAAGTTTCGTACGTATAATATTTTTCTAAAAAATTATTATTTGTTTTTGATCAGGGATGAAAATTGTTTCCAGAGTTGAAACACGGTGCAATAATGAAATTAATAAGTAATAGAAGGAGATTGTGTTGTAAAAACGTCAAATTTACGCAGAAGACAATTTTCCATTGGCCGTATTTCTTCCGCTCGACAACTCGTTCTCAGAATAGAAACACTCGCGATAACCGGAAGATGAGACGAGACAGAGACGAGATGAAAAGGCCGCGTGAGCGAGAGGGAAATCCACTTTGGCACGAGCTAGCGAATTTCGTATATCTATATATCAACAACTCCAACTCTCTCCGTCTTTCTCGCTGAGACGTGAAGACGCGTTTCATTCATTCGACACACCCGACGCCCCGCTGCTACATTTCTCTTCTTGTCTACAAACTCTAACGAATGATTACAATTTAATACGCCGGGAATTCAAGCTATGCCAGGGCAAATCATTCTTTTTTTTTCTAGCGTCTCTACAGAGCGTTTAAAAAATTGTAAATTGCGTCCACAGTTTTTAATCAATTAAAAATTATTCCTACAAAAAATGTAATATAATGAAAAGCATTATTTTTTCGGGTCTTCACAGCTCTTCTCTTTAACGTCCGATAAATCTTCAGTTCAATATTTTCTCTTATATTCCAGCTTACGTTGAACTTTTCTTTTTGCTACAACTTTCTCAAATTCTTTAATAAAATTCCACAACTCTGCTATTGGTTTACCATTTAGACCAACCGTAATTTTAAGTTCAAGTTTATTGCCTTTACTCTCTCAAGAAAAAGCGTCCCATACTTTCAACAATTGTGTTTTGCATACTTTTTCTTGCTTCGAGCTTTAAATATAATTTAAATATTGATTGTACTTATAGGAAAACCGATTAAGCTGTTTGAAACAGAGAAAAATAGTCTAATACCTATGTCATTTTCTGATAATTAAAACATGTCTTTTTTGTTTTTGACAAATTTTGATCGCAGTGTCATTTTTTTTATCATAAAAATCTTTTTTTGATTTCTCACAACTGTAGCAACATGGTTATATTTGATTTAAGGACAAAACTTGCCCTCAGTTTTTACTTAAATATTTTATCCTGTTTTTTTATTAACAAAAGTGACTATTATTCGAATGAAGTTAAAGCTCTTGCAACGCAAATTTTGATATGGTCTGTCTATTTGCAATTATTTACAATATATTGTAAATAATTGCAATATATTGTAAATAATTGCAAATGGCCTCCAAACTTTTTTATCCATGTAAAAAAATTCGTCAAAAATCATTATATAACGGAAAGCAGTATTTTTTTTTTTTTGTAAAGTACAACCACTGTTTGAAGTAGTGGCAAATACTCTAATGCCTATACAATAATTCTGATAATCGAAACCGAAGCATTACTTTATTTCAAAAAACATATTTCAGTCGCAGTATATATATATATATTTTTTTTTTCGCTTTCACGAAAAATATTTTCCTTTATTTCCAACAACTCTACCGACATGATTATATTTTTATTTACAAACGAAAATTGCCTTCGGTTTGTAGATTAATCAAGAGACGCGGTAGCATCTCGACGCAGTGTTCTATGCTATTTCTTTTTTTTTTACTCAAGTGACTATTTTTTCAATGAAATAATTGATTTTGCAGTGCTAATTTTGATAGGGTCTGTATATAATATATAGTAAATAATTGAAGTCTAGGCTTGGGTCCTTGCACTACGCTGCAACATGATGCGATTCTGTGGACGCGAAGAAGAAGAAGAAGCATAGGAAGAGAGTTCTGGGAGTAACGTCCTATTGCACCAGTCAAACCACTTCACCCCGTTCCGCCCTCACTCGCTCGCTTGCCCTCTCGCTGGCAAGCTCGAAGCACTCTCACTTTTTTCCTTCGTGGATACACCAACGATATCGGACGCCTTACTAAAACCTTAGGTATCTTGGTATACTACACTGCTATAGCGATACTCGCTGCGTAGGGTCCTACTAAACACTCTCTTTCATCGTCCTACCAACCTTCTTGGCATTGACCCCACTACGATTCTATTGTACGGTCATCTCGATTTTCATTGAGCCTTCAGTCATAAGCGAAATAACCTCTTGTCGCACATGCTTTATTTATCTCTTCATAATAAAGACATTTTTAGCGAATAGAAATTGAATTTAATCAATTCAATATTAGACACTTTTTTTGGTAATATTGTATACCCTGCTTAAAAAATGCTATTTATACTATTAGGATGGACCAAAAACCCAATTCATAACGATCACAACCGATACGGTTTCTATAGGACTTGATGGGCTTGAAAAGGTTTCAATTGGATTTTCTAAACAGGGTAGACTGGGTATATAATTCATGCTTTAAAAGAAGGTAAAACACATTGCTGCCTCATTGTTTTTTTGGCTATGCAGAATCACTTTACAGTGATAAACTTTGAGTTCCTAATCGGTTTTTAAAAGATGGAACATAATGAGTTTAATAGAAAATGAATGCTTATGAAACTGGACCTATTCAGTTAATTCTCACTACATGTTGTACCAACTAGTGTTTAATATTATCATATTTATGTTGGAAATTTTTGGACCGATATCTCGACATTTTCAGGTATTGAATTACGACTTTTTTGTAATTTGGAGGTCTTCAAAATTGTTTTGTTTTGCGTTAATTATCACGTAAAATCTCTATTTTACGTTTTTGAAAATGTCGAGATATCGGTCCAAAAATTTCCAACATAGATCTTTTAATGATATTAATTTTGAAAATCACAGAGCACTTTTGACATACGGACCATTTCGGGAAACTTTAGATGGAAATCTCGAGAAATTTTTTTTCTATACAAAAACATGCTTTTCGTATGAATCAGCAAAATTGAGAATTTTCATCACTGAATTGTTTACATACATGTATTTTCAATTCGTACGGTGCTGCGATTATTTCAATTTTGATGTTAAAATATACACATGAAAAAGAGTTCCCACGTGAATTTAAAAAAACGTATCAAGTTTTTGCATTTCAACAAGTGAGTTTTATTCATTGGTGTATAAAACTTCAGATATTGATCGTACGTCGCAAAAACGCAAAATACACGTGCTCGACATTGTGGACTATATGTAGAACAAGTTTCTAGTACGATGTTACGTGAAAGAGACTCGGAACGAAAACGCCACAAGTGACTAAATAAAAAAAGTATATTACAGCAACGATATCACGTAATAACGAGCAAAAACGAGTTCTATGCTCGTCGGGAGTTTCAGGAACGTCGGTTATTCATTTATTTATATTTATTTATCGACTGTACGAGAGGTCGATACGAGAAACTGGAAAAACCGCATTTTCGCGTGAGCATAAATTCTGCCACGTGCTTCTCGGGATTTAATCGCGTGCTTCGATTATGATTGTTATCGTTATGAATCCAACGAATTCGGTCAATAAGCTTCGGAGACTTGATTTTATCGACAATTTAGATTCCTTTGTTTCCATACATTTTTTCCAGATTAAATGTCAGCATACTAAAACTGATGGAAAACGGCAGGATAAAAAAATGGTATTTTTCATCACTTCTACATATTGCAATGGTTTTCCATGTCAAGTTAGTAGTTTTTCCTGTTGATATACAGTTTTAGACCTTGAATTTTTGTTCCATTCGGTATTACAATATTGTTCTGAGTCTATGGTTCCCGTTTCTTTCCAGTGACTTATTAAGTCATAGTACTTTCTTCGTGTAAATGTCTTCTTCGATTGGTCCCATTACTGGACACATTTTTGTACCACTTCAAAGTATTCTCTCCTAATTTTTTCAGACTTTTGAATAGAATATTACGGAAAATGGGGTATTTCTTTGAATTCAATATAACTTGAAAATTTAGAATCATAGAAAAAAATTGTTTCAACATAAAAGTTTTAGTTTCATACTACAAGTAAGACCACTTTTTTGGCTGAAAAAAATGACAGAATCTTTGCGCCTATGTATTGATAACATAAAAAAAATTACCAGATTGGGACCGATCAAAGTTCCGAAGTAAAAAAATCATTTGTTCAAGTTAAAATTAATTTCGGTTCTCTGTATGGTCTCGTTAGGAATACATAACATTCCACCCAGACAATTTTTTAGAAAATTGAATGGTCTAATAAATTCCTATTGAATTTTTTTTACTAACATCACTAGTTCACTTAATAAAAGTTAAAAATACAAAGACCACGACTTTGTTAGTCTGCAACTTTGTAAATATCAATGATACGAAAAACTCGCCACCGACTTTTTTGTAATGCGTCAGACGGATGACAAAATTTTCCTCTAACTTTTTGTCCTAACTCTAATAGTTTAGCTAAAAAATGTTTGAAAAAACGGAAAATTCACAAGATTAAAAATATCAAGACGCTGTAAGAATCAAATATTGAAGATAGAAATTCGACACAATAAGATTTTTTGTTCGAAATTTAATGATTCATAAGATATAGTCATTAATTTGATGAAAAAAAAATTTCTTAGGTTGCAGGGATAAAGAATGTAAAAAAATCACTTTTCCGTATTACTCAAATAAGAAAACTTAAAACGCGATGATAGACCTCTCAGAATTGGAATTACGAGCTCCGCTTTCGACAGCATCTTTATTAGGACGTATTCTACGATATTTTGGGCGGAAAGCAAAAAAAAATATCGATGTTTTTGGCACACCCTAATATATATAAATATTGTATATCCAGTGAAGGAATTACTGGAACTCATTTTAGCATTTTAACGATTAGAAAAACAAATGTACTTAGTTGTGAAATAGAGAAATCATTTTTTTATGGACCTTAAAATACTTGACTTTCTTAATGTCTTAAATTCGCGGAGTTACAGTAAATATATATCACAGCGCGACTAGCAGCTCTCCATTTATATTTATATTTATTCACGCTGCGAGCGCACGAGCAGGAAATTCGTCGGAAGTGAAAACTATCGCATTCTCGGGTGCAAGACGAGTGTTAAACTCAATGCCTCGCCGGCTTATTTGGCATAAATGCGCCGGTAGCGAGTGCTCCTAGCGCAACGCACTATCCTGTTGCAACAGCGAACTCAACAAAACAAGACACTTACCAGTAATGGTGCTCGCGTTTCTCTAACCTCCGGGATGGACTGGCTGTACGTCCTAAACAGAAAAGACAATGTATGTTTAATTTTTTATAATCAACATCACAAGTGACGCATTTTACAACTTAACATATTTCGTGTATTTAAACTTCTCTACTTCCGCCTACTTTTTTACGAATCTCAAAGAATTGTTATCGAGACTTTAATAAATCACATTTCAATAAAATTATCTATGTAAAATGGCTTCTTTATAAATAGAGATTCCATTTTATTAATATTAACATTTTAAGACATTTGCTCGTTACGCATAATTAAACACTTGCGAAATAAAAAAAATACAAACACACGAAGAAAATTTGCATTATTAATAATATTAAGTATTAAAACACAATTGATATGAATAATTCAGGTAATTCAAACTTTTATAAAAGGATCATTGTATTTGATTTAATATTCAAATTTCGTTGATTAATCAGTAATGAAAAATTCGATTCTTCTTCTATTCATTCAAACAATAAATCCTCGCTCGCTTAAATCAAATTGAATCGAAGCAGCAGTGTGATCCACACGCACGTGGTATACACTTGTTGTGCATGTAGTTATCATCAGCAACGAATATAATGTGAGGCCAATGATCGATGCACAGCTGGGTCGTCTGCTCAAGAGCTCTGAGAATAGAGTCTGCGCGCTGTTAGTACGAGCCTATGCCCCCGGTAAAATTGAAGAAGCGATAAATCATTGCAATTGAACGAAAACGAAAGCGTCCCGACGCCGGGCGTCGCGTCTCTTCCGATGTGCTTTAGCTTTTAAGGTCACCGACGAACACAACTTGAGCTTTCTCTAACTATTACACTGCTCAAAATATTTGCTATCATTTTGCAGTACGGATAACAAAAAGGACTTTTTTGAAAACTGGTATATTAAATTTAATATGCAAGTGAGATTTTGAATAACAGTATTTTCGACCGAATCATTTCAAAATTAGTCGATTCATTTTTTGTTATTTTGTCTTGTACTAAACTTGTGTAGTGAATTTAATCGGCTATTAAAAAAAATGTTGGTAATGTTAATTTGCAAACGTCTTCAATAGTATGCATATATTATCGACTTCTTCGTCTATGCTCGCATTACTATCATTAATCCTTTTGGACTACCAAATAACGCCAGAAGCTGCAGCAGTGTTCACTTCATGATAAAAGACGATTTCTAACATTACACGTGAAAGTGTTATTATTAAATAATTTTAAAGCCACCGACGAGCACAACTTGAGCTTTCTCTAAGTATCACATTGTTAAAAATATCTACTATCATTTTTCAGTACGTGTAACAAAAAGGAATTTTTTGGAAACTGGTATATTAAATTTGATATGAGAGTGAGATTTGAAATAATAATATTTTTTAGCCAATCATGTGAAAATTGGTCGATTTATTTTTTGTTATTTTGTCTTGTACTAAACTTGTGTAGTGAATTTAATCAGCTATTAAAAAATGTTGGTAATGTTAATTTGCAAACATCTTCAATAGTATGCATATATTATCGACTTCTCTGTCTATGCTCGCATCACTATCATTAATCCTTTTGGGCTACTAAATAACGCCAGAATCTGCAGCATTGTTTACTCCATGATAAAGACGATTTTTAACGTTCCACGTGCAAAATATTAATTTTAAATGCAAATCAAAGATTTTTTCAGGACTTTTTTTGCCACGCTTAAAGATGCAAAGTTTTGTCAATTTATTTAAATCTCGAAAGCTACTAAAACCTTAGTAGTCAGCAAAATTTTTTTAACAAATTGCCAAACTGATTTTGCTCTTAGAAAAAAAATTGCTTTTATCTACTCACTATTTTATTTAATGACAAAACCCCCATTAATAAACACTTACGTGGATCACATTGATACATATAACCGAGCGATCCAATTCGTTCAAGCGAAAGAAATCATTTGGTAATCAATATATTTACATCGAGAACATTTAGAAAACAAATTTTGTTTTCAGATCTCAATGTCGTAACCGTAGCAGTGTAAAAAAAACTTGAATGTTGTTTTCCGCACATTTTCAACTTTAATCTTTTTATTAAATAAAGATTAGTTGACGTTTCTGATAATGAATCAATACTATTTACAAACTTCCGCATTATTTCAAACACTTTATGGATAATGATTTCACATCTGCAGTCCAGATTTCTTGGTGTGCGTTTCAGAAAAAAAAAAAGGTAAAGCTTTGGGGTATGTGCGACCCCAACGAGAGATCAAAGAATCCTCATTTAGTCTCGTTTGACGCGTGCTGCAATTATGAGCCGATCGTTAAAGTGACGTTATCGTCGCGCCAGTTGTACTCGTCGGTTCCACGTTATTTATTGCGATATTACGGTATCATATATAACATTAAACCTGACAGGTGTACGAATCGCTTCGCACCTACGCTCGCGTGTTCGCTTTTGCCGCGACGGGTGTAGTCTTCTCTCTGTGTGTTAGGAAGAGAGTATAAGAATACCAGAGCGAGAAAGCGCGCCAGAAGAGCGAATAACCGCGACTTTGTGTGACCGTGTGTGCATCTCGCCCTCGACTACAGTACTACAGTATTACGTGCGGTAGGTCACTGCGCATCCGGCGCAATTGAACGTGTGGAGTAGAGCGTCTCGGTGTGTATGCATATCGTGTGTACGTGGCCGTCGGCGTCCACAAAAAAAACACATTTTACAACTCGGACACGAGCAACATACGAATAAAAACGTATTCAAAATACATTTCGTCTTAAGCTGTCAGAAATTTTTCAAGGGATTTAAAAAAAATATATAAATAGGTAAATGAAAATTGAATATGGAGCACACTTTATAATACAGTTAAATAATTGTATTAGTGACCCAATTAAACATTTTTAGTCTAAACTTTTGTTCGTTATTACGTCAAATTTTTGCAACTATTGAGTAACTGTCAGTGTTTCATTTTATCTGTCGATGTGCCCTTGGAAAAACTATTTTTCAAGTTTCATCAGTTTTTGTACACTGCTCAATAGTTGCCAATGCCACAACTTTCTCTTACTGTGCACTGAGAGAAATCGTGATAATTCTGAAAACTATGGGCGACAACTATTGAATATTCATATAAGCGATGATTTTACAGTGATCAAGAGACGCGGTATCGTCGCGACGCCAAGTATTACTTTTTTTTTTCTAAGTTGATATTAACTTACTAATATCGTTAACATTAAAGAATAATTTAAAAAATATACTCAAGACTTTTCTACAGTTCGGGTACCAATAAAAGATTTCTTATCCCAGCCTATTATTACTAAGTGATAATTATTAGTTGTTTTTCCATGGTACCATTTAATTATTCTACTAAATTCAATTTCAATTCCATGTAACTACAAATCATTTAATGTAGTACAAAAATTGTCTCATGGAACAACGAAAATTGCCGCCTAAACAGACGTCATAACAACCACAAGCATTTCATTATTTAAAAAAAAACCATTTCACCGTTCGTTTTCCACAACCATTCAAACATTCCAATTAGAACCTAAAACTATTCAAGATACTATTTTATTCCAATGCCGCAAATTCAAGCTCTGTATACACTTTCACTATTATCATTATTATATCGTCGTCGTTGTTATTATTATTATATTCCTGAAATAAATAGAATTTCCTGGCTCGAGCGGGTTTTTCACTGTGGCACTAAACAAGATCTTTAGTCACTGATCTGTCACTGGGTCGTGGATGTGGAATTAAGTGAAAACAACGGAAGTTGACCTTTACGGGAGTCGAACGAACGATGGAATTCGTGGATATGGATATTGAATCTGCACCTGTACACACGTATAGCGGTCGAATGGAACTGCGTGAACTTGAGACTCGGAGAGTCCAACGGCAATAACAGCAGCGGCAGCAGCAACAGCACAACGAGACCTACGTCCAAGTCGGACGCGAAGGAAGACAGAGTGTAAGTTTGCGAGGGAACCTCGCCTTCATCCAGCTAGCGCGAGAGCCACCGCGCGCGTTTCTTCCTCCTCCTCCTCCTCCTCCTCCTGCTTCTTTGCTTCCTCGCCGCCGCTCCGCACTCTCCTTCTCCCTTGCGCTCTCGCGCCACCTTCCTTCGCCCCGGAGCTCGACGGGCACACCGTGCGAGAAGCATCTCCTCTCGCCCCGCAGAGGGGAATACGTGTATGTATATACACACGAGGGAGAGAGACTCGCTGAGAAGAGAGGCAGAAAAGCCGCGAGCCCCAGTGTGAATGCTTGCTCGCTGGCTCGCCGAGTCACGAGCGTGTTTGTGCACACCACTGATGCGTGTGGGGACTTCTCTTGGGAAATGCGTTCTCCGTATATGATTTTATTTTTTCGCCATTGGGATTATTATGTTAGATAGCCTTTTTTATTGCAAACTTTTGTTTTCTTTTTTAGTTCCAAAAGGTTCAGGGGAATTTATGTTTAGAGCGATGTGAAGATTGACGGAATTACTTTGTAGAGATTATCCTCTCTTCCTCTCTTCGAAAAACATGGCACATCGAACATTGAAATATAGAAGATTGAAGCCACGTTTCTAGCATTCCAATTGGTCGTCGATGGCTTTGACATAAAGCCAACTTCAGACTGTTGAGATCGCTTGCAGGATCATGTGCCGCTTGCTTTTTGAAATGCTGATGTTTTGCAGTTTTGAAATAGAATATACTTTTTTTCTTCTGAAAATAGTTTTTTGTTTCTTTCATTTTTAATCGTATAGAAAAAAGAAGGCGTTTATATCGAAACAATAAAGCAGAAATAAAGTCAAGTAAGATGGCGAATGGTATAAATATGCAAATTTCATGTTTAGCCATGAAAAAAGACGAATAAAAGGAAAAGAGACCGAGCGAAGAGAGCACGTTTTTGCTAGTGAGATGAAATTGTGAAGTTCGCTTTCATTAGACTTTGGGAAATCAAATCTCGCATATGTTATCATCACAAATTATTATCGACAACACGAACGTGTTTGTGCACAGCAATGATGCGCGTGGAGACTCTTGGGAAATGCGTTCTCCGTATATGATTTTATTTTTTCGACATTGGGAATATTATGTTAAGTAGCTTTTTTTTGCGAACTTTGATTTTTTTATGAGGTTTGGGTGGAATTTATGATCAGGTTGACGTGGATATTGACAGAATCATTTTGTAGAGAGTATGAGATAAAATTGTGAAGTTTGTTTTCACCAGTCTTTTGGAAGTCACACTTCGCATATCTGTTATCACAAATAATTATCGAAAACACGAGCGTGTTTGTGCGCAGCACTGATGCGTGTGGAAACTCTTGGCAAATGCGTTCTCCGTATATAATTTTTTTTTATATTGGGATTATTATGTTAGATAGCCTTTTTTTGCGAACTTTTTTTTTTTTTAATTCCGATTAGGTTTGGGTGCAATTTATGTTCAAGTTGACGTGGAGATTCACAGAGTCATTTTCCACAGATCGTGAGGTGAAGTTGTGAAGTTTGTTTTCGTCAGTCTTTGGGAAATTAAAGTTGCTGTTTAATTTTATAACCATTATCTAAATGAGAACCTTCAACTACCAAATACAGGAAAAACAATGTCTTTTTATTAAAAAATGATTGGAAAATTTATTGAATGAAGATTGAAAAAATTGATTTTTTTCATGGTGTAGAGTACGCAGAAAGTGGACCACTTATACTTTTATTATTACAAATTATCATTTGAAATACATGATTATGGTTATATAAATATACAAAATATGATTTTTTTCGACATTGGGATGAATATGTCAACGTTCTCAATTCAAATGTCCTTCATTTTTTATCTTGCCAAATGATTTCAAGTTCCTATTTTCAAGCAGACAAAAAAATGTATTCTAAAATTTGCGACGTAAAATGCTAAGGCCGGTGTTTATAACAAATTACTCATTACTCATAAGAACTAGGTTTTCGTCAATCACTTTGATCTATTTTCCTTCATAAAAAAAATACTTGTGAAATTGTATTACAATTTGTATTACAATACTCCTCAAGATTCTCATTATTTCAAGTCCACTCATCACAAAGCCCTTTAAAATCTGAACACAGAAAAATCTTTATTCAAGTCCAAATAATCAAATGCAAATTTGACATAAATGTCGCGTCTCACATAAACCATTTGTCCGTTAAGGGCTTTATTCGTGTTTCATTGAGCGAAAATTACGAATAATAATCCAACGACTACTGTTTGAATAGACTTTGTTCCGGTTGTATATTGTTTGATAGTCACGGATCGATCGGTACCTGGTGGCAATGTCAGAGTGAAGATGATTCACGGATTATTGCCAGGGGTCATGAGACTGATGCATTGTATTGTCCGACCGGAGTTTCGAATCTCTCGTGAATCGATTCTCCTGAGTATTACGTTTAGTCGAGGGGAGAGACGACAACGAAATGAAGACGACGTAGTAAACGTGGAAGAGGAGGAGAGAATGGCAGTGGACAATGCGTGACCATAGTACCGCACTGCGGTGACGCACATACATCGAGAGAACGACAAGAAGGGGGAAACAAGAGCAGAGCTGCGACGACGGGCGACTCACTCGTCCCTACATAATAATTCTCCGAGCTTATGCTTCAAACTTCGACAGAGACACGTCTGGAAACCCGAAGCCGCTGAGCGTGCATAAGCTCCAACTGGAATTCTCTTACATAGCCATTTCTGACTCATCTCGAAATCCTTGAAACTTTTTACAACACGAGGCTAGCGTAAAAAAAATGCAAGTGTATTTAATATACAAAGGGATATGAGATTTACGAATCAGGTACATGAATTCCATCTTAATATACTTTTATTGTGAATTTGATATTCGTATATAAATTCTACGATACCGGTATTTGAAAATTACAGTACGTGTGCATCGATTGAACTGTTAATAGACCCGTGAAACGAAACTCAATATACCGTTTAGGACACTTCATAACCAAGCTGAAATTTAATGCACATTTGTATAGTAAATATAGGATTCCAGTTCTTAAAATTTTCTGACATTCGTTTGAAAGAAAATGCACCAGCGGTCCTGAGAAATATTAATAAACGTAATTTCCCAAAGTCTATGGAATTTTTAGATCCTGTAGATTAATTAGGAAATAATATACGCCGAGTGGTAAATTCACCGGCAGATATGGGAAATTAAGGTAGTCTTGGCGACCCATACTAATCAATTGACGCACTGTTCCGAAAATACTCTAAATGCTAACATTTTTATATATCTACACATTCAATTAATCACAGTGAGAATAAAAATGTATCTGTAGATGCTTCGTGAACTTCAAAAACATAAACAGTATTAACTAAAATATCTCATCATTCTCGCTTAAACGCTTAATGGTATTGTATCATCACGCGGTCAGAGCTAAATTTGGTCGTTTTAGAGGTAAATTTGTGACACAAAACAACAACAAGAGTAGATAGAAAATCTAATTTTTGCGCCACGACTACAACCGTCACGAAAAATCGGGTTGCTGAAACCAAGGTTGAAACGGCATTGGTTCACACTGGAGGTTATGTTGATTTCTATCATCGTCCGCTACATCCGGTTATCCGTAACTTCTGAGTGGCGATGATGAGTTTGACGTTGGAATTACACCGAAAGACTTCGATAACGTCCCTTATTTAAATTTTATACGAAATCGTCACACTCTAAGGAATCCATAACACATTTGATATTGTAGAAATCTTCAGTTTATACATGTTAATTGTCGTTCCGAAGTACGAAATCGGTTAGTTTCGCATGAGAGCCTGTGCATACAAGAATTCTTTTTTAAATATTCATTTCCTCGGTTATACTCTGTAATCCAACCTGAAATTTTTCAATCGCATTTCGAAAGGATTAAACTATTATACACTGAGAAAAAAAATTGTTAGAACCAACAAAACGTGCGCTTGCGAGCGGCGAAATAAATATTCGTTTGATCGAAAGAAATATTCAATTGATCGAAGCGGTTGGTGATACTATTAATAGATGTGTCGATCAACATTGCCAAATATTTTGTCCAATCGACAGAATATGCTTTTCGCTGCCCGCAAACGCACGTTTTGTTGATTTTAACGATTTTTTTTCTCAGTGTATAAAAAAATGTTAAGTCTCAAAGTTCAGAAAGGTTAATGCGCGAGGACTACCTTAAAAAAGGACCCCTTCTCTTCTGCCATGGGGAACCCGGCTCAACTCCGCTAGATGGCGAACGATCCGAAACGGCTCTCGCAAGTGTTGTTCGCCGTTCCGTGTTTAAGTACGGGCTATCGTAAGTCACGAGCCGTCTATGTATTGACGTGGGGTTTTCGTACTGTTGTTCGTGAGGGGCTCATTAGTAACTTAGTAAAAATAAAACCACCTGTATCAGCTAGGATTACCGAAGTTACCTCGTGCCCTCATGCAAATGCAATAGTGCTTCATTAGCATGAGTGGCTACGTGCAACACTCTCAAGAGCCTCTATTAAGGAAAGAAGTGAGAGGTGACGTAGAAGCCTGAATAAGACGTACTCAGGAAGATTGCATTGAAAAAAAAATATATAAAGCAATACTTAAATTTTACTTTACAGAAGTTCTACAATCCAGCGCAAGTACAGTAAATTCCAAGTACAATAGTCCATTACTTCCTATGCACACCGCTTGCGATTTTACAGGAGAATTTGGAACATCAAAAGCCAAGTGGTTCATAATATTCACAACCGATTGCTTATATTCACTATACCAGTACTGTTTTTGTCAATGACGAATATATCCGAAAATTAATATACGGTATATCAATGCTTTATATACCGGTATATTAATTTTCAATCAAAAATTATTTACAGTGCATTCATAATTTTTTATGAATGCACTGTACGAATTCACTGACATGAAGCGTGGAGCACTTTTTGAAATGCTTTTTTTTTGCAGTTTCAAAATAGAATACATTTTTCTTCCGTAAATAGGTTTTCTTTGCTTTCTTTCATTTTTATTCGTAAAAAAAACATGGTACAGCGGAAGTCGATTATATCGAAACACTCAAGCAGAACTAGAGTCACGGAAAATAACTAATGGTATAAACATGCAAATTTCATGTTTAGTCATAAGAGACAAATGAAAAAAAAAAGTTCGAGAGAAGCAAGTACGTTGTTGCTAGTTGCAATGATAAAACTCTCGATCAATTTGTTACATCTATAATTATAGAGCTAATAATTTATTCATCCATTTCGACACTAATCAAGAATGAGGATGATTGTTGAAATTGAATTGAAATTGTTTCAAAAAATAGTAATTCTGGAACAAAAAAAATTTTTTTACTTTGAGCCAATAAAAGTAAATAAAAACTAACTGGAATTTTTTCGTATGGCTATTTTTTACTCGACTAAGAATCCTTCAAACTTTATCCAACACAAAGCTATTATGAACAAATTTTAATTTGTAAAGTTGTTACAATTATAAAAGTTCCGGCTTATTTGTACCGAATGTAATATTGCTGAATAATTTTATTTTTACGTTTTCGATATAATGAAAGTATTTATCGCGCTCAGTGCGAGTAAAAATTGGAACATTTGACTCGTACGCATGCCCAATTCACTCTTTATACACCCTAGGGAAGAAAACGATTCGTTTCTGCCCGACGATAGTAATAAAATCCCTGGGTGAATACCGGATATGGTTATATCTTAGCGAAAACGAGTAAAACATGGTTTGCTTCACGAAGGGAACATGATTTGTGGGAATGAATTTCACTATTTCACTAACCAAGATGAAGTATAATTATGTAATGGGCAGCATTAATGAATCAGTATTGTTTTCAATAATAATAACAAACTCTCGACTACAAAATTAATCAATATTTTCGCTCGCAGGAATAAAAGTAATATATGCATGAAGCGAGCTCTGAAAGTAATTTGCGCATAAGATCTATCTAACTGGAATTCTGTTGCATCGCAATTTCTGACTCATCTCGAAATCCTTGAAACTTTTACAGGCGCAATTACCATAATCTTTATGAATTTTCACATTTTAGGGAAGATTCAATGTTTTATAAATCATGAAAAAGATATTTTTAAATACAATTTGTGTTACAATCAGTATTTCATTTTCACAGAGATTGATCACATAATGCTAATGTCATTTAAGAATATATATACTTTGAAACCCGGAACAAATTTATTTCTGCCTACAGCAAAATCATTTAACTACTGCCAATCTAATAGATTTCAAAACTTTTTTCCCACTCTCCTGAGATGAAATCAGTAAGCTAAAAATTTCGAAAAACTGTTCTATTGTTCATAAGGAGATTTTTTTCGACATAAACATAGCAATTTCAAATTTCCATAAATTTTAAGTAGCTTAGATATTTTTGCCGCAACACTAAAAGATTTTTGTAAGGGATAAAAAGTACAAATTTTCTTTAAATTACATCAGCAGATAACAAAGGGCGATATCTATCAATAAATATAAGTTCGAGTCTGCCTTCCTCTCCGTAAGCGGAGCAAATTAATTTTTTTCACCAAGTAGGAGCAATCAGTGCCCTCGCCACTGGCACTCGAACAGAGTGTGGGTAAGAAAAGTCTCGAGTGGTAAGCGCGAGTACGTGAAAGGGTATGAGCAGAAAGGGCGAAATTGGGAAGAGCGAGGAAACTGGGTTGCCTGGAGGAGACGTTCGCGAGGGTCTCGAAGAGTCGGAACATACCTGGTGCTCTCTTCTCCTCTAGTCAGGGACGTGTCCACTCGAGGGGTGGGAGGGCACCCCGTTGTCTTCTCCGGAGGTTCGCAACTTGCCGTTAGCACCCGAATCACTAGCACGAATTAATTCAAATGAAGGAAATGAACATTTTCCATTGTTGACCATCAACAATTAAATCATTTATTTTAAACCGTATTCTTACACTTATCGTTGACAAAGTTCTGCACGGAAAACACTAAATTACAGTGGCAACGACGAGAAGGGCTACCAAGTGAAACACTCGAAAAAAAAATGGAACGAATTATAATTATTAAAAAAAAAAGGAGGGAGAGAGAGAAAATGAGAGAGACCGATGGTCACGCGAACCCGACTATCCCCATCGGTTCAGGGGCTCGGAGGAGAGTGGAAGAAAGATGGAGGGGTAGATGGAACAAGGGATGAGAGAGAGAACCAAGAAAAAGAGAAGAGAAAGAACGGAGGATCGCTCGGTGGCGATGCGTGACGTGCGTGACGCGACGCGGCGGGTACGCCTGGCGTGCCGACGAGTATATCGATCAGCTGATGGTCGGGTGGATACTGAACCGCTTCGTGGAATTCACCCTCGAGTTCTCGCTGTCGTTGCTCGTGCCACCGGTGCTGCTGGTGGTGGATGACGGGATTACGCGCATGCGCGCGACCCCTCGCATCTTCTCATCCACCAGCAACCACCCCTGGCATTGGTTTTTGATAGCTTTCTCAATGTATATACGTTTATGATAAAAATGTGTTGAGATAGACTTCTTCTATTTCTTTTAAATATTCTGCGTGAACTTTTTTTGACAACTCTTTGTTTTTGGCCCAGGCAACTATTTTCACAGTTTCACAGTATTTCATAGTTGTGATCTCGCGTTTTATCATCCACCAACCCTGGCATCGGGTTTTGATAGTTTTCTCGATATATTTACAAGCAGAGAAATCCGTCTAAAGAGTGTATTTGCATCAATTACAGAGTGTAGTTGGAATAAATGAAATTTTATTTAGCTTAAATAGAGTCTATGTGGAATAAATAAATTTTTTTTTAGATTAAATAAAATTTCATCTGATTGAAATAGAATTTTATTAATTCCAAATACAACCCATAATTAATTTAAATTAACCTATTAATTTACGGCAATTTCCTTTATTCAATATAAAAATGTAGAGTCTTTAGCTACACTCACAGACAACGTAATAGTACATGAACTGACAACTATTTATTTTTGGTCCATGCATTTACAACACAGTTACGGTAACTACACGGAGAAAGAATAATAATTGGAAAAACTATATGATTCAGCTGAATTCTGTCAACTTGAGTCAACTAAATGGTTTTTAGAGGAAAAAAATATTTATTACAAGGAACAATACATTCCGTTGAACGAATTAATTATGTATTTGATTTAATGATGAGTATTTTAAATGAAATATTCGTTTCCTCTTACTAATTATAATTATAATTATTTATTT
The DNA here is from genome assembly GCA_949699805.1 of Tromatobia lineatoria. NCBI lineage: Eukaryota > Metazoa > Arthropoda > Insecta > Hymenoptera > Ichneumonidae > Tromatobia > Tromatobia lineatoria. The sequence continues at coordinate 14,322,069 of OX453039.1, read as the reverse complement.
TTTTTCCAAAAAAACGATTCCGTTAAACCAATTGTAAAAAATGCAACTAAATCACATAGTTCTTCCAATTTTTTTTCTCAATATATGAAAATAGTTATGATAACTATTTGGTAGATATAGTAACGATTAAGCATTGTGGCAACTTAAAAAAAATTGGTTATCAGAATTAAAAATGGATAATTGTCACTTTATGGTTACTAACAAAAATAATGCGCATCACGCACCCCTCGAATCTTCTCAGCCACCCTCAGCACCAGTTTTTGATTGCTTTCTCAATATATATAATTTATAGTATTATCATAAAATAAATTTATAATTTTATAAATTTTCTTTACGTTATTCAGTAAATATGATTATTTTAGTTTCACTTCGAATATCGTACTATTATTATATATCACTTCATGAATTTTTTTCACTTTATTCTGTAAATATGATTATATTACTTTCACTTCGAATATAGTACTATTATTTTATCCATGCCTTTTTATCACAAAAAATTAATCATAACTGTATTTTACTGGGTGGGAGAGTATGCTCCTCAAAATTTCATGTGCCATTCTCTTTTGGCACGCATTCGTCGAATTCATTGCAGACACTCTAATCTCCTGGGGAAAGGAAGGCGCGACTCATTTTCCTACCACATTGTAATTTTCATCAGAATTTTTCATTTCCTTTGAAGAAGAAAAAAAATATATGTTTGTATATAGATATAGGGAAAAGAGACTCTGATTTCACGGCTCGGAAGAGCCCGGCTTGTGAATTCGCAGTCACGCCTCGCGAAACTCCTTCTGGTGCTAGGCGCGATGCTTCCGACGCTCTGTGTTCTCTGCCGCGCCTTTACTAATGCGCCAACGCGGAAAACATTGCACTACTTTTTTTTTTGCTTTTACTCCGCGGGGTAGCCTAGACTACTGCGTTAACAAACCGCGACGTACGTATGTATTACATGACCTCGTATATCTTTTTCTATGGACTGCAGTGATAATTATAGTTCTAACTGACTCTCGTGGACGGTTTTTCATAAATTTGTATTACTACAGTCATTTTCATACCTCTTTTATCTGGTAATCGTGGGATCGTCATAAAAAGAGTGATCTCATTTATAATCCCTTAACGGCCAAGACGCTTAAGCGTTGAGGAAAAAGTTAAAAAAAAAAAAAAAAATTAGTACTCTAATTGGGGGGCCAAAAAAGTTAGGAAATAAGTGTTTTGACAAAAGCTCTTTTTTCTTGTTTTGTTAGAAAATGCTTCGAATCACATTAAAGTACGACGTATTCCAAATAAAATTGTTCTGTGGCAGGTTTTCATGAATTCGTATGACTAATCGTTTTTTTACCTCTTTCATCTAATAATTATAGAATTATTAGAAGAGGGGTGATCTCGTTGATCATTCCTTAAAGGCCAAGATACTTAAACATTAAAGGAACTTTATTTAGAAAAATGTTCTATTTAAATTGTGGGACCAAAATAGCGGGGAAATGAGTGTTTTGAAAAAGGCCTTTTTATAATTTTTTGTTTTTTTAATGCGTTGAATTAAATTAGAGTTATGATGTATTCCTGATAAAATCGTCTTGTGGCAGGTTTTCATGAATTTGAATTACTAAAAGATACTTCAGCGTTGAAGACAAAGTTTTGTAAAAAGTTGTACTCAAAGTGTTGAAGAAGAATATTGAGAAAATAAAATTTGAAAAAACCCCTTTCGCATTTTTTCCCAAAAAAGCGTTGAACTTAATCAAAGGTATGATACATTTCAAATAAAATTTGCCTACGCGTCAAATTTTTCCAGATTTTTTTTATCGGAATAAAAAAATGTCAATAAAATTTTTTCTACCTCCAATTTAGTAAATATGCTACGATGAGGATATTCGCTACTAACGAATTTAATTTGATAGTAAAATGAAGAGTTTTTTCATATTACCAACGTTTTTTTAGGTCAAAATTAACACAAATACATTGTGTGATTGTAAATAATTTCCGATTTCTTAGAATACAATTTTTTTAATTTGGGCTCTCAGCCAAAACGAGTATTTCAGACTTCAACGAATCCAGAATTTAATTTATTAACTGCGAGTGAAAGTTCTATAGTTATAACCAAGTATCTCTACAATTTTTTTGAAGATTGATATACTGCATGGAAAGTTTTTTTTTTTCGTTGCAGATACCGCGTATCAAATTTAATTAAATATGAACGTGTTTTGTTTGATAATATATATTTATATAATAGTAAAATTATTCATGTGATTAACTCAACTTTAATAATGTTTTACATGTATTTTATAATTCACTAAATTTTGTTGAATTTAATATGCGTTGTATCCGCAAACAAAAGACTTCCTGTATAGTATATTGATTTCCATAAAGAGATTTCCGCAATGTATATGAGCATGGCAGAGATAGTAGCAGTCTTCCTATCCCCGATTTCCGATAATCTATAAGATAAAAGACCGGAACAGTATTGTGCAAAATGAATAGACGGATGAAACTCTTTTTACTTTTATCTGCAGATGAAACATGACAGAAAAATACAAACTAGTATATCTGCTACCAGCCAAGGAATATCAGATAACTTTACAACTAGGTCGATAACAAAAACTGTAATCTAAATTTCCCTATTCCAATAGATTCTTTCCACAAAATATTATCGAAGTGGGAGACAGAAATGTACCACATAATCTCAAGGCTCCACTTTTTTTTAAACTATGGAATTTAAACCATAAAAGATTAAATATGCTTGCATAAACATTTTTTAATAATAAATGTATGTTTGTTAATAAGGTAATCAATCAAATCAAATATATCGAACTGACAAGCAAGATTAAGATCTTTCCTTATTAAAATGAAATTTAAAAAAATCAAAATAATTTGTTCAAAATAATTCCAATAACTAAATTGGCGGCTTCGTTAATTTTGTCCAGATGCAAAAAAAATCCACGAGGAATATTGTCGGAAATATTCCTCAGAATCATGACAGAGTGCATAGAATATAATGTACAGATATTAAATTAAGAAGGTAATATTTTATAGCTAAAACTTACAACCGTTTATAAGCTAACCAATATCAACATTTATCACTTTAAACAGCGGTAGTTGAGCAAGTTCGATGTTAAATAAATTAAACTAACCTCAAAGAAGGTTACGGTTTTACCCGATAGAAAAAAAATAAAAAATTCTCACTAAACTTCCTGAGTAGGGAAAAATTATTGGCACCGTTAACTTTGTCGAAGGTATGAGAAAAAAAAACCACGCCCAGCGTCGTCCCGGAACAACGCGTAGTACCAGTATAGAGTACATAGAGTAAAAGCTGTGGTCAGAGCAAATAGTGTTAACCCGTTGTACACCATGTAGCTAAAAAGTCATAAGTCACGAGGACTCGAGGCGAAGTGCCTTATTGTAAAAATCTTTAGTTCTAGTAGCAAGCTCTGGTCGCCCGAAGAAACCGCGAACACAGTCAGACATTTTTTGCATTCCCCTCCACTTTCTTCAGCTCCTTTCGTTACTTCCTTTCGTCGTTTTAACTACTTTTTTTCCACCGCAACTTCCACTGACCTACCTACCGAAAAATCTACCTCAGAGCGCGTAGTATGCAAGTATAGTTGAACAGAAATAAAATTTATGGAAATCCACTTACCGCCTTGCGGATAAGTACAGCTTTTGGGGCGGGGGAAGGGGATAATTTGCTTCCGTCGAACGTGTCACGCCGTTTTTTGGCTATCTGCAAAAGAAAGAATAAAAACACATCAGTACATCATAAATTATGTAACATAGTTCATTTTTTTCAAATTATGTCATCTATTTAATTTCTTTATTGATATTTTTAATAAGATATGAAATGGTGAGAATTTATTATAATTTAAGGTGGAAGCGGAAATTTGCAGAAGCAATAGTTTTTAATGTTTTTGGTTAGTGTGAAGAATATACTATAATTATACTATAATATTACATGATAAATTATGCAACGTTTAACATTTTTCTACTTCCACTTTGGATTAAATATAAAATAGTTGTAATTTATTATAACTTGAGGAAAAAGAGGGAATTTACAGAAACGATGGTTCTTAATGTTTTTCCTTGAAAAGTGTGAGGAAAATACAACAATACTAGATGATAAATTATGCAACGTTCCACTTTTTTCGACTATCACTTTGAATTAAATATAAAATGGTTGTAATTTATTATAATTCAAGGAGAAAACCAGGAAGATTTGTAGAAACAATGGTTTTCAATGTGTTCTCCTTGAAAAGTGTGAAGAATGTCGACAGCTGAACGAACCGCGTCGAGGCGGGCTCACGATGATGAAATATTTTTATCTCCAAAGCGTTTTGCGAAAGCGAAACGTACACATAGATCATTTTGGAGGTACGGCGACTGAAAGCTGGACTGAGGGCTCGAAAATCCGCTGTAAAATATGCGCTTTACGCCAGACGAAAGAGAAGTGCGAGAGAGAGAGATGGACGGAGAGCGTTAAACCTCGGAATACGATGTAATCCACTTTACAGCTTCGAATCCCCCTGAACCCTAACCCCTCCCCTCTGCCTACCGGTAACACTCTCCTCGTGGATGGGATTCGTACTCCAAAGCTGCTAACGTTAAATTAGATATTCTTTCTTATAAATGCCAGGCGAGAGCAATACGCTACAATCTAGGGATCAAAATTTGTGCTATAAAAAAAGAAAAAAAAACGCTTCTTGTGTAAGAAGAATTAATTCGGGCCGCGAGTGTAAAAGCTAATTTGATGAAAAAAATTAAAAATCGCTATATTCAACAATCAAATGCAAACATTAAGCATGAGTACAGAATACCACTCTTCGCAGAACTTGAAAAAATCGCGAGAATTTATATTCATTGCAGCCGAGCTTTTTTTTCATTAACCATTATTATGCTAGATAAATCCAAAAAAATTCTGGAAAATCGTATTACGATTTGTGACGAATAAAAGCACGACAAAATAACACACCTATTTCTGAGAGTAATAAGATTTTTGAGAAACTGAGGTTTATTTTCAAGTAAATTTTTTCGATGAATTGAAAAAGTTATTTCAGAAAATATTATGACACAGAAATCTAAAACTATTTCAAAACACGTATTATCTACAATGAATTTCGTTGTAATCATTTTTTAAAATAATAAAAAACAGTCTTCTCCTGGTAAATGTTGAATACTCGAGAAAAGTTATCATAAAACCAGCAGGTTTACTATCAAAAACACAGTTTTTTTTCGGTCGACACCTAAAAGATGCGAGTCTGTTTGAATAACATTTAAAGTACAAAAACGAAGAACATCTATTCCAGAAAATATTATTATGCAAGACAAAAATGAATCCTGTTGTAAGAAAAAAAAAAACGGTACGACTTCCTTTTTTAGTGAATGAAGAAAAGATAAACACGAAAAGGAGGCAAGTCTATGTAAGATACATTAAAATTCCGGAGAAATACTATTTGTACGCACGAATATGAATTCCCAAGGCATAATAACGCCTCCAACTGTAGTTCTTTTTCTACGACTGTTAAGCACCTATTCTACCGACAATATAATACACCGTTCCGTTGTTTAACGTGTAAAGTAACCGCTCGCTGCTTTTTCCCGGTAACCAAAGAATAAATTATCCCCGTGTGTGCTTCGCGTTCGGTGCGGTACACGCGAGAGGTCGCGTCGGAGGAAATACGTGTTTGTTTCGAGGGAGTCGAGGATCTCGCGTTTGTACTACTTACTAATAGCGTGCTAAAACCAGAGGAAACAGTAAAACGCCGGGTAAGGTAAACGGCCCTGTTTTTGACACTATCCCAGTTCCTGACACAGCTACTTTAGCATAGCCGGGTTCCCCCACAATTTTTGAAACAGCCAATAGCGGATTCGAAAATGGTGGTGTCAGAAACTGCAACACTCGTTGGGTCTTCATTTACCCTAGGGTTTTACATGAGCAACGTGAGAGATCTGCCCTTAAAGTGCTCGAAACTGGGCCGTTTACCTTACATCAGCAGCAACTTATTCGCTCGGTTATCGTTCGAGTTTACGCAGGCCAAACTTCGAGGAACATGATGGAAAAAAAATCTAACGATCCGTTAACAACTGGACGGAACTAAACGCTCGGAGACTAACGCGTGCGCTTTCCATGACCAAATTACAATGAGCTAAGGCAGTGCGTCAGATATACAGAAACCATCTCTACACACATTTATTTGTCACGCCTAGTTCCACACATATTTCTACTCCACGCGCTTAATTAGCACGATGGAATTGTAAATATCAAGAACATCACAAAGGAAATTGTACACAAGTAACGTAATTACGTAGAAATTCCACCAATAATAATTTCAAGCAGCATCAACAGTCCATAGTGGCAATACTCACGTCGAAACATAACACGGTGACACTTGTGTACTACAAATCTTTGAACAGAACTAGTTTGCATCGAAAAAGACGTACGCCGCGTAGTTCGAGAGCGCAAAATTCGTCACGACATAAGTTTACCACAGCAAGCTTTTACACGATCCATGGGCAGTGCGTCAGTGCTACGGAAAACGTGTCTACACACATTTGTTTGTCACCCCCAGTTCGACACTTTTTTACTCCACACAATTAATCCGCACGATGGAATAGTAAATATCAAGAACAGCACAAGAGGAAATTGTACACAAGTATCGTAGTTATGTAGAAAAAAATTCACTAATAATGAACTTAACAAACATTAAAAACCCTTAGTAGCTATACTCACGTCGAAACGTGACATGCCGACACTTGTGCATTACAAATTTTCGAACAGAATTAATGCCACGAAAAAATCGTACTCCGCGTAGTTCGACACCACACAGCTTGTCACGACATAAGTTGGCCACGGCGAACTTCTACACGACCCATTTGTACACTGTCCAAGTTCGACACCTCCCATCACGACACAGACCCATTTCGACACGAGCGATATTCGGGCGCTGGGAAGTCAGAAAGCGTCTATACCGACCGCCAGTCCTTGCTAAATTGACCTTTTTGTACTTAAATGAATTCACCGGAAGAACATTCAACCGTGACTTTAGTGTATATTATTACACCCGTGTCGGTCTCTTCCGGCAGATTCATTTGAGTGTAATAATGTCAATTTAGCAAAGGCTGGCGGTCGGTATAGATGCTTTCTGACTTCCCAGCGCCCAAATATCGCTCGTGTCGAAATAGGACGTGTCGAACTCGGACAGTGTACACATGGGTCGTGTGGAAGTTTGCCGTGGCAAACTTATGTCGTGATATACTTTGCGGTATCGAACTACGCGGAGTACGACTTTTTCGGGGCAACTAATTCTGTGCGAAGATTTGTAATACACAAGTGTCACCGTGTCGTGTTTCGACGTGAGTATAGCTACTATGGGTTTTCAACGTTTGTTAAGTTTATTATTGGTGGAATTTCTACATAACTACGATACTTGTGTACAATTTCCGCTTGTGCTGTTCTCGATATTTACAATTCTGTCATGCGGATGAAGCGCGTGGAGTAAAAATATGTGTGGAACTGGGCGTGACAAATAAATTCGTGTAAAGATGGTTTCTGTAGAACTGATGCACTGCCTAAGCTAATCGACGTCACTTTCTCGAATGTGGCTAAGGAATAGCCAACAGTTTGATTCTTTAAATATTTACATAACAGCAGATGTTAACATAGGCTAAACATGATATTTGCGCGTTTATACTATTCGTGACACGATATGATTATTTCTGCTTCAGTGTTTCGATATAATCGACTTCCGATGTACCATGTATTTTATTTATGTAAAGATAAATGTATTCTATACCACAACTGCGAAAAACTGCAGCGATTTAAAAAACACGCGTGATCCTGCAGATTATAACAGTCTGAAGTTGGTTTTATGTCAAAGCCATCGACGACCAATCACAGTGTTAAAAAGATGGCCGTAGTTTTCGATAGTTCGACTTTCGATGAGCCATTTTTTCAAAAGAGGAAATATTTGACAGTTTCAAGTATTTATATGATTTTTCCTTTGCGGGCAGGAAATCAGGTCTAAATAAGCAAATCCTAAACAATTTTCTCATACACGGTTGAATCAACATAAACCAACTAAATAAGTAAATTTGAAAATTCAATATCATCGATATCTTAATGTACGTAAGAATAACCAATAAACTGTATTGTTTTTACTTGATGAAAGCATGTTTTTTCTTTTGTCAGAGCTGCTCATGGCTTTTCATTATTGTTTAAGCACAGTCTTCATATTTTTCACTGCGTAAAATACGCAAAATGTTTGGTAGCTTCGCCTCGGTGACGTGCCATTTTCTTCTCCACGCGGAAATACACTGACTAAGTGCAGCAAATATTGATAAAAGATAGTAATGTTCAAACTGCATTAGCAGAACTAGAAAAAATGTAATGGAGCGGTTTTATTATTTAAGAACGGACTTTGAAAGATCCATGTTTCAGATGTCAACATTATTATGACATTTCATACATTTGCCTACAACTCTGCTTTAAGAAACTTGAAATAAAAGCCTCCAATTATAAGGTGCGCCGTGTATCTATGAAAAGAATGAGACCTAGTGAAGCGATTTAGAAAAAAAAAGTGGAATACAATATTTTCAAAAAAAATTAATAATCTCTAATTATCCGAATGATTCAATAAGTCTTCATATCATGTAGATTACGTGGATTAATCTCTTTGATTTTTAAGATTCAACAAGTGTAGTGGTTTATCGATCTAAATCTACAAAACAAATTTTCTATAATTAAACACGAAAGTCATAACAAAATGTTAGTACGATTTGTAGTTGAATAATTTGTCACCATACATTTCAATATACACCGAGAAAGTCAGTAACATAATGTATTCTTTTGTTGAAAACTAATCAAAAGCCTATAAACTTTTGTAGCCCTCAATTTAAAAAAAAGTTTTTACAAAAGGGTATTCAACTCTATTTCAAATCGAAACTAAGTTTCAACGATTTTACCTTAATCTCAGTCGTTTACATAGTCGATTCTGCCATAATTTGAATGAAAATACGATTTTAAAGTTTCATTGTCTTATTACAAAAGGTATAAGAAATGAAATAATAAAAACATTCTCCACGCCATAAAATGTCTCGAGCCGATTTCGTGCCATGTGCTAAAAAGCGTAAATAAAGTGCTGATAACAATCGAAATCTTACAACAGTATTCCTAGATCGGTTGATCCAAGAATCGTCTTCAATATCGAAGTTTCCCCCCACGTTATGTGTAATACCGTCGAAATGTTAGAAAAAAAGCCGCGCACAGTAGGAAGGAGCTTAAAAAAATCGAGTACAAAAAATCTATAACAATCGGTGCTCTGTCCGGAAAGACAAAAACTCAGAGTGGTCAAGTAACAACCAAGACTCAGAGGCGCGCTTTTCTTGCAGCAAGTGAACTGAGTAGTGGAGACTTGAACTTTTGGTCGTAGAACTTTGAAAGACCTCTATCGCAGATGTAACATTATTATACTATTTTCAGCCGATTTAACCATAAGTCGACTGAGAATACGGTCTCAAATTTTTATCCTTTTATCATAAAAGATACACCCAGAGAAATGGGTCTGATGAGTTTATTTGAATCAATTATGTGGTGTATGTGGAATGAATGAAATCTCATTTCAATTGAATAGAGTCTATTTCGATGAGATGAAATTTCATTTCACTCAAATAGAGTCTGTTTCGCGTGAATAAAACACTATTAGGCCGGCCATTAAATAAATCATTTATTCATTTAATGGCCAGCCTAATAGGATTTTATCTAATCGAAATAGACTCTATTCATCTGATTGAAATAAATTCTATCTGATTTGAATAAAATGGTATTCATTTTAAATACACCCTATAATCGATTTAAATAAACCCTTCAGATCCATTTCTCTGGGTGTATAAAGGTATTTCGTGCCATGTGCTAAAAAGCGTACAAAAAGTGCCGATAACAATCGAAATCTTACGATAGTATTCGTAGATCGGTTGATCCAAGAATCGTCTTCAACATCGAAGTTTCCCCCCACGTTATGTGTAGTACCGTCGAAATGTTATAAAGAGAAAAAAAAAGCCGCGCACAGTACGGAGCAACGTGAAAAAATCGAGTACAAAAAATCTATGAGAATTATGGTGCTCTGTCCGGGAAGACAAAAACTCAGAGTGGTCAAGTAACGACCAAGACTCGGAGGCTCGATTTTCCTGCAGCGAGTGAATTGAGTGGAGTAGACAGAGACTTGGTCGTAGAACTTGGTCTCCCGGGGTTCACCACTTCGCGCAGTGTCGCGCGCCCGTTTGTGGTTACCAGTGGCCTCGAACTCGTCTCTTATCCCTGAGGATCGCCCAATCAAAAAACCGGCAGCTCACGAGACGCCGATTGGCCGGCCTACGGACACCGCGAGGGCCACCATTGGTCGAAGGTACTCGTGTCACCCTTGGTTACCGTTCGCATCAACAATAACCAACTTGGTCGATATTATTCTACTTTTGTGAGCTATAGCAATACCCACTTTCCCCCTCCACTCGGCTCCCAGTATTTCTGCAGCATATACATACACACACATGACTCGATTCAATTAATATAGTATCGTGCACTTCCATAGACGAGTTACTACGACTGTGGCCACATTTTCAACCCCCCATAAACTACCCCTCTCTGTCTCTTAACCCTTTCTTTCCCGCTGTACACTTTACGTGTCTGATACGACACCGACTGTATCCACTGACGTGTTAATTCCTCCTGAACGATCGCTCACCCGATGAACAGATAGCCCAACCGGGGACTTCCATCGATCTTTTTGGTACAGTGATTCCTTGTCGGATATCGCAATCTTAACGTCTTCATCGTTTGCGATCCTTAAGGATGCTTGACACACGCACATTTTCAGCGACCATGTGTTATGATCAGAATTTCTGTACTTTTCTTACATCTTCATTTTACGTTTTGACCAAATTGCTAGCCCCCTTCAGAATTTTATTCCATCCAATTATTATTTGATGTGATTGTATTGGTTTCGGCGAATCTGCATTATAGCAGAGCTCAGTTTTCATGGAAATCAAGTATTCAAAAAATTACTTCCCACTGATTACAAGTTCCCGGAATTTCAGTACCCTAAACTTTATAGAAATACAAAATTGCATAATAGCACCTTGCACATCGGGTTCTTATTCTTTTTTACTTTTCGAAAAGTTTCCTCCATGAGAAAGTCAAATTCGATGAACATATTTTTGCAAGAAATCAAATATAAAAATAGTGAAAAATAACAGGAAGGAATGTGCGAGGTTCTGCTTTGCATCCTCGTGTATAAACGAAATAATCATTTTTTTCGTAAAATAACGAGAGTTTAATTAAAATCCAAGAAAAACGTTTAATGTTTGAAACGTTCTATATTCTCATTGGAACTTCTGGAAATTCACATTTACTTTTATTTTTTACAAGAATTTAAATTATCGTTTGAAAATTATAAACAACACTGACATTGCAACTCTTTGAATCATAATCCCTTAAATTGTGTAACTGTTTAAAATTTCCCATTTTCCGCCGACTTCCAAGTTTTTCATAAAAATTATACCAAAGACGTAATTAGGAACGAATTCCCGCTATCGAGACCTACAACCGAGACTTGCAAGCCGGAAATGGAAACAGGAATGTAAATATAACTCTAGATGCAATTTTTAAATATAATTAACCCGATCAAGTCGGATTAAATCTATACATTTTCAGTGTCAAAGAGAAGCAACCGTTCCGAAGTATTTGCTCGGATCTGAAGGAACGCATACACCGAGAGAAAAGATTTTATTGATTCACGGCAATCTTCGCCAATGAAAATAAATATTAGAGTTTGAATACTATCTTTTCATTGAATGATCTTGCACTCAATGAAAAGTGGTGACATTAAATCGAAGAAATCGCCTCTGTTCTTCATATTTATTTTACTAAAGAAGCAGAAGAACTTCCCCAACCACAGATCAGAATTTTAAGACCTACACCGAGAGAAAATATCTCATTGATTTACGGCAATCTGCGTCAATGAAAAGAAATACTCGAGTTTCAATACTATCTTTTCATTGAATGACTCAAACTCAATGAAAAGAAGTGATATTAATTCAAAGAAACATTTCTTTAAACCAAGAAATCGTCTCTATTCTTTTCCCCTATTTCCCCCACCACAGCTCTATTTTTTTCCTAAACTACTCAGCAAATAAAAATGACACATTGAGAGAACGTGTAGAAGTACGGCAGGAATTGGCTAAACTACTGGCTTCTTAAAACTCGAAGCCTTTCTTTCGGGAGAACCGAAAAACAAAAAAGTGAGGTTAGGTGCACTGAGAGAAATAGATACTACCCGATAGTAAAAATATACTATCGAATAGTATATTGGATGCTTCGTATAGGGATCACTCTCTGGAGTGCAACAGTTAGTATAATTATAGTAATGGTTAATATCTGATTGTACCAAGTACATTCCGTATAATAAACCGTTACAATACACACAATACACGGTACCATCCAAATACTACCCGATAGTATATTATATTTAATATATCGGATATTAAAAATCTTAGTATCTATTTCTCTCAGTGTGCAAGAGAGACAGCCCTATAGGCAGTTAACATTGGACGACGAAATTACCAGCGCTTGCTGCCTTCAAGTATGTGTTTTCATTAAATCAATGAAAACTTTTCTTTAAAACAATGAAATTATTTCTTTATTTTATGCTCATTAAGCAAATGTTTCTTTACAGGCAATGGAATGTTCTCTTCAAAATTTAAGTGCACTATCTCATTGAAATCAAATAGATATTTCGTTGAAATCAATGAAAACAGAACCAAATCACCCATTTCTTTGCCGTCAATGAAATCTTTTCTCTCAGTGTATTTTTTCCTAAGCTACTCGGCAAATAAAGCTGAAATTGTAAGACAACGTGCTTAAGAACGGCAGAAATGGGCTAAAATACAAGCTTCTTAAAACTCGGAGCTGTTCGTTTGGAAAAACCGGAAAACAAAAAAGTAAGGTTAGGTGCGAGAGAGACAGCCATATAAGTGTTCAACATTAGACGATGAAATTTCTACCACTTGCTGCCATCGAGTATATCTTTTTAATGGATCAAGGAAACCGTTACTCTAAATTAATGGAACCGTTACTTTATTTTGTGCTCAGCAAGTAATAGTATATTACACTACAAGGGCAGAAAGTTGAAATTCAAACTTCTGCCCACGTGGTGTATACTGTTTTTCTTCATAGCCGGTCGAAATTACGGTGATGAAATGTATTTTTATATTCGATATATGTATGTTTTAGCATGTATTGATGTCTGCCCCGAAATTTGCGTCACGAGCGATTAAATAGGCAGGCATTAAAAACATCGACAAAAACATGTATAATCACTCCATCTCAAAAGAAATAATTTTAGTTTTATAAACATGTCTCTATATTTTTGTTATAAGTACAACACAATTATATTATTCATTTTATAATAAACTAATTATAGTGAACACTTATACTATTCATTGCAAACCACTTTTAGTCATGTTACTATTAATTGCGCTTCGGCATCAAAATCTTTGATAACCTCTTCCTCGTCCGTGGTTTAGTCAAATGAATTTATTTCGTTCATTCATAATTTTTTTATTTTTATTAATCTTTAGTCAATATTACTTCGTTTATTATATTAACTAACAGCCAAAAACACAAATTACATCCGAGCGAGTTCAGAGGTTATATGATTCTGGATGGCGGCAGCAATGAGTCTCATGTATTGAGTATCGATGCGCGCGAGTAAGTTTTTGTGTAACTGCAACTGTAACTCTGTCAATGCCTAAAGTTAGACTTTCTGCCTTACAATCGATGCAGGAGGAACGTACTTTCGACCGAGGTATAAAGAAAATGTTTTCTACAGGCAATGAAATGTTCTCTTTGAAATTCAACTGCACTATTTCATTGAAATCAAAGAAATATTTTGTTGAAATCAACAAAACCAAAATCAACCCACCCATTTCTTCGGCGTCAAGGAAATCTTTTCTCTCGGTGTAAGCGAGACCAGATATTTTTCGGTTAATCGCTCACTTCCCTTATCTTTATAAGCTTTTCATGTTACATTTTTTTATCACATTTTTTTCACCCCGACTTCTGCCGTTCTATTCATTCAGTTTATCGGCAGGAGTCGACCGGTTGATTACCGATATCCGGACTCGATGCTACTACGATTCGTGTATATTTCACCGTCGGTGATTCCGACTATTCGCTTCTATTCGGGGAAGAAGAGTGCGGAGGTCTTTGAGGTCGCCAGGAGTTGCCGCCACGGCTCGACCGATCGATTCCAGATAATCGAACCCCGCGGAACCGGGCCACCCACTCTTCCTTCTCTCTTGTTTCTCTGCTTCGCTAAACTTCGTGTCTGTTTTCTTCTTCTTCATCAACTATCCGTTCCTTCGCATTCGCCCACGAATCCATCTGTGCGGCATGAGTAGTCAGGCGAGCAGCGGCCGTCGTATCTAGAAATAACATCCGTCCTCTGACGCAATATCCGATTTATATATTTCCGCGAGCAATCGGCTTATAACGATGTAATGTTATCTTCGCGTTATTTTCTTTTCCTTTTTAATGGACTATAATTGCGAAGTTTAACGATGCTTTAATGAGACATTAAGATCGTCTGACAGCCAATCGCTGCAATAAACCAACGGTCCCGGATATCTGTTCATCGGTGTGTTCATCAGGAATTAACACGTCGGTAAATGCAGTTGGTCACGTTGCAAACATGGAATGTGAAGGGTAACAAACTCGCTGATACGAAGTTGAGAGAACTCGACAGTTTCGAAATACAACTATTTCCAATTATTTTTGCTTCCTCATAGAGCTTTGTTTTCGCGAAAAAAAATTCGAGATTTTTATGACAAAATACTCAGAATTGTCCAAAACATCGAAAAAGTGTGTGTCAGTGTGCAGGGCTTCGAAATTTTAATCACCTGTTAACCAAGAACCGCTTAACCGGTTGGACTGAAATTTGACACACAAGTGGACTAGCAGTTCGTCTTTGATTGTTGCAATTTTTCTACGAAATGTATGCAGAAATTTTTGTTTTATAGTTTTTATTTTTATTTTCAAAAACATACGTGCTGCGCTTCAACTTTTGTAAAATTAATGATATTCCCCTAAATAATTCTGCATAAGTGCAGATACTCTTAATTTTGTTTAGTGTTGGATTAGACCGAAATCGGAAAAGCGGTTCGGATTTTATAGAGTTTTGAAATTTTCGAAAAAAAATCACGTTTTTGCCCTAACTTTGGCAAGATGTGAGACAACGGACTCAAATTTCATACATGAAATCAGAGCTATCTAGTGAACATAATTTTTTCATAATATGCAATGGTGGTTCAAATTCGTCAGAATTTAAAGTTTTGCAAAAATGAGATTATTGCATTAACATTAACAAAACATAAGATAGCGAAGTCAAGCTATAGACATGAATTTAGCACTTATCAGCAATAATAAGTAGTTTTTTCATAATTGGTTTTGTGGTTTAAATTTGTCAGAAATTTAATTTTGATAAAAAATAAAGATCCAGAATTGAACTTTGCAAATTGCTTCCTCATTATTTTTGGTTTTCTTTAACAAAACTTATTCTCGTATGAGGAAGCCGAAATCGATTAATATTCTTCGTCATAAAGGAGCCATGAAAAAACCAAAAATACTGAGGGAGTAATTTGTAAAGTTGAACTTTGTAGCTTTATTTTATACTTGTATTGTACATGTTGTATTCAGAAGATGATGTATATTCTGTATGACAAAACAAATTTTCGAAGATATACATGGAGAGATATTTTTGATACCATAATATTTTATAAATGTTCAAGTACCCTCCCGATTCATTTTACCTAATAAAAAGACGATTAAAATCAGATTTATTGATGAATGGATATTTTTGAGCCCTTACGAAGATTTTTTTGCACAGTGGCTATAATTTCTGGTTATTTTTGTCAACTCCAATATTTTTTGGTGTTTTTACACCCTGGAGTCGATTATGGGTCCATAAATTCTGTAAAAATTCTCTTTCTTGCATAAGGTATATTCTTCTCTATAAGTATAGCTCTTGAAAACAAGATTTGCGAATTTATGGTTTATTGCAAAATGTTTTTCATCGTTTGGGACTCCAGACATCATCTAAATCTAGTTCTAACTTCTGAATGTTAAGCTCAAATTATTAGTTATCCAATTAGTCTAATCTTCCAATTTATGTAACTTCCTAGATGATCCTTAATTACATTCCCTTTTGTTTACCATAGAGACACATTTTTTTTCTTCTATTTGAAGAAAATTTACTTTTTTTTTGTTTTACACAAAAATTAGAAATGTGCGTATTTATTGAGAAATTCTTCTTAATTTTATATAGACATTTTTATTTTGTTATCTTATCTTGAGACTGGTAATAAAGAACTACAAAAAGCTGTGCCACACATTCAACTTTAGAATATTTCGAGAAGATCGTGCTTGGGCATTAATGAAGTTAATCCTCCATCAATTGTATGAAATCTTAAAAATTAAATTCATTATCCAACGAAAATTAGTTTTTGTGAAAATCTACAATTGAATATAGGATATGTGGAGTCAAACGCGGTTTTCGCCAACCTATTGCAAGGTCCGGCAAGAGGAAAGGGCGGAAAGAAAAAAAGTAGGAGGACAGTGGATCGGAGGGTATCAATATTTTACGTGGACACGTTCGGCCATGCATCGATCGACGCTTTAACTACATAATTAATGACCGTACGCCCACGATCTGCTAGTACTTCGCCAAGTCTTTCACTTTGATCGTATACCACGATTATATATATATATATATATATATATATATATATATATATATATATATATATATATATATATGAGTCTATTGAAGCTTCGGCTTCCAACTCATATATATATATATAACTATCGCCAGCTTTGTTCGTATTCTCAATTCCTGCCTATCCTACTCTCGTCAACCAAAAGATAGCAAGAAGTACCTAAAAACAACGAAGAAGAAGAATGGAAAAAAGGCCAGTAGAAGGAATCGGCGGAGGTCAGACAGGTAGAAATAAATGATGTTCGATCCCTTCGATTGGTTGAGCTAATTCACCAATAAACATCTAGTAACCTGATAGTACTTTTTTCATTTCATCACTTACACATTTTCTACCTTAATTGGAACGGAATTATCCATGTTAATCTTATTTATCTTGACCTTACTAAACATAATGTCGCGTGAGTCAATCTTACCTAAATGCTTTTATACACAATTTGACTACTTTTTCAAACAAAAATCATTAAAATTATAAATTTAATTCATTCTTGCTTACTTCTGTTAACCTCAATCTATGGAAAACGCCACTAAAGTTTTTTACATACAGCAATTGAGTTTAGGGACTTCCTTTAAGTTTAGTTTTATGAAAAAAAAAATGTTGCTTAAAATCTATCAGCTGGAGCTCATAAAAATACAGTCAAAACGGGGTTTATTAATATTTCCTTTCAAAACAAATCCCCTTTATATAATGTTAATGTTTAGCCCAAATGCTTAATATTACCGTTCAGGAAGAGTGATATTATTATTTATTTATTCGTGTGATATATACGTTCATGTCAAAAATATATTCTTCGCGGTTCATATCTCACACGCAACAATTTATTCAGCACCGAATCGACCAAAACAACGTTGTACTTGGATATGCAGTAAGAGAAGATTAACGGGGGCCAGTCGAACAACTTCACGAAAGACAGAGAAGCGATCCGTGCATGAGAGCATGCACACAGAATAAGAACTGATGGCAAGAGCATGCGGCTTGGGTCTCCCGCCGGATGTTGAGCGTGCGGAAGCCCTCGGGACGCGCTCGGAGTGCAGCATCCGCAGTACCCAAAGAAATAAAGCAAAAAGCGTAAATAAAATTCCTCCCGAATTAGTGAGTCGTCCAGTTTCTCCCAACGCTCTCCAGATTTACAAAGAAGCGGACTGAAATTTTGTAATAAATAAAAATAAACGAAATGCGAAAAAAAAGGGTGCTAAGCTCCAGCAACGGAAGGGGTAGCATGCATAGACAACGAAATACAGAAAGTTGTCGCTCGCAGCTGCACAACAAAGTTCTTCGCTCTCTGTAATTACGTGGTGGACGATGCTGTTTAAGAGCGAGGGAGAGAGAGACTAAAATAGGGAAAGACGGAAGGGAGTGGGCATGAAAAGCGGGGCAGAGAAATAGGAGAGTGACGGAAAGAAAAAAATGAGTGGAGAATGAGCGAGGGGCAAAATGAAAGAAGGCTAGTGCGTCGCGGCGTAGCCTGCGAGGGTGGAGGAAGAAATGGAAAAGTGGCGGTGTTGCAAGTTCTGCTACCACTGCCACCGCTGCTGTTAGTGCTGCTGCAGAGGGTGTATAAGCGGTGTGCCGGGAAACAGCCTGGGGAAGAATCGCAAACTACTGTGGGGACGACGCATCTGTCCTGGCATATTTGATAGCCACCCACTATCCGACCCACCTGGAGGGTGGTCACCTCTGTGGTACCCCCTCCTCCCTGCAACTTGGTCATTCCCCCCCTTCTAACTACGTATATCCCGTCCATATATCCTTCGATCTATAGGACGTAAAAACTCCTATCGGACGACGACTCACACGACCTGCTGCAAGTCGCAGAGTTCCAGAACCTACGACAAATGCCAATCTATTTTTAATTTATGTAACTGACGTATTAAGGTTGTTATGTTATTTTTGAAGTAGGCGAGAAGTATTGCAAGCTTGATTGAGTGACATTTATTTATTACATGTTCCTATAATTTAACGGTTAATTATCATTTCCGTTGAACCAGTGAAATTGAGAGAGTTTGAGAAGGGGTGACGTAGGTTATCTAACACACTGAGAGAAACGATTCCATTGACAGCAAAGAAATGGGTGGTTTGATTCTTTTTTCATTAATTTCAACGAAATATCTATTTGATTTCAATGAGATAGTGCACTTAAATTTTAAAGAGAACGTTTCATTGCATGTAAAGAAACATTTACTTAATGGGCATAAAATAAAGAAATAATTTCATTGTTTTAAAGAAATAATTTCATTGATTTAATGAAAACACATACTTGATGGCAGCAAGCGGTGGTAATTTCGTCGTCCAATGTTAACCGCCTATAGGGCTGTCTCTCTTGCACCTAACCTCACTTTTTTGTTTTTTGGTTCTCCCGAACGAAAGGCTTCGAGTTTCAAAGAGCCAGTAGTTTAGGTAATTCCTGCCTTACTTCTACACGTTTTCTCAAAATGTAATCTTTATTTGCCGAGTAGTTTGGAAAAAAATAGGTTTTAACATTTTAAGCTGTGGCGGGGAAAGTGGGGGAAAAGAACAGAGATGATTTATTGGTTTAATGAAATGTTTCATTGAATTAATATCACTTCTTTTCATTGAGCTTGAGTCATTCAATGAAAAGATAGTATTGAACCTCGAGTATTTCTTTTCATTGGCACAGATTGCCGTGAATCAATGAAATATTTTCTCTCGGTGCAAGCGTTCAGAAATACTGTTAAAAAATGATTCGAATTTTTTATGCATTAAGTGGTTCATTAAATGGACTGTACAATTGAAATATAGGATTAATGTACTTTTGTAGTAAAATTAAAGCAAACATAAAAATTAAAGGACTTTAACATTGAAATTTAAGTGGATTATAAAAATTACTGTTCCATATATTTATTTTAACCCTTTCCGTCACAGTGGGTCACACATCTATTTTTGTTCAGATTTGAATATTTCGAACCAACTTCTGACAATAATCAATGAATTTTATCATTTCAGGAACGAAAGAAGTATGGCTCAAAGGGTTAAATTGCAATACCGTATAAAATGCAATAACCAGTGAATGTATAAAAACTTCCAGTAGTTCTGCATTAAATTTCAAGTAGGTGCTTTCAACAGTGGATTCCATACGCGTATGTAAGTTAATACTTTTCTATTTGCCGGGTTTTTATTGATGTTAACATAAATGTTAATTTTAATGACAATTATTATTTTCAGCGCAGAAATTTTTCTACGACAACGGAAGTCTAATGAGGATATAATGGTTAGAATTTTTTAAATTATTTAAGAGGATGGAATTTTTATTTTTGCGGTGGGTGTTGAGGAAAAAAGCTGATTGCTTCTAACCGCTGAATTATTAAGTGATTGGTATCATTTTTTTCCATTTTTTCATTTATCACGTCGCATCAACAACAAGGTTATTAGCGACTCGTAAGATTATTACTTTTAGAGTAAGTTACTCCATTTTTTAATACTTATTGACGACTTTCCCAGAATTTTAGTTATTCGTCCGAAAACAGTATTTAGTGGTATCTTCAGGTCGCACAAGATAAAGGAGGAATAGATTCTAAAGATTTTTCTTCTTGCGAGTTGAAAGAACTTCAATGAATGATAATCGGCAACATACGAATTAAATAATGAATTCATTGTTGTTGATGCATATATTAATTTATTGGGAAATTACAGACTATCAATCTACTCGCTCTCATCGAGGACCTTAAAGGTGACTTCAAAGTCTTTAGATAATTCTTGTAAAACTTTCACAGCTTTTAATTTTTTAAAGTTTAGTTCCTTTTCAAATAATCATCCATGAGCTGTCAAATCCTTCGAAAATATTTCATCTTCAAGAGGTGCTTTAATGTTTTTTAGGCTCAAGTTTTTAAATAATCTTTTTTATAAGCGAAATTTAATTTTAACAGAATTTCTATTGTTTTTCCGATACCAGCGCCCGAAGCAGCGGTCTCTTCTTGCATTTCAACAATTCTTTCACCTTTTTTCTGCATTGCCTTATCCAAGCTGCCTTAACCTTTTAATTTAATTCCGGATGATAAAATATCACGAAATTTTCTGTAATAGGAAAATTCTTTAGAGTCGATTTTCGATCTTCAGTTGGTAATTCTTGTTCGATAATTTCGGACCAAATTGCTGGACAATGAACGACTGATGAATTGCGATTTCCTACAACTGAAAAATGTATGCATTATAGTGGACGCACATTTCAATTTCTTGCTAAATTAAACCGAGAAAAAATTTTAGTGCACTCAAATTTCGAAGAAAACATTTTATTGCCAGGAAAGGAAAATTTTCATAGTGACCATATAATAAAGAAAGAGTTTTATTAATTCAACGTAAAGTTTTTACCGATTCTAGGAAACGGTAAAAACGGTAATTCTTGATCAATTAAAAAGATATAATTCACATCAAGTGCTGGGAATTTCATCGTCCAATATTTAACACCTATAGGGCTGTCTCTCTCGTACCCAGAGTTGTAAATCTCCATTACTCCATAATATATAATTAAAATTGCTGTTTGTTTTGTAATTATGATTTAATAATAATAATATGTAGTGACTATTCAATAGAGTGTAAGCATTTCGATAGCTGCAAAAAAATACTAATTTGCGTTCAAATATCGAAAGAAATAGTGAAAAAAATGGAAAAGATAATTAATGTATCACTTCCTTGATGCATTAATTTTCTTTCTTTATTTTTGAAAAAACATTACCTTGAAATTTTATTAAAGAATAAAATTTTTTTAATCTATTCAAAAGTTCAGTCATCGTATTATAATCGCTATATGTTATTATTCTAAAATCATTATTATAGAGCTCATTGTACCATCGTTATTTCCATAAGTCTTAAGTACAATCCGTTCGTACCTAACCTTACTTTTTTGTTTTTCCGGTTCTCTCGAACAAACGGCTTCGAGTTTCAAAGAGTCCGTGCTTTAACTCATTTCTGCCGTACTTGAGCACGTTCTCTACAAATTTGCGCTTTATCTACCGAGTAATTTAGGAAAAATGGATCTCAAAATTCTGAGCTGTGGTGGGGAAAGTGCTACTGCCTCTTTGCTGAAGTCAATCAAAAGAAAAGAGACGATTCTTTCGATTCAATGTCTCTACTGTTCATTGGGTTTAAGATCATTTGTGCTGGCCACAAATGGTGTAAGCAGCTTTGAACATAATTTATTAAGCAATAAGACCTTCTAAGCATTGAATATTCAATGTTAAGTTCAATGCTTTGTTTATTCGTAGAATAAACTCATTTAGTAATTTCTATAGACTAACGTAACAATGTATTGATCTATACATTTTTTATGTGGCCACCAATGGTACAGTGGTCACAAATGGTACGTCTAACCTAATATTGAAATTCAAGTATTTATTTTCATTGGCGAAGATTGCCTTGAATCAATCAATTATTTTTTCCCGGTGTACAGTCTAAATCATTATATTCATTATGTTATCTAAGACCTGAAATCACACAAAATATTCAATGATCAGAATCAGCAAATGGTACAAGTTATTTTCAGCTGACACAAAACTTTATAAACAGTGACGGACGAAAACAAAAAGGAAGTAATAACAACCGAGCCATTAAACTATACACCGCGATTGTCGGCATCAAGTTGAAAGACTTGATATTACGTGGCCTGCACAGCACTCTTATTACATGTAATATACCGCGTATGAAGCGTGGGGTCAAAGGAGAACTCTCCTTGGCAATTGCATATGGGAAAAGAACGTGTGTTGGCTGCAACTCGAGGCAATCGCGTCGAGCTTATACGACTAAGTTTTTTAAAATTCTACGAGAAGAGAGTTTGAAGGGCCTTGATAGCGCGTAATGTACAAAGCACGTAGACTCGTACTTTACGATGTACAGAAGTTCTGCCACGCGCAGTACAATAATCACGACCTCGATGACGAATTCATTTATTTCGCTCTATACGATGTTCTGCATATCAGAGACTATAGCGAGCTCCGAGAAACGGGAATGAAAAGGACGCGTTGTGGACTACATACATGTACAACGCTATTATAATACTACAACTGCTATTATATCGATCTTTTGATGAGACTCCTCTTCGCATTATAGAGACAACAAATTGGAGCGTTGATTCGAATAGAAATACTTCAGCCGCTTCGAAAGGACACGTATCGCATGTTACCTCTGCCTATAATAGCGCATCTAGATGGTCGTGCGATTATATCGACCCCAGGACACTTTTTTTTCTATTTTGGTGCAAATGACCGAGCATGAAAAAAAAAGTACAAAAATTGAGCGGGTGACAGAAATGTGTAGACCATTAGTTTTTCTAAACTTTAGTCGGTTATGGAAATAACCATCAAGGCCCTTGAATATATCTGAAGAATCTTGATTAATGACGTGGTAACAGAGAAATGAAAATTACTGAACTAAGACTAAACTCATAGACGCATTGTCAGACGAAAACGAAACGTGAAAAGTTGTATGTCTAGTCTTTTGATTCGGACATGTACAATTTGTTCGCAAAATAAAAATGGCCGACAATTTTGTAGAAAAGATCATTAGCAGGTTCGAATATTATTCGGAAATAGGATATAATTTCATGTTTCAACAATAAAAATGTCAATTTTTTTTTTTTCAGAGAAATTTGAACGTAATAACAAATTAGGAAATCTATGGATTCAATTATGACCTCCATTCCTGAAATCAATTCTACATTATTAATCCTTTAGATTCCAAAGTGTACGACATTAATAGAAACGTTTCATTGATTCATAGAAACTCTTCCAAATCCCGACCTATTTTAATATAAACCTCTGTCGTGCTTTTTCAGGAGTTGTAGTAGTAAAATTAATTAATGAACATTGTACGACATAGTAATTGAATCACATTACACGGTACGAAAATAAAGTAGAATCTCGATGAGTGAAAAGTCGGATAACACGAAAGATATACACAACGAAAGAATCCTCGTGTTTATATATGTATTCAAAATAGAAACATAACAAATGTCCGTCTGACTCTGGCTGAGATAAAGTCACACGAACCTGTCGAGTCTTTAAAGTCTAGTGCCAAAAAGTTTCTCACTTGAGTGGCTTAAGGTAGTTCGATGATGAACAACTTTTGCAAAAAGTGTTGATTTTTATTTTTTATCCCGAAAGATTAAACATTTCTGAATAAAAAGAACCCCAAGGAAAAGCGAATGACCGTCCCGTTCTCAAGATATTTAATTTCAAAAGTAAGTAACTTTTAACATTGGTCTTGAAGAAAACAACGGGACGGTCGTAAAAATAATTCGAGTTTTCTCGTAAACTATTCCAAATTTTGACCGTAATAAATACACCAATAGAAAGAGGACAATATGACGAAACCTATGGTTAAAAATGAACCCGATTTACTGAATAGTTTTCAAAAAATAGTAATAAAAAATCAACTTTCGCGTGCTCTCACGAATCGTCAGTAAGGACGTGGCAACACCGTTGCACATCGAGCTCGTGACGAGTGATAGTAAATGCGCGCGCTAATTCAAATACGAAATATCTGCACGGGAAAACTATATAAGGCCAAATGTGCAAACTTTTTTTACACTAAAGCAGTTGTGGCACCTAATTGAAAATATTGATGCCAAGCCCTATCTCTTCTCAGATTCCACGAAGTTAAAAAAGAGAATCACATTTCATCCCTTCGGAAATCGCGGTCATGTTTGCTAATCGGTATCCATGCAAATCGCATTTTTGACCTGCCAATTCGTTCGCAGCTTTCACTCTCGTGTTCTCTCTTTTCTCTCTGGCTTCTTCTAAATTTTCGAAGGCTCTTTTTCGACAATTTACTTTTTTAGCTGAGGAAAATTTTCCACCGATTTGAAGTTGGGCCATCGTACAATTTGAAATCGACGCTCTGACTCACAGGTCGTGCCAAAAGTATCACATGTGCGGCGTTGCCAAGTCACTGCCGTGATTTCGCACATTCGGAACATTTTTGTATAAAAAACTACTTGCATTTTGCGACGTTACATCGACGTTTACCATTAAAAATATGATTAATAAGTCACTGTATTACAATATGTTATCATTACAAGGCGAAAGTTACATGTAAATAATTTCCCAAATCAAGCATCCAGCAGTTGGCATAACCTGAAAAATCAGTCAAGCGACGCACTATAGAAAAGCTCCTTGTGATGTATTTTACATGAAATGTCATTATTTAACATTTAAAAAAACTTCTTAGTCTTTTTATGTCGCCACAAAGGTTCACAATGGGCTATATTGATTTCTATACAAATATTAATGATTTTATAGGAAAAGAATAGTCATTGTTTTGATTTCGGTCTTTCATCATCGAACTACCTTAAGACAGTCAGTGATAGAACACTGTTTTAATTTACCCATCTTTTCCTTGGCTACAATATCTCGCCATCGCTTTATCAATAATTGGTCACTTGAAGTAGTTTCCGGTTTTTCCTTGACATATTTGAGAGCTATTTCAAGGGCACTTAACCCTTGTTTGTGCATGAGTCAAGACTGTCTTTCATTTCGTTGTCTATCTTGTCCGCTTTATCCAAGGTTTTCCGTATTATTCGAGCATATACCTCAATTAATTCGCAGTGCTCGATGCTCCCTGTTGCTGGGATAACGCAGGCCTCGGTTAATCGCAGACCAGATAAACGAGGTTCTACTGTATACATTTATTATTTTATGTATATATATGTAGTGCCAACAAGCCATCGACCGGAGTCCTTCAGTCCATGAGTAGCTGTGTCAAATTGTGATGTCCATTTGCGAAGGTGTGTTAAAATTATTATTTTTTTTTTCGTTTACTTGCCTGATCAAAAAATTATAGACTGTATCATAATATTCGTTCTCGTTGAAAAAAATCTTTATACGAAATATTTAAGAGGTAGCACATCACCATTTGTATTTTCCATATAATTAACATGTAGAAAATCGAATCCTTTGTTTGAACGGATATCATTATTTTTGTACACAATCTATGGTAGTATGTATGGTAGCATTTTGTGGCTTTAACGATTACTTTCCATTTTGTGTATACTAAATTTATGCCGAAACATTCCGAAACATTCAATTTTGCGTAAAGAAATGTTTTTTACGTTTCTAGAAAACGTTTATACAATACAAAAATCCATTTTCCTTTGTAGTAATACTGTGAAAATTTGTATAAAATCCGTCCAGGTAATATAATTAATAATAATATAAACCATCTTTAAGACAAATTAGCGTTATTTGTGATTATTATTTTTATTATCATTATTTGACAATAAAATGCTTGTTAAAACGTGTGAATTTTTTTATTCAATTGTACACGGCCAAAAATTTCGGTTTATGACATTATATTGAATACCGTAACAAGAAAAAACCGTGCGGATTTTTGTAAAAGATGACACAAAGATTTTTTATTTGTTTCCATTTGTAACAATTTTTTTATAAATCGGCCGGGAGTGTGAATTCATTACGCTACCTCTTGGAAAAATTCACACGGTCTTTTGATAAGACTTAATTTCATAGTTTAAACTCAGAATGTCGATCACAATAGAAAAAAAAAAATGATTAAACATTTCAATTAACATTTTATTATTAAATAATAATAATAAACATAAAAATCGCAGATGACGCTACATTGAATAAAGGATAGTTATTATATGTTTTTGACAAATATTATACTTTTTTCCACAGTATTTCTACCAAGAAAAATGGCAGTTTGACTTTTATAATCGTTTTCTGAAGAGTTAAAAAAACATCTGTATATGCAAAATTAAATATTTCAGACACTATGCGGCCAAAAATTTAATACGATGCACGGAATTAAAGGGAATCGTTCAAGTTATCAGGTGCTACCTGATACGCGTATAGTACCGTCCATCGTGTACAAAAATAATTATATCCGTTTAAATAATGAATTTCGGTTTTCTCTGTGTTAATCGAATGGGAAATTCAAGATTCATTGAGCCACCTAAAAAAAAAATTGTACGAAGCTTTCCCTTACCGAGGGCCAATATTAGAATCTAGACTAGTTTTTTTATGTGGTAAGTGAAAAATAAAAATAATTTTTTTTTAGACACACCCTAATATACATAGAGACTTGTAACACAGTTTACATGGGCAAGAGTGATAAAATGTAATTATAGTATGTCATCGTTGTCTACAGCTAATCTTTCTAGAATTTGATAAATTGTGTGTGTAGGATATTTCAGTGTGCAGTTTCTCTAAAGAGGTCTGATACATGAATCGTTGATGTTTTCTGATTGTTTAAAGGCGAATTAAGCGTAATTTCATTTCCTTCGTAACGTGGCATTTTATAGATTACATTTTGTTTTTAGAGTCCCGACGACAATTTTTTTGAAATTAATTTTAAAAAAATTTCATTGGCTTAAGTAAAATATTTCTTATTCAATGTCACTACTTTTCATTGGAGTTGAGATCATAAAAAAATAGTATTAAAACTCAGTATATCATTTTGAAGGCGAAGATTTCCGGGAATTAAGGAAAAAATTTCCCGGTTCGGTGTAGACTATTAAACAGTTCAACAATTCTTAAAATATTGTATATTCCATATAAATAATAGACTCGCTTATCCGTAGAGGTAACTTGCCTAATAATGCAACGTGCTACTACACACAGAGAAATCGTAATATTACAGTCAACTAGAACGTGGCAACCATTTATTTTTAGTCCGTTTAAATATTTTTATAGTCTCGGTGACTATAAAAATAGTTTTGGTAACTATCTTGTAGTTCGAGTAACTATTTTATAGTTATGTAAACTAAAGAAAATTAATTGTACGGACTAACAATAAATAGTTATCACTCTATAGTTACTAATACCATAATTTTCTTTCAGTGCACTCTTTTTGGCAATCGTTCACGACAAGCACGAAGTCACGAATCATCGAAGCTTTCGCGGCATTGCCTCGCTTTATAAGCTGAAGAGACCAACGAACGAGAGCTAACGGCAAGACAGACGACCGCGATGCTCATACTCGTCCCAAAACGGGTCCTCGGTCGAGCGTTTAACACAAGTCTTCTGGCTCTCGACTACGTGTCGAGAATTTCGATGAGGCTGAAATTTCACCGAGGGTGATGATCGCGAAACTAAGCTTCGCTCATTCAAACCATTCGTAAAATTGCTTTATTCTCTCTGCAAAAGAACGTATAGAATTTTTAGGACTTCTACATTTTATTTTCACTTATTATTTCGCTTAATTTTTTTCAATTATCGAGGCTATTTGAAGTAGTGTTCAAATTGATGTTCATGTAAGCACAACATTTTTACATAAACTAACATGGAAATAGTCGATTTGTGGTATTTCATCATTCAGGATATAATTTAATTTGAGATTATACACCGAGAAAAAAGATTTCACTGATTATGAAAAAATGAAATTTTTATTATCAATGTAAAATATTACAAGCGTATTTCACTTTTCGTTACCATGAATAAGCTTGAAGTGTAATAAGTCGTGATAAAAAAAAATATAGTAACCCTCAAAAGACTTTGTTTTTTAGAGTGTCGTGAATTGACTTTTTTAAATATGAAATTCTCCAATTCTTATATCATATTTCCTGATGTCCGTTGGGTTTTGTACAAAGTACTGTAATTTGGCATTTGACTTGTACGTTAATTTTTACATACCAGTTTATGTAAAAATACTTCCTTCATGTGTAATAAAAGTTTATACAAAATATTTTTAATAACAAAGACCCACCGAACTGTTATTTCTGATGGAATGTACCATCAACTATGCCAACAATTTTTTTAATCGAAAAGAATTATTGGCTGTCATGTTTTACGCTAGTAAATGAAGATTAATTTCGGTATAATCTTGATATTGATTAGAGTTAACCCCAGCGTGAATTAAGCCCGCGGAAAGCGGACTACACCCGAGAATATGATGAGGAGTTAAGTATGACGATAAGGAATGGGGCAAACGAGCGAAAAATTTAATGAGCACATCCATAATGAAAATGAAACCTTTCTCTTCCCTTTCTTCCTCCGGATAAGGGGTATATACTTTCGTCTTCCGCACTTTCCGAGTTTAACGAGCGTCTCAATTAGTTGTGATACCTATTCCCGAGATGACCTGGAATCCGGTAACTAAGGTACTACCCTTACGCCACTCTCCAGCAGAGCAATTCCTTAAATCTAATACAGAAATCCTAACGAACCATATTTGGTGCTCTTTCTTCCTCTCTGCGACTTCACGTTCTCAATTTACATCTCTAAAACCATCTGTTATCCGAAAATTCATTTGTTCATAAATTCCTTTGCTGTGCGAAGCAAAATACTTTTTTTTGAATTCAACAACGTGTGTATAATATTTTTCGAATCGACATTGATAGAATTTTTTTTTAAATAATCGTTTACCCGATTTGGCTACAACATTCTTATTGAAACATATATCAACGATTTAAACAACTTCAATATTTTAATCGGTGTTATTTTTCTAGTGCTCGCAAGATCATAACCAGTTTTGCGCGGTGTATAAGTGGTAAAAGTATGAATCCCATGAATAAATGCCATTTCAATTATTTTTATTGAAATCTTGTGCAAAATTCCTGGGATATTTGAATACCATCGAGAAGATTATGTAAATAATTGATCTAAAAAAAATCGCGCGGCAATAAATCATGACCAAAATATGCAGTGAGCAGAGAGGGTTGCACCACTGGGTGGGTTGTAAAGTGGGAGTTCTGCGACTCGCGAAACGATTCCCGGACGTCGTTCAAAACCAATTTTATAGGTTTAATCTTTGAAAAAAGTATGCGGCTTGTGGCAGGTTATTAAAAATGTTGTTTACTTCTCTTGAGTATTTTACCTTAACAAATGGCACTTAAATTATTTTTATTGCTAATTCCTGCTAATTTAGAAGCAGCCTATAAGGCACTTGAATGTTATCGAGAAAATTGTATAAATGGTTGACGTAAATAGTAAAAAAATAAATTGTGTTTCACTTTATTTTTAAATTGTTTTATGGGTGGAAGTCAAAATAGCTGATGGCTCAATAAAATTTTAAAGAAAAATAACAAGTGTGTGAATCTAGAATGGCCATAATTATGAAATTCACTATTTTAGCCGATCACTATTTGGATTGTATTTTAATAAGATGGGGGTTGAAATAGCGAACGATCAAGTCAGCGAACAGCTAAAATAGCGAATTTGATAATGATGACCATTTTTTTATTCAGGCACTCGTGATTTTAGAATTCACTCTTTTGACCCCTAAAAAAACAAGGTGTGAAAAGCTTGAGACAAGTACATTTGCGTGAGCGGGATCGCATATCCCTACAAGAAAATAGTGTCAGTAATTTGAGCAGTAAGCTGTGGATAAGTAGAGAAAATCGCGAAACAAACAGATAATATCTGCAGCATGTCAAGTGCATGCTCTTCATCATTGATATATATAGACAGTATTTGTTTCATAAGCTAATAAAAAGCCTTACAGTCGGTAACAAACATTTTTTAAATTCAAAACAAATTCTTGCAGTTGTAATAAAAAATGTAAACTACATAAATCCAGAAAAAAAGTGGTTAAACGTAATTTACAAAATTTAGTTTACAAAATTGCAAAATTGTAAAGCTGGTTATGTATTCAATGAGGTGACTGGGTCGCCTAAAGTCAAAATCAAGATTGACTACGATACATATTTTGGTCCCCACACAAAAAGTGAAGAAAACAAAAATAAGTCCTATGTTTTTTCGGCTTCTTTTATTTTTAGGAAACGAAACATCGCGTAAATCATAGAATAACATTTCAATTTTAGAGGACGAAAAATAACGCGTAGATCATAACAAGAATATGCATTACACAGAGTAGTGTTGTGCACAGAGAGGGTTGGTTGAAGAGTGGGAGTGACTTGCAGAGAAGAGGGTTGCCGGACGCCGTCCGGACGAGACGGGCCGGCCCGTGAGCAGACAGAGAGGCGACCTGTCGCGGTATTACATGTATGGGTAGGTAAAGCCTCTCGTGCACGCAGGACAGCAGCAGCACCAGCAACAGCCGTAGCAGCAGCACCAGTGGAAGCAAAAGGGAGGCAGGTTGAACCTCCCCAACGTCGGGGTAGGCTGTTCACCAGCGATACGTACGTCGGCGACGAGTCGTTCGCCGCGAGCTGCACGCCATCCTCAATAATTCAGGCTCGCGGATCTCTGTCTTATATGTACCGCCAGCCGAGTTCGAGAACGACCCAGGCTTTCCAGAACTCGACTGATTCGAGAGAACGAGGGAGATAGCTTTGCACGTACAGAGCCTATGCCTATCCTACGTCGTTTAATTTCCTTCGTCGCTTTTCCTTTTTATTTTTGCTGCCTTATAGAAGAAGCTTTGGATTCCATGAAAATTTTTTTTTTCGGGATTTTCATGACAATATGCTTAGAGTTCAAAACGTCGAGAAAAGTGGTTTTGTGTGTGTGTGTGTGTGTGTGTGTGTGTGTGTGTGTGTGTGTGTGTGTGTGTGTGTGTGTGTGTGTGTGTGTGTGTGTGTGTGTGTGTGTGTGTGTGTGTGTGTGTGTGTTGCAAAAATTTGATGGACGATTACTCAGTAACCGTTTGAGCGATCGGGCTAAAATTTGGCCCGCAAGTAAAGTAGTTGACCCGCTTTAAATGTAGATGTTTTTAGAAAAAAAATCAGCCATTTTGATTTAACGTCATTTTCAATTTTTTTTAAAAAGGGCGTGGTCGATTTAACTTTCGTTAAAGTAGACAATTTTACTAAAAAGTTGTTTATCAAGATACGTTCAATGTTGTTTGGTATTGCATTTGGACGAAATCGGTAAAGCGGTTCGTATTTTATGGATATTTGAATTTTTCAAAAAAATATAATTTCTTCTCTAAATCACATAGAATTTCACCAATTTAACTGAAATGTTTTACAGATCTAACGGAACGTACAGACCTGCCACGTACCAAATTTGACGATGATTGCTCAAGTGGTTCAGATTTTAGTAATTTTGAAATTTTGTAAATATTCAGATTTTCGCTATAAATTCAGCAAAAGTTGATAATATGAGAGAAAACTTTGTACTCAATGGAAATAAGAATGAAAGGTAGAACTTCACACATTGCTAAATATATAATTTTTATTTTTGTAAATTTATAATGCCCGCTAGTAACAAAATTAAACTGCTCATAATACTCGAAAGCCAAAATTAATGAAGTTACTTCCTCGTAGAGAAAGCTTTTTTAACATTGTTAAAAATAACTAAGAAAAAACGCAAATGATATGTCTTTCCATCGTTGCGATCGGAAGAATATGGAAAAAAATTATGAGGAAGCAATTTGCAACGTTCTACTTTGCAGCCTTGTTTTTGTTTATATAGCATTATGCATGGTTCATGAAACTTTATGTAGATTGAAAACATTATTCAATTATTGCAATTACAGTTATGTTGAAAGGTAATCAACAGGGAAAGATTGAACTAAATGAAAATACAGTCATTTTCAGCGATTCGCGGTTGCGATTTGCTTTGTTTTACCGACTCGAATTCTTTAGTAAAAAAAAGTTGCGGTTCAAACATTTGTATGCAGCTTTCTGTAAATCTGGCTTCTCATCTCATCGTCCATTCTCTTTCAATTACTTTCCCTTTATTAATTGACATTTATTCATTTTTTTTCAACAGGAAAATTCGATTCACTTCAACTTGTTTTCGTTTAATTACCGATTACCTTTTTTCATTTATACAAAATTACATTTTTAGCGCGTGCAGTAGACGTTTTTGCCGACAAACGACAACTGAAGCTTTTAGTTATTGCTTTCAGTAAGATTGTGCTCAATTTATAGATCTGAAAAAGAGTGTAGATAAAATTTGTTCAACTAGAAATGTGTGACTATAAATTAACAAACATTTCCCTGTTAAGATAGCGGAAAATCTGCGCAGAAATTTAGTAGTAAAAATTTGTTGTTGAAATTACAATAATTAAGATTGAGTTCTACGTCGACGACACTGACTAGCATAAATTTTACTTCACAGTTGAAAAATGTATGCAGACAAAATGTTGATTCGTACAAGTTCTACATTTTTTAAAGCATGCAATAAACATCTGTCTAGCATTTCCGTAGCCCGATAGTCATTCTCCCGGTGCTACATCATTCCGCACAAACAAACGTATACATAATAGACTACATAAAACACCAGTAATAAACGATAATGACTGAAGGCTTACAGGCACCGCGCGGTTCGTACTAACTCCAGAATTGCAATGCACTGAATCTGATATTGCAAGCAAATTCCGTCCAGATTTTCCTCTTTTCGCCTCTATATATTTATATTCAAATCTTCTCTGCATATAATTTATTACTACTACCGAGAGAAAAGATTTCATTGAATCACGGTAATTTTTGCCAATAAAAAGAATTACTTGAATTTCTATACTATTTTTTCATTGAATTTGTTTCATTCGATGACATTTTTTCATTGAGTTTCAACTCAATGAAAAATAGTGACATTGAATCAAAGAAATCGTCTCTGATCTTTTCATTGATTTCACTAAAAATGCAGCAGCACTTCCCCCACCACGACTTAGATTTTTGAGGCCTGATTTTTTCTAAACTACTCAGCAGATAAACCTTAAATTTGGAGAGAGCGTGCTGAACGTAAGAAAAGGTGTGAGAAGGTGCGAGAGAGACATCCCCATAAGTGTCTAATATTGGATGATGTAATTCCCAGCACTTGCTGTCATATCAAGTACATCTTCTCAATAAATCAAGGAGACCTTTTCTTTGAAACAATGGAAACTTTGATTTACAACAATGAAACTATATATTATAATCTTACCAAGTAAATGTTTCTAAACAGGCAATGAAATGTTCGCTTTGACATTAATGTGCACTATTTCCTCGAAACTAAATGAATATTTCGTTGAAATCAATGGAAACAAAATCAACAATTTCTTTGTCATCAATGAAATCTTTTTTCTCGGTGTATCATCATCATTATTATTATTATTATCATTATTATTTAATACTTCGTAACCAACAGAGTGTAAGTCTCAGGATCTTGAAAAAATGACAACGACGATGGATCACGAGCGAAAAGCATGGACTTTCTCAGGACCGGAATCACCAGTATTAAAATGAGATGATTCTTATCCACGACTCAGCTCTTACAGATGAGCGACCTACTTAATTCACGTGAAAAGTAAAACTTACATGACCCATAAATGAAATGAATGAAATACCAAGAATTAAAACAGTAGGAAAATTCGAAAGTGGAATTTGAATAAAAGAAAAAGCAACTGTGTTTTTCATATTAAAACAATGAATTATTGCGACTAATAATTATGCAGGGTCATAAAATGTTCATCTTTGGAATAGTTATAATAATTAAGAGTATTTTTGTTTCTTTGGATGAATAATAATATTTGCAAACGTACTAAAGAGTTTCCGAATAAAAAATAATATAAATAAGTTCTAATCTAAATGTCGCCCATTATTGGCTAGACTACTGGTGCTTGGTCCGTTAAACTGTTCAATTTTACGATGTTATATTACCGGAATTTTTCATTCACCAGCAGATATATTAAATATTTATACAGAAGTGTTTTTTAACTGCAATTTTTCCTTCCAGATAAAGGCCTTTCATTTTTGCATTGCTTGAAAATATTTAATAGTTTTTTACTAATTATTTTCCCGAGTTCAATTTATGAATAGTTTTCCATTCTTCAGTTAAACGGAAACGGGATGACGAGTAAAAAAAAATCATCATTCGAACCGAAAATCAATAATCAATGGATAATCAAATAATGAAAGGAAAACCGTTCATTATTTAACCTCGAATATATAATGAGTGTAAAATCACTCATATTTGCACTTGATGAATTATACCATTCACCATTCGATTTAAAATACATAATTATGGAAAAACCATTCGTTATTTATATTAATAATATAATCAGTGTAAAACCAGTCATTATTTTAACTCGTTGAATCAAACCATTGACTATTTCGATTCAAAATAAATAATAATTGAAAAACCATTCGTTATTTTTATTAATAATATAATCAGTGTAAAACCACTCATTATTTGAACTCTTTGAGTTAAACCATTCACCATTTCGATTCAAAATAAATAATGGTTGAAAAACCATCCGTTATTTTTATTAATACATTTTGCTCATCCCTGATTGGGATCTAACGCTGTCGCAAGACGTTTAGGCTGCATAAGATTTTTGCGAAGAGTGAGAGTGGTCGCATAGTCGCGAGAGGGAAAGCGAACGAGAATTCTTTCGAGAAGTGAAATGACCAAGGAGAAGTTAAGCGCGTCAGGAGACCAAGAGAGCGTTATTGAGATTGAGAACGTTGGATGAGAGCATCTCGAGAAAGGATGTGCCGTTGGCAAGGCCGGCCAATGTCAAGGCCACCGACAAGTGTTCTCCTGTAACGTCACTGGCAAACCGTTAATTTTTCACGCGTCCTCGTGGAGCGTTTTGTATTAACGGCAATCTTGTATTACGCGATTCGAAGCGTTACACGTTGAGGAGGAGGGCGATCGACGCCCACATTAAGCGAATTCTCGCTCTGCCTTATTGGTCGATTAACCTCGATATCGAAACTATTAAGGAGGTTGGGGCGCTCTAAACTAGTCAAAAGAGTGCTAAAATTATTATTTAATTTAGACAAACTTTTATGCATCTATTAATTGTAATGGATAGTGATTTTCATATCTGCATATGTGTTTTACTTAGGAAAAATTTGATTGCACTCGATTTCCACAAATATTAGAGAGCTCATGCTAAATTTTGAAAAGGCACATATTCGTCCAGATATTTCAAAGAATAATCCATTTTTTTCTTGATTTTGATGAATTATGACTCACTTTCTTTATTGAGAGATGCTTTACGCATCTCCAGATATTTGATAGTATCCCCCATTAAAGCTTTAATTACACTTGCAGCGAGCGAAAAAACGTGATTTTCTTGATTTCTTTCGACAAGAAAATAAATGTTTATTGTAAAACTGCGAATGACATTCCTTAGTACACATGTTATGTATTTGTACCATTTTTTTCACCAAAAAATTTCTCAAAATGGCTGGACTCCAGTTGTATTCCAGTAGCACTTTGTTTTTAACATCAGTGGCGATGGGTATGATAACTTGAGAACAGTTCATCCGAAAAGTAAAATTCAAAGATTACATTAGTACATTGCATTGGCTTTGGCCTGGACGAAGGATTTGTAAAAAAAAATTGATTTAAAAAAAATGGCGATACTTTTAACAAAAAATTAATTTTTTGAAGTGCTAAATTTTCGATTTTGTAACAAATTTTTTTTTTTTTTTTCAATAAAATTTAAAATCCCCTGTCCAGGCCGCAGCTATTATTATGATAATTAAGCGGTATAAATTTTCTTCTGAAATAATCGCGTTTTCATGAAATTTAGTGAGAATATTTTTCAGACATTGTACTTAAAGAATATGTGATTTAAAAAGTTTTTTTTTCAGTTCATCACAAGTATATATGAGCCCTTAAAAAAATGACAGCTGTTTGTTTACGAAGAAATTCTATTGATGGGTAAACAAATGGCTGTAATTTCTAAATGGAGAATACTATCAAATATCCAGGCGTTGAATTCGAAGAGCCTCTGTCAAAGAGAAAAATGAGCCATGATACAAAACAATCAAACAAAAAATACGGATTATTCTTTTAAAAAACTGAGCGAATATATACCTCTTTGAAAGTTAGCATAAAGCAGTTAATATTTTTGTAAATCCATTGAAATCAATGTTTTTTCAAGTCAATGATACCTATTTTAATACAAAGCATAATTAACTACAGTCGATTGATGCATAAAACTTTACAGACAAGATTTTGAAAAATTAGTACTTATTTTGCTCTTGTGGAGCGCTCCAACCTCCTTAACCCTGACAACCATAAAGGGTAACGAGGAAGATATAACGCCATCGTTAAATGTATCGTTTAGATGGCTATCATACCTCATTTATTATCTTGTTTACGGACAAGTTTTAGTAATAATGGCGATAACGATACATACACTCTCAATCAAAAGTTTTGTTCGAATAGAACTTATAAAAATGACGAAGAAAAAAAATATGTAAGATCGTCATTATGGAAGCTTCTGAGAACATTGTTCACAAATAATAATAATAATAATTACAGATAGGAGTAAAAGAATTAATTTTAAGGAACAATCCAACTTTGTTACGAATATCTGTATTATTACAAGAATCATTGTCACTTATTAATTAAATATATCGTTCGGATAGCTATCATACTTCGATTATTTTGTTTATCAACAAAGTTTGGTCATAATTTTTATAACGATGCATATACGAAAAATCAAAAGAATGATTAGACTACAACTTATGGAAATGAGAAACAGAAAAAATCTTGTGAAATTGAAATTATTCAAGATTTTCAGAACATTCATTATAAATATTGATAATTATAATAAGAATGACAAATAGGTAGTAATAAATCAATTTTACAACATGGTTTGACCAACTTTGACTATAAAACAAACAAAGTTAGTATATGACCACAAAACAATTCATTATTATAATTATTCTACACTAAAAAACTCAATCTAATGAATACCACATTAAGTGATCAATCACTATGACTGTCTTGTAAGATGAAAAATTTCCCTCGACACCACTATCTCAAAAATCACGTTAACCTCTTAATTTCCCCCGCAATTAAATCACTGTCAAAATATAAAACGAGAAAAAAGTGTCGATGGATTTATTGTAAAGTAAGTATAAACTTATATACATATATATGTATCAAGAGAGTGATTAATCGTGTCTGGAAGGAAATTCGCAGTGCAATCAAGATTTTTCGCACGGTGATGGTGATATTCTTCCTTCTTGCCGACGTTTACACGCTATCAAGACAAATTCGATGTTTGCTCAAGAGCGATGATAAATTCGTACAAATGTACGTACCAACCGCGCACATTGAGAAATGGAAGGGGAGGAGAAATCCTCGAAGGTGATTTATTACAGAAGAGATTTGCACCTTGCATTTACTACACATTTATATATACATATATATGCGTAATACCGATACCTGCCAACAGAGGCGAGTATCGCAAAGCAAATTTTTCGCAAGCTCTCAGCGTGGGATAGAGCGGCTCCCTCGATCCTAAGGAATTTAATAGCGAAGGCTACGCTTGCAATAAGTATAATGTTGGCGGGTTTAATACGTGACTGACAGTAGATATGCAGATGGATCCGACGAAAGGAGATTTATCATTCTACTACGACTTATTTGGCCTAACTACATATTTACAATTATTACCGCAATCACAATGATTATTACAGCAATGTAGAATTGAATAACTTACAATTAACTGAAAATCATTTTAAACCTCCTTTTCCGCTAATAATACTATAAAAACATGAAAAGCCTAAAGAATTTGTGGCAATTAATGTAAATATTGAAACCGTCGCTTCCATCAACCATTAATATCTGTTATTTAAATTATTATCTAGCAATGAAATTTTTTTTCAAATAATCTTTAACATTCAAAAATAAATATTGATATTACAATTTAACAAAATAAATTAATATTCGTGTATGGAAAATTAACAAAATAAATTAATATTCGTGTATGGAAAATTAATGGCAAAGGGATTCTCCATTTAGTTTCTATGCGGTTTTTTTTTTCAAACTGTTATTGAAAGTAACAAACGAATAAAGCTATCAACAAGATGGACAATTTTAAAAGCTCTGAATTAGCAAAGCTATGGAAATGCATCGTTAAAGATGTAGAAGCGCGATGGGGTGCTCAACGTGCTCAAAAGTAAGAATTCAAAGAGAAATTTGAACACTTCCCGATGGAATAAAAATCTGAAAACAAAAACACAAAATCAAGCATACAAAAGGTGAACAGATTAATTTTGCATATTGATAATTGCAAAATGTTATTAACAAATAGGTGAAAAAAAAATTGTTCAACAAATTATCCGTCAGCCTAACTTTTTTTTCGAATGTAAATGATTTATTAATTTTTTTCGGTACGTACGAATTTTTTCAGAATTTTGTCTAATGTTTAAAAATTGCGGTTTTTTCTTTTTTGTATGAGCTGTATTCGAGAATCTATTTGATCTATTTTTTTCTTTATTTTGATTTTTTTTTTTTTTTAATATGCGTGAAATAACGAATTTTGGATATGTATTCGGCATAAAACCATCTACTACACTCAAGATTTTTTTCCAAAACGCATATCCAAAATTTGTTGTATTCTGCGCATTTTTCAAAATGAAAAAAATCAAAATCAAAATAAAGAAAAAAAATCTGATGAAATTCGTACGCATTTAAATAAATTAACATATCATTTCAATTAGAAAAAATGTTAGGTTGACTGATTGTTTGTTAAACAATTGTTTTTTTCACCAATTCGTTAGTAAAATTTTGGGATTATTATTGTGCGAAATCAATCTTCTCAGCACGTTCCATATGCATTATTTATGCATATGGAATGGATGGACGTATCATCCATCCTTAAGCAAAAAAAAATGTCTCGTAATTTCGTTTTTTTTTTTTTTTTGTGAAAATCTTGCTGGAATATTCATTGAATTTTGCGATTCCAGTGGTGAGTAACTGGTACATTGATTCGCAAACAGAGCCGGAGGCGGCGAGTGCCGCAGGTAAAAAGATCGAGGATCGCGTATCGCTGAGACGGTACGCGATTATGTAAACAAAGCTGGCTTGCTGGCTGCTGAGCGAGAATCACTGAGTTGGTGCAGCATATATATCTATATACACCACACTACATTAAAATACAGCAATACTTCGCTAGTGAGAGGCTCTTTATTCCGGTCGTGCATGACATGCGTGGTGTTTAGATACACAACGAAAGTCGGTATGTGACGGAGACGGTGCAGCAGTGACCTCGAGATTTTCTCAACATGCACGTTCGGTTCATCGATTTATTGGAGCTCGTTCCCGTAACCGCAATAATTTGCAATAATTATCATTATTAGAGTTGTCTACCACTGGAGAAGTGGCGCGATTTAAAAGTCGTGAATCTAAAGATAATAGTAATTACGTTGCATTGTTGAGTTCTTGTCATGATGCAAAAATTTCTACATTTTTTAAACCATTCAAATATGGAAAAATTATATAATGTGCAATGGGAATACAATTTTTTAATTATCTTTCATGTCATTTTATCGATTTATTGGAGCTCGTTCTCCCACTGCAACAATTTTCAGCGGTTATCTATTATATAATTATAAAAATTGTCTGCCGCTCGAAAAGCACTGCGGTTTCAAAGTCATGAATATATTCAAACCAATCACATTGAACTATTGGGTTTTTACACGTTGCAAAAATTAAAACATTTCGTAGACTATATTCATATGAAAAAAATTATATAATGTTTTGAAAGAATCCATTCATTTTTATGGTTTGTTGCCCAAGTGAATATAAAAGATATAAATAGTAATAGTAGGAATTGCTAACATTATTTGTTAATTTTAAGTTTTTAATGTCCATCTGCATTGCTATTTTTTATTTTGTTGTTATATCGTCGCGTAGTTTATACATTTAATACATCATGAACATTTTTTTAATCTAATTTAATTCTAATCATTCAAAAAGGTTGATTACTTTGTAAAAATCCTCGAAATGGAGACAATTTGTTATTAATTAAAATTTATATAAATTCACGTTTCAAACATTTTCAGCTGCCCGGCGCCCTGAAAAAAATGACGGAAATTTGTGATAATTAGCTTTTTGCACTTTCCTTTTGCATTGTGTTTATTTAAAGTCGCATCTACAGCTAAGGTCATTAGCGACTATGTATGTATATATTTGAAAATATATGTAAATGAGGGAGGAAAAAAAAGTAGTTCGAGATCACTTACGAAGTTTTTCTGGTTATTGTGTTTCAATTATTACAATTTGTT
Organism: Tromatobia lineatoria; assembly: GCA_949699805.1. Taxonomy (NCBI): domain Eukaryota; kingdom Metazoa; phylum Arthropoda; class Insecta; order Hymenoptera; family Ichneumonidae; genus Tromatobia; species Tromatobia lineatoria. The sequence goes on along the minus strand of OX453039.1, from coordinate 14,281,433 downwards.
GTAAATTCCAATCTTTTTGCAGAATTCAAGAACTTTGGTTATCAGTGTGTCTTTTTTAAGGCATTTCTTAAGTGTAGTTGTTAGTCCGAAAGTAGCACGAATAACTTGGTAGGTTGGGCAAAAGATAAGCAGATGCTATATGGAGACTGGAACATTGCAAGTCAGGCTGCGAGGTTTAGATGACTTGTCAATGAGGTAACAGTGGCCGACACTCATAGCTTATCAAGTGCCTAATGCAAAAAAAAAGCTTTTAAAAATTGCATTATGACATTTTTATTCATACTTCTAATTTATTCCAAACAAGTCCTACTGAAGTGAACTATGTTTTCGAATTTTGCTCATTTACTGTTTGATTCGAAGGCAGTACGAATTTCATTCGAAGTATTAAAATGCCATCCAGTATTTTTCAAAGTATTTCAGAATGTCCGTCGAAACATTATACAACAATAGCGGGGACGAAACTTGCACTGCAATCCCGTTAATAGTTCCGGTATATTCTGTCATTAAAATTTCTTAATGGTGCCATAAACTTGTTATGCCAAAAAAAAATTTTATCACTCGTTGCGATAATATCCTTTCTACGCACGCCGTAATGAACTTGCATAAAACCTCAATTATCACACTTTTTGAAGTAAAATGTTGTACGATACTCGTTGGATAAGCTTTTTCTTAACTGGCGTGATTTCTTCGTGAGAAAAATTTTTATTGCACTCGTATCGCGATATGTATCATTAATTTAGTGATACAGAAACTACGTTTTGATATCAGTGTATAATCTGTGCGATTTTGTTTACACCGTTATCTTTTGTAATTTTTTTTTATTTTCTCATCACATACCAAATATGTAAAAAAAAGTATTGCAATAAAAAAATTGACTTCTAGATTTTGATGAAAATGTTTGTTATGGGCGTCCCAGTTTCTAAAAAATTTATCCACTCATTTCTGTTTGTTTATCTTTAGATTTACTTCTTCCATGTTACGACACCGATTCGAATCTACTCGCAATTCTCTTTTCATTGAACTTCACGTTACAACAAAATTTATGCATTCGTTAATTTCTTCATCTGTAGCAACCCTAAAAAAAGTTTCCGACGGAAATACAATGCGTATTATTTAAAAATGACTAATTCGTCTGGACACGTAGAATAATACGAAAAGTTCAGACATCGTGAATCCCACGAGGATTCATAAGGTGCAGCAGCAGCCAGAGTACTGCAGGCTCAGCTATACAAGTCGTGAAGATACGAACGCAACTATTCCGGGCTAATCTCGCCCCCGGTGTAATAAAGATTCTCGAGATAGCTCGTAATATTGCGGCGAGTTGGTTGCGATGTGGCATAGTGCGGTTGCCCGTGGTAACGAGATGAGGCACGAACACAGATTCGAGCCGGAGAAACGTGGTCAATCCGTGCCGTTCGCTACCGCGTGTCGTGATACGGTCGCCGCGTCAACATCGACCGCACGGTGCATAGACAAACTTTTTTATTCCCCTTATTTACTGCGGTGCATCGCTGATCCGCGTAATTCTACTCTCTCCTATGGCTCGGATCCCTCTTAATTCCAAAATATATGATGCTTCACTAAAACCGAAGTTTTTATTCTAAGGTAGCCGACCAGTGGCACTTTGTGTTAGATAGAATTCGAAATTCGAAATATGACATACTTTGAGTGCTGCACGTTGCTACTGTCAAATTTTGAGGTAGTTATGTCGCGAAGCCAACTCAGGCGGCTAAATTTGTCATATCTTTTAGTTTGAGTATTCATTTGTTGTACAAAACACGTGCAGTTTCTATCAAATCTAATTTGTGTTTGCAGAACGCCATCGTGATTATTAGTTCGGTGAAGTTGCGCGACGAGAAAAAATTTGACAGCAGTTTTAAAAAAAGATGCAAAGTAGAACCTTGCACATTGTGTTCTCATTATTTTTCGATTTTTACAAAGTTACCTCTATAAGGAAGTATGTTAATTGATTTTGGCTTCCTCACAGAGGGAGCTTTGTAAAAAACAAAATCAATGAGGAAGCAATTTGCAAGGTTCTACTTTGCATCTTTATTTCAATTTTATTCTTAATCTCTGATGATGAACGGAATCCAGTAAATTAGAAAAAAAATTAACTCAATCAGGGCGGAGTGTTATTGTTCTATCGTTAAAAATTTCAGTCGATTTTCTGAAATTTTACCGGAATTAGGGGAAATCCTAAATTTTTCGAAAATTTAAAATGTAAAAAAAACCGAAACGCTTTGCAGATTTCGCCCAAATTTAAAACCAAAGGTCGCATCAATTTCTACCACTTGAATACGAAGTTCCAGCCCGATAGTTAAAAATTTGTTCGAGTTAGAGCATTTACGGACATTTTGCAAAATTTAAAAATTCTCGAAAAAATTAAATTTTTTAATCGATTTTTCTGAAATTTATATCACACACACACACACACACGCGCGCTCGCATCCGGACAATTTTTCTAAATCACTTTCCTCGACGTTTTGGAGCATTCGGAGTAATCTGACATAAAAATCTCGAATTTTTTTTTTTCTGAAAACAAAGCTCCCTTTATGAGGAATCAAAAATGTAAAAAATCAAATTATTTTAAATGTAATTTTTTAAAAACATATTACAGGCAGAGACTGTGTATTATTAACTTTAAGGTATGCGACTATGCCCGGTTAATTGTTGAATGATGGAAATTTGCGAATCACATCTCCGGTCTGAAACAGTGAATTTGTTTACAATTTGGTTAAGATAAATTTCATCGCAATATTTGTAAAAATTCGCATTTATGAAATTTGAATTGGGCTTCGGTTTCACTTTCTTTGAATCTAGCGATCACTGTCACGGACACATCTCAGTGTGCTTCGCAAGTTTCCATCATTAAGTAATTGACCAAGAATAGTCGTATACGTCAAAACAGTAATTTCAAAAATATATACCAAAAATGGCGAATTAAACCCTCATTTATATTCGCTAAAACGTACAGTAAGAAAGTGGCAGTACATAACTGTTAATTCACTGGTGACTTTACGCTAATCACCAATATTTAGCTAGTACTTAAAGCCAAATATTCCCGGAATGCATGTCTGAATGCGGCTCGAGACAGAAAAGAGACTATTTGACTATAACTGTACAGTTAATAATCTGCGGTGTCGCATAACATTGACTGGGCCAGCTGCATCGACTAGCACATTGGCAGTCAAAGCAGTTGTGTGTACAGAGTTACCTGATGCACAGACGCACAGAATCCGCAACAGGCATGAGCGGTCAGTACACAGACAGTGCGGTAAATACTGCTGCTCGACTCGCCGACTGCATTCCATGATGCAGCAACAGTAGCAGCAGCTTCGCTGCGTATAAAAGTTAAGGAGGTTGGACCGCTAGAGCATTTTAAATATTCCAGCGTGAATAAAAAAAATTATCTGGATCAACACTGATTTTCGGTGAGGAGAACTAAAAATAAAAAATCACCGTTAAGTTGCCGAGATATTGACAATCAAATTCAGGCAATATTTATAACATTGTTGTTATGAATTCGTCACCGATGTACAGCATACAAATAATAATGGCGACAGAATGATGTCAGAAAACATAACACCCGATTTCGAAGTAATTTAGTTTTTCAGATGGTAAAAGAAATTCCGACCTTCTTCAGCTTTTGTCTCGTATTTTCAGAGCGCTCATGATTTTGCAATTAGGACCTCTCATTGCGAAATCACGAGCTTAAGCCACCTTAAGGAGGCTCGGTGACGACTATCGAAGTCAAATCAGTGCTAAGTTTTTGTAATTGATTCTTTAAAGTTTAATGCATTAAAAAACAATGGTGAAAAGTGATTTGTATTGAAGTATGTATATTTAATCCAGTGAAAGATCAATAGTGACGAATTTGCATAAAAATTAACCGATTAACTTTTCTTTTCAATGGGGCACATTTTTGTTCGGTTTTTTCTAAATATTCTGTAATCCTTTATCGATTACACTGAGTGATAGCTCACTTTGTTTCTTGAAAGATACTTCACGAATTGACCGCCTATAGATGGTTCAAAATATCGATCGTTCCATAATTATAGCCTGTTGTTTAACAAAAAGAAAAATATTTTTATAAACAACAGGCTATAATTATTAAACGACCAACACTATAAAATATCGTTGCGGTCAAATTATAGAGTATCGTTTGAGAAAGGCAATAAGCCTTCACTAATTTAAATCGATAAAGAACTACTGATTATACTTGGAAACAACGAAACGAAAATGTATTCCATTACAAATAAATGTTAATCATACAATCTTAATGCAGATCCGTCACTATTAATATTTCAGTGGGGCGAGTATACATGCTTTAATACAAATCACCCTTCGGTTTTGCTTCTTGAAACATTATTTGTACATCTTTTAAAAGGGAAATCGGGGGAATTTTCAAATTCATCCGGGTAAAAGCGATTTTACTTGATGTAAACACACATTTATTTCGATTTTGACTGATGATAGCTCATTTCATAACTTAAAAGGTACCGTATAAATTTACCGGAAAAAATCTTAAACAACATTTATGAATAACAATAATTTATTGATAAGAGAAAAACTAATTTGCGAAGTTTTTAAAATTATTTCTGCTAATTAGGAAGTAAAAAAGATGTAGATCATTCTGTGAATGTGTAAAATGTCTTTGAACGAACAAAATAAGCCATTGCCAGTCAAAATCGAGTTGTAACTACAAATTGGACTTACAAAAACTTGCGAATATTTTATTAGTAATTAAAATAAAATAAGTGACTTTTCCGAAAATCAATTGCTCTACAATTTTTTCCACATTTAGTAGAATGCCTTAAATCCAGAATCACCTTAGGTTTATCTTTGAAAACGTGTGAAAACCATTTTTTTTCTTCCTCATAGAGGAAACTTTGTTTTCTTGGGAAAAAAATCGGTATTTTTATGTCAGAATATTTAAAATGGTCTAAAAGGTCAAGAAAAATGGTTCGTATGAAATATCTGTATGTGTGTGTATGTGCACAATTTTTTGAACTACGAGTGAACTGTCGTTAAACAAGGTATATAGGATTAAATTTGGAGTTAATCCGTCAACGTGTTCAAAATTTATGGCATTTGTAATTTTTTGGAGAATGTCAGCCCACGCTCTTGCACCCGCAATTTTTATGATATCCAGCCCCAATTTGGTCTACAAGTAGACTGTTATTAAATAAAGTTTGGGATTGAATTTGACATCGACCCGATGAGGGGCTCAAAATTTATGGCATTTCGAATTTTTTGTTCGTTCTCTAATTTCCGCAATTTTTCAGATATCGGGCTCAAATTTGGCCCACAAGTAGACCGTAGTTAAATAAGTTATGTGATCGAGTTTGAAGTGAATCCGTGGAGAGGTTCTCAATTAATGTCATTTTGAAAAAAAAAATGGAAATTTTTCATTGGTGCTCTAACTTCCGCAATTTTCAAGGTATCGGGCTCAAATTCAATACACAAGTGAAGTGTGGGTTAACAAAGGATGAGTTAGAATTTGGTGCGGAACCGTCAAGGTGTTAAAAAATTATGACATTTTGAATTTTTCGAAAAATTAGTTTTAGCATTGCAACTTTCGCAATTTTCAAGATATCTAACATCAATTTGGTACGCAAGTAAAGGGTAGATAATCTAAACATCAGTTCGAATCTGGCGAGAATCTGTCAAAAATATTGTCATTCAATTTTTTTTTTAAACAAGGCAGCAAAATAGAACTTTGCATATTCCTTCCTTATTATTGTTGGATTTTCACAAAGCTAAGAGGAAGCCAAAATAAATCAACATTCTTCCTCATAGAGGTAGATGTGTAAAAATGAGGAAGCAATATGCAAAGTTCCACTTTGCAGCCTTTTTATCTTTGTACTCAATTGTGGTGACTGTACCAACGTTGCCTCCTTAAGTTGGCGTATGTGTACAGATGTGTGGACACGCGGAGAGACCGAGCCAAGGACTACAGGTCGAGAATCTTGCGGGGGACCCTCTGAACGTATAAGTGCAGGCTAACTTCGTTACCCGTCGAAATTCGAACGAAACAAATATAAACGCGCGAATCGTTTGTCAGAGATAAGATAGCGAGTGAGAGCGAGTCACTGTACGCAAAGCCAACAGAGAAAAAAGCGTGGGAGCTTAGAATGGAAGTTACACTTTGATGAACAAGTGAAGGAGCGATTTACAATGGTTTAATTAAAATATATTATAACAGACACACACACACACACACATGAAAGGGAAATCGAGATCAAGAGTGAGTGCAAAACCAATGCAAAGGAACGCTGTCGCAATTCCTCTCGTTTGTGCAATACGACCTTGTGCACGTTTCTCTAGATTCATTGATGGTTATCAAGAGACGCGGCAGCGTCGCGACGACAATAGCAAACAAATTAATTTAATCATCACGAAATACGTGATTTTTTTTTTAAAGCAATGTTGTATTATTAAGAAGATTCGTGTCGACTCACGAGTGTAAAATAGATACAATTGATCTATTACAGTAAACATTTTATTGTAGATATGATTCAATAAATTAATGTAATTCATAATCCACTGTTTTTAAGTTTTTATATTTGCGTTCAGATTCATAATCTCCGACCTTAAGACTCCCAAATACTCATTTTTTTTCGAATGGCGTTATTTTTTGCATTTTTGGCGGCCATATTCGATGTGCCATTTAGAAATTTGGAATTCTCGGTGATTCGGGTCTGTATAAAAAACTGTTTACCTATTTCAAATTACTCAAATGATTCAAATGAGATCAACGTTCTTAACGGGTGAAAAAACACATATTAATTTTGTTTTTAAAGTTAGAGCAAAAATCGAGAAAATGCAATCAGTATTAAAAATTGTAATCCAATTTACTCAGAGTCAGTAAATATTCTAAGCGGAAGGAAATTTTGTTTCACTTCGTCTATCTACACCGTAGAAAAAATTAATCTGCTTTGGCCATAAATATTAACCGCCTCTATGTTTAGATTGAATTACAGTCTTTTATATCGAGTGAGTCTTGGATGCAAAAGGGAGAAGACGTCGCCTTAATCAAGCCATCCAGCGACGTAAAAAAGTATGGATGAACAATTTTTAATATCGACCGGGTTATACTCCATAACCTCAAAACTCTGCGGCTTCAACTCGCCATAGTTAGTTCTAAACATTGGATCGAAATGCATTCTACTGTAGATACCGATGCAATGACATGTAAAATGAATGTACAGTATGATCAACTATTTTTCAAAGTTATGTTCGCAATGAAATTACTCCGTTTTTGCATTACATTGTATATTCAATTTATTCATTGAATCTCTAAATGATTACGCCATTACTGATCGGGAAGTAAAAATGTGTCAACAATTCATTTAAAATACGTGTAATCGCAGACGGTCTTCTTCGTCATTGAATAGTTCCATATTGGGTATCAATCCGGATAATCAGAGATATAACCGGATAAAACCCGGCTCTTTTATGGCATGCATATGTAGCTCGTTTATGAAACAAGGGAGCTTCAATTTATTTATTTTTTTGTTATTTCTTAAATTACCCTAATAGGATCATTTTTCAGTAATTTATGTCCAAAGTTACGTATTTTTGCATGGGACAATAGAGAATATGACTCGGAAAATAGATAACAATATAATATACCGTATTTTTTGCTTTTAGTTTTCTATTCGGTTAGAAGAGAAAATTGATTTCTTGTAGAGTGAATTCTAATAACAAAATAGTGAACCTGTCCATAAATAATCATAATTACAATTAAAGTGATTGTTAACACCAGAATAATACTCGCAAAGTTGACATATAGCAGCGTTAAACGAATCAGTTGACGTTAAATGCATTACTGTCATGGCGCGATTTTAAAAGGCATTTTTGCTAATTGCTTTCTGAAAATCAGAAGCAGAACTGATATTCGGATGAGATGACTAAAAATGTGTAGAGTAGCGACATTATATATTATTGTAGTTTAGTTATAATTAATAGTGACGAATGAACAATACAAATAATATATACAAATAATGTACGGTCAATTACAACAAACAATACCAATAATTTATGTAATGTCCCGAGCAGAAATTTGTCCAGGCGGCCTGATGTTATTTCAGGGCCGGGTCAGATAACAATAAGGCATGCCTGATCAGGATGACCGGATCACGCCCTTATCTGTGCCGGATAATATAATAATATTACATTTCTAATCAGGCTAGCCTGAAGTTGTTAGCATCACGACCTGATAAGGTAAGAGTAAGCATGTCCGATCGGATTAATCTGGCTAGCCTGAAGATTTTTCTATCACGACCTGATAAGGTAAGAGTAAGGCATGCCAGATCAGATCAATCTGGTTAGCCTTAAGTTTTCAACATCATGACCTGATAAGGTAAGACCACGGCATGCCCGATCAGATTAAACTGGCTAGCCTGAAGTTGTTAGCATCACAACCTGATCGGAATAAACTGGTCAATCGCCTGATCAGGGCCGTTTTTTGGCCGCTTTCTCCGGCCCGGATCTATCGCCTGGTCACGGCCCGATCTGAAATGCCGTTACATGCCTGATCACGCCCTCATAGGGAGCCTTATCCGGGCCCGACTATGCAAATAAGGCATGTCTGATGTGGCCCGGATGCGAGCCTGAACAAATTTTTGCTCGGGGTAATGTAACGGTTGACTAAAACTAGAGATAAAGATTGTAAAGATTAATTACGATCTTCGGTACACCATTACCGACGGATAAGACTCTGACGCACGTCTCACCACCGAGTTTTCTTCACCCGCCTCAATTAAGAGAAACATAATCCTCACCAGCTCTTAAGATTATGTGAAAATATATGCGTTCGCGAAGATACAACAACAGGACCTTGAATATAATCACTATGTCGGTATGTAACACTGCTTGAAAATGACGTGGTGCTGCCCAGTCGGTAACAAAAACCGTAACGTCATGTAACGTAATTTCAACAAACTCTAACGCAACGAAAATGTATCTACGATCTCGTCAATTTTCCCAGGGTCAAAAATCACGAGCGCGTAGCGCGAGTATAAACCCATCTACTACACTCAAGATTTTTTTGCAAAACGCTATATCCAAAATTTGTTATATTCTGTGCATTTTTCAAAATAAAAAAAATCAAAATCAAAATAAATAAATAAATCTGAAAAAATTCATATGCATTCAAATAAATTAACATATCATTTTCATTCGAAAAAAAAGTTAGGTTGACTGATTGTTTGTTGAACAATTGTTTTTTTCACCAATTTGTTAATAACATTTTAGGATTATTATTATGCGAAATCAACCTTTTCAGCACGTTTTATGTGCATTATTTTTTTCCGATTTTTATCCCATTGGAAAGTGATCGAAATTGTCTCTGAAACTCACTTTTGGCGGGACTGTACGTATCGTACATCCTTAATTCGATAATCACCACTAAATTTTTACTTTGATTGCCAGGATAAATTGATTTATTTGTTCCTCCCTTTTTTAACGGATTGTGCCACGTCAGGGTGGAAGTAGCCATTGGGTGATTGAGTAATTATATACTTTTTTTTTTAACAATTCGACATTCGAGATGCAGAACTACATTAGGCTTCAGGGTGAGGGCATTTCCTGACTTGACCCCTTCTAGCTGGCACGAGCAGACCAAACCAGAGTGACCGAATAATGTTTGTTTCCCGTTCGTGTGTGTTCTCTCACCACGCCAATTTCTCTGCTGTTTCTGTTTCCCTTGGAGAGCCTCACTCCGTTGAGTTAGCCTCGTAACGAGAACCACCTCTGGGCCATGCCTGGTCGACATCCACCGGTAGCAACAATTTGTCCTCGCTAGCCATTATCCTCATTCCCTCTACACCCTGAAAGCCAGCACCCCCTCTTATCCGACACTATATGTATATAATAACATATATATACGATGTAGTGCAGTTTACGGTATGCTATATACATATATGTATACAAACTGCACAACATCGTATGGCTTGTCCCGAGAGTTCGACTTTTACGGCATTGCGTTTTTTTAATGCTACTCTTTACGACTGCTAGCTATACTTTTTTTATAGTAGGATTCACTGCCGCTCCAAAGAGTGACGAGCTTCACCGTGAGATAGCTGAAAAGTCCGCAAAATAACTCTGAAAATTTTACTGGTTCCTTGTGAATTTCTCTTCACTTTATGTGAACAATTATTTACGCCATACGTTTGTGAGTGGAACGCGTTTAATCGATTTCAGCAAAAAAAAAAATTAGTTTGGAAAATAATGTATCGAATTTGGAAACTAAAAGTATTTGATGGATGTAAAGATAAATGAGTGCTACATTTTTGTAAGCCATTGTGGACATTTTTGTGTAGTAAATATGATGTCAAATTTGTGCATAAATGATTCCTAATTCTTTGTCGTTTGAAATATGAGACCTAGTTTATTATGAAAAAGTGCTTTATGAATCAACTATCTACTCATCTGGTAATCTTAATTATTCATCAATAATTGGATTTCGGTCATTAAGGGGATCCTGGGATTAATTTTTTTTTGGCTTTGGTCTGTAAAAAAGTTCGCTCTCGTAGTTTGCAAACTGCTTTGTCAATATGTTACAAATATTTTTCATATTGCAAAGAATTATAATGTTAACATAAGCGCATTTGTAAACTCACCGAAAACCAATATGACCGCTCAAACTGTCTACATCACCTATTTTATATCAGGGATGGGCAATATTCGAATAAAATTGTATTTAAAATACATTTCGATCTGAACAACTATGAGTAATTGTAAGAACGTTGGACAATTTTTTTAAATTAATAACGAGAATAAAATTGGATTAATTAACAATTAAAAATCGTATTATTGGTCCTAGTTACGAATTATTGAAAGTTATTCAAATTCAAAAGTATTTAGAATACATTTTTATTTAAATATTGCCCATCCTTGTGTTGTACTACATAAACATTTCTAGTAATCACATTCGAGTTGATTTCGGACTATTGAAATTTCTCTGACTGTAACAATAGCATGTAGCGCTAAGAGCTATTTTATAATACTTATATAATATAAATAAAATATAAAGAGCTAATATCACACCATTATATAAAACTATTTTAAAGCATTTTTTCTAAAACTCAAGGGTCTGCATAGCTTAAGTCCTGCCTTTTCTATGTCTGTGTATCAGACGCTCTTCAACTTCTCTACGCATTAGCATCAACGACAAGAGCAGCAGTTTGCGGTGCTCATCGACCCACATATTATGCAAAACTGCGATAACCAGAGGAACGAGTAACACGATATATTGAGCTAAGTTCTGTGCGCACAGAGAGCAAAGAAAACGTCTAAGAAGATAAGAAAAAGTAGAAGGCTCAACAGGTCTACGAAATAATAGAAATAAAAGCGAAATAGCATTCCCCACTGTCCGCGTGTTTCCGAGTTGATATATATATATGTGTAAACATAAGCAGAAAGCTATTTCCTACTTTCTTGCGACAGAAAAAGGAATGATTAGATCAAACGACATGGTGATCCCTGAATCTTTACCCTTAAGGCTTATCGAACGAACTCTGTGCATGTATGCATACTATAATGTAATTAGTCTTAATAAGGCTGGCAATTTTTATTTTTAGTAAAATGTATGCATTCCTTCGTTTTTTTTTCTCTATAATTTCATGATATGAAAATGTCGTTGAATTTTTTTTCTTTCTGAATTAACCACCGATCCGTTTATTAATGCTACAATATCAGTAACATTTTCGACCAATTTATTTACATTAATGAACGCAAATTCAAGTGAGTTGTTTTTACGTCAATCACGTACAGACGATTTAACGTACAGATGCATAAATACCGGTAAGATTATCTTCTCCTTAATTTATGTTCAGGCAAGCAAATGTACTTTTTTTTTGTGATACCGAAATTAAATAAATCCCATTTCATATTTATTACTGCAAAATTTTCTGAATAGACTTCATTGTATGAACTAAATTATCGTTTAGAGGAAGCAATACATTAATTTTTTATTATTATTTTTGAAGGCAAATATTGTGATCGATTTTTTTTTTTTCAAATTCCTGAAACAGCCTCAAGTGAGTATCGGCGATTATAACGACAAACGTCGATATATCGCACAAGTTCAAAGTTTTGTGATGGCAACCGAAGCCTACGACCCGATGCCAGAGTCGTCTTGGAAACGCTTTGTTGTGCCACATCGAGGGACGACCCGCTGGCGACGACGGCCAGGCAAATGGCCACCTTAGGGTTGGAGTTTGCGGAAAATTCTTCTCAAGCAGTTCGACTCATACAATTCGTCTGAAAATACTGCGCCTGATAAAAAAATTTCTAAATATACTTCACCTAAAAACAATTCGTCTGAAAACAATACGTTTAAAGACAATTCGTCTAAAAACACTGCACCTAAAAACAATGCGTCTCGAAACGACTCGTCTAAAAATAATTCGTCTAAAAATAATTCGTCTAAAAACAATCCGTCTAAAAATAATTCGTCTAAAAGCAATCCGTTTAAAAATAATTCGTCTAAAATCAATTCGTTCAAAAACAATGCGTCTTAACACAATTCGTCTAAAAACAATGCGTCTATAAACAATTCGTCTAAAAATAATTTGTCTAAAAACGATTCGTCTATAAACAATTCGTCTAAAAACAATTCGTCTAAAAACAATTCGTCTAAAAACAATTCGTCTAAAAACAATTCGTCTAAAAACAATTCGTCTAAAAACAATTCGTCTAAAAACAATTCGTCTAAAAACAATTCGTCTAAAAACAATTCGTCTAAAAACAATTCGTCTAAAACCATTCGTCCAAACATAAACTGGTTTTTCTAATAAAGTTGTTTTATAGAAAAACTTTATACGACATATTTTGAGACGAATCGCCATTAGCTGTATTATTTTTGTACGAATTGTTTTAGGCTAACTGTTTTAGATGAACTGTCTGCGGACATAGGGATATATTTAAGAGAGATGAAGATGCGATGCAAGGCAAGGGACTGTCAAAGAAAAGTGACAAATTATCTTTTCTTCCACTTCTATCCCTTTTCCTTGCTCAAGATTCATTTCAAAAGCAATTCGTACTGCAGATCTATAATTTATCTGTACCTTTTTTCAGACCTTTTATTCCCCTTTGCGTCGTGCCTTAAGTGCATACGCAGATTGCGAGCATTTAGGGAGCCAATAGCTATCAGTAACAGCGGGACATCAGTTTTTCTCGTGAAAAACCATTCTGATCTCTAGCGAGAGGTTCACAAGAATAAGGGTTAGTAGAATCTTTATTGGGTTAGGGATTTAGCCATAAACCTTCGTTTACTACTAAAACTTGTAAAGCCTGTTACGTCTTTTCGAAATTTTATCGGCAAATATTTTCCAACTATCTTCTATTGAATGTTGACATATATGATAATGTTCATTATTCGGAGTATAAAATCACGTTATCGTTGTTTAGCGTCAGAACAAATTAAAACGTTTTTTTAGCGATTCTGGTAAACGTCATAGATAACGCATAAGATCACTTAGAAATCTATGTCGCGATGTGGGTATTGCTGTTGCAATTAAATGCATGTTGTGGGACTTAGTAAGTGTAAAATACATCAATCATTAATAATGGAAACTTGGACTCATTTTGAAACGAAAAAAAAAATCCAAATAAATTAAATTGTACACTTGAGAAGGCATTTCTACACTGTAGGGTTTCAAAATATAACATATGTTTCAAATAGTGTACATTGTGTTTCTTCGCCCAATTTATAATGACGATAACAACAATATTAAAGATCATAACATCTATTTAATATCGAAGATTATCGAAATCTATGATTGAATCTCTTTTTAATATCAACCAAATTTTTTTACTTTTTTTAAAATCAAATTCAGACATCAATGTCATTAAGGGAATACAAATTGTGGAGAAATTCTTTTTGAAGGATCCAAATTATTATATTGTTGAACTGCAATGAACCACATTATGTATATGAGTTTCAATCGCTCGTTTTACAACTGCACTAATTGGCAATCGTGCAGCTAACATTATTCTAAGCGAATACAAGGAGATCTCACATCCGCAAGGTTGATTAATCGTTCGCTATCGTTCGACCGCGTCCGACTATGTATAGTGGCGACACTCTCGCAAATACAGCCGGAATTCTATAGATCGCGAATCTTTAAATATAGAAGAACGAAAGAATGAACAACATAAATACATAGATACTGATGAGTGCTTTGCTGAGAGCTTTTTCTGGGAGTCGCATGCTCTTCGAAATAAAAATGCGCCTCGCCAAAACCCCGGAAAACCGATTTTTTTAGCGACGTACCAGTGAATGACCACATGAAAGAATTTCTATCTCTAAGCGACCCAAATTCAATAGGAAAAATTTATTTCTTTATCCTAACAACACAGTTAGTAAAGACCGGAAGTGTTCATGCATAAACTCCTCAATTAATTTAATATAAGATCTTCATATAAAATGCATGTGCTTTTACAGTAAGACTAGAATTTAATTATTCAAATTACTTTACCGTACATTAATTATTGAGGTCGCACTTTTACATTGTATAGGAATTCATGTATAAAATTCTTGAGTACTTATAAATTGAATTCCGGATAATTTTTTTTAAGAATAAATTTATTTTTTAACGTAAATATGGTAATTACGTAAGTGTTAGGATAAAAATTATTTTTATTTGAATTCAATAATTAGAATTTAATGCAAATATTAATCGATTGGTCTGGAAAATCGATTTTTCAAACAACGAACAAGGAGTACTTTCAATTTTACCGCGTTTTTCTTGAACTTATGCGAAATAAACACCAAGCGACCATAACTACCTTAAGGAGGTTGGAGCTCTCCACGCTAGTAAAAAAAGTACTAAAATAATTATTCAATTTAGACAAACTTTTATGCATCTATTGTTTATAATAGTGGTTCTCATAGCTTCATGCATTCATATATTTTACTTAGAAAAAATTTAATTGCACTCGATTTCTACAAATATCAACGGGCTTATGCTAAATTTCAAAAAGGCACATATTCGTTCAGCTATTGCAAAGAATAATCCTTATTTTTTGCTCGATTTTCATGTATTACGGCTCACATTCTCTTAGTTGAGAAATGCTTCACGCCTTCACCGTCTAGATTTTTGATAGTATTTCCCCCATTCAAAAATTCTAGCTCTTTGTTTATGAAGAAATTTTATTGATCAGTAAACAAATGGATGTAATTTTCAAGAGCATCTTGCAAGGAAGAGAATTGCCATGATGCATGACAATCGAGCAAAAAATAGATTCTTTTAAAAAAAGGAGCAAATATGAACCTTTTAAAAATTAGCATAAACCATTCAACATTTTTGTATATCCATTAAAATTAATGTTTTCTCAAGTCAAGGATACCTATTTTAATACAAAGCACCACTGAATATAGTATAGAAAAGATTTACAAAAATTAACACTTGATTAACTAGTGTGAAGTGCTCCATCCTTCTTAAATATTAAAAATCATTATTTTCGCACCATTTTCACAAACTGGTCATTCACTGGTACAACGCTTGAAAAATTAATTCCCCAAGTATAAAAAAAATATATATTCACAAATTTCCCAACATTCCAGCAATAAAAATTTTAATGCAATCATGAAAACGCAATTTAGAAAATCGTTCATTCACTGGAACATGTTCCTTGCAAATCCACTGCGCGCTTCCTAATCATGAGATTTCACGGTCGTATCGAACATCGAAAAAAAAAACGACAAAACCAATCCTTATCTGTAGCTCTCACATAGATAACGAGCTTACATAGATAGCCTACGTAACTCTATGCGTGATACAAACCGCCGGTTTCTCGAATCGGTCAAATCATCTCCCTCCCCGAGCGTCGCCAATGAGAGGGACAGAGACGACAAACACGCAGTGCCTAATTCCCTACGCGCAGGACGATCGATTTCACTTCAGCTTTACGACTTATCGTTACAGAAAAACTTTAGTAAACATCGAACAATAAGCGTGTAACACTATTGACAAGATAAGCGAACCTATAGCTGCGCTATTTCACCTAAAGGAACATTTAAAGAAAAAAATGCGTGGCTAGGCTTTAGCAGGGCTGAAAAAAAAAATCTCTTTACCTACGATTTCCCTAACCTCTCGACCAAGCCGGTTACCCAAATTATCGTACATCTGCCTTAGCCAACAGAAAAAGTGCAAATATCTCGACCGCGTCGTGAGTTTCGCTGACGAAAAACCGCCGAGCCAAATAATAACGAATGAAAATAAGAGAGGTAATAAAAAAAACGCCGGAAAAACGTCGATGCGTCTGCGAGATACAGAAAGAGGCGCCTAACCCACGCGCGCACCGAAGAGACGCTGAGAGAGCGACGCGCGTCGAATAGAGACGCGTTATTACAGCGAGAGCGAGCGAGACAGTGAAAACTAACCCCCAAAAGCGTCGACGTTTCGATTCACCGTGCGAGCTACTGACTCTCAACTCTCTGCACGAGGCGCAAACCGATTTTCCGAAAATATCGCGGCTTTTTAAGATCCCGCGAATAAATAATACGAAATAATAGGTCATTGGATTATTAGAGATTTGGGATTTTACTCACTTTGATTGTTCGGACAACAGCTTCAACGCACAATTCGTGAATACCGGATCAATTCCTCACTCGTCACAAAAACACCAACTTTCGGCAGGAATCACACGGTGCACAATGGCGAAGCGCGAGTGCGTTGCAGCCGCCTCGTACAGAGTCGCAATGCTGACGCCGCAATGCTTCTCCTGCCGCCATCTTGCGGGAAAAAACTGGAAACCGCGAGACCAACGATGCGCACTCGTTGGCGGATATCGACGAATCCGCAAGCGGCGTTGAATCGCGAGGGAAACGCGCTTACCGGCTTTCGCTCGTCGGCCATGTTTGTTTTGATCACTTTTTAAGTGTCCAACGTTACTTGCTATTCGATCTGTCACCGATTGATACGCGTTTTTGTCGTTACGAAAAGATGCAATGCTGAACTTCGCAAATTGCTTTCCTATCATTTTTGGCTTTTTTTTTTACTAAGCTCTATGGGAAAGTATGTTAACCGATTTTTGAGGGAGCGTGTTAATCGATTTTGGCTTCCTCATTGTAAAAAAGTTGAAAAGTTAAAAATAAACAATGAAGACCTGTTTTTTTTTTTTAAATAAACCGAAAGTTAGTAATGACCGTAAAAACAACGACCCTAAAAAATGTTATGTGGTCGATTAAATATTATAACGAAACTATGTACTAATAATCGCTAAATAGTACCAATTTCATGTATGAAATTCGAGTTCGTTATCTCATGTTTTGTCGAAAGTTAGGCCAAAAACGTGAACTTTTAAAAAATTTCAAATCTCCATAAAATCTAAACCACATCTCCGATTTCGTCAAACTCAATATTAAACAACTTTAATAGTACGCCTGCAAAAATGAACAATTATTTAGCAAAATATCGCAAAAAAAAATTTTTTAAACCATCAAATTGAAATTCCTGCGAACGTTTTGAAAAAAAAATGTTGCATCAGTCAAAGATGAACTGCTGCTCTACATAGGTGCCAAATTCTAGCTTAATCGGTACAACGATTCTCGAGTTATAGGAGATTAAAATTTTGATGCCCTGCAAACGCGCGCGTGCATTGTTGTAAGCATTGTTTTCTGCCCCTTGAATTGTAATTCAAGGGGCGGAACGCCCCCAAAAAACTGCTTTAAAAATGATTTGTTGATCGTCACTGCTTCAATAAATTTTGAAGTAAATCTTTATCTTTAAAACTGTATTGAGATGATATTTCTAAAATCGCAATGATTTAAAAAGTTACAGTTAAATCGGAGTGGGAAGGTACCAACTCTTGTTAGTAATTGGCGCAATCACCCATATACACTCAAATTTCTCTAATCAAAATTGAAATTAAAACAATTCATGTTGTAAACTGATTTTTTCAGATTTCTACACCGAAAAAAAGAATAAGTAATACCAACCGAATCTGCAGTTACGGGTGGCGGAAAAAATATTTGTTTTGAAAGCGTAGCGAAAGAAATCTTTGGTTGATTGAAAGGAATATATCTTCCAATCAACCAAATATTTTTTTCGCCACCCGTAACCACAGATTCGGTTGCTATTACCAATTCTTTTCGGGGTGTATAGAATATTATAAAAACTTATTTTTATTAGATAATTAAAAATATTACTTTTGCACAGCTTTAGTTAACTAGTCATCCGTTGGTACAAAGCTTGGAATATTAATTTCGTGGGCATTGAATACATGCTTATTCACATATTTTCGGGGATTCCAGCGAAATATTTTTCTGAATCTCTTCAATCCTCTCTGAAAAAAGACACGGATCATCGAAATCGAAATATCGAAGACTAAAATCACCTTTCTAGCATTTTTATTGGTCATCGACAGCTTTGATTTAAGGCCAACTTCAGACTCTTATAATCGCTGCAAATCACGCCTGGCGCGCTCTTTAAATTAATGTTTTTTCGCAGTTGTAAGATAGAATACTTTTTTTTCGAAAATAGATTTCCACCTCTTTTTTATTCATTTTCTTCGTAAAAATAGACATGGCATTTTACGTGAAAAAGAGACAAATAAAAGGAAAAAAGTGCGTGCGAAACGAGCACTTTGTTGCTAGTACAAAAAGAATAAAACTGCGTGACTAAGGATGCGCACTTGTTGACCGATAATGAAGAATCTACAAACTGCTTTGGATCGCGAACAAAACGCACTTACCGACAGTCACTGGCGCAGCCATGTTTGTTTTGATCGTGATTCAAGTGTCCAACGTGTTATCATAAACAAGCTGTCACGCATCGATAAATACGCTTTCCATTAATAATTGTACACTTAAAATGGTGAAAACGCGAAGTAGTATAGCAAAAACGGAGGCTGATGGAACGGATACGACGTCGAAAGGTAAATTACCCTATATTCAGCAAGTTTTCTTGTTACTTATCGATAAACTTTACGCACTTTACACTAGACAAATCAGCGCATTTTAGTAGTGCTGCACTTACCACTTTACTGCCCATTGTTTCAATTTGTGAAACAATTTGTTGGTGTACAAAAAGCTGCAGTTTTTTTAACTGTCAGCCTAATACGAACTATTTACGAGCAATTTCGTACCAAGTAATAACCGTAGTAAATCAACAACAATTACTGATGTTGCTATCTGCATAGGAAAAGCTTTATTTCCATAAAAATTTTATTTTAACATTTTTCATGTCAAAGCCTTTAAAAATGTTCGAAAATGAGGTTAAAAATGAGCAAATTTGCGTGCGCATATTTTAATAAAATTGCGACAAAAAATTAATTTCTGTATTTATAGGGAACGAAATATAATTCTGAATTTGTGTTTTAGTAAATGTTTCGTACTAGACTGTACGCAAAAATTAAGGTATTCGTTTCGCTATTTAACGATTGCGATGTACTAAAAAAGATGCAAAGTAGAATCTCGCACATGACTTTCTTAATTAAAAAGTGTAAGAAAATGAGTAGGCAATGTTTAAGGTTCTACCAAAGAATATGGATGTACATAGAAGTGCCGATCCTATAGCTCCTGCTGAAGCTGCGCAGAAACTGAAGTACCGCGTGCTTTTGTCGTCTTTGGTGCGCACTCCATTTTCTGCGCAGCTTCAAGCGAATCATGAGACTTCTTGTATGTAATGTACATTAGAGCGGAACAAATTTTTTTTTTTTTTTTTTTTTTTTTTTTTTTTCGAGCTTGCACCCCATAAGACCGTCATTTATATCATTCTATTGACAATGGTAGAAGGAAAATATCGTGCGATCTTATTTAGATTTCGCGCAATGTGTTTTGCTATTTTCCATTTGATTAACGCACGTAAGCCGTGGTTGTCTCGAGTTTTCAGGGGATTACCAATTTTCGTACAAAATAGACAGGTATAAAAATACTGACATCAAATAGCTTCTTCAATTATTTTTTATTCGGTGTATCATAGAGCATTTACCGCCACATACTCTCGAAGATATTCAGCTTTGACCACAATAAATGCGTATAATTTGTATTGTTTTGCGAATAACTCGGGCACAGTGGATCTTACGACCATAATTATTACTATCAAACTTGAAGAGAATACGTTCACCTCCGAAACTACATAAGAATCATTTACGTAAGATCAAACTTGATGGAATTATGATTTATTAAAATCTAACTTCAAAATATAACTCGGCGCATAATGATTATTTTTCGCTATAGAATACGTTTTTGGTTATTTTAATTAAATAAACTAGTTGCATATACCTGTAATAGTCAATTGATTAATCAGGTATTTAAACTTTTATCAGGTTTTAAAACTTAAAAATGATGCGAAATACATTGTATTTCGTTTATATTCGTCACGCATCATTTTTAAGTTTTGTTCAAGTTTATATAGGATCCTCATCCATTTAAAAAAACCCCTGATTAACCAATTGACTATTACGGGTATATGCAACTAATTTGTTCATATATCTGTTCAGGTATGTTCAGTTCAACTCACCAAATATCATGGAGATCGGAGTATTAGATTTGTAACTATAGGTATTTCTTTGCGGTAAACACCGCTCAAAATACCTTTGCGGTAGGCACGATTACTAAAAAAAACTATTAATTTGATCCAAACCAGATTAATACCACTTAATTATTAAAATAATAGCTAGAGCCTGGATGAAGGATTTCAAAATGTGTTTTAAAAAAATTGTTACAGAAAAACATTACAAACATTTTTGAAATTAAAATTTTTACAAATACTTTTGTCTAGGCCCGAGCAAATGCAATGTACTAATGCAATCTTTTTGAATTCTGATTTTCGGGTGAACCGTCCTCAAGTTATCATGCTCACCGCAACTGAAGCTCAAAAAAAGGTGCTACTGGAATACAGCTGTAGTTCTGCTATGTAGAGAAATTGTACAAATACATTAACATGCGTAACCGACAGCAGTGGGCGCGCGGTCGGTGTGTAGCTTTGGCCGACAAAAGGCTCGCGTTATCCCACAACGACTTCGCAACCAGCAAAGATCGTTTTCGTGACTCAACTGCGATCCCAAAATGCGATTCCCTTGATTTTCACAGATTGAATTTCAATAAATACTGGTGGCTCAATATTAATTGTCAACACCTCCAAGTATTATCAGAAAGAAAATCGGTTGCTGATGAGCAAAACCGCGCCAGACAGCGTCATCGACCACATATTACTTAACTATTTTTATATATAGCGTTAGACATCTGTCCATGTTGTAAATATGTAAATATGTATATAATCCCTTGTTTAATATTAGCTTAGTCCCTAGTTTTTAAGTACTATCTGGATTCGAGAAAGGCAAACAGGTTTTTTTTTTCACGTCCGCGCCGTTTTTCCTGTTTTTTTTTCATAAGTGTTACCAGAGCACAATATTGTCAACAGACATAATTAGCTGTTTTTACATCCTTGATATATTTTTATAAAAAAATTCTATATGCGAAAGTGTGTCCTTGAGAGCTGCACTGAGCAGCCATGGAGATAACTAAGCTACCGTATGGCTTTTGTTAACGTGTTTATTGTAGCCGCGAACCATAAATGTAAAATGTTATCACAATAAACCTTTTTAAAAAAAAAAAAAAAAAAAAAAAAGTGTGTAGCTTTGGCGGTCCTCAGAGTTAAGCAGCATTGTTTGCGGCCATAACTTGGATGGGTGACCGCTTAACCGCACACTGGTTTGCGCGTAAATTGTTGAGCGGGAAGAAGTTTTTCTGAGTTTCTAATGTATTGTAATACAGTAGATATTCTGTAAAATAAAGCTGCTTGTATCAGCCAGGTTTTCCGCAGTTTCCGTGAGTCTTCGTGCAAAAGCGATACATCAGTGCATTAGTAAGAGTGGCTGCGGACAAAACTCTAGAAAGGTCTCGAGAAATGAAATGGGAAATAAAGGGAAGGGGATAGGAAAAGCCATTTGGCTTACTAGAGAATTAACCAATAAAAAAAAAAATTTAACAAAAATATTACATGACCGCAGAAAGTATTTGAAAAAGAGTTACAACAGTATAGTAAAAATAATAAATTTGTCGACAGGACTACAGTCTCTCTCAATGCGCACGAAACTCGACAATACCATAAAACGATTCGATAAGGAATTCAAACTTTGCAAGACTTCCCTTGTGCAAAATTGGAAGCTTCAAGTCATCGTAGAAAATCGTGTACGTTGGGCGATCATGGACCGGGAGCGCACCATCCAACGTCTCGAAAAGCTCTTCGAAGAAAAACACTTGCAATTGGAACAATTGTTCAGAATGCGTGATTCTGTGTGGATAAATCTATATGATTCGTTGATGGAACCGATTCCTGATCTTGAAGGAATTCTAGATCTGCTGGAAGAGATCGCGGATCTCACGACAAAGATCGATCAAATACTGTTGTTCGAAGCCGAAATAGAGCGAAATATAAGAAGGGTCAAAACGAAATTTACAATCGTCGAGATGTACCTGCAAATGGACAAAGTTAGTTGACCATTCTAGTATCCAGGGTTCGGCATATATCATTACTTTTTATATATTTTTAACTGAAATTACCAATTACTTTTGTAAATTATCAATTTAAATTCATAATTTTTTAATTACTCCATCAAATGGTAATCACACTCGAAAACCAGCCAATAATCGATTAATCGTTAATCGAAATTGGAACATACTTGATTAATCGGATAATTAGTGATCAGTACGGAAAACTAATTGATTACCGAATTAATCGTTAATCAGAGCTCGACATTATTCGCTTAATCAATAAATTATCAATCATGCTAAGGAATCGATTTTCAAAAAAATTGTCAATAATTACTAAAAAGGCTTCATTTAATTAATTACTAAAGGCCTTATTGAGTTGACCGTCAAGCAGAAGTAAAAATTATTCGATTATCCAGAGACGGAGATCAAGTAATCGAGCGATATTCCATTCTGATTAACGTTAATTCTTGACTTTGATTGATTATTGATTGGGCAATCAATGAGAATTTACTCATTGCCTGAACAATTTATTTATAAGAAAGTTCAATTACCGATTCGTCAAGTAATCGGTAATTGATTACTCAGATTATTGATTAGTAATGTAATTCGAATATTTCTTTCCCAAATACATAATTGATAGAGTAATGTGATAATATTAATTTATAATTACAATTTTACCGATTCCTGCTAGTATCAAGGATTTATCAAAACTTTAGTCTGAACAGAAATATAATGGAATTAACTGTTTGCCAAAACAAAAATTGGAAAATCAATGTCATTGATACGATAAACTTTTATTTTTACCAATAATAATGCAAAAAAAATTAACTCAAGACTTTGCATATAAATTCTACTGATAGCAAACCGTATTCGTATTAACTTTCTTACTTTATTGGTATTTATATATTTTTTTTTAATCGTCAAATTTTCAACCTTTTTTTCTTTACGGAAATAACGTAATTCGGTAAGGTTCTTATAATTTTTGCGTCTTCCTGTGAGGTTTTTCTAATTTTTGCATTATTCATTCTAATTTGCAGGCCGATCACGAAAATATTCACTCGTGTTTGTCTCAGAAACTTGCGCTTATCGCACGTTCTCGTCACCGCGCAATTGCCCAGCGCAAAGGACTCGATACAACCAAGAATAGGAGGAAAATATGAAAAAAAAACGTTGAAAGCTGAGAAAACTACGGAGACTGATGTTTTTATATTTTTTAATGTGTAGTGTTTGAATAATAATGTTGGATAAGAGTTATCTAAATGTGTACATTGTAAAGAAGCAACAGAGTGTAAAAAATTGTCGCAATAAATGTACGCTATTTCATTATAACTTAAATTAATCATTTACTTACTTTCACTCATTTAGTACACTGAAAAAATGTACACTATACACAATTTTGCCATATAAATAATTATAGAAGCCTATTTTTCAAGCTAGTTTTCCTGAAACACCAATAAGTCGTTGTCCTTTAAATATTTGGAAAAATCTTTTTATCTTTTGACAAAATCTATAGATGATTGTTCAAAAACATTACGTGCCCAGAGAATTAAACGATGAATTTGAGTAAAACAGAATTATGGAGGCTATGATGCTGGCAATAAAAATTATATTATTAACAAATTTATACGCAAACTCTCATAAGATTTCAACTTGAAAAATAAAAGACTTTATATTGAATTTGAAAGTTATCTTTTTATCCCCATTAGTAACAGATTCTAAGTTTTGAATTTTCTCTATACTTGGCGTCGTTTTCTAAATATTTGTAAACGAATAGCTAAAAACTCGAAAGAATTTTCAATTAGATAAGGAGATTCAATTAATTAGGATAGGAGATAAATGAAAAGCCGTAATGTTTGTTTTGCTATTTTCATTCTTGTATGTTTCGACGTATTTATTACCCTAATAATGCCCGAACCCGGTCAAATGGAAGCAGTATTACCACGATATCCTGTGATTGAATGCGAGAATTCGTCACGTTTGTTTTGATTTTAGTTGATCGAAGTTAAGTGAGTGTTTCGTTGACATTCTGTTTGCCAGTGTAGAATATTATTGGATATTAAATTATGGATAAATCAGGACCCAAAAAATCAAGTGAGGAATTAAGATTGGAAGGTAATTGCAAAATTTAATTTTTATTTGAAGAATATTTATGTCGTACAAAAAACGGATACTATTACGAATCCATCGCTCTTGATACTTGACAGGATCACGAGAGAATCAACAGACAGCCACAACGAAGGAAATTACTCCAGACAATCAAATTCAACAGCAAATAGACGAAGACTTGTTCGTGTGTCAAATGCAGTTCGTTAAAAGAGCAAAGAGTCAAAAAATTCTAAGGAAGTCGATGTGTCTGCTTTTAACTGCTCGAGAAGAAATATTGCTGTACAACAATCATGCTGAGCAAGCACGTCGCAAATTGAAGGAAGCTCGAGAGGCTATTTACTTGATGGACGTCGACGATATAAACTTGGCTGCCGAATTTGAGGAAAACATTCAAGCGGCGATCAAGAGACTCACCAAATTAGAGGAAAAACAAATGAGTGCGGAAGACAAATCGGACTTATCTCAGAGAATTGTCGGAACTGAGGAAATTGTGAAATTGATGCAAGTCAGTTAATGTCCTTTTATTTTTCACAAGATTATTGATGGAATTCTTTATTTCTTTTCACGTAAAATTATATCGAATTAATTTGAAAAAAAAAAAGACATTTGATTTGCTGTTATGAATAATTAGAAAATCATAACGAAAATCATAGATCTTATTTCTATAGCCAGTTGAAATATGTTTCCAATTATTATTGAAATGGAGACTCACTTCAACGAAATAAATTGACTATCCGTTTGTGATTATTCTGATGCATGTATTAAATTATAAATCATGTAACGAAATCATAAATCATAAGTTATTAGCAGTTTAACGCGATTCTTTCTATATAAGTTACATTAATTTTGATGGCCATAACTTAGTAAAGTTAATTTTGCAGAATCACAACGACATGGTCTACGAGAATTTAGAGAAAGAGATTGTAAAAATCATGCAATTTCGTCAGGATGCAACGGTAAGACGCAATCAACCACTGGCAACGGAAAAAAAGGACAACGACAATAATTGGGAGTCGGCGAATAACCCTGACGATTGAACCAGGATTCATTTTATTTTATTTACAACTTCTAGAGAAAAACAGACTTTACATCACCACGTACAAAAATAGAAACTTAATTGTCTACACAATTAACCCACTATTTTACAATTATATAAAAAAATTTTAAATCGCGAACCAAATTGTGATGATGTTTGTGTTGTTTGTTTCACTTAAAGTGTTCGTTGTTTCACGAATGTTGTTATGATTGTCAAATTTATTGTGTTTGTTATGGCCTTCGAACGAAAATTTTTAAAATTAATCGATGAAACGTTTGGCGAAATTGTAAAAAAATTTTATACGTTTTAATGTAATTTGAATGTCGAAATTATGAAAAAATATATATTTATCCGGTTTCAATATGATGATTTGTATTCGTAAATTTCGGCAGGATTTTGTTTTACGATATTATAGACTTGTATATTTAGCTCGTGATTAATAAAGCTCTCTATATCAATTTACACTAATTGCTGATGTACATTTTAGTCCCGCCATTACACAGTAGAACGAAAATTTTCAAAGCGACTCGAGAGACTGTAATTCTCGAGCGCACTCGTAACGCAACATAATCATTATGCCACTCATAACTCTTGGAAAAATATTTTCCCAACTCTTTTTATCGCACTAGTCTTGCAATAGCATATAACGACACGAGTGCAATAAAACTTTTCCTAACGCTATTAGTTATTATTAGTTATTAGTATTTTATAGAGGTCCTGGGATACTAAATTCCCTGAGGGCCAAGGCAAAAAAGAATACTAACACAAGAAGAAAAGAACAGGTAAATACAAAAAATAATATAA
Organism: Tromatobia lineatoria; assembly: GCA_949699805.1. Taxonomy (NCBI): domain Eukaryota; kingdom Metazoa; phylum Arthropoda; class Insecta; order Hymenoptera; family Ichneumonidae; genus Tromatobia; species Tromatobia lineatoria. The sequence goes on along the minus strand of OX453039.1, from coordinate 14,255,037 downwards.
AACTAAATGGGGCGAAACATGAGAGTAGATGAGAAGTGAGTATAAAAACCAAACGAAAATAATTAAAGAACGTTGTGGGTTAAGAAAACGTTTATCGCACGAGTATTGTACGAAATTTTATTCCACAAGGTGTAAAAATGAGGATGTATGCGCGCGAAGCGTACGTAAAATCGCGTTTCTTGCACCGAGTAAAATAAAGAAATTTTTTCCTGAGTAGAAGAAATATAGATATCAGAATCAACGCCGCTGCCAGTACATACAATTCTTTATCAGCATCTGTTAAGTGCTGAAAGAAATATGAAAAAAAAATTTGTGAAGGGCTTAATAAATCATTCATAATCATCAGCAACATCCGAAAACAAAGAAGACGCACATCGTGCTAATATCGTTATTCTGCTATCATTGATAAGTGAATAAGTGCGAAGTTACTTATCGAAATTGATAGAGGACACTGTTAATAATATTTAAAAAAATAATATATGTATTAGAGTCTTTTTTACAGATACGGTATATTAAAATTTACTTGATATACAGATATGTTGTAAAATTCTCATACACATATCATAGAACACAAGAATTATACTATAATAAAAACTTGTATTAAGTATACTGTAAATGAGGCATTCTTCATCAGTTAGACCACTTTTTTTCTTTTAAACTTCCAGATATTTTTTCAAATTTTTCACTTTGTTGTACTACTTGTGATGGGTGTCTGTGATTTTTTTTAGATATTTAAAAGACGCCGCTCACAAGTTACGTTTTAAAAAATATTATCATAGCCTAGAAAATATTGGTCTCTCTGAAAATTCTTACGATCATGAACTTCTTCATTTTCCACCTTTTTTCGAGTGATGTTAAAGTGATAATTTTTCCACCGAAAGAAAGTCAAGTTTTCGCTAAAAAGAGCAATAAATAATTTTTCCAACAAAAAGACGCCTCAGATTTTGGATTCAATTTTACAGGATGTTTCGTATAGTATAAAGATTGTAAAAAAAAATCCACAGTGGCACTTCCGATTATTAGGCAACAAAATATTTATTAATTTCATTATTTTTATTTTTCACCGCCTGAGAATTGGAGGTGCCTAATGATCCTAGGAATTTTCGGAGAAATCAATATTGTCTCCGATATAGTGATATTTAAAACATAACGTAAACCTTTTTTTAAAACGTTTTGAAAATGTTGAGAAAACATGGATTTTCGTTTGCAAGACGCACTGATACACCGTCAGAAATTTCGTGGTCCAATGCTAAACGTCTATAGGTCTATCTCTCTCAGATATAGCGCTGTCTCTCTAGCACTAGTTTTCTTCTAAGGGATGCGGAAGTAGATTTTATTACCGACTTTGGTCGGTAAAAACGCGCCTCTTCGTATTTACCAGTATTCTCAGTTAATACGCTACACACATGCTTCAAATTTTACACGATGGTAATGTCAGTGTATACGAATGGACGTATATTCGAATATTGGATGATAACCGACAATAAATGGAAAAAACGTATATTTTCTGAACATTCCAAAATCAAAATGGCCGCCAGGGTTTGACAGCATCACCTGTTTGGTAAGATATAAAAGATTCTGGAACTTACATACCTTAAACTCGAATGTACGTTCATTCTTTAGCGTTTTTTGCATAATTCATGATCGCGTCGAAACAACAATTGCACAAAAGGAATCCACACAAACTTGTAACTACGTTTACGCAGTCTGCCCGTTTGGAAGGGTTTTTGTCCGATTGAACCGCGTAAGCGTAGTTACAGGTTTGTGTGTATGGCTTTTATCATTCCTGTCATTCCTGAAACTGTTTATATCGTATGAAAGAGTTGATGTTGACAATTCGAGCGGCCATATTGCTTTTTTGTAGGTTTACAATGTTACGATTTTCTTCATTTTCCAAGCGTTTTTACCTAAAGTTCTAGCGGATGCAAATATGCCTATCCTGATATTATAACCCTGTGCAATTTGAGACAATAATAGCGTAGTTTGTAAACTACGAAACCGTACTTTTTTTATCGACCACAGTCGGTAAGAAAATCCAGTCCTGCATCCCTTTAAGGAGAAGAAAAGATTGCTTAAAACGCCAAAAGGACGTCATTGTCAATTTCGGTAGCGATTAAGCATCAAAAGTACCTCATTTTTATCTGTATATCGACCACTACTTCGAATATTAAATGAAAATAATTAATTCCTATGATAAAAATGATGAACTCCCGATTTGATGCAATACTAAAGACTCTGAAGGCTCAAGGCAGTTTTCAAGGTAAGTTTCACAATTACATTTTGTCAAATTCTATTTTCGAAATAAAATATACGATGAGGGAAGTGTATAAACAAAAATCCTAGAAAAAAATACTCATGACTAAATATCCCAAGAAACAAGTAATGAAAATATTCTTTTCTTAAAGAACCTTGAAGGGCTCATAGAATAAACTGACAGATAACCTAATAATATAGGAAATCATAAAGAACCTAAAACTGATGGATAATCGTAATTCTTCGTGTAAAAAAATCTCCTTAGAAACAATTATTTTCCAGATGATTATGTTTTTTTAATGTTTGTAGGACATTTTCAATTGGAATATTTTATTGCTGAGACATTAAGCCGATATTTCGTTGTTGGAAATTTAATGAAAATGAATCCATTCATAAATAAATTCATGTCTGGTTAAGTTATACATGTAAATATCAATTTTAAATACCGAATTGAACAAAATAAATTGACAATTAAATTTTTGACTCTCATGGTGCATCTATCGAACTATAAGACATTGAACAGGCAAGAAAATTAGGCTATTATCTTTGTCGGTGGACGAAAAATCGTTTTTTTAACACATCGACATTTTTTATGCTTTACGTTTTTCTGAAATCGAAAAGTGCTTCAGGAAATGCAGTGACCGAAGCATCAAAACTGTTGGAGATAAATTACACGATGAGGCAAATCGATCAGGAAATGGAACGTTGTAAATCGACAATAATAGAGAGTTTGAAAGGCCATGAAGCCGCAGCTCAGACGTTGACTCGCTTGGAGGACGAACGTGAAAAGATAAAAATTTCCCACGAAAAGTTGAACGATTATACAGATAATGCTCGAACGAAAATGGCAAACATTGAGAAAACGCAAACTGATTTTCTGTTGCTTCTGAACGACGACAAAGACGATCAAGAATTCGACCTACAAAACGAAGGTCAGCTTCGCGAAGCGTTGCAGGAAATAAATGACGAACGACTGGAAGTCCTCAATGACCTTGGGACTGTGGGACAAAGCATAAAATCACTTGAAATGGAACTCAAGGATATTACGACTTCCATAAGGCTTCAAAAAGTAAAGAGCAATTGTTTCAAGTTTTTTTCCTACTGGTCTGCAATAACCACATTTGGTGCCTGAAACAAGGTCTTTTCATTACTCTCTTGGGATGAAAACGGTTCAATCTGTACGTCGGGAGTAATGAAAGTAATGTAAATTTTACTGTGTAATTGTTTTTTGAGTGAAATCCGGAAAAATAGCGTTTTCTTCATGCTCGGGAGCTCTTTTTGACCTCGGGTGATTTTTTAACAAAACTCACCCTCGAAAAAAATCACGCTCTTGACCTTCCATGTAACAAATTATACTATTCAAGTCACAACTTGGTAAACTAATTGTTTTTCTCCGAATTCACTAGAATAACCTCATTACGCACGTAATAAGGTTAACGAGGGCACAAATTGGTTCATTTTTATTTCCGCACTACTGAAATAATAAATAAACCGTATTGCAGAAGCGTACTCGGCATTTGATGAAAAAATTAGTAATTCTTGCTACTTCGTTGAAAAAACGAAATGTGTTTTTTGTGTAACGTAATCGGATTAAAATTTTCATATATTACACACTCGTCAAAATGCCGCATTTCCCTCCCTTGAAGCATATAATACTTTATACCACAGTGTGCGTGAAGTGCCTACACTTCGCTTCGCTTGCGTGCGTGAAACAGGCACTTCTCGCACTAGTGGCATAAAATTGTATACGATACTCGTGCGAGAAACTTTTTCTGATCTCGTGTGATTACAACACTCGCCTTCAGCTCGTGCTGCAGACTCACACTCGTCACGAAAAAGTTTCATCACACTAGTATCGTAATGTACTATTATGCAACTCCGTACGTTAAGTGTCTACTTCTTAAATAAAATTGTATACGAAACTTGTGCGAGACACTTTTTTCAACTCGCTTGATTGCAACACTGGTCACAAAAAGGTTTATCGCACTCGTATCGTAATATACTAATTTACGTCTCAATTTGTTAACTCATTTGTTTTCCTCTGAATTCGATAAAATAACCTCATTATGTGGATATAACGAGATCGCAAATTGGCTTATTTAAGATTCTGATCTGCTGGAGTAATAAACAAAACGTATTGCACATACGTACTCGACGTTTGTAAAACAATTAGTCATTCTTGCTACTTCGTTGCAAGAACGAAATGTGCTTTTTTAGCGTAATTGGATAAAAATTATCGCATGTTCCGCACTCGGCAAAATTACGTACTTTCGTCCCTTACAGCATAAAATCCTATTTACATCGGAATTTGGTGAAACGATATTTTATAAATCGATCGATGTAAATGTTTCATCGTAGATCGAGAACGATGCTCTTCACGCCAGTTTGGAACACAACCGGACGAATATAATTAATGGTTACCAGAAATTGATCGCCAGATACAACGACCTCTTGAAATTGAAGAAACGAAACGATGACAAAAGCGCCATCAAAATCGAAAAAAAGTGACTTTCCGTGACTGAAAATTCGTTTTCGTACGATCATTCATACATAAACCTTGTAATATTACATTCCTCATGTAAATAGACAATAAAAATTCGAAACAATTTCACGTTTTGGTGTTTACTTTGAAGAAATTTGTAATGTACCTGTTTTAAACTGATAACAATTGTAACCATCCATCAACACGTATAACGAACAAATTAAACCAAGCATCACAGTCAAGTTTCCAGGGATCACCATTGATAGTAAATTTAACTTCACCAGTCACACAATAATTTTTTGTTAATCAGTGCAAGAGGATCACATTTCTGCAAACTTTCTTCCCAAAACAAGCGAATCACCGTAAAACATGCTACCAAAATATATAAATGTATTTGCCGTCTCATTTTAGATTATGGTCACCAACTTTAACCAACTCTATTAAACAAAATACTGAAAATGCAGAAATTATCTTACTTCGCCTCCCAAAACCTCGTGACCCTAATAATCCACCTCACAACCCTTTAAACCAGCCGCTGTACGACACAACAAAAATAGAGAAAATCACTTATTTTATGCACATTGCTTTCCCCAAACAGCGTCTCTGAACATAAATCTGCCACCAACACTATTTATAAAAAATTTTTTTTATTAAAAAAAATAATTTGTTAGAAAAAAAAATAATTTGTTGGAAAAAAAATAATGTCCAGATAACATTCTAAAAAAGCCTCTCATGGATCAACTATTTTATTGATTTATCATCGCATAAACTACAAATTTCAAATAAAAACGTTATTGACATTTTTCTTTTTTTTTTCTCGACAAAATTTTGTTTACTTTGAACGAATTTTTTTTTTACTTCCGAACTCTGATCGTTCCCAATCTGGCAATTTTTTTATGTTATCAATACGGAGGCGCTGGAATTCTGTAATTTTTTCAGTAAAGAAAAGTGGCCTTTTTTGGTTAAAAAAATTATCTGTATATCTTTTAGAAAAAAAGTAATATTATAGGGTCGCAATATTGTTTGAAAAATTTTATTAAAAAGTTCACATGAAACTACAACTTTCATGTTGAAACAATTTTTTTTATGTCCTTAATTTTTCAAGATATATTGCCTTTAAAGAAATACCCGATTTTCCGTAATATTGGATTCGAGAATCTGTAAAAATTGGGAGAGAGTACCTTCTAGTGGTACTAACATCTGCCCAATTATGGGATTAATCTAACAGTTCTGAAAAAAAAGTGGCTGAATTGACGATGCATTTTCATTTCAAGCCGTGGCTGTGGAAGTACTTACATATTAAGAAATCGCGCTGCTGCTTAAATTAATTTTTAAAACCGTCAACTGAATCACGATACTGTGTAGAAATTGAGGAAGGGGGGGAGGGTCGCTATTGGGACCGCGGCGAGAGTCAGCTATTGATAATAATCGTATTAAAAATTTGAAAAAATTCATCTAGATGCCTCATCTTATTCTTTATATCATATTCTGGACTGGAAAAATAACATCGATTTTTAAACACTGTCGATTTTTTAGAATAGCCAAAATAAAATTGTACAAAAAATCTACCATGCGTGATTGGTGAGAATAGTATGCAAAGCACCAAAAAAAAATTAGTTGGTTAGAATATTAAATATTATAGAAGGATTTTTTTCTTCGTAAGGTGCGATTAAATTGATACAAATTAAGTCTTATAGTATTAATAGTTTTGAACGATATAACCAGAGATATGATTTTTTTAAAGTTTATTATAGTGACCTAGAGTTTCGTTAGAAACCCTATATACTAACAATAGAAATAAAACTTACAAAATAATCAGAATTCACCCCCTCCGTAAACCCCTCTTTTCGTTGTCAATCGTGTTCTCGCCGCATTTTCGCTTATTTAGTTAGACGCGTCGCACGTCGACATTTCTAAATAATACTAAATACTTTTGCAAAAAAATCATATCTCTGGAAATATCAATCGAAACTATTAATATTACACAGCCTAATTTGTATCAATTTCACTGCACATTACGACAAAAAATAGTGGCTCTTGAAAATGAAAACAAATTCATCGCCCTCGATTCGAAAAAAAGTATCTTCTTCTACAATTTTCAATATTCTGACGTGCTAATTTTTTTCGTGCGTTGCATATCATTCTCAACAATCAAACGTAGCAGATGTTTATATAATTTTTTTTGCCCGTTCTAAAAAAACGACAATACTCGAAAATCGATCTTCTTCTTTCAAATCAATATCTGTTGTAAAGAGTAAGAAAAAGCATCCAGGTACATTTCTTCAGATTGTTTATACGATTATTTCTAATAGCTAACTCTCGCCGCATTCCCTCCTCCCCACTCCTTAATAGCTCCTCGTAGTAACAAATTTCTCCACCGCGAGCGCTAACCGACAGCGCGTCCCCCACTATACATTTTGGATTCTTTGATTCTATCTCATAGCAAATAGCATCTTTAATAATCCCGCGCGCACTTGGCATGAAAAGGTCACTAATTTTATGTGCGTATTCGTCCAGTGCGCGACGTTTCCTAAGTGGCATAACTGAGATAGAAAACAAACGTCATCGTGTACCGGTGACACGTAGCCATTTTGTTTACAACACAATTCACAGTGTTTGTTGTGCCCGCTTATAATTCTTCCAGTTTACCGTTGTGTTAACTATTGTTTTTATTAACCATGAATAAATCGCAAAACGACGCATCAAAAAAATGTGCAGAGTCTGAAGGTAACTATCCCCTAATATTACGCAATGAAAAATGTACCAGAAAGATAACATGTGACGTTCAACAGGATTTTCTGGACTTGCGCAGTACGTAACCTTGCGATTATTGAACATCGAAAGTCTGTTGGCTTCATACGATAGCCTTCAAAACGGCTTCAATACCGTGCTTATGAGAAGCATTTCCAATTGCGATGTGCTTCACTGCGAAATTAAGTTGGTTACTCGTTGTGAAAAAATGCTACCGTCCATACTCAAAACGGAAACTAAATTGGCTGCGCTTCGCTTTAACGTCGCCGAATTGGAGGACCGTGTCGCTTCGATCGATCGACAACGGCCGAATGCTAAGCGCAAACAAAAACGCCGAAATCTTGTAGACATCATCGCCAAGACCCGAAATTTAATAGAGGATTACGAAGAGATCTTAAGCTCTAAGGCAGCAGCAGTCGTGACGGCCAGTGAGAGTCTTAAATCGCTTAGAGTTAGTCGATTACAAACAATATTTTTCTTATTTTAACTTGTTACCAAATCTTATTCGATGCAACTTTCGCGTTCAAAATATTGGGCATGGCAACTAGAGGTAAGTAAGTACGAACGCAATGCTGAAAAAACGTTCGCGAAACTGTGTAAAATTTCAGAGTACTGAGCACCACTGAATGTCAACGCGGACCGAGATGAAGTTAGCGCCGATAAAAATGAAACGAGTCCAAAGTAGCGCCATATTGGCGATGATATAAATGGCGGTAATTCAAATGACATGAAAACGATTGAGATTTAACAGGAATTCTTCATTATTATTTCACGATTAAAAATATGCTGGATTTAATTTACTAAATTTACTCAAGTGAAGGATGCAAAGTGGAATCTTGCATATTGCTTTCTCATAACTTTTTACTTTTCACAAAGCTTCTATTAGAAAGCCAGAATTGATAAGCATTGATTTCCATATTTCGAAAAGCCGCCTTTATGAGGAAGTTTATTTATTTTATATTTTGCTTCTTCATAGAGGAAGCTTTTTGAATGATGAAAATTATTGACGAATTAATGTGCAAAGTTCTACTTTGCATCCTTATTTTAAATACATTTGAAATTTGAGTCGATTTGTTGAATTTTACCTGAATTGGAGCCAAACAAAAATTTCTCAAAAATTTAAAAATCTCATAAAAACCAGACCTCTTTACCGATTTTGCCGAAATTCAATACAGAAGATCGCAGCATTTCTTTCAATTTTAATACATAGTTTCAGTCCGATAGCTAGAAATTTTTTCGAGTTGGAATATTGTCGTACTTTTTTAAAAGTTTCAAAATTTTTATAAAAAAACAAGCGCGATATTTATAAAATGTATACCAATTGAAGATTAGCCAGTACTGTATATGTTGTTCAAATTTGAGCTGATTCGATCGATTAGTTTAGAAGTTAGTTATATGAATTTTGATTCTTTCATTAGAGACACATACATACATACATCCAGACAATTTTTCTGAATAATTTTTTTCGATGTTTTGGATCAGACTCATTAAATCTCATTTTGATGATTTTTTACGTGTATGCAATAGTATCCAATAAATAATATTGTTCAAAGAATGAATTTTTAGAAATCACAACGCTATATAACTGATATGTTTGGGTACCGAAAATAAAAAAAGTTTGACCGGGATAATTTTATAAAGAATTGAACGAGCAATAGTGTTATAAAATTTAATGTCTAATATCGATTTTTATCGGATATACGTAAAAAAACCCATCGAAATAACATTTAATGAGTCTGTAACTTATAACCGTTAGCAATACATAAAATTACGATACTAGTGCGAGAAACTTTTCCTGACCTCGTGTGATTACAACACTCGCCTTCGGCTCGTGCTGCAAACTCACACTCGTCGCGAAAAAGTTTCATCGCACTAGTATCGTGATGTATTATTCTGTGTTACTCAAATGGTAAAACTTAAAATACGACCTCGTAAAATAGGAATTATGAGAACCGCTTTTGACAGGATCTTTAGTAAGACGTATTGTACAATATTTTGGGCGTAGAGCACGAAAAAAATATCGATATTTTTTGGCACACCTTAGTATACATATATTATGTAAATGTCGTGTAAAATTTAAGTATTTTTATTTTGAACAGCTGCGTTTAAAAGCTTCGGTCCCCACCAACTTCACTTTGGTCCGCGTAAATAACTTGTCGCTCACTTCACTTCGGTCCTCGCCAACTTGTCGCTCACTCCACTTCGGTCCGCGTCGAAAAAATTTTCCACGATTTGGCGAACAGTTGAGAACCGCATTTCCCATGGTCGTTCGTACTCCTTACCTCTAGTCTCCATGATATTGGGAATCGACAGAGATTGAAAATGGCGGTGGTATAACTCAGTAGGTTTGAAGTTTGTAATTCTTGAGAACGGTCAATATTTTTTTCTGACCATATTGATTCATATTTTAATGGCCAAGTCTTTTGACAATGTGAAGTTTATTTTTAACCATGCAAGAGATTATATTTCCCAAAATATTATGGGTTATTACGACTCGGATAGAGTTACAATTTATCCATCGGATGGGGCGGGGTTAAAGTTCCGAATGTTAAATACACGAAGGCCTAAAATCCCGGAATTTGATATCTCGCCTGAATTTTTGACGAAATGGTTCCTAGTGAACTTCGTCAAAAATGTAGGTGAAATATTAAGTTTCGGAATTTTGCACTTTCGTTCATGTACTATTCGGAACTTTAACCCCGATTCCTTTGCTTTTTGGAGACAAAGTTCCGAATGATAAATACTCGAAGGTCTGAAATTCCGAAATTTAGTATCTCACCTACATTTTCAACGAAATTTGCTAGATAAAATTTCGTCACAAATGTAGTTGAGATATTGATACATTAATACTGATACCCCCCCACCAACTTTGGAATGGCTGCAATAATGATTATTTTTCGACGAAAACTACTGGCGGTAATTCTTTCAAAAAATGAAAGAGCATTACGAAAGGAATGCATTAATTATGTTCTTACGAAAGTAATGCATTAATTATTTCTTCTATGATTGCTACTATTTCTTCCACAATGTTAAAGCGAAACTCACTATTTTTTTTGCTACTCAAATGTTTCCAATCTATTTTATAATCACTACATATTATTATCATGAAATCATAATTACAAAACAAAATGTACTGTAAACTATATCTCATGAATTAACGGGGACTTACAACTCTGATTTCAATAATAAAATACGAAAACGTCGCTCTGCAGAATTTTTTAACAGAGGGTAACTGAGTAGTTTCACATCACCTTAATTGAGATGATGTCACTGCATATCGTCTGAATTTTCCCGAAGTATTATTTTTTGCCACGTTCGGTTTTTGTTTGAATAAAATTTAAGAAGTACTGGTTGCATAGTATTGTAAACCGTTTATTATGTATCGCTAGCAATTTTTTAAAATAACTTCTAAGATCTATGTGCAACTACTTTAATCACGAGTTCCTGAGCGGAAAAAACTTCTATGGTAAAATAGTTTAAGAATTTGCAAAAACTTCGGCATATTATTTTCTGCGATCAAGCGGAGCTTAAACAAAAATTTATTGTGGTTAGGATATTGCTGATATTTTTCACTGACATTAAAAAAAAAATTATTGCAGGAAGACAAGCTCTTTATTGAAACGTTTGCTTTCGAGGTAATTCACTCAATCAAGGATAGACGTCAACGACTAATCGCTGAGAGAACAAGACTCTTAACAATGAAAAACGATATACAGAGGGAGAAGAATCAAGCGAGTGAAATTCGATTTTAACTTCTTTTAACTATAATTACCTGTAATGTATATTCTATCATATTTCTCTATTTATCACGAGCTTTGTAGAACAAATAAAGTTTTTATGATTTGATGTCGATTATAGGATCATTCATCATCATTTGTGTTTCTGTCCGTTGGAACCTATTGTTTAACATGATTCAAAGTTACGATCTTTAATATTTTTTTTTATTTGCGCCCAATCACGAATTTCGGTTATGCACATGTAATAAAACCACCGATTACACCCACGAACTATCCGGACAATTGATCAAATAAATTCGCAAATACAGGCTAGTGTTTAAAAAAAAACCACCCAATTTTCAAGAGTTAGGAAATTGATAAATCATTTTCGTTTGGTAAAAAAAATTGGTTGGCGAACGATTGGATGAATTTGTTTTTTTTTTTCAACAATTTGTTGACAATTTTGAGATTATTATTATGTAAAATTTATCTTTTCAGCACCTTCAACGGTTAAATTTACTTTCATATTTTTATCCCATTGGGAGTGTTTGAAATTCTTTCTAAATCTCATGTGTGACCGAGCTGTGCCGCTAGAACTACCTTAAGGTAGTCCTTGCGACCGATACTGGCCAATTGACACAGTGTTCCGAAATTTCTGTAAATGCTAACATTTTATATATCTACACATTCAATTAATCACAGTAAGAAAAAAACCTATTTGTAGATGCTTCGTAAACTTAAAAAACATAAATTGTATTAACTAAAATATCTCATCAGAGGCTTGTTTGAACATGTAGTAGTATTGTATCATCACCCGGTCAGAGCTAAATTTGGTCGTTTTCCCTCTTCAAAAAATCAGTGGGTAAAATATCTCGCATTTTCGATATAAGTATTGTTTTCGGTTCATTCGTTTTTTGATTGGCTGTCTAGTTGCCTAGGTGCTAACTAACGAGCAGTTTCAGTTGTGTTATTGTATTTTGGCAGTTCACGGGAAGTTCCAAAATATTATTTACTGCTGTTTTTGTAATAATTTATCCGTACAAACGAAGCATCTTTGATGAATCATTTAATACAATTGTGATTTTTGTTGACTTAGTACACATATTTTATGAGGTATGGATATTTTGTAACAATAATTACCTTATTATCATGTCGCGCTATTCAAAAAGCAATGATTTATCCATTAATTACATTTATTTACTGGTGTTTTGTGTAATTATAGAAATAATTTGTTAGACCAAGGTGTTGGGTACGCGCGCGAGGCGCAAGGTTGCTGCTAGTAAAGGTAAATTTGTGATACAAAACAAAACAAAAAGTATATAGATAGAAAATTCAATTTTCGCGCCACGACTACAACCGCCAGGAAAAATCGGGTCGCTGAAACCAAGGTTGTAACGGCGCCGTTTGACACTGGAGGTTATGTTGATTTCTATCATCGTCCGTCACATCCGGTTATCCGTAACTTCTGAGTGGCAATGATGTGTTTGACGTTGGAATTACACCCAAATACTTCGATAACGTCTCTTTTTGATATTTTATACGGAATCGTGACACTCTGAGGAATCCCAGCACATTTGCTGTTGTATAAAAGTTCAGTTTATACATGTTAATTTTCGTTCCGAAGTCCGAAATCGGTTAGTTTCCCATAAGAGCTCGTGCATAAGAATTCTTTTTTTAATATTTATTTTCGTGATAATGTAGTCTATAACCCAGCTTGAAACTTTGCAATCGCATTTCGAAGGAATTCAACTATTATATTTAAAAAATGTCAAGTCTTGAAGTTCAGAAAGGTTAATGCGCAAGGACTACCTTAATCATCTATTGCTTGCCAATAAAATAAAATCTCTTTGGATTGACGAATCAATCGAAAAAATTGTTGTAGCTCGACCAATACTTTCTTTAAAAAAAATCCAACCCTTTTTCCGGGTTTTGAGGTAGATGCAGCTCATAAAAGCTCATAAAAGCAATATGCAGTTTCTCCTTCACTAAAAAAAAATACAATTTCAAAACTTTCAGTTATCAGTTTTGCTCAACACATCGGAACGCGCGCCCGCATGATCGTAAAACTTTGAACGCCTTTTTTACGAACCCCTTTCTTCAAACTAGGAGCTTCGATTACTTATGGCGAGGTAAAACACCCCCCCCCCCCCCCGCCTCGGCCGTTGGGGGGCGGGGGGGGGGGGGGTTATTTCGTAAAAATAAATAGAAGAGAAGTCCTACAACATGCAGCATTGGTACCTATAGGAATGTTGTAAAACTCTTCTTCGACCCCGAAACGTTCAGCACACGTAAAAATAATTGTTTACCGTTTTTATTAGCGATTTAGTACATTTCACCTCACCTTAAGACGCAGTGATATACCACCAGAAATTTCGTCGCCCAATGCTAAACGCTTATGGGTCTGTCTCTCTCTCTCTCTAACATAACTCTGTCTCTCTCGCACTATTTTTTTTTAATTCTTAAAAAAACGGCTAATTTCGCAAGCTGTCTTCTCCCGATCAGTACGACAGATAGAGTCCGTATTTTGAGGCAATACGCGGCAGTGTCGTAGAATTGGGCTAAGCTTCTGGCTACTCATTCGATATAGCAGTTTTTCGGAAGGACTAAACGCAAAATAGTGGGAGAGAGACAGACTATAGGCGTCTAGCATTGGGCGACGAAATTTTAGGCGGTTTATCACTGCCTCTTAAGGCGATGTGATGTACCCTCAGCGCCGGCGATCCCGACCTCAGTCGGCATCAAAGACAGTTCACCTAATTCTTGTAGGTTACCGGAAATTTCGGGACAGAAGGAAACTGTGTTAATGTAGTTAGCGGATGAACGAACAAATCCCTAATTTGCTTTTATCTCGAAAATGCCAGGAAAAAGGTTTTCAAAAATGGCTGTACTGCTTGGATACCGTCTGTGGTATATCGATCGTCAACGTCAAATTTCATTACCGCCGGAGTTAATTTAAGACACCGTCGGTATATCCCGTACTTATTTCTTTTTGCAGAGGCTTTTCATAAAATTTAATAATGATATGCACAGCGATGGGCGATATTCGAATAAAATTGTATTCAAAATACTTTTCGGTCTGAATAACTATGAGTAATTGTAAGAACATTGAATGATTAATATATTTTTCTGAAATAACGCGAAATAAATTGAATTAACAATTAAAAATCGTATTATTGGTCCTAGTTACGAATTATTGACAGTTATTTAAATTGAAAATTATTCTGAATACATTTTTATTCGAATATTGCCCATCCCTAAATATGCATAAATTAAGTACGCGTGCAGTTTGACTGGAGCATTTTCGAAAATTTCAAGCGAAACCACAACAATGGTCGACTGCAATACCTATCATACGGTTTAGCTCTTGGATAATGGTGGCAATTAATTAACTGGCCTTTACTATTCTTTTATTCAATATTTTATCAGCCAGAAAATCCAAAATTAGAAGCCTCCAAATTTTGGAATTCGCATGACAAACTCTATTGAGTTTATCTTTATGCGCTTATACTAAACATCAAATAAAAATTGATATGAATTGAGCGCCTTTCCACGGCTTTAACAATTTGTATTGAAAATAATAGTTCATTATCGAATTGACTCAAGTTGAGTCGGTAATGCAGTTGTTACTTTTAACGGGATTGGGGTAATAAAGGAGAAGTTTTTTTTAAATACTGAACATTTATTCTATTTACACATTATGATAATCACAATGATTTTCCATAGTTAAAAGTAAAACAGTTTGAATCAATTATTAGATTTCAGAAACAAATCTTGTTGAAGTCAACGTTGACATTGGCAATTTTTCTGTAGTATGTGAAGAATAAAATTTTGGTGTGAATTACTCTTAAACCCAACGGTTAAATTAGGTAAATCGGGTGTACATCAAATTGACATGTGTTTTTTTTTCGTTATATTCAATTACTGTGAAGACTCACGTTATAAGTAAGTTACGTGGTCAGTTCCAAATTCGAAAGATAGTTTCTCAAAACGTGCTGAAAAAAGTGATGGCCTTTTTTAACCGTAATAAAAGATGAAATCGAAAAACAACACAATCAATAAATTCGCCAACGTAAAATTTACCGAGGATGTTTTTCCGCAAATGATACACTTAAAATTAAGGACATAACAGAGACTAGTCTTTTCGAAAGCCTTAAATTTTGTAATGTCGCATTTTTTAAAAAAATTTAAAAGGGGATATTAAATAGAAACCACATCTATCGTCATATATCGTAAAACTTCGATTGAGATTCTTAAAATACGTTTTTGGCTACCATTTAAGTCTACGAGAGAAATTTTAATTGTAATTAACCGATTCATTGGAAAAGAAACATGTGTTTGCTTTGTATATGAGCTTCATGGAAGCTAAGTTCAAAATAATATATCTATTATGGAGTGGAACGGAAATCCGCCGTTTTCGAACGAAAATTGTCCTGAGATTTCGTCGTAGATTCCAAATTCACTCGCCATCCGGTGCATCCAACGATTCCGACATTTCTTGCAGCTGTTTTATGGCTTTTTCGGCCCTCGGGATCGCACCTGGCCATACTTTGGACGTCCGATTCACCTGTTCCTCGATGAGCCTAACCGTCGCTCTCTTTTCGGCTATTTGCTTCATTAGGCGAGCATTCTCGGTCTCCATCTGCTCAACTTGCTTCTCCAGCTTTTCACTCTCCTCAAGAATCTTCTGAGCGTCCGGTTTCTGCAGATGAAGATTAACGTCTCCCGGTGGTCGCCTGAAACAAAGAAATAAGGGAATAAATATATAACATCAAAGAATAGAATAGAATATTCATTTGTCGAGGTGTTACAACATCGGTTACAGAGTGCATAACCAAGTTATCACGAACAACTCAAGAGTAATATATATTTGACAATACTTGTGTTTCTTACTTACTGAAATATTTTTAAAAAAAATTTTACTGCATATTAATATGCAATAAAAAAAAGTTATACACGTGATTATTACAAGCAACCATTGTTTATTATTTTTTCAAATAAGTTGGACCGTTGAGAATTCTTTGAAAATAAGAAATTTGTCCCTATGTTTTAAGTGTTACTATATGAGATATGGTCAAAAGAAAATCTCCGATTTTTCAAAAGATTTGTTCGTAAAGGCAAGAACATTTTTTATTTTTTTTACCTTAACATTACTTACATTCTTGCGTCAATTACAAATTGTTCAATTAATTTATGAAAATAACAAAATTGTTTTCTATGCAAAAACTAAACATTTTTTATGTTTAAATTGAAAATATTTCTCCATTCTTGCATTTTCATCCATACTTCAACTCAAGAAATTCTCGAGCACTTAAGTTGCATTTTATATAGATTCTGGATAAAAATTATGCAAATGATTGTCTATCAGTTAGGAAAAGTGTTGTAAAGAAAATCGATAGAAAACTTAATGCATTTTTTGTGATTTGAAATTCCTTGTTTCGTGTTAAAATGGAACTTCACTAGAAATATATAACTAAAACGTGCAACATCTCAACAATTTCTTAAATTGTTTTTTTTTTCAACGCCTTTAAAAAAATCCTTAAAAAATGTATTTCATTAACCAAAGAATAAAAAAAAACGAAACTTTCTTTACATTTAGTTGGAACAATTTAAATTTATTCAACTAGTGCTGGCAAAATGATTATGCAACCTAATTGGACATTTACTTTTTTTGTTGCGATCTAATTCTAATCAAATCACACTTTTATAGGGAAAGTGCGTGTTAAACGCCTGTAAAAATGTTTGAAATAACTCATTGCTCTTGTTCAATAAATGTTGGTTATTTACCAAGCAATTTCATCCGGTCGATTTGATGCTTCATCCACTAATTTGGCAACTTTAGCAAGACCGCTTGTGAGGCTTCCTTCTGCCAATATATCGTCCAAATCGGCACACATGCTGTCATAAAGTTGCTTCTCCATGGCCTGGTGAAGTTTCTTTGCTACCGAGGGATTCGATTTCAATATCGTTAAAGTTTTGATAAACTCCTCTCCGCTGAAACGAGAAAGAACAAAAACAATCATTCTGATTAATTGCAATAAAAAGGTCGTGTGCATAAGCATAGAAGAGGAAGTTGTGTGTGAGGTGAACGCATTGCAGACGGTTTGCAGGTTGATTATTTTGTAATCTTATACTCTCGTGAAAGCATTTATCCAGAAGTCTCGGTCAGCACGTGACGATAATAAATGTAGGCGAAGAAAGGCGCTGAAATGCTCACTAATGATTGCAACACTTGCGGTCACGTTAATTATTTTTAATGAAGCATTATTTAAAACATTAGAATGGTTATCAAGTTGCAAAGCTTCGTTACTACGAAAACTCATTGAAGAAGTATGAGGAATTATTTCATAAAAAGTTTACATATTTAAACAGTGATAGTGATTTTCATGAAATAAAGAATGTTTAATTGTAGGAAATTTTGCGACTTGGTGAATCTTCTTTTTCATAATGGCCGAAATTCTGTGAGAAACGGAGATATGTACTTTTTTATTTTCTATGAAATACTTTTTTATTGTACAAAGAACCAACAACAAAATTGTGGTACGAGAGAAACGTTTTTTGAGCTGAGTTACCTTAGGAAGAAATGTTTCTGATATTAGTGAAAGAACTTATTTACTATGTGAACCAACTTTTATGTACAGGCCCGTTTAAACTTTTTACAAGTAACGAAATAAAACCCTTCAATTTTAACGTATAATTATTGATTGTGTATTGGAGATGCATCCATTTTTCAAAGGCCAGTGGCTCGTTCAGCATTTGGCCAAGTCCGTCAATTTTTTTTCTTCTCCATTGTTTCGATAAAATTTATCAAAATGTTTTTGTTCTTTTCTTAAATCAAATCCGTCATCTGTGTCTAAAATGATACTAATACATTACTTTTTCCATGAAACAGAAACACGTTTTAAAAAGTATTGTACTGCGAGTTGTATGCGGTCATTCGACTAGATAAACTTCTGAATCGTACATGCTTAAACAAACAACAATATACAGTCTTCAAGGTTGGATAAAACTTTGAAAATGTAAAATTTCATTGGGATACCGGGAAAAAATAGTTGAATAGACTCTAAGCAATAAAATTGATCGAGCCAACAAACTAATTGACTACAGAAGAAAATCAGTTGATTAGGGTCAAGAATTAGTTAGGTGTGCCAACAAATTATTTAGTAGGCAACCAACGGATTGGGTGTTACATTACAATCACTTGTAATTAAGTCTTACTATTTAGCCATGCAAGTTCGTTACGGCAAATAATTATTTGCCTCCGGGTAAAATTGATGAAACTTACAATTACGTCCCCGGACGAACAATATTCAATTCCCGACCGGATGCAACTTGTTAATCGCATAATAACATATTCCGATGAACAATCGACAGTTATTCGTCCCGATCGAAATATAAAAATGTAAATTACATATACGGACGAGCAATATAGAGTAATTCGTTCCGATACATCAGGCGAAACGTACAATTACATACCAGGACGAACAATATTCAGTCATTCAACCGGAAAGTAATCGCACACGTTTGCATAATTAAACACTTGGGTGAACAATATATAGTTATTTTATTTGTTCGGTTAAATGTTTCAAAAAGTATAAGTACATACCTGAATAACAATATGCAGTTGTTCTTCCATTTACGTTTTTAAACATTAAACTATTTTTATAAAAATAATTAAATTTCGTAAAAATAAAAATAATTATCGAAAAAAAAACATGATTTTGATCAAAAAATAAAAACTCATAGGAATTACATAAAATGCATTTTCCACTGTTTATTGTATGAGCGGTTAAGAAATGAGGATTTTTTAAGGAGGCCTTATCTGCATGTACCTAAATCTATTATGGTTAAAATCAAGAGGTGCGAGTTCATAGGAACATAAAATATAGCTAAACTGTTATTGGGAATCCTTCGAAAAATGCTTTTCAATAAAAAAGTTAAACGTAATTTAGACACCTTTATTTGTCTGATTCAAACTCGGAAAAAGTACAAGTTCATACCCTACCAACAATATGCAGTTATTATATTTATTAACGTTTTCACACGTTCTACAATATTCATAAAAATAAAAATAACTTCTTAGGAAAAAAAAAAATTTAATTTAAAAAAATGCTTTCCTTGTATGGAAGGAAAAACATCGATTTTATGGACACGAGAAAAAAAACTTTATAAATGCAGTCAATAGTCGGATAATCTTTTTTTTTGTTACGAAAATTCGACACCTTCGATGACGCCGATATGTTTGACATTATATCTGATCACAAATATCTAAGGAATCTTTCCCACATTTAGTACAGCACAAAAGTTCGGATTATGAGGGTTAACTTTTGTTCCAAAGTTCGAGATCGATTATTTTTTCATAAGCGCCGATGTATAGCCCTACTTTCTTTTGTTTTTTTTATATTATGTATTTTTTATGTATTTATTTATGTTTATGTATTTTTTTGACCAGTCAGCCCGATAACCAATTTTTGAACTTCGTCATCGCAATAAGACGATATTTAACTATAATATAGTAAATAGTTAACACTTAAAGTTCACAAATATCGAAGCGCAAGGACAACCTTAATACAAAATTTCAGTCCGATAGCTAAAGAAAATTCTTTTGATCCAAAACATTCAGGTACTTTTTCCAAATTTCTAATCCCTGTAAAAGTGAAACGCGTTAAGCGATTTAAAAAAATGTATACCAATTGAAGGGTCAGTATCATACACGTTGTTTTAATTTGAGCTGAATTGATCAGATAGTGTACAAGTTACAGCTATAAGTTTTTGGCCTTTCATCACACACACAATTTTTCTAAACCTGTTTTCTCAATATAAACAACTCATTAAAAAAAAATTTATCCCCTATTTTTTTTCCTCTGAGGAAAAAATGAACCTTGACAAATGCAGTGAATAGTTTCATAATCTTTTTCTTTTTAATTACAAAAATAAATATCAACTATTCCCGTTGAATAACCGATTAAGCCCGAGAATTTTTTTCAAGGGTCTCCACATATTCAGATATATTATGTTAAAAATCAAAAGGTCTCCAATCTCCGGTCGAAATGTAAATGTATCGGCGAATGGTCCTTTGTAGCCTCGTTCGAGCGTTTACCATGAAATGTAGGTAAACTGTTATTGGGAATCGTTCGAAAAATTCTCCCAAATAGAGAAGCTGAACATGATTTAGACTCACACGATTGAAGTAAGCGTGTAGGGTTCGGGATTCGAGGGAACGGAACGCACGAGGTCGCGTCTGTAATTCCCACTCCTGGCCACCATCGTACACACGGCGTTCGCTTTTATGTGTCGGAGGTGAATAGGCTCGGAGAAAGAGACGAAAGACCGAGAGCGACGCTTACGCGTGTAAGTTTCCTGTGCATGTGCGTGGCGTAATACTATCGCCGGGTATCGAATTTTTCTTTGTCCCTAAATCCAAACAAAGAGCTCATGCCCGTTCCTCTCTTGCGAACCAGCTTCCCCTGCGAACCGCCCCGTCCCTTTTCATCATTGCTTTTCCTTTCTTCCCTTTTCTTCCCCTTTATATTACTTCATATATATACATACATATAAATAATATTCAGAGCCGTCAGAACTACGAAACACGTTTTCACGATTATTATTCCGCTTCTTTATTTTCGTCCCCTGTTTCGTCGGTTGGAAAGCAGTACCAGAATTATTTCTTATCGTGGGAAACTGGGCCGGATGATTGTGATGACGACGGCGTACGCAATCAGGCCGGGACAGGTGCAATTTGATAGATATAACAACAAATTTGCATTTGTCCAGACCTAGCCATGCACACCGATCGAAGATCTTTTGTATTTCCTGTACTTAATTTGGCCGCTCCTTCGATGAATCTGCAATACAACTGACGGTTGAAATGCCTACGATTTAACGGGCGGGAAATTACGCGCGTCCATCGTCGAGGACGCAGAAGAAACTAAACGTTACATCAGACACTAACTTATCCCATGGAATTTATCATTGCGTTCACTCTCTTGTACTTCTCTACGCTTCCCTCATATTTATATATATGTAATATTTTATTTTTCTTTCATAAAGGTTTACCGAGGGCTCCGATATCTCCGATTGCGCAAATTACGCGTGAAACTTTGAAAAAAAAAAAAAAAAAAAAAAAAAAAAAAAAAAAAAAAAAAAAAAACTTTTTTTTTGTTGAAGTACGTTGGCCGTTTTGGAAAAAAAGTTCATCAAAATATTTACTGAGAAAGAAAAATCATCCACTTTGCAGTGGATTAGCGGATCAAGGTCAACCAAATATTGACAATTATTAGTGGAATCAAGTGGTGCTTCTGTTTTCACAAGGACTTTGATAAATGAATTCAATATTTTGAATACAGGAACTAATCCAGTAGTTAAACATTTTTTTCTCAGTTAACGATTTAAGCGAATATTGAAAATATTTTTACTATCTTTTGTTCTGCAGTTTTAGTATTTTGAATAGATACAAAATAAATAAAACTGAAAATTCTTCCAAGCTAAACAAAAAATCTTAACGAGGAGACTCGACTTTCCGTAGATTACTTTTATTATCATTCCATTTAGATTTTCAATTGACTGCAGTACATAAACGTAATATGTAACAAATCGCAACCTATTAAAAATAAAAGCGGAATAATAATAAAATGATCTATTTGAGGGTTATAGGAAAGTGGAACACCTTCGGTATTCAGAACACTCACCTTACAATTACGCAAAACTTTTCCCTCAACAAATTCGCCAAAGACTGATTATAATTATCGGCAGTATGTATTAATAACGAGAGTACGGATATTCGATTTCCGGTAAGAGTCGAGGTAACGGAGCTTCGCGAGAACCCGTTCGAGAGGACGAAAAGCGGGACAACACAGCAGCAGCATCAGCAGCAGCAGAAACAGATCTCGAGGATTCTACGAGGAGGAAGTACCGATGAAAATTTACCGCACGTCATTTTTTTCGCCCTTAGAATAACTATTGTGGCTTATTATCAATTATTCTATTGTATTTAGAAAAAAAAATAACTAAACGAGCGTAACCGATAATTCGTTCCTATCACAGAAAGTACGATGAATTTGGACCTCGTTTATAAAAACTTGTTTATATAGGGGAATACTTTAAGCGAACAAAGAGACAAGTTTCGCGTACCCGAGCGAGACAATTTAGTAAAAATTTCAAAGCTTTTAGTAAGAGGAAGAAAAACGACTGTAAATGAAGTGAAAAAATGTGTATCTGCTTTTTTCTTTGTTCAGCCTTACTTATCAGAAAGTACGATGATGGATTTCGGTCTTTTTTACACAGGCAAAAGCTTCAAGCAAACAAAGCAAAATGTATGTGTACTAAAAATTACTGCGCGTCATTTAGCATTTACAGTAATTATTATTATATCCCGGTAATATTATGTTCAGACAAAAAAAAATGCTTCCGGTGAAATGTAACCGACGAAAATTTACTGCACGTCATTTAATTGCATTAACAACTATTATTCCTTTGATATTTAGACGAGAAAGGAGAAAAAAGCTAACGGTGAAATTTAAGAGTCGAAAAATTACTGCACGTTGTCCTATCGCGATAACTACTATTTTATTATTTATTTTATTATATTAATACGATAATAAAAAGAAAAAACTATACTCCCGTTGAAAAATAACTGCACGTCGTCTTATCGCGTTTTTGAGTATAACTATTATTGTAACTATTTGATACTTGGACGAAAATTGGAAAAATGTTTTAAGGTGTCGATCGCAGGACGAGCGACGTCGACGAGTGTTACTCCCGGAATGAACTGCGTGTTGGCCCACGAACGACTGCGTAGGGCAGCAGCAGAATGAGCGGGAGCAGAGCGAGGCAAGGGAGCAACAAGCAGCGGCAACACACAGAAACCGGGCCCCGAAGCGGTTGCCCCTTTGTCTCGAAAAGAATTCAAAGGATCCCTCTCAGGCTCTCGTCCCGTGGTAGCCACGAGCAGACCCGAGGGTTTTCGCCGTACTGCGACCGGCAGCAACGGCAGAAAGCAACCGACGAGCCCCGGTACACACAACCGTCAAGGACAATGGGCCGAAAACTTAACCGTGCGGAAGAAGGGACGAGAAGAGCGTTCGAACAAGGAGGAACCCGCGGCAAACTACTTTTCGGGAACGGGGACAACCGACCAGAAGTTCGACCAGGTTTTCGCCCAGGCCTGAGAAAATTGGGTATACAATACTAAGAATATGACGGGGAAGATCCGGACAATTGAAATGTTGGCATAGAAACAGACAAAACTCACCGTTGATCCGAGATAAAATACATCTTTCGAATAAGGATGCTACGTAGGACTTTGCGAATTGCTTTCTCAGCCATTTTCAGTTTTCGCAAATACTCCTATACGAGGGAGTTTATTTATCTTATTTATGGCTTCCTTTTAGAGGAAGCTTTTCGAGAGGTTGAAGTTGTTGAACTAATGTGCAAAGTTTTACTTTGCACCCTTGTTTATAAAAATTCAAAATCAGGTAAAATTCAAACAGCGTTGACGATAATGACGAAATTTTGTCCGTAGCAGGGCTAAATGTTATTTTTCCTGTGTAGAAAATTTCAGTCAATTTGTTGAAATTTTACTTGAATCAGAGTAAAAAGAAAAAATTTCGGAAATTTCGAAAATACATAAAAATAGAATAGCTCTATCAATTTGGCCAAAATTCAATACCAAAGAGGTCGTATAACATCGTTCCATTTCAATATGAAATTTCAGCTTGGTAGCTAAAAATTTTCTCGATTTAGGGCGTTTACGTACTTTTTTTTTTTAATTTTGGAATTCTGATAAGAATTAAATGTAGCGAATTTTATGAAGTTTATTCCAACCGAAGATTAGCCAATTTTCGCCACTTTGATTAAATTCCTGCTGATTCGGTCGAATAGTTTACAAATTACAAGTATAAGAATTTTAGGCTTCTATTTTACACACACACACATACATCCGAAAAGTTTTTTTAAACCACTTTTCTCGACGTTTTAAACCATTCTGAGTGTTGTGACATAAAATTCTCGAAAAAAATAGTCACGAATACATAGTTTCCTGTATGAGGAATGAAAAGTTGAGAAATAAGTATTATTTATTGGACTTAGGTCACTATTACGTATAAAAACTTGACAGGGAACTTTTCAGTTGCTAACTACTTTTTGGGAACGGAAGTAGGCGGCGAACAATTCAACAAAAAATAAGATAAATTGAATCGTGAAGTTTCTCAACTCACAAAACTAATCCATTATATCATTTGAGGGATAAGTAGAGTCAAAATGGAAGATATTCTTCGATGAAAATTTGATTTCGATTTCCTAAATACATGAACTCAGTATTGACTCATTTTTCACATGTATAATATTTTGCTTTCATAATAATACGTCTGTTGCATAATTTAATAGTGGGAGATTTTTTTTTTAATAACCTAATAATGGAAAAATAAATAAATAAATTTAAAAAATAAGAATCACATTTTATAAACAAAGGGCACTCGATACACTCAAGCATACAGGGCTGAAGGACCTCAGTCAGTGGCCTGTTGGTCTCCATACAAAAAAAAATACTGTTGTATTAACTCTGATAAGTTATTAAATTGTACCAGGTGACCAATAAAGAACTTGTACTGCTACGAAAAATCACAAAATCTTGTGGTAATAAAGACTCAAAAGGAGACAACTATTTTTTTTTGTACTGTAACCTTATACTTATACCTTACATAATAACATGAGTGTCAAAATTTGTTTACTCTTAAATTTTTATTTAGTCGTGCGAACATTCAATTTCACTTTCAGACTTTTATACCAATTGTTGATGCAAAATGTATGACAATAGTTGGCCCTAGTGAAAGGCGCACAACAATATAAAGAAAAATTAAAAGCAAGCGATCCAGAAAACAAAAATCGTAACTGCTCAATGCAATTACTGTAGAGCAAAATTTTTTAAAAATATACTTAAGTTCGCTAAAAATTAAAATACACGATGGCTAATTTTATTTATATTTTTTAAGTATCGTCCGTTTCAAAATGAAATCACATTTATTATAATGGATTTCATTCGGCGATAACAATAGACCGTCTTTTTTGTACTACCGGAATTTCAATTTTCAGTCATTTTGAAGAGATTTATTTATTTTATTTAAATTGGTACAAGAAAAATACGAATTATTTTCAGAAAAAAACTCCGCAAAAAAATCTTCCATAGATGATTCCGTAGATATTAACTCATTTGTTTATATCCTATAACCATTGTTAAACTACTCTAGGAAACGATGCATACGGCAATATAGATGATCGTCTACCACTCTCTCAAATTGATCCATTACACTATGAATTCAACATTGAAAAAATAAAGATTATATATGGGTGATTCGAACAATTATTGATAAAAGTTTGTACCTTTCATTTGCGATTTAGCTGTAACTTTTTAATGCTAAGTATGCTCTCAGTGGAGGTCCATTAAATTTTTTTAGATTTTTATTCGGGTACCCTACTCGTTTCCTGGATGTATCGAATTATTGCAATTTTAGGAGTATTATTCCAATATAGGATTAATGGTTCCCGACAAATGTAAGAACACGACGAATCTCTGTAAAAAAAGTCCCAGATAAAAAAAATATCTGCAGCTTGCTACCAAAATTCTTAATGCAGTGAAAATGAAAAAATCAGGGGAACAAAAGGTTTTTTAAGGACGTTCCGCCACTCGAATTACAATCTTATATATATATATTTTTTAACTAAGCATTTTTCACATATCATACGCAAATTTCAGAGTGGGATCTGAACAGCTATAACAAATTTTCTTTCTTCGTACTTTTGTAAGAATATACTTTTGAATCTGTATCCAATCGTACGAAAAAAAATTTGTTAAACATAATTCTCGTCAATAATCATATTAAATTATGAAAGAAGAAAACCATACATAAATATGTATTTCAACGCAAAGTCTAGTTTGCGCCGGTTTCGCTTCCGCCTATTAAAATACAATATCATATTCATATCCCACTCTGAATTTTACACATGTTATATGAAAAAATTTCAGTTTTTCAAAAATAAACATTCAAATAAAAGTGTCGGAACGCCCTCAAAAAACTGTTATTTGACAAATTTGTTGATTTTCTATGCTGTAACAAATTCAGATGCAAACGACAGTACTTTTGTTGAACAGCTGAGACTTTTTTTTTTGCATAGGAATACATCGTGATCCAACTTTTTTTTTCGGGAACCATAATTATGTATTCAAATAATGTTTCTAAAATTGCGGTAATTCGTCACCTTCAAGAAATCTCTAGGGTATTCGAGAAAAAATCTGAAAAAATTCAATCGAGCTCTACTGAGAGTATACTTAAAATTTAAATAAAGTGTCAACTAAATCGGAGAGAGAAGGTACAAACGCTTGTCAATAATTGGTGGAATCGCCCATATATTAAAATGAATTATTATTCTTACCTTAAAGATTGTTACTCAAAGTCAAAACACGTTATTTATGTTAACGCAACGAAAAAGCATTACTCACAAGAACCCAGCAACAAAATCAAGTATAAAAAATACCAAAAAGTACCAATTAACCAACATAATTGAATAAATTCATGCTCAACAATTATTAATAAGAAAATATATCTACTGCCGCACAAGATTTATTTTCTTCCGGCGCAGAAACGCAAAAAATGACAGAGACAAAAATTGGATAAGAGACGAAGGTCAAGGATGCCCCGAAATCATGAGGAATAACGGAAAACTCGCGCGCATAAACATATCGCACACGTTTAGATTTCAACGAGCACAGATTCCGAGATATTAAAATCGACGTTGAAGGTTGCGACAGATGAATAAGGTAGGGAAACGAACGGTCTAACGAGTGGGCCAGAAAATACACACCGGACATTTGACCGGCCACGTGAGGCTCGCCCGAGATCACCACACTGACTCCCGAGTGCGTCGAGAGTGAGAAAAAAAGGCGCGCTCGTTGAGAGAGAACGAGGAGAAAGATACATTAGTATGCAAACCGCGGAGGCCAATGACATCGAGTGACACCATCGTTTGGTCTTTGGTC
The DNA here is from genome assembly GCA_949699805.1 of Tromatobia lineatoria. Lineage (NCBI taxonomy): Eukaryota > Metazoa > Arthropoda > Insecta > Hymenoptera > Ichneumonidae > Tromatobia > Tromatobia lineatoria. The sequence continues at coordinate 14,227,808 of OX453039.1, read as the reverse complement.
CCCGCGTGTGTACTCGCGATGGCGGCCCCAGCAGCTGCCGTACCGTTTCACCGCGACCTCCCGATCGAATCTCCTTCGTAAACGGAGAGAACTCAGGAGTGTGAATTATAATGAGAGTGGAGCGAACCGAGAGAGGAACAAAAAAATGTTGATTTTAAACAGTGCTTCCTCATTCTTTTATCTTCTGCCGTACGCAGAATCTTCTCTATGAGAAAGTACGTTGACGAATTTTCATCTTTATTCTATTTTATTTTATTTTATTTATCTATTTCTTTCATATAGGAAAAAAGTTAATGGAAACAAGGAGACAAGTTTCGTTTACGCGAGAATTTAGTACGAGACTTTAGTAAAAATGACAAAACTTTCTCTAAGAGGAAGCAAAGTGACTAAATCCGGCGGAAAATGTGCACTTTGCTTCTCTCTTTGTTCGGCTTTTCTTATGAAAAAGTACGATGATGCATTTTTTTTATATGTGCAAAATCTTCAAGCGAACAGAAAGCGAATTTTGTGTACGCGAACCGAAGAATTTGTTACAAATGGTAAAGCGTTTTCTAAGAGAAAGCAGAATGACTGTGAATCTGTTAAAAACTATACACTTTACTTTTTTCTGTGTTTAGCGGTTTCTATGAAAAAGTACGATTATTAATGTCGACCGTCTTTTTAATATGGTGAATATGGCAAAGCTTTTTCTAAAAGGAAGAAGAAGGCCTGTAAATTAGGTGAAAAAATGTGCACTTTGCTTTTTTCTTTGTTCAGCCTTTCCTATAAAAAAGTACGATGATGATTTTATGAAGAAAAAAAAATTCAGCAAAGAAGGCAAACTTTGTATAAATGAAGAAGAAAATTTAGCGAAAATCAGTATAAGTTTGGTAAAAAAAGTGAACATTGTCTTCGTTATTCTTCTATTCTCGTATTAGTTCTTTGTCTGCGAAACTAGGACGATAAATTTTCGTATTTTTCTACAGACGAGCTTCCTTTATATGGGAAAAAGAATTGAGCAAAAACTCACTATAAATTTGTGGAAACAATGTACATTGCTTCCTCATTGGATTTTTTTCAATCCTCCACATGATAAAGTGCGATGATAAATATAAGCTTTTTCATCATATAAGAAACAGTTTCGTGTACATAAAGAAAATGAATCAGTAAAAATGACCGTACATCGAGTGCAAAGATTTGTATGCAGAATACGAATGTTAGATTTATCGCAACTGTTCCAAACAACTAAATGAACAATTATCTTAACAGAAATTCAATTTTTTCCTTAAGACTCAAAGATTACATGGATTTCCGAAAAATATTTTTGTGTGTCCTACAACATTCAGCCGTGAGTCTTCAGGAGTAAAGGATGAAATTTATGATCATGGTGGATCTATGTGTTTAAGCGAATTTTTTAATACAAAAAAAAAAAAGTATTATATTGATGCAGAATCTAAACTCCTCCATCGGTTTTCATCAAATTCTATTCGGAAATCCGTTTTATATTATGTTTCTCGTTGGTATTTCTTTTGTTTACGAATAGAAACAAAAATGTGGAAAAAATTGTACTGTTTGAGCGTTACCTAAAAACGAATACGTAATAACAGTATTCAAAAACCGATAGGACGAAGAAAAACTACCAGATAATCGCATAATTTTTGTCTTTTTTTTTCATCATTATTACACAAACAAAGCTTGTAGTGAATAAAAAGAAAAGCTCAAAAGAGTGGGAGTGATCTTTGCTGAGCAAAATCGAATACATAAAAACAATATCCGGAAGGGATCAAGGACGTACCTACACAAAAGGCCGGAGCATTTATAACGAGCTAATCGCATTTTTTCCAGCAGAAAAGAGGATTACAACGCAACAAAATAAAAATACCCGAAGAGAGATATAAAGAGATACAAAATTTACTTGACAAATAAAACTTTGTCGTGTAAAATCGATGACATAGCAGAACCCAAAACGCGAGAGACGAAGACACAAAGGACCAAAAAATATATCACAAGAAATTCCATTATTCGAAACGAAAACGACTAAAGCTTCTTGGATGAGGAAACAAGGAAAAAAGTTCAAGATGCTGAACGATCTTTTTCGCGCAAAACCGAACGCAGGATAACAATATCCAAAGGGGGAAAGGACAAAAAGTAACAAAGCCGTTCGAAAACAAACAAAAAAAGCTCGGGAGAAATGAAGCAATCGTTATTGCGCAATATCAAATACATAAAACGAATATGGGAAGGAAACAAGGACGAACACAAAAAGCCGATGCATCTATATAGACATAATATAATTTTTCCAGTGGAAAAAAAAGATAAAACATCGAAATAAGAATAACTGAAGAGAAAAATTAAGCGATCTTCGTCATGTAAAATCGATTACATAAGTGAACCGAAAACTCGAAAGACTAAGTCAGAAAAAAAAACAAAAAATGTATCACGAGAAATTCTTCTATTTGAAAAGGAAACAGAGAAAGAAAGCAACGCGCAATACCAAGTTCATAATAGGAATATGCAGCAGGCGAAAGGACAAAGACGAACAAAATCGTCACAACCCGATAATCGCATAAGTTTTCTCCTGTTTTTATTTTTCATCATTACAAAGAGAACCGTAAAAGTGAATTATAACGCAACAAAATAAAAATATCTAGAAAAAATATATATATATAACGCGATCGTTGTCATGTAAAATCAATTATATAGCAGAAGCTAAAAGATAAAAAACGAAGACAGAACGAACAAAAAAACGTATAACAACAAATCTGTTCATCCGAAAACAATACGATGAAAGCTCTTTCAACAAGAAAGAAAAAACAAGGTCAAGAAGCTGAACGATCATCGTCGCGCTAAGCCGAATACAAAATAACAACATCCAGAGGGCGACAGGACAAAGAGAAACAAACCCGTCACTACCAAATAATCGCATCATTTCTCTCTTGTTTTTTTTTTTACCATTACAGACACGAAGGAAAAAGCTTGGGAGTAAATGAAGTGATCTCTACTGCGCAATATCGAATAAATAAAAATAATATGCGCAAGAAAACAAGGACGGATACAAAAAAACCATGTATTTATAACGAGCTAATCCTATTTTTTCTAGCGGAAAAGAAAATTATAACGCAACAAAATAAAAATATCTGAAAAAAGATATGAAGCGATCTTTGTCATGTAAAATCAATTACACAGCAGAATCCAAAGTGAAAAGAACGAAGATAGCAAGCACAAAAAATGTATCACAACAAATTCGTCCATTCGTGAGGAAAACAAAGTAAGCTTCTCCGACAAGAAAGCAAAAAAAAGTTCAATAAGATAAACGATATTTGCCCCGAAAACAGAATACAAAGTAACAACATCCAGAGGGCGAAAGGACAAATGTAATAAGCAGGGCATATTTGTTATCGAGAGATAATAACTATAAGTTTCTTCGTTTCTTACCTCACAGACTCTGCGACACTCTTGAAATAATTTGTAACGGCAGTGCGAAAGAAGACCACGTTGTTCGTCTGCATGCTCTCGGCGTTGGTTTCGTTTTGGGCCATTTTTTCAACTATATACAAGCCGCAGAAACGCCTTGAAATAAAGAAAGAGGATGTGTGTTTATGTGAGTATAAAAAAAAAAAAAAGAAAGGTAAACGCAAACTGCACTCTGAAGATGCGCGCAAGACCGCCCGAAAAATCCTTTGTATGCTTCCCGACTGGCTTTCCCCGCGCGCACTGCGAGACGAACGCGATACCATGAACTCCCGGTGCGAAAACGATTTCTTTGTTGTCAGAGAGATAAAAGCACGCGGCCTAACGGTCCCAACTGAAGAAGGCGGCTCCCCGATTCGTCACCCCGCCAGTACGAAAACGCGTTTAGTTTGAAAGGCCTCCGAAGAATCACCGAAGATGGCGCTTGCGTGCCTCGCCGGTGGCGCCGTCGCTGTAAGGGCCTTTCAAGAGCCCAAGTAACATTTTGCTTCCTCATAGAAGAACCCTGGTAAAAATAATTTATAGAAAAGGATTTAAAACATTCCATCGTTCCGATTACGGACTTTGGTTGGTGAATTTACGAAGTACTATAATAAATTTACGATCGAAATCATATATGTTTCTTTCATATCCTATAATATTTTCGTAAATGATATGATTTTTGTATTAAATTTAATAATAAAAGTATATGATACTACGTATGCACTCATTAAGGATGTGTGATACGTACAATCCCGCAAATCGTGAGTTTCAGAGGAAATTTCCATTATTTCCCGATGGGATAAAAATCGGAAAAAAATAATCAATATTAAATGTGCTGAAAAGAAAAATTTTGCATAGTAATAGATCCAAAATGTTATTAACAAATTTCTGAAAAACAATTGTTCAACAATCAGTCAATCTTACTTTTTTTCTAATGAAAATGATACGTTAATTTATTTGAATGCGAATGATTTTTTTAGATTTTTTTCTTCATTTTAATTTTAATTTTATTTATTTTCAAAAGTGTGCGCGAAATAACGAATTTTGGATATGTGTTCGGCATAAAACCATCTACTACATTCAAGATTTTTTTTGCAAAACATATCCCAAATTTGTTATATTCTGCGCATTTACAAAAAAATCAAAATCAAAATAAAGGAAAAAATCTGATAAAACCCATATGCATTTAAAAAAATTAACATATCATTTTCATTTTAAAAAAAAGTTAGGTTCATCGTTTCCAGCTGATTCACCGTAAAAACCACCTTCGAACAACCGGGCAGATTTTTGCAAAAAATAAACCGGAAATCGGTTGTAACAACGACAAAAACAACCACCCTAAAAATGTAATTAGTTTGTATTTTCGGTTTTCAATGGTAAATCGAAAAAAGCGACCGCATAACATTTTTTAGGGCTGTTGTTTTTATGGTTGTTACGCTAAACTTCCGGTTTTTTTTTGCGAAAAACCACCCGGTCGTGTTTACGGTGAAACAGTGGTTGTTAAGATTGCTGGGGCGTTATGGGGTTCAATATTTATGGCATTTTTAATTGTTTGTTCGTGCTCCTAACTTCTGCAATTTTTAAGATATCGGGCTTAAATTTGGTCCACAAGTAGACTGTAGTTAAACAAGGTATGGGATTGATTGATTGAATTATTGCATTAATCTTAACAAAACATGAGATAGCGAAATCAAACTGTAGACATGAAATCGGTACCATTTAGCAATATAGGCACACAGTTTCATAATTTTTTATGTGGTTTACATTTTTTAGAAATTCAACTTTGATAAAGAATAAAGCTGCAAAGTTTAACTTCGGATAATTCTTCGTGTTACTACGAAACACTTATCCGAACGGTTCATATATGAAGCGTTCCACTGTAATTCACATACCCAAATTATTGAATTTCTGCAACCACTCCGAACATCAGTAAGTTTAAAAAACTAACACGATTGAAAAAATTCAGAAATTTCCAAGCCCTTTTAAACTTTCGTTCAAAGGAAAAACTGATTTTTTTTTAAATTTCTTTCCGCGATATTTCTGCAAGGATTGATCATAGAAAATTTTTTAAATATATTGTTTTGTGATTTTTCTATTCTTTTTTCGAAAATGAACTGAATCTGAAAATACGTTTGGAAATGTTTGTGATTTAAATAAATCATGTAATATTTCTGATAAAATATCTGATGCAATTGAACTAAATCATTTCGCACATAAATTGTGTATATTGGTTTGGATAAAAGAAATTCCATGTTAAAGTAACCGGAAACGTTGTTGGTAAAACCCCATGTGTCCACAGAATATTTAGTTGTTTCAAATACCTCTGTATTTTCAACCAAACATTTATCGAATTATATTAATCAATTATTATGTTATGAATATGAAGTGGGTACATAAATTCTATATCATTTGCCATCATTCATCGAAGTGATTCGTTTTTTTTCATTTAGACTTTAATCCGGTAAGAATATAACCAAACGCACTTTCTCGAAAGCGCTTAGTTCTGCCAATCATATAGTTATTCCACTGTTATTATACCATTTAGATATTCTTAATCAGTACCCAGTAAACACGGTATTGTAACAGCAACGTAACGGCTATGTAACTCAATGTAACAAGTAATCTCACGTGTAACTTACATGTAAGTTACACGTAATTTACAATTTCCCACTCAGCAATGTTACCATGTTATATAACATGTGTTACGTAACTGTTACAATTGAGTTACGTTGTCCGTATATTTCGTAGTGTAACAGATATGTAACAAGTAACATTCAAATGTTATATAACGTGTGTTACATAACCGTTACGGTCTTGCAATGTTAGTAGTGTGTTGCAGGATATTACTGCAAGGTAACAGCAACATAATCAAAAAAATTGTTTGTAACTTACATGTGACTTACGTGTAATTTATAATTTCCCGCTCAGTAATGTTACCGTGTTATGTAACGTGTGTTACGTAAGCGTTGCAATTTAGTTATGTTGTGTTGTGCAACTTGAATCACATAGCTGTTACTGTTTCGTTATATTGCTAAAGTATAGTCATATTGACAATACATTAGCTTTACTTTTGTGGACTTACAGTCCACAAAAGAGCTTCAAGGGTTGCTAAATTGCTACCCTTGGGAGTCAAAAATATTAGCTGCTACTATTAAAAGTAGAAAAAGCGATTGGCAAATGATGCGAACCGGTTGAAATCTCGGAAGAGTATCACTCCGGTGTGCATATGAAGCTGCACCGTTACGCTGACTTATATATATACGTTAGTGACACGAATCGCTTGCGAGAAACGTTTGAGTCGCAGGCCATCTAGCGGACATCACATCGTGATACACATGTTACGTAACATTAATACATTTTTGTTACATGACTGTAACGAAACTACATTACGTAGATGTTACATATTTTTGCAACGTTTTAGCAATGTTATCACATTACGTAACTGCAATATGACAGGACTATCCCCACAGTTACATTGCAATCGTTTCAAAGATGTTGCATTACAGGTACACATTTTAGTTACATAACTGCAACACAACTACGGCTTATAACCGTTACGTTACGTGCATGTTCTCGATGTAACATAACCACTGTGATATGCATGTAACGTCAAATGTACATACTCTTGGAACATTCTTGTAACGTTACCACATTTACGTAACTGTAACATGACCGCACTATCGCTGCAGTGACTTACAGTCGTTACATACATGTTACATTACAGTTACACACTTTCGTTACATAACTGGAACGGAACTACGGTATTTAACAGTTGCACAACGTGAATGTTCACGGTGTAATATAACCACTGTAATATGTATGTTACGTATTGTTCGCAATATACTTGTGATGTTGCCACGTTACAACACTACAACAGTGCGTTCCTGTCACGAAAGTGACGTTCCTATTGTTACTCGCACGTTGCGTTGCAGTTTCATAACTTTTGTTATGCAACTGCAACGAAAACATGTCACATAACGGTAATATCACCTGTATGTAACTAATGCAACATCACAATGTTACTCCTACGTTATATATCCTCGACATATCATAAGGGTAACACTGTTACAATCACATGTAACTTCCATGTTACATTGCCGTTCAAAAACGTGTACACTGGGTAAGTACTCTGTAGTATAGTCGGTTCAGGTAACGTCGTTGGGAAGTCTAAGGTAGGCAGGTCGTATGTTCGAATCTCGGTATAGGCAGGAAAACATTTTCTTTCTCTGGAACCGTTACCTCCCATCCACTCAATAAATAATCCCCGAGACGGGAAGTATTGGTTATTCCTCAAAGTACGACGATTGGCTTTTACTATCCCCTCCCTTTTTTATTCCCTATTTCATTCTTCGAGATCCCTCGAGAACTAGTGTTTTGCGCAGCCACGCTTTCTAATGCACTGCTGCATCGCATTTGCACGAGGGCTGAAGGAAACTGCGGAAAACCTGGCCGATACAGGCGGTTCTATTTTACTGAATTTTTATTGCATTAGAAAAACTCAGAAAAACTGCCTCCCAGTCAACAATTTACACACGAACCAGTGCGCGCCCGAGCGGTCACCCATCCAAGTTATGGCCGTAAACAATGCTGCTTAACTCTTGGGACCTCCAAGGCCACACACCGACCACGCGTCTACTGTTGTCGGTAATTTGTTCTTCTATTTTTTATAAGTTACATATCGAATACTATTATTTAAAAATCTGCAAGAATTCTAAAAAATACTTTGTCGAACATAACATATTTTAGCTTATAACCAAAGTAGGTAAGATTTTTCTTCTGATAGTTCTTAAGATTTTTTAATTACAGAAATAATTTTTTAAATTTTTATTCATTGATAATTTTTTATAATTTTTTTACTTAAAGGGAGCTTGAAAACTATAAAAAGAAAAAATTTTGCCCACTTTAGCTATAAGCTAAAAAAATTGTTATATTGAACAAAGTATTTTTCAGAATTTTTTCAGATTTTCAAATTATGGCGTTCGACATGTCATTTTAACAATATATTTTATAAAAAAACTGCCATAAAAAAAAAAAAACTGGTGCATTTGAGGGTCCGTACGAATGCACCAGATTTGTACGGATCTATATGTACAAAAATAAAAAGCCAAATCGGAGAGGTCGAGGTTGTATGGTGGTCGAAACGGGGTGGATACTTTGGGCCCCATATATACACTTTGGGTATTCACAGTTCTTTGCCTCCCCATTCAATTTGTCCAATCTATCAATACAAGTCATACAATCTCTCTCCCGTCTTAACTCGATACTCGGTCGGTATCGAAAACTGTAATCCGATTTCCTCCGTTACGGTTATTCTTTTGGATAAAAGACAAAAACGTTACCCTCTGTTCAAGAATTTTGCAGGGCGCTGTTCTCCTCTTTTATCCAAAAAATCAACAATGTCGGAGCTATTCGGGATCCCAAGATGAGTTGGGATCCTCTCTCGCACTCATTGAACTTTGACATCTCAGCTTAGCTTTACCATTGCTTACAACTTTTCCAAAATTCTCAATACAATTCCATATAAGCTTACTCGCCACTTACTTTTTAGATAAAACTCAATTTCGTTTAGCGAATCTCATCTCTACTCTCATTTATCTCGTTCATTCATACCAGCGACTTTTTTTTTTCACTTTTCATGCATACTAAAAAGCAATTCGTAATAATATGTTTTAACGTTTCAAACCGCGAAGACCGCGCGCGCATTCAAGTTTAAAAAGTTTCGCCGCGGCTTCGATAGATGGCGCCAGCAGTCTGCGCAGATGGCGCCGCCGCATGCATGTTTTGGAAAGTTTTTCAACATCCAGCGAATGCAATTTTCGCGGGAATTCGCGCCACTTTCTGCTCTCGAGCGCGTAAAGAAAAATGGAGAATTGTTACTGAACGACGTGTAGATCGCTGTCGATTGTTTTTTTTTGTTTGTTGTTTCGGTCAATTGTCAATTATTCTAAAAAAGAGTGTAGACAATGGAGTATACGAAACGAAGACGTTACACCGTTAAACAGGAAGACAATGCCTTACGGGAAATTTATCCTCACGATATGCAATTCTATAGAATTCCGCCGGTCGGCGAACTCAGCCTTAAGGAGTTTCAGGATCTCGGACTCGAAAGACGTCAAGGTAAGTTTTTTTTAAAGTTTGTAATCTCTAAAAAATTCACTATGACTTATGCAACTTTCTACTATTGTTGGCTGATATTTTTGAAAATTTTCGTTCAATTTTCGTTACATTCGCGATGTATAATTCGACAAATAAAATGAATAAAAAATTTTTATTGTGAAGATTTGCCAAACAAAAAGTGATATAACAGAAAAACAAAACAAAATGTATCTACATGAAAATATTGAAATATCAAATTGGTAAATGACTCGGATGATAACAATATGTTTAATCCTAAATTGTTCAATGTATAGATTTTTTGCATAAAAATCATTGCAATAAACTATCCACTGAACAAAATTTAGTTTTATGGGGAAATAATTAACATAATTAATAATTATATAACAAAATAATTGCTGAAATTGAGTTTTCATTATATGCCCAATAGTTGAAATTTAGTAGATTAAAATAATTTTGTATACAAAGTTTCACCATAGTTTTTGTATAAAAACTATGACGTAAAAAAATTTGCTACATGAAAAATAATTACACGAAACTTCAGAAATATCAAATTTGTTAAATATTTCAAATATGGGTGACAATAATATATTCAATCAGCTAGATTTGTTCAAAATATAGATTTTTCACATGAATACAATACAATGAACTATTCATTAAAAAAAAAAATCAATTTTCCATGAAAATACTTTCCATCACATGCACATGTGATAGTCATGATTTAGTGCATAAAAATAATCATTTCTAAATGCTAAATAATGTAACACTTCAATTAAAAACTATAATAATGTTTTTATTTCAATTTATTTCTAAAGATTAACTTTTACATGTTCTATTTTGCAGTACTTCAATTAGTCGAATCGACAATTCAAAGAACCGATCTAAAAACTCCAGAAGAAAAGAAAACTGCTCTTCTGAATTTGTTGAGAAAAGATGGTTTCAATTATGCTGCAAAATTGCTGAATGGGCATGGTTGCGCATCACATACGGAAGTCGAGTTGCAAGCGAGAAAGAGAGACCACATATCACATTTTATACTCAGGCTCGCTTACTGCCAAAACATTGAACTCAGAAGATGGTACCTCAATATGGAAGTCGAGTTTTTTAAGCTTAGATTCACATCCTTAAACAAGGAAGGAATAATCAAGTTGTTGAGTCTTAATGACTTTGAATACATGCCTGTAAGTTTTACCACCAAAGAATTAATATTTGAACAATTATTTTAGCCATAATCATTGTATTTATCAGAAGAACTTTGCTTTTTCAGATTTCGCAAGAAGAGAAGGATGATATCAGAGATTTTCTTCACGTTTCAACTGCCAGAATATCGTCCGTCGACAATGTAGACTTTTACAAGGTTCCGTTTCCAAAGGTTGCTGATTTAGTCAAAGGAAGAAGGGTCTACGTTAACATGGGAAAAGCGTACATACCACAGTCCGAACTTATCTCTCTTTTTGTCACTCAGTTTAAGGCTTTGCTAAGCAAAGAACTCGAGGTAAGTCATTTCTGGGCTTACACATGTATTTATTTTTTATTTACAAGCTCAACAGTTGATAAAATCAATAATGCACACAGTATATAAAAAGATTTGTTACATATAAAGTATTCTCTGTCGAATCAATCCCTTTTTTTCGACTCTCCAATCTCCATAATTGGATTTATGGAAGTACCAATTAAATAGAACTTATGTGAATTTTTTCAGATTTTTAAAATGAATATTTCAGGAAATGACATTTTTTTCAACTCCAAATATCTCGAAACCTAGAAGGTACTGAAAAAAAAAGTCTGTACATAAAAGTTTTTGTTTTCTGTTAGCGTTCGAGTCGTATATTTCAAATAATTTTCACGTTCCGATGAGAATGATTTTTTACGGAAAAACAAAGGAAAATAAATTAATTAAAAAACGAACATTTTTTTCTGACTGAAAAAATTGCAGAGCACGACTGTTGATGTCTCACAAAAATCGCCAGGGTGGTACCGATCGATGTTCTGGTATAAAAAAATGTATTTGTGTGAAAGTTTCGAAAAAGCGGGAGAATCATTATTTCAAAAATTCCGAAACGGTTATTTTTTGGACTAATAAAATGACAGAGTATTCCTGCGTGTCTGTTAATATCGAAGGAAAAATCATCAGACACGGATCGAAGTTTAGGTTGAAAAAATAATAATTTCCGCCATTTTCGAAACTTTCAAACGAATAATTTGTTTTGCTTTCGAGCGGATTGTTTGAAATAATCATCATATTTCGGTGAATATGATTTTTTTTACCGAAAAACGGACGCATTATTTTTTGTTATGCAAGAACGGATATATTTTCTTGGATTGAGAAATTGACAGACTATTTTTACATGACTGTTGATAAAAAACGTAAATACATTTTTTACATCTTAGTCCAGAAAATTTTCTAAATTATTATTTCAGTCAATGTATATGTAAATACGTTTTTTTAAAAGTGAAAGTTCTGAAAAACGGGGAAATCATTATTTTTAAATTCATAAACGTTCATTTTTTTCTGCTCTTAAACTTACAGAGTTTTTCTGTGTGACTGTTGATGTCGTAAAAGAATTATCAGATTGGCACAGATCGAGGTTCTGATACAAAAAAAATGATTCGCGTGAAAGTTTCGAAAAACAGAGGAATTATTTTCTCGAACCCGAACCTCGATCCGTGCCACTCTGATGGTTTTTTTTTGCGATATCGATAGACATGTAGGAATACTCTAATTCTATTAGCAGAAAAAACCATTTTTGAATTTTTCAAATGATGATTTCCCCGGTTTTCCGAACTTTCACACAAATACATTTTTTAAATACCAAAACATAGATAGAACTCTGTAGGTTTTTGTGAGATATCAACAGTTATGCAGGAATAGTCTGCAAATTTTTCAATCCAATGAAAATAGGTTTCTTAATTTTTCAAAAATTCCTCCGTTTTTCGGTAAAAATCTTACCCACCGAAATGTGACATCATTCCAATTATTCCGCTCGAGCCACCAAACAGCGACAACTTTTATGTAGAGAATTTTTTTTTTCAATAACCTCAAGTTTTGCAGATATAAGCACTTTAAACAAAATGCATCTTTTTAAATATTGTTTTTGAAAGTCTAATAAAATTCACATAGACTGCCTTTTAAAGCTACTTTCATATAACCAATTATGGGGCAGATCGGAGAGCGTTGAAAAAAAGTGGCTGAATCGACAGATAGTGCTTTATATGTATCTTAATTATTAGTAAGTATATAATTGATATAACATAATTATTTTAACGTTATATATTACACGTTTTCATCGTTTTTCCTCGCTCCACTGATACTGCCAATGACGTTTTCGCCCTAGTCTTCACGGCGTCACGTTTGTTGTAGCACCTTAATTGAAATATCACCTTCATTTATAGTATGATTAGTACGAAAAAAAAAACGCTTTTGTGTTGTCAATAACTGGATAGATCAGACAAGAAAGATTACGACAATGATTTAGTCCAAAAAATGTTCTAAATTATTATTTCGGTCAATTTATATTTTGTGTTTGTCGTGTTTGTCAGCGAAAGAAAATAATAATTCAGAGCAGAAATTCGTCTGAATTGATATTGTACACTATTTCGAAATTTTGTGTCTATTTCGTCTATTAGTCTATTATTTGTGTCTAACTTCCTGATACATTTGGAAAGGAAATATTTCAGTCGAATCCGAAATTTTATAAACATAGCATAAATTAACGACGTATTTAAAAATGCCCACGACATTAAGTTAGTCAGTTGTTAAGTTAGTTAGTTGTGCTTTTCTGTTTAGTAAAAATCGTATTTAATTAAAGATTTTGGAACTTACGTTGACGATATTTTCAGAAATCGTCAAATAATTTCAAATTGCTTGAAGACGACGAGCGGCTGAGTTCGTATCTGAAGAATCTTCCGAACGTTTTTTCGGGAATGACAAAAGCCGTTTGGTCAACGGCCGCGGTGCCGATCGAGACTCTCGACGAGCTTTCGAAAATTTCTTATCCAATGTGCATGAGAAATCTTCATGAAGTTCTGAAAGCAGATCATCATCTGAAGAACGAGGGTCGAATGCAGTACGGACTTTTCATCAAAGGAATCGGCGTGACTCTCGAAGACGCTTTGCGATTTTGGCGAACGGAATTCACGAAAAAATTCGACCTTGAGACCTTCGAGAAGAAATATTCGTATGATATCAGGCATTACTTCGGTAAAGAGGGTAGACAGCAAAATTACACGCCTTACGGCTGCCGAAAAATCATAAGTGGAGGTCTTGGACCTGGAGACAATCACGGATGTCCGTTCAAACATATGAGCACTGATACTCTCAGACAAAAGCTCACAAATTACGGTCTTCCTGCTTCTGGTGAGTCGAAGAATCTTTTTTTTTTTTTAAGGGATTTTCAGACTTAAATCGCCTTTCGTCTGATCTCGTTCTATATTTCCATTTGCAAAAACAATCGCGTTCCATTTTTTTTGTAAATTTTTTGTACTTACCTTAACCGCACCGTTATTTAATAATGTATGTCCAGTTACCTTATTCTAGAGGGAAAATCGGGAATTTGGCTCGAAGCAAAAGCATATACTGACGTTTGCTTCCTCACAGAGAAAGCTTTGTTTACGTGAAATCTTTTTTTGTTTAAATTTTTACTCAGTATTCTCAGAGTGGTTCAAAACGCCGAGAAAAGTGGTTTAGAAAAAATTTATGTATGTATGTTACACGCTCGAAAAATGTAAACAATTATAACTCGAGAACGCCTTGAGATATCGAGCTGAAGTTTTCACCATAGATAGAGGGGTCAATGCTTATCGTTCATACAAATATTCGTTATCATTCCCATGATGGTTAAATTCTTACGGGTTTTTGAATTTTTTCAAAAATGTCTGTTAACGCGATAACTCTTTTAATTTTCCAGATATTTAGCTTAAAATTGGTATAAATGTGAGCTTTCATATACCGATGATCCCTTTTGAATTTGGTTAAGATCGGTTAAACCGTTACAATTTTATGCGGTTTTGATTTTTTTCAATGTATCGATTTTTTTGTCGATCCTCATTTCGGTATAAAATATCCAGCTGGGAGTTGAATGAGTGCCAGATTAATGATTGACAGAAAAAAATATGTCAGGTATAGCCCAAAAATGAAAGACCATTCCATATTTTCATAGCGATTTTGTACAGTCTATATTGCAAAGATTAGCGATTTAAGTCCTATGAATTAGCCATTTCCTTGCTTACCAATGAAATTCAGAAACACCCTGGGTTTCTATCGAGTTCTACAGAAAAAAATCATAAAATAGGGGATTCGAGAACGTTTCCCGACTCTCTTCGTTTCAAACGAACTCCGTTCGTTCTTATTATTTTCTCACAAAGCGGAAATATGCGCTTATTTACTTATTAATTTGAATCGAGGATGCAAAGTAGAACCTTGCACATTGCATTCTCATTATTTTTTGGTTTTATAAAGCTTTCTCTATGAGGAAGCCAAAGTTGATCAGCATGCTTTTTTGTTATAAAGGTAGCTTTTTAAAAAGCGAAAAATTATAAGGGACCAATGAGCAAGGTTCTACTTTGCATCCTTTTTTATTTATTTTGCTTCCTTATAAAGGAAGTTTTGTTTTCGTTTAAAAAAAACTGGTTTTTCATGTCAGATAAACTAAAATGGTTTAAAACATCGAGAAAAGTGGTTTAGAAAAAACGTTTAGATGTATTTATACGTGTATGTACGTCGCTGTCAAAATTCAAACCGCTGTATCTCACATAGGACCTCGATAATCAATCTGAAATTTGGTACATCATTAGAGCGTCAACGCCCCTTCCTATGTATACATTACCGAAGAAATTGAACCTTTTTTTTCAGATTTTATCAGACATACATTTTTTGAATAAAGTCTGTATGTTCTCTAGCTGCTACAATGGTTTAGCTAACGAGCCAACTAATTTTTTACAAATAAAATAAAGATAAAGGTCGTTGCGTATCAAATTTAATCGGAATCTATAAGACGGATTAGATTTTACAGATTTTTGAATTTTCGGAAAATTTATGTTTCCATTCCAATTCAAGTAAACTTCAAAAAATGCTGGTCAAATCTTTCACAAGGATGTATTAATATTGACCTGTAGAATATATCAAGTTTAGTGAAGATCCTAAGCGGTTAGGATTTTATAGGATTCTTTAAAAAAAATTGATGTTCCGTTCACAGTTTATGCAAATGATAAGATACCGGTTTAAAATTTGGTTTACATACGGACTAATATAGAACAAAGTTTAGTTACAAATTTGCCGCGAATCGGTTAAGCGGTTAACATTTTAGGATACTTTGAAGTTTCAGAAAGACTTATTTCGAGGTAAAAAAAATCCTGCAAAGCAGAATCTTGCAGAACGCTTCCTCAATATTTTTTTTCCTTTTTACAGGGCTTTCTCTATGAGTTAGCCAGAATCGATTACCGCGTAGCTTTCTAAAATGCGAAAAATAATGAGAAAGCAATTAAATGTGCAATCGATGAATAGATTTTTTTTTATCAAATGTTAAAAGGTGTTAGCGAAGCAGTGGAGCTGGCCAAAGAGGGCCACTATCTCCTGGCGTGCACGAAATGTTTCGAAGTGACACACAAGAGTCTTCCGGAGCGGCCGTTTCTCCATCCGAATTCATATTTTGCACAAAGTCGCGATATAATTGCCAAGTCAATGGGCCCATCGGCGCAAAGCTCACAGGGCAATGGAAACGCCGATAAACTGAGAGCCGACAGAGTACCGAGCACACCATCTCGAAGCATGGGCACACCATCTCGAAGCATAGGCACACCGTCCACACGAAATATCGGCACACCATCGCAAACCGTTGGGACGCCGACAACGTCGCAAACAATAGGCACGCCGAGAGCCAAGAAACTCACGAGTAATATCGAACCGTTAAATATCGAGGAAATGCTCAACGACGACGAGATGGACGAGATGATGTCTCAAATGTGAGCCGTACCCGCAGGCTGTATATTATTGTTACTGTATATTATTATGTATAGCATAGCTTCTTTTATGTAATAATAAAACATCTTATTTTAGTATTTTTATCTTGTCGTTTTGCATTCGCAATATATCATCCTTGCATAATCGTGTAAGAACACGGAAGACGTAACATCTGGACAGAAATTCGTGCAGAATTGAATTAATTTTTTGATTGATGAGCATGGTAAGGTTCCCAACACGTTTGTGTACTACAATCTTGATCATCGTTATATGAAGCATTCTATGTCGATCCAGTCAATTTTTTTTCGACCCTCTTCGGTCTGCTCCATAATTTTTTTAAAATTTGGATGTTTTCTTTAGTATTTTAGTAAGTCTTTCACGTAGCATCTTCCGGTTCTCCGTTTCTATATGGGGCATTACATACTGTTTCGAGCTGGGTCGAACCCTCCACCTCTCGGATTTGGTCGAAATTTTTTTATATGATTGGACCAACTCCGAAAAGTACTGGAAAATTTTTTCAGATTTTTTTAATTCCATTTTTTTGCGATTTTTCAAAGATAACATATTTCAGCCCAAATTTAAAAATCTGAAGGAATTCTGAAAAATTCTGCATAAAATAACAAAATGTTTGAACCTAAAACCAAAGTGGGCCGGGTTTCGCTTTTATTTTTTTTCTATAAAAAACTTAAAAAATTTAGAAACGAAAGAGGAAAATCATCAAATTTTTCTAAAATATTGCTTTTTCCTGCAAGTTCTTTCGTTTTCGTGAAAAAAAATTGCGATTCATAGAAAATATGTTTAGGATTTTACACGTTAAAAAAGCATATCCGGAAAAAATGTCCGGTGCATGTATATGTGCAAGTGTGTCTATGGGTGTGTATTTCGTGAAAGGCAGTGAACACGAAAACGGTCAAATTTTCAGCGATCTAGCTGGAATTTGGGACACATGTGGAATGATCACTAAAGTGATTGCTATTGAAATCTAAGCTAAGGAAAATAAGCATCAAGATTTAAACTTTTTTTCTCTAAAATCGCAAAAGTTTAATGACAAAAATCTTGATAGCTTATTTTCCTGTTATGGACAGAATTGCTTCGGTGTTTGGCGACTCTCCTTTCTTTCGCCGAAGTAATTCTATCGATTCCTAACTAACGGCTAAAGCTACACCAAACTGATATTTTCCTGTTAATCGATTGAGGCCGATGTCAATAGCAATCTACTTTAGTGATCATTCGATATGTGTCCCAAATTTCAGCGAGATTTCTGAAAATTTGAGACGGTGTTCGTGTTCACGGCCTTTCACGAAATACAAATTTTAGAGAAAGCAATATTTTAGAAAAACTTGATAACTTTTCCACTTTCGTTTCTAAATTTTTGAATAATTTTTTATAGAAAAAAAAGAAGCAAAACCCGGCCCACTTTGGTTTTAGGCTAAAAATTTTTATTATTTCATGCAGAATTTTTAGGATTTTTTCAGATTTTTAAATTTGGGCTAAAATATGTTAGCTTTGAAAAATCGCAAAAAAAATGGAATTAAAAAAATCTGTAAAATTTTTTCAGTACTTTTTGGAGTTGGTCCAGTCATATAATATAATAGTACATTACAATACTAGTGCGATGAAACTTTTTCGCGATGAGTGTGAGTTTGCAGCACGAGCCAAAGGCGAGTGTTGTGATCACACGAGATCAGAAAAAGTTTCTCGCACGAGTATCGTGTACAATTTTATCCCACTAGTGCGAGAAGTGCCTATTCCTCGCACGCGAGCGAAGCGAAGTGTACGTGAAGTAGCCACTTCACGCACACTGTGGTATAAAAAAATTTCGACCAAATCTGAGGGGTCGAGGGTTCGACCCAGGTCGAAACGGTTTGTAATGACCCATTACAGTCCCCTAGGATGTTGTCCGCAGCCACTTATTCTAATGCACTACTGTATCGCAATTTGCACGTGAGCTCAGGGAAACTGCGGAAAACTCGGCCGACACAGGCGAAATTATTTTTACTGAGTTCTTATTGTACGAGAACCCATAAAGAACTCAAAAACACTGCTGCCCCCTCAGCAGTTGATGAGCAAAACCAGTGCACGACTGAGCGGTCATCCATTCAAATTATGGCCGCAAAAAATGCTGCTTAACTCTGGGAACCGCCGAAGCCGCCGACGACGCGTCCACTGCTGTGGGTCAATCTGCTCCATAATTGGTAATATTGATGTACCAGTAAAGGGTATTCTATGTGAATTTTTTCAGATTTCTGAAAACAATATTTAGAAAATGCCTTTTTTTTAAATGCAAATATCTCGGAAACTTTAAGTTTGTGAGAAAAAAAGTTGACATAATAGTACAATTAATTATTCGTGGGAACGTTTCGAAAATGGGGGGAATGATTTTTTAAAACTTAAACTTCGATCGGTGCCACTGTGATGATTTTTTCTGCGATATTGACAGACATGCAGGAATACTTTATAATTTTATTAGCAAAAAAAAAATCGTTTTGCAATTTTGTAAATAATCATTCCCCCGTTTTTTTTAATTTTCACACAAATACATTTTTTATACCAGAACATCGATCGGGACCATCCTGGTGATTCTTGTGAGATATCAACAGCTATGCCAGGAATACTCTGCAATTTTTGCAGTCAGAAAAAATTGTCCCTTTTTTAAATACAAAAATGATTCCTTCGTTTTTCGGTCAAAAATTATTCTCACTGAAACGTGGAAATTATTTGAAATATACCGCTCGGAAGTTAACAGAAAACGATAGCTTTCATATAGAGATTTTCGTTTTTAGTAACTCCAAGTTTTCGAAATATTTGCATTTGACAAAATAACATTTTTTGAATTATTGTTTTCAAAAATCTTTTTAACATTACATTATTCATTCGATTCTAACCCGTTATTAGCAAACGATCCCAATAAATAAAATATATGAGACATTCTTCATAAATTCAACCACTTTTTTCAACCCTCTTTGATTAATCGCATAATTAGACAGATTTTAGTACCACTTGAAAGTGCTCTCTCGCAATTTTTTCAGATTTTCAAATGCAATATTAAGGAAAGTGGGGTATTCCTTCAAAGTCGATAATCTTGAAAAATTAAAGTCATAGAAAAAAATTGTTTCAACATAAAAGTGGTAGTTTAATGTGAACTTTTCAATGAAATTTTTCAAACAACTTTGCGATCCGATAATATTACTTTTTCGCTAAAAAATATAAAGATTATTTGTTTAACAAAAAAAGGCCCCTTTTTTTGACCTCTCAAAGTTCCGAAGTTTTACTTCTGGCAGTACAGTATAGATTTGGATTATATTAGAAACGATTACAAATACTATCATCATTAATGCGTTAATCCCGAATAGTTTGAACATTTATCAATAGGGTACATATTACACGGACAAAACGACATAATTTGTCAATCAGAAAATAATCTTTAATATTTTCGATGTCCGGAATACCATCAACTCATGAAGATTCTTTAAATATGGTATGTTTCAGAAAGAAAGGCAGTGTTACATGATGAGTCACCGGTGACGCATGCACGAAGAAATCTTTCGATGACGCACCTGTAACCCAAACCTTGGCAATTATTAATCTATATTGCGCGAGGCTTCGGTCGCATTTCCTGGTTCGCAATAACGTCTCGCTTACCGCATACAATATAATGGTAATCGCATTTCGCGATTGAGTTTCGAATCACCCGCGGCGAGCGGGTCTCTCAGGGTCGACGGTGTCCTCTTGAAACATGTGATAATCGCGAGATATTATGAAATCTCTTTCGTAAAAAGGAAAAAAAGAAAAATAAGAGAGAAAATGTTGCATGATCGGTACAGAAAGCGAATCTCACAGCCTCTCAGAAGTTCGGAAACGTCCATCATCCGCTGCGCTTCTTCTTCACTGGATCTTCCCTTATATCGTGCGAAAATCCAAGGCAAACAGGTAAAGCTGTTGGCAACGCGTGAAATTGGATCGTCCGGAGTGAATCTCCTCGAAATCTTTCTTTCTCACTCTGACGCGTCGATTTATGCATAAGTAGATACCGGCGCGCTATTATAGACCGTATTTCTCGCGGCTGCGAGAGAGACCAAAACGTGCGGTACCAACATCACCGCAATACTCAAAGTACGACACATATAACGCATTCTACGTCGGCGTAGAAACAACAAAAAATGTTTGAAGAAACGTGGAAAAATAATTTTATAAAATTTCGACAAATTCACTGAGTCAAAAATTTTTTTGCTTTCTCATAGAGGAAGCTTTGTTTTCGTCAAACTTTTTTTTTCGGGATTTTCTTGTCCGAATACGTAAAATGGTCTTAAACGTCAAGAAAAAAAGTTTGTACGAAATGCCTGTATGTGCACTGTTAGGAAGATTCGAAGTTTTTATGCATAAACTGGTCATCGAAATTTAATAAACAATTTTGGTATAGAATTCATGTACTTTTCCAGTAAAATTAAAGCAAATTGTTAAACTTCAAGTAATGTTACTGTAAAAATTAAGTAAATTATTGAATATGCTGCACCATATATTAATTTGGCATTAAACTTGTATACTAAATTTCATATACTAGTTTATGAATAAAAACTTTCAGTAGGAGAACACTAAATTTTAAGTAGATTTTTTTTACAGTGTGTGTGTGCGCGTATGTGAGAATTTTTTGTTAGCACGATATCCGTCACAATTTTCAAGATATCGGGCTTAAACTTAAACCACGAGTGAACTGTCGTTAAACCAAGTATGGAAATTAATTTGGAGTTAATCCGTCAAAGTGTTAAAAGTTTATGGCATTTTGAATTTTTTGTAGAATGTCAGCTCGGGCTCTAACGCAATTTTTATGATATCCGGCTCAAATTGGGACCAGAAGTCGACTGATATCAAATAATGTTTGAGATTAAATTTGAAATGACACAGGTCTAACTGTGAGCTATGCTATTTTTCCTCAATACACTGAGAGAAAAATACAGTTAAAGCAAGAATACTATTACTTTTACCATACAGTATATTAGTCAGGAGGAACTTTTATATTTCATAGTTATGGTAATGAGAAAAAATAATAGCTGCAAATATTAATATAGTTCAACTCATAAAAAAACATAGTATACAGTACAATCAGTATAATCGTTCCTTCTTGGGAATCAAATTAATTTCGTAGGCCGAATTATTCTACTATATTGTTCTCTTAATGTATATTGTGCATAGATACGTCAATTTTTAGTCAAGCTCCTTTCAAGTAAAAAAAATTGGAACCTCTTGCAGTAGAGAATTTAAAAACGACTATCAATTACTGTTGATATTGAAGATGCTCTCACTTTGGAGCGACTTTGAACCCCAAGAAAAAAGGGATACTCAAATTGAATATTTAACAAATACAATAAAGGAAAATCAGATCAATACAAATATCAGGAGTTCGCCCTTTCGTAAAATTATTCATGCTTTGGCAGTACAGTATTTTCTTATTACTGGATAAAGGGCGAGGGGAAGGGGACGCCGCGCTATTGTTCGCTATTGGAAATAATTGTATGAAATATCTGAAAAAATGCGCTTGGATGTATTTTCTCACTTTTTACAACATATCTTGAATAAAAAAAAAACACCAATTTTTTAACACTGTTGATTTTTTAAATTGCCAAACAAAAATATATAAAATATCTGCCCCCCTTATTGTTGAGGATAGTATGCAGAGCACCAAAAACATGGCAGGTCAGAATATTAAAGTGCAATTAAGTTGATACCAATTGGGTCCTATAATATTAATAGCTTCAGATGATATTTCTGGAGATATGAAGTTTTGAAAATTTATTATAAAGACCTAGGGCTTAGTTAGAACGCCTATGCACTAAAAATAGGAATGAGACTTACAAAATAATCAGAATTCATCCGGTCCGTATAACCCTTCATTTCGTTGCCAATCGTGATTTCGCCTCATTATCGCTAAATTGATTAAACGCTTCGTACCTTGAAATTTTAAATAATACTAAATACATTTTCAAAGAATCATATCTAGAAATTTCTATCAAAACTATTAACATAGCAGGATCGAATTTGTATCAATGAAACTGCAAGTTACGAAAAAAAATAGTGGCACTTAAAAATAATAATAAATGTATCTCCTCCTACAATTTTCAATATTTTGACCTGTCAACTGTCTTTGTGCTTTGCACATTATTCTCAACAATCAAGCGTGGCAGATTTTTCACATATTTTTTTCGCTATTCTAAAAAATCGACATTGCTAAAGAATGGATATTTTTTTCGGTTTCAAATATATTGTAAAGAGTATTAAAAAAAGGCATCTAGGTTTTTTTTTTCAAATTTTTTAATACGCTTATTTCCAATAGTTAACTTCACCTCCCCCCCCCCTCTCTTAAAAGTGAATACACTTTTTTAATACTATAGATAACAGCAAAATCGCGTTTTCAAATTGAAAGAAAATTGATCATACTGTGACATTTTTTATGAGAGTAATCATTTTTTTGCGGCTGATCTGACGTGAAATGCCTTGTATATAATATTGTACCGGCGGTTTAAAACTATCTCGAGTTTTCTAAAGGTCACGACGAGTGAATTGGAGGACAGTACTCGCGCTCTTCCAGCAGCGAGCGCGGCTAATAATTCTGTCTTTTACGCTCGAACTCGCTCGACTGCTACTATACTCGCTGATGCACCCATTCCCATTATGCAATTCCTTACTTGTCGAGCGTTGTAAACCAACGGTGTGCACTATATATTTTCCACTCTTTTTTTTTTCCCCTCAGAGTCCGGGAAGCCCCCCCATATGTCTGAGTATGCCGTTCACTGTTGGTAAGTGTACTTCGGTGGTTACTGAAAGATTCGACTCCACCGCAGGGGTCACCTGGCCTCGGGAAAGGGATTCTTCTCGTGGCTCCGTCGCCGATGATGCGACGCTCTATTGTTGTCCGGGTCTGCGACACATTTCGGCCGCGCCCGCCTCCGGCTTTCAGTGATGAAAGCGGTATTAAAGCAGTGGACTTCGAAGCGTTTTATATTGTAAAAAAGGTGACAATTTAAATTGTCACGTTGCTTCTCCGTTAATTTTTAGCTCTTATGAAAATTCTGTTTCCCTTATTTTTTATGATTATGTTTGGCTCCCGTGCAGAAATTTGTACGGGGGTCCGCGATAAATGCAGGCCTGTTATAGGGCTATACGTGGAAGCCATGATAGGGAATCCAATCTTGGGCCCTTCTTGGTTCAACAAAGAGTCCACAACATAGTTTTCGAGCGTTCCCGTCGAACCCATGATATAGGGAATCCAATCTTGGACCCTGCTTGGCTCATCAAAACTGTCGACAACACTCTGTCGACAACCCGTGGAGAAATTTGTACGGGCATCCGCTATAAATGCAGGCTCATTATAGGGCTATACGCGGAAACCCTAATAGGGAATCCAATATTGGACCCTACATGGCCCAACGCAAGCTCCACAACATAACTTCTGGGCGTTCGGCCGCGCCAGCCTCGGGCTATTAGTGATGAAAGCGGTATTAAAGCATTTGACTTCGAAGCTTTTTATATTGTCAAAAAGGAAAACAATTTAAATTATCGCGTTGCGTCACCGTTATTCTCTAGCTCTCATGAAAATTCTGTTTTTCTTATTTTTTATAATCATGTTTGGCTCCCGTGCAGAAATTCGTACGGGCGGCCGCGATTAAATACAGGCCCATTATGGGGCTATACGTGGAAGCCATGATAGGGAATCCAATATTGGACCCGTCTTGACCCAACAAAGAGTCCACAACATTATTTCTGAATGTTCCCGTCGAACCCATGATAGGGAATCCAATAGTAGACCCTACTTGGCCCAACACAGGCTCCAGAACATAATTTCTGGGCGTTCTCGGGGTACCCATGATAGGGAATTCAATCTTGGGCCGGTCTTGGCCCCACAAAGAGTCCTCAACATAATTTCCGAGCGTTCCCGTCGAACCCATGATAGGGAATCCAATCTTGGACACTGCTTGGCTCATCAAAACTCCCGACAACACTCTTTGGACAAGTCAAATCTCAACAGGCAGTCACCCATTGAAGTATTGATCACCACATCTAAGTAATAAACGTCAAGGTCAGGCAGACGGTCACCTATCTAAGTATTGTCTGTCAGGGTCAGGCAAACGGTCACTCATCTTAGTATTGACCATCGCGGTAAACAAGGTACCCAATCAACAGATTATTAAATTTTTAATTAAATTTTCGTAAAGAGGGACTGAGTCTATTTTTATTTTTACGACATCAGACGCAATCATAAAGTTTATAAAGTTCTGACTATATTAAACTAATCTCTACATTTATTTGATATTTGACAACAGTGGTTCAAATGAACAAAAAAAAAAAATGATCCAGTTTCATAATCTGAATGGCCGAGTGAGCTAAGCCGAAACAACCATCTGGACGGCCCGTGTTCGATCCGCGGCGAGATAAAAAAATGATAATGTTTTTTCAGCGATTAAAGTACACCATCGTGCAGGAAACGAAGTAATATCAATTGAAAGTGCCTTTGAAGAAGGCTAAATAAATGTTTTTTAATGAAATTAATTAATTTTAATAATCGATCCTATACTGGCCCAGTTATATCGCCCTGGACTGACCGAAGGGTTAAAAGCGTGACCGACCATTATGGGCGGCAGTTATATTTCCATGATGGACCCTGTACTTTGTCAGGGAAGGCTACCCTGGCGGATCGGGTTGACTCGTATTTAAAGTCAAGTTCAGGTCATACGACTCAAATTGGTAAAATATCGGTCAAATCTGAGTCAATTACACATCAAAAATTATCTTTGGTCGTCTTTCGGTCGATTTTTAGCAACTCAACCGATCTCCGACAAAACTAGACTGACTTTATTCAGTCAATTTAAGGTCATCTTTTTGTAAGTTGACTGTAATTTAATTTTTATAGCTTTGGGTCAGTATAGAGACGACATTGAGCATTTTGACCGATTGTCGACTACATCGGATGGACTCCTGCCGGTTCACTTAAGGTCGAATTTTGGCAAATCGATTGATATTTAACTTGGTGCGACTAAGAATGTACTCTGTTCAGTTAATTTACGGTCTACGTATCGTGAGTCGATTGATAATCATCTTGAGGCATTTTTGGGTTAGTTCGCGATTGACTTTCGAGAACCTGAATGATTACAGACTTAATGAGATGAACTCTGTTCGGTCAACTACAGTCAGCTTTTCAGTCGAATTTTTGCACAAACCGACCATAGATTTTTGGTCAACTTTTCGAAAAATGACAATAAATCGACTTAAATGGTTATACTGGATTGGGTTAATTTTTTATCAAGCATTTGATAGTCGACCTTATTTAGACTAAGATTATTTAGAGCGTTCCGTTAAATATTGATCAATTTATTAAATGTTAACCGCATATCGACCCAAAATGTTTTGCGGCCTATGACGAATAGTGGTCAACTATCTTATAGTTGACCGTATGTTGACCTAGACCTACAAAAAAAATGGGTCAACTGCAGTAAAATTTTCGGTCGACTTTTTGCACAAACCGACCGTCGATTTTCGGTCAACTTTCGGTCGTACAGGTCCGCCAGGGATATCCGGGTCCAGTATATATCCCTGACTATCTTCCCCGGAAGGAAAGGTAAGTTGTGTGATTAATTATGTGTATTACGGATTTCTAACCAACTTGAACTCTATACGAAGCTATATCATCTTCAATCTTCATTTATTATGAGAGATTGACGTAATCTGTATCGAATTTTGCAGGTGATCTCATATTCGAAAGTTAATATCATCCTGTTGTTGTTGCAGCTAAGGCCAAAGAGACATTAGGTAGGTAGGTGAGTAGTCGGCTGTTGACGGCCGAAAAATTTTTACTGGCCGTCAACAGCCGACTAGTTAATATCAACCGGCACTAAAATTACGGCGTAAAACAATGATGAATGAGTTCGAGGTGATTGAATATGTTAGGTCCGGTGAGCTGAAAGGAAATGATCTACACGATCGCATTATGTAAGTTTACCCTGCTTGGTCAGAAGAGGTCAAGTGGACTATAGGCGCAAGAATAGTTAGATATTTGTATAATTATTATTATATGAACTTAATTGTGCAATTACACTAACTAGAGTTTTATCGACTTCTCATGGACGAAATGGTAACTGAAAAGTGGCATCTAAGTCTCAACAATGGTTTGAATTCGGAATGGGTATCGTGATACATAATTTTTTCATGCATCAATAAGCTTCACTGTCGAAAAAAGACTTGAAATTTAATTTATTTAGGCTCATGAAATTTACATATTACGTATTTGAAACTGTGATTCAAGAGCAATAAGAATTGTGATAAATTGAGAAAATTGAGAAAAATTTGGTACCAGTTAATTATTCATCTACAGTAGTCCATTTATGAACCAAATTTGAGTCCAATATCTTAAAAATATGATGAAGTTAGAGTATGATGAGCAATTTTGTGAACAATTTATATTGTCATAATTTTGGGACCACTCAACGGATTCTAGGAAAGCACTGAAAAATGCGAGAATATATTGAAAAGATATATTTCATAATGGTATCGAAGTCAAAGTTGCAACATTTTTATGAAAAAATAATTCATTCTTGTTTGTTTTCAATCACACTCGCGGACACCTGCGCACCAACGCACACAATTGCACACACTCGTGCATACACTCGCACTCAAACACACCCGCGCACGTATTTGTGCACACACTCACACACTGGCGCACACCTTCGCACATCCGCGCACATATTTGCACACACTTACACACATCCACGCACACACTAGCACACACCGGCACCACTTACACACCCGCGCGCACACAAGCGTGAAGGACGTATGCATACGAATTTTTTCAGATTTTTTTCTTTATTTTGATTTTGATTTCTTTTATTTTGAAAAT
This sequence comes from Tromatobia lineatoria, assembly GCA_949699805.1. Lineage (NCBI taxonomy): Eukaryota > Metazoa > Arthropoda > Insecta > Hymenoptera > Ichneumonidae > Tromatobia > Tromatobia lineatoria. Next base: position 14,200,422 of record OX453039.1, on the reverse strand, counting down.
TGCGCAGAATATAACAAATTTTGGATATGCGTTTTGCAAAGAAATCTTGAGTGTAGTAGATGGTTTTATGCCGAACACATATCCAAAATTCGTTTTTTCGCGCACATTTTTGAAAATACAAAAAAACCAAAATTGAAATAAAGAAAAAAATCTGAAAAAATTCGTATGCATTCAAATAAATTAACATATCATTTTCATTAGAAAAAAAGTTAGGTTGACTGATTGTTTGTTGCAAGATGGTTTTTTTCACCAATTTGTTAATAACATTTTGGGATTATTATTAGGCGAAATCAATCTTTTCAGCACGTTTTGAATGCATAATTTTTTTCCGATTTTTATCCCATCGGGAAGTGATGGAAATTGTCTCTGAAACTCACTTTTGGCGGGACTGTACTGTATCATACATCCTTAACTATTGCCAGTGCTTTGAAAGTCGGTAATGGACTTCTGCCCCATCCCTTATAGAATCTTAGAGAAGTAATGGGTAAAGGATCTGAGTTTGATTATTCATTTTTTTTAAATGAGTAAAAAAAATGGTGATGCATTAAAAACATTATGCTTTTTTCAACTCTGCTCGAAGTACTTCAAGTACATGTACTGCATGGACTTTTCACGAGACTGTATATAAAGCACTTGTACTTAAAGTACTTGTACTTTACGTACATTTTAGAAACGTGTACTTGAAGTACATTTTAAAAACGTGTACGTGAAGTACTTTTCAAAACGTATACTTGAAGTACTTTTCAAAACCGTGTACTTCAAGTGCTTTTAAAAAAAGTGTACTTTGAGAACTTTTCAAGAACGTGTACTTCAAGTACTTTTAAAAAAACGTGTACTTTGAGAACTTTCCAAAAACGTGTACTTTAAGTAGTCTGCCCAGTTCTGTCATAGAATAAGTGGCTAAACAGCCCAAACGCCACCTCTTTGTATTATGTCTCCACCTAAAAACAAATAAATAATCGATTGATAGATTGCATATTGCTTATCCGAAGCAAAATATCGTCGATTTTGGGATTACATTATTCTTAGTCTACGAAATAACTCAACATATAAAGTTCGGACCTAGCGGTACGCTTATGTCTTATGGTATGCCAACGCGACCCGTATTGCCCCACACCACTTGACGGAGTTCCCGAACGCCGTGAACAGAGAGCAGTGGAAGGTATCACCTAAGAATTATTGCGAATTCCGTTATGAGACATCTCCGGAGGTATTCGCGTTGCGTCAACGTAATCCTCGCGAGGCTTGGTGGCGATGCACTGGCTAATCCTCGAGATCTCGCGCACTAGATCGTCCTCGATGTTACCTATATTGCGTCAAGTCAAAGAGGCGAAGCAATGGCAGGAACGCGCGACGGATCGCCGCGCGAGACCGCAGCAATCTGCTTTTTTTTTCTTCTCTTTCTCCTCTCCTCTTCAATTCCCATTTTTATTTATTTATTTTTTTCCTTTTTTTTTTGTACTTCAGAGATGCTCTCGGATTTCGCTGGACATCAGTTGCAGCATCTTTCGAAAGAAGCTGGGAGAAACACGCAGTATGCAGTCCTCGGGCACGCAGCGAGAGAGCATCTTCGATAACGAAGAAGATGCCCCGTTGGCCTGTCTGCCTGTCGACGTGAGAGTGAAATCAATAAATTCCCCTACTCGTCCTGAGAAAAGTAAGCGATTCGAACGGTCTCTCTGAACAGGACGATGCATGATGCGCCTTCTGCCCCGCGTATAAGCACGCGTCTCTCGCAACGAGATGAGTGAAATGCTTCCGCAATTGCGTTTATGCACGCGCCGATGATAGAAGGTGCATTCTCGATCGTTCACTTGGCCCTATTCTGTAATCTGCGAGCCCGATGCATCGCGCATATAAGTATATACGATATATAGTCTGCGTCGTCAAAGAGCACATGCGTAATTACTCGTTATGCGCCAAACACGACGATTATTTCCCTTTGAATAATTACGTGAAATCGTGACACGCTTAAAAAGTGATACAACTTTAGAAACGGTCGATTGGTTACTGAAAATGGAATTTGATTTACTGATTATTGGCAAGTGCGATTGGGTAATTTTTTTTTATGGATATAAGAAATACGATTAAAAAGTGATACAACTTTAAAATAGGTTGATTGGTTATCAGAAATGGAATTCGGTTGGCTGATTACTGAAAAATACAATTGGGTAATACATTTTTTTAAATATTCATAAAAAAAAGATTTATAAGAATAATAATACTGAAGAAATCAAGAATGGGCTTAGTTTATTGTGCATCATACTCTTGGGAAATTTACCGAGGAGAACATATTTTTATCAGCTTCTTTCTGCAATTTGCAAACAAGATATTTCAAGTTACATTATTAAGAAATTCAATGGCATGAATTTTTTCAAATTCATTTCGAATCGTGAACAGACCAAAAATAAAACTTGTGGCAGTTACACTTGAGAAATCGCATAATTTTTTGTTTGTTTTTAATGCACTATGCTCAAAAGTATCTTATGTAGTTTGAAAACAAAAAATTCGCACCTTTCTACAATTCAAGAAAGTCGTGAAGTGAAAATAATTGGAAGTTTAAAGATTTAATATAAAATTCCGGTGCATCACAAATTGGAAAAACAATGATTTTGCCAATTTACTGGGACGGTTTTTATGTTTTAGTAAAAAACCAAGATTGGTTCAATAGCTGAAAAAAAATCATTTAGTCAAACGAGACAATTTAGGGAAGACCTAATTTAAGACTTTTGTTTTTATCTCATCCAATATTTTCTAAAGAATTCAACTACAGAGGGAAAATTAGCTTTATCGCTTTTCTGTATTTCAAGACGCTGCATAAGATGTTGCAAGTTTAATTATAAAATTTATTTTCAACGGAAATATTACAACACGAGGTATGGAAGGTGCATATGCAACATTATTAACGGTAATTTCATAACCAAAACTGGATTCCAAATTATTCTGGCGTTTCATGTTTAAGAAAAAAAAATCGAAAGTAAGTTCCTTAGCAGAGGAGATGCGAAATAAAATCGGATTTCGTTTTGTGTGAAATATTAGCCTGTGAGTGTAAATATAAAATCAAATGTAAATAAATGTGAAAAAAATTATAATCCAAACTATGGATTGGATTATGATTTTTTAAGCAGATTTGATTAGCGAAAATCATAATCCAATCCATAGATTTTTCAAGGAACTAGGGTTAGCCGCTTAAGCGCCCGAGTCTCTTTACGTTAGTTTTGACATTTGACATAAACAAATAAATTCAATGCATGAACTTGGTCCTGATCTCAGTGTGTCTGACGACACCACCGACGAATCAAAGTATGTTTTAACCGCTAACAATGAATTTCGCATTTATCATCCATGAACTTTTTAATATAGGATTACTTTTAGAGTTGTAAGATCTTATCAGTTTATGAAACTAAATACGGTGGCATAACTCATCTCGTAATTATAAATTCGTGATAAAAACTTGCACTGTAAATAAAATTATGTTTGCCAGCCTAAGACACGTACCATTATTAGTCAGTCCGTCTGAATCGAGCATTGGAATAACGACTTTAGTTCGTTATAGCAAATGCGCGTGTGAAAGATCATTTATGTTAATTAAATAGCTTGTAATGTATGTTTTAGTAATAAGGAAATACACCTTAAGATCGTTTATGTCACACCTCATGGCGATTCATTTGCATTCCAGCCGCAATAAACATATGCATGAAAAAATGTTCAAAATCTTCAAAAATTGCAAAGTCAATTAATTTTCAACAGGACTTTACGAAAAATTGGGGGAAATATGCAGGTGTTTTCCATTGATCGTACAATGATTTAAGAATATGTGCCCATTTTTTCATTAAGTTTTTTATTTAATTTTATTAAAAACAAAAATTTGTCAGCCATTATACAAAAATCACGATATTTTCCCATAGAAACTCCAGATAATTATTGCAAAATATTACTTATCAAATCAACTTTATGATTAATATTTAGAAGGTAAAAGATTTTCATTCAGGAGCTAAGCCGAGTTTTGACCGTAAATGTGTTTTTACTGTCTGCCTACTTTTTCACGAACACTTATTCTATTCTTTGGAAAAATAGTTAAAATCTCATTTTCCAATTATCTTTCATTCTTATTTATTTCATTATATTATATATTAATATATTAAATATTTTTTAAAGTGGAACATCGAATGCCATAATTAAAAAATTTGAAAAATTTGGTTTTACATAAATAAACATTTGACCAATCGCCTGTAGTAGATTAATTATTTGTTTCTATTTTTTATTTAAAAAGGCTAAATATCTGTAAAAAGAAAAATTTCTCGCACTTTGGCTATACGCTAGATAGATAGCTAGATTTTGTTGTTGAACAAAGTATTTTTTAGAATTTCTTCAGATTTTTAAATTATGGCATTCTCCATGTCACTCTTAAAATATATTTACAAAAAATTGTATTAAAAAAAAACTGTATAGTTAAGAGTCCAACTAAGCCTACAAAAAATCATGAGCCAAATCGGAGAGGTCAATGTCAAATCCAGGTCGAAAGGATTGTACCATATATATTTTTTTACGATACACATAAATTGAAGAGCTTCTAATTTGTACAACTGGCCAATTAAAATGAAACTCGAAGAAAACTGCAATGTTTGCAGAAATAGTTTAACAGAAATAAAAAATATAATGAAGTGCAAGTTTTTAAGTTCAATTGGTCGAAGAGCTGCTATTCGCTTTTCCCACGATTCGGAAAAAAGATAATAGAGCGAATACCCCGAGTTGCTGAAGACGAGGAAGCGTTTGGTGAAGAGGTGGAGATGCGAAGCGTTTTCGCTCGTTCGACATCAGAGACACGCGCTCACGATTCTCGTTTGTAGAACGTAAATTTGTTTTATTTGCTATCATCGGTTTCGAGCATAAAATACTCGTTTATTTGCTCGTCCTTTATGCATGTTCCACAGACTATATATAGAAAAGTACATAATGAATTCAGTGTGTGCCTGTGCTGAGCATCGAAACTCCCTGTCTCCGTCTTCAAGAACATAGACTTTCGAAAGGGGATAGCAATGAACGGTTTTACGTAATACCAGAGCGAGATCATATTGGAATTACTCGTGGTATCACCTTATCGTTTCGAGATCTGCCCTCTGAACGAGTTATGGAAGCTTGCACCATACTCGATGAATCGCTGAACCGAAGACGAGCCCTAGTCTATCGCCTAGTGTAGTGCATGACTGTAACTTCGTAAGTACGTTGTAAGTACTCTTCAAGGAGCATTTGCGTGGTCCGAAAACAGTGTTCAAGTATGAAGTCCCCTTGAAAAAATTCAGGTGGAACATCGGAATTCGGATGGGAATCCAAATTGATTCCTAAATTCTATCGGAAAACACTATGGGGAAATCCATGTGGCAAATTTACCTGGATATTTCTACTTAAATAGAAACTTTAGAAATTTATATCTCGGTAATGGGATGGTTGATAAATCTAAAATGGCAGTAAAAAATGTCATATCCTACCGAACCATATACTTTTATGCACTTCCATTGTCACTTCCAATGGCTTGAGCCATGTTCCCAAAGCGGCATTGCAAAAGTACGGCACGTAACGAGTACGGAGAAATCGCACTTCCCGCACTCGTGAAATGAAATTAAATACAAAACTCGTACGACAAACTTTTTCTCAACTCGTACTGTAATATACAATTCAAATTATTTTATGCAACTCCGTGTGAGAAGTGCTTACTTCTCGCACTAGTGAAATAAAATTTTATATGAAACTCGTGCGAGGAACTTTATCTCAACTCGTTTGATAACGTGAATTTGAAACTCACCCTCCGCAAAAAAGTTTCATTGCACTCGTATCGTAGTATACTATTATGCAACTCCGTACGAGAAGTGTCTACCTCGCACACGCCTTGCGTGCGAGAAATCGCTCTTCTCGCACTCGTGAAATTATATTGAATACGAAACCCGAACGAGAAACTTTTTTTCAACTCGTGTCGTAATATACGATTCAAATTATTTTGTGGAACTCCGTGCGAGAAGTGCCGACTTCGCATACACATCGCGTGCGAGAAATCGCACTTTTCGCACTCGTGGAATAATAGAGTGGGGGTCGAAATAGTGAATGAATAAAGTAGCGAATGGCTAAAATAGCGAATTGAAAAATAAGGAACGTCTTAAATGTAGAATGGCCATAATTATGGAATTCGCTTTTTCAGCCATTCGCTATTGTTATTTCATTTTAATAAGATGGAGGTTAAAATAGCGAATCGTGAAAATAGCGAATGGCTGGAAAAGCAAATTTCATAATGATGACCATTCTAGATTCAGCCGTTCCTAATTTTGAAATCCGCTATTTTAACCATTCACTATCTTGGTCATTCGCTATTTTCACCCCCGCCCGAATTAAAGTACTTCGCGATACTACTGCGTGAAAGCCGACTTTACAACCGCCGTCGGGATCCGATTTCACGTACAAGTATCGCATTTTTGTAACAAATGCACGAAAAGTGCCAGGTTATGTTGCTGGCCGAGCGCGACAATAAAGGAAAAAACTGACCGATGTGCGCATGCGCGCACAGTATTTTCGATACAGTTTTAAACCAATGTGCGCATGCGCACAGTATTCTCGATACAGTTTTAAACCAATGTGCGCATGCGCACAGTATTACGTTACGGTTTCAGTATTCATACCACAGTGTGCGTGAAGTGCCTACTTCACGTACTCCTCGCTTAGCTTGCGTGCGTGAAACAGGCATTTCTCGCACTAGTGGCATAAAATTGTATACGATACTCGTGCGAGATACTTTTTCTGATCTCGTGTGATTACAACACTCGCCTTCAGCTTGTGCTGCAAACTCACACTCGTCGCAAAAAAGTTTCACCGCACTAGTATCGTAATGTACTATTTCGATACGCTTCCAGTATTTATGACACGCCTTCTTATAGAGCGCCACTTAATGTCGCAGCCGGCCCGCACATAAACTGACACTTTTCGTGCATGCGTTACAAAAAATTGTATATGAAACTCGTACGAGAAACTTTTTCTCAACTGGTTTCAACAGAATCTTAAAGGATTCGAAAAAGAAGTGGCCGATTTAATGTAGAATGCCTCATATATTCATGCATTATCATAATATACATATTATTTCACCTCTGGCATAACACGAGCAAGTAAGACGTGGCATAGATGAATGCTTCGATAGTCGTGGAGGCCACCAAAGGGCTGGGCCTCTTCTGCTCTCTTCTTCATCGTCTTCTTCGAGGAATTATTCTCCTCTTGTGTTTCATTGGTATTAGAACGTTTAGAAAGCACAACGTCCATTGTGTGCGGTATATAGGAGCAGCGATAGCGTTCGTTGCATCCTATTATCGGTCCCACTCTCACTCTCGTTCTCCTCATCACGATTGAGTCTAGCTAATATTTTTTCATTCTCTTCCTTTTGCGGAGTCGCTCGTAGATGCGGGGGCCAGCGAAGCCTCTCCCTCTGCAGAATTCCCGGGCACGCCGAAAACGCTCCGTGACGATGATGACCTCCTTCGCAACGTCTTCTTCCAAGAGAGTCTCGTTAGCATCGCACATACAGACCAGTTGCCCAACTTTTGCTTTCGTAGCTGAATAGACTCCTGAGGTGTTCCCATTCGCGTTTAGTTAATAAAACGACGGAGAGAGTTCAAGTGGGTTCAAATGTTCATGAAACAGGATCATACTTTTAGTGTAGGAGGACCTTTAAAGTACTGACCTCTGACAGCGCTTGTTAATTCAGAATGTAATCTTTGGAGAAGAATGAATTATAGAAGAGCAAAAATAATATCGATCGATATGGGATCCTTGTATGAGTGATTTCAAATACAACGTTAAAAAGAGTGTTCCTTGGCCTTTCGAGTACTGTAATTTTTATTTATTTTATTATATGATATTCCGGTTATAAAGCTTGGGTGTATAAGCCGTATATCACTTTTCAGATGCATTCGTCATTGACAAATATGATATTGGAATATTAAGATGAAGATTACAATTCTCACGTGCCGTGAATTCTGAAAACCGTATCTCAGAATTCTTATATAGTATTCTTAAGGGAATACCTCACCTGCCAAATCCAGCAACATTGTTTCTCAGGTCTTCACGACGAAATTTTTTTTCATCGCTCAACTTTTCATCTCAAATAAGAATATGAAGTCGAATATTTTCTTTTCAAAATTCAAAAATTGAAATTTTATTTTATTTTTTTTCAGTGTATCGCAAATCCCAAACTTAATCTTCTTTAAATCTTATTTTGAATGTGGAAAAAAATTCTCGAAAGGAAAAGTCAAAATCTGCGAAATTTTTCGCAAATTTCGAAACTATAAATTTCGAACCTTTTTTCTGATTTCGCTCAAATTTAATACCAAACACCATTAACAGTACTTGCACATACAGTCAGAGAACAATATTGTAATTGAATAATAAAAATAGTTAGTCCGACGATAATCTAACTATAATGTATAACTACTTCTAGTTAGATTATCGTCGGACTAACTATCGGCCAGGAGGAACGACTATATTTTATGGTTATAGCAAATATAAGAATATATATATTTACTATAACCATGAAATATAGACGTTCCTCCGAGGAATTATATTAATGGTTGATTCAACTATAATTATAGAAGTAATTATAAAGATGATAATAATTTCAAATATGTCGTTTTGATGCATATACGATTTCAACGTATTTTTTCAATAAACTTGCAAGTATCGTTTATTCAACCATATTATCAAAACTTCAACTATAAAACATTGCAAGCCTTCTTATATGCTTCCCATCATGTGAAATCGTTGAGTCAACGGAATGATTTTTCTCTCAGTGTATAAAAAATAATTTAGCACAATGTCACCATTTTTACGAAGACTAGAGCGGGCACGTTTTTTTTTTGTAAAAATCGAAAAGCTATAAAATGAAGATTTCTGCATTCATTTCGAAAAAAAATTGCATCAGTTAATGATGGACTGCTGTTTTATACTTGTGAACCAAATTTCAGCTCAATCAGTTGCACGGTTCTCGAGTTACAAGTGATTGAAATTTCGTAGTCACACACACACACACACACACACACACACACACACACACACACACACATGGAAATTTTTTCTAAACCACTTTTCTCGATGTTTTGGAGCATTCTGAGTTTCCTGACATGAAAATGGAAAAAAAAAGTTCATGAAAGCGAAGCATTCTTTATAAGGAAGCAAAATGGAAAATGAAACTGATTTCAGCATTCTGAAGTAAATTCCCTAAGAGCAAATATTAACAAAATAGCGAAACATAATATAAATAATAATTGAAGAAATAGATTGAAAAAAGGAAGAAACAAATTTCTATGAATGAAATATAAATTGCCCGGACCTTTAAGATCCGAAGCCGTATAACAATGCGAGTTTCTCGTCGATAAGGTCATCGCAATAAGGTTCCGGTGCCTAGAAATTCTCTGCACCTGTATATCATTGCAGAGAGTAAAGAAAAGACCTTTCAGCTTGTCTAAGTCACTCCAAAGTTCTGAACAATGGGCCTTCATCGATATATCCACGTTTGGTTCTCTGTTTCATCTCTAGTTTGCCAAATTCGGAGTTGAACCGTACATCATACTTATACAGATCTCGTATAATTCTCGATAGCCGATGCGCTCGCTGACCTGGAGGAGTTGCGTAATTAATGCACTTACGCGGCGCGGCATCTCTCTCGCTAAAGATGCGTTATAGTACTTGAAGTATAACCTGAGGTAACATCCTCGCATTGCGCCAAGTAATTAAGGCGCGAAGCATTTAAGATCTATAAACAACTGACGTGAGGCTGTATGGAGTGTCTCCAGGCGCCAAAGACTTAGCAGAGCACCGAGAGACAGCGGCAATTCCCTCCACGGTTCACTTTCATGTGACCCGATTGCCCGACCTTCACAGAGCACCAGCTTTTGCCCGCCGATCTGTATCACCTGCCGATTGCGCAACCGTTTCGAACACCCGCGCGCACTATGACGAGATCTTCTTCTCTTCATTTTGATTTTTTCTCGATTTTCTTAAGGAGGTCATGTACTTTACGATACTGAAAATTGATTGATTTTTGGAATAGAAAACGAGGCAAATTTTTTTAAGTCTGAAAAATGATTCTTCAGAGTTTCATACATCGCTGGTAGTTTTTAAAAATTTCTTTCATTTTTGGAATTTTTTTAATCTTTTAGAAACAGGGGAAATTTCTTAAGGATGTGTGATACGTACAGTCCCGCCAAAAAGTGAGTATCAGAGACAATTTCGAGAAAAAAAAATGGGAATAAAATAATGCATATAAAACGTGCTGAAAAGATCGATTTCGCATAACAATAATCTCAAAATGTTATTAGCAAATTGGTGAAAAAAGAAATTGTTCAAAAAACAATCAGTCAACGTAACTTTTTTTCTAATGAAAATTATATGTTCATTTATTTGAATGCGTACGAATGTTTTCAGATTCTTTTCTTTATTTTGATTTTGATTTTTTTTATTTACAAAAATGTGCGCGAAATAACGAATTTTGGATATGTGTTCGGCATAAACCCATCTACTACACTCAAGATTTTTTTGCAAAACGCATATCCAAAATTTGTTATATTCTGCGCATTTTTCAAAATAAAAAAAATAAAAATCAAGATAACGAAAAAAATCTAGAAAAATTCGTATGCATTCAAATAAATTAACATATTATATTGGAATAAAAGTTAGGTTGAATGATTATTCGTTGAACAATTGTTCTCGTCACCAATTTGTTAATAACATTTTTGGATTATTATTATGCGAAATCAATCTTTTCAGCACGTTTTATATGCATTATTTTTGTCCGATTTTCATCCCATCAGGACGTGATCGAAATTGTCTCTGAAGCTCACTTTTGGAGGGACTGTACGTATCATACATCCTTAAACTCCAGAAATTATTCATTCATGTGGTAGTACATCGATGGTGATTGTTTCAACTTATTTTATTTTAGGGATTCTTTAATGAGAGTAAAGGAAATTCCCTGAATTAAAAAAGTTATTTATTCATGTGTTCATACATCTTCGGTAATTTTTTCAACTTATTTAATATTTTGAAGCTTGAAAATAACTTTTGAAATGTTTTAAATAAAGGAAACGGTAATTTTCCGAATTGTCAAAATAATTCATTCATAGCTTAGTACATTTCTGAGAGTTTTAAACTCATTTTATTTTACCGAATATTTTTTTGTTATACAAACAAGGAAAATTTCACGAATTGTTAAAATAATTCATTACGTTCTGGTAATTTCTTCAAACTATTTCACTTTTTGCGGTTTTTCCAATGGTGAAAAAACCAAGGGAATAGCATGAATCTTAAAAATTATTTATTTATGGTTTCGTACATGTCTAGGAATTTTTTAAACTTATTCCATTTTTGATTTTTTTAATAATGTAAAACAAAACGGACATTTTTCGAATTCTAAAAACGATTTATTCATGTTTTTATACATCTCAAATAATTTTTCAAACTTGTCTCAGTAGTAGTAAAAAAGTTTTATTGACAATACGTTTACAGATTTTTTTTCCTTGTACATTTTTTATCATTTTTTATCTATGGTTTTGGCCGTACACGCATTGCCAATAGGCCAACGACCGGAGTTCTTCAACCTTTGTCTCATTTTAGCAATCGTTTAGAAATGATAAAAAAATCAAGGACAATTCTCCAACCTTCAAAAATAAAGTAATTAAGTGATTCATGTTTTCAAAAAACACTTGTAATTCTTCAAATTTATTTCATTTATGGGATTTCTTAAAATCCCATAAGTATATTTGTAAAAAAATGTACAACATTATTTACAAAATTATCGTTTTTTAAAGATACTTTTTCAAACGGGTTCAAACATCAAATTTTTTAGATTTTCGTGCTTCCTCGTAGAGGAAGATTTGTTTTCGTGCAAGATTTTTTTGAGTTCTTCATGTCATGGCACTTAAAATGGTTTGAGACTATCCATTTTCGAAAAAGTTTATACATTTTTGGAGATTTTTTAAAGACTTTTAATTTCTCCTACAGTGTCTGTATGTTCTCTAGTTTCCGAAATTTTTTAGTTTATGACCTAAATAGTTTGTGACGAATGAAGCAAAGAAAAATTACGGTCGGTATTGAATTTGAGCGAAATCCATAAAGCGATCTTGTTTTTACAAAATTTTTATTAAAAAAAAAGAAATTGTTTTTAATCTGATCCAAGTTGACTTCAACCAAACCATCTTCAATCTTCTACAGAGTCGCATTAATATCCTGTTGTTGTACATATCAAATTTAGTAAAGATATCAAATCTAAAGTGATTTAGATTTTATAAGACATTGCATTTTTTTAAATCTCTGTATGTTCTCTAGCTTCCGTAGATTTACAGCTAATAAGCTACATGGTTCTTGAAAAATAGAGCAGTAAAGAATGATGGATTTTAGAGAATTTGGGATTTTCGAGAAAAATTAGTTTTCGTTCTAATTAAAGTTCACTTCGACCAAACCTGCTCACATTTTTTACAAAGTCGTATTGATATCTCGTTATAATAGATGTCGAATTTGGTAAAAATTTCCAACTCGAAGTATCCGATTAAAAAAATATCCGGCATGAAAAAAGGATGCATTCTTATTTTAGCTTTCAGTTAAAAAATTTATACGACGAAGCCAAAATCGATCGATATACTTCCACATAGAGGTAGCTTTGTAAAAAAGTGAAATATAATTCGAAAACTATGTGATAATTTCTACTTTCCATCCATTTTTCATTGAATGTAGATTCATGTTCTTGAAGAACATCTCAATAGCGTAGACATTTTGTTTGGGTTATTCCAAATGCGAATTGCAAATTGCACAATTTTCCCTGATCGAAAACAAGGATATGGACGCGAAAAGTGAAACAGCGGATTACACTTCAATTAATGTAGGCAATTAATTAATCTTCAAACGGCTTTAAAAATTTAAAAAAAAATTTTAAAACCGTTTGCAATAAAAAAGTAATATTTATCCGATTACCTTGAAAAGAGACTGCAGTAGTTTTTAACCATGAATCACTATACTGAACAAATTACAGAACGTTTTTATGTTCGACATTATTCATAAATTGGTATGTCCTGCGCGTTGCAATTTTAAAGAAACGGTTCAAACCCAATGAAAAGTGTATATTCGTTATACCAAAGATTAGTAATGAACAGTACACTGATATTAGCATCGTGATAATGACAGTACTTATTATATTCTACTGTGCGGTGCAATATTACATACCACATTAGCTATTTTCTCTATTGTGTTAAAGGAATATAATATATTCTGTCACAAGAGATTCCATATGGCAGTACATCGAACTGCAAAGAAAAAACCCGGTTGGCTAATGAACGTTTACAAATTTACTAGTACGGAAAAGACTAGTCTCGCAGTATGGTATTCACAAAAGAAGGGAACGCTGATAGTCTATGCTGAAGGTTGTTCGCAATATAATGGAAGAGCGCCCTGAAGCAGCTTTACTGCATCTGGAAACAAAAAATTTACAGACTTTTGTGCGTCGTCCGTGGTTGGAAAACATCGGGGAACGTAGTGATTTCCGAAGACGGTGTAACGGGGATATCGATAGAAATTAATGCACAAACTTATTCTCAACAAACTTTTCGAAGAACATAAGTTGGAGCTTGCGAAAAACTGAAGTTGAAATTTGAGAAAAATTGAAGTTGTATTTTGAGAAAAATTGAAGTTGTAATTTGAGAAAAATTGAAGTTGTAATTTGAGAAAAATTGAAGTTGAAATGTAAGAAAAATTGAAGTTGAAATTTGAGCAAAATTGAAGTTGAAACTGGAGATAACTTGAAGTTAAAAATTGAGAAAAATTTAAGGTGAAACTTGAAAAAAATTGAAATTAAAACTTGTGAAAAATAAAAACTGGAATTTGGGAAAAATTTAAGTTGGAACTTAAGAAAAATTTACGTTGAAACTCAAGCAAAATTCAAGTTTGAACTTGGGATAAATTTAAGTTGGAACTTAAGAAAACTTACGTTCAAACTTGTGAAAAACTTGAGTTGGAACTCGAGAAAAGTTGGAGTTGAAACTCGAGAAAATTTGGAGTTGAAACTCGAGAAAAGTTGAAGTTGAAACTCGAGAAAAATTAAAATTAAAACTTGAAATAAATTGAAGTTGGAACTTGTTGATAACACAACTTTTTTCAAATTAAAAAATTGATAAAATCTTAACCGCTTTACCGATTTTACCCAAATTTAATACCAAAGGTCGCATTACTTTGATCAATTTTCATTAAAAATTTCAGACAGGTCGCTAAAAATTTGTTACAGTTAGAGCATTGACAGACATTTTTTGGAAACTTTAAAATCTCATAAAAACGGAATGCCTCATGTCGTTTAAAAAACATTAATACCAAGTAAATAATGACTAGTAATCTATATGGCATTAAAATTCAAGTTGACTCGGTCGCGTAGTTCACGAATTATGGCAGATTTTTTTGCGAAAACAAGGCTTTCTCTATAAGGAAAAAAAATGAATCATTTCTTCTACCAATAGCAATTATACTCATTGAAGGAGCTGCAACAAATTCAACTTGTCTATGACACGGTTGACCGTCAATATTACACACATATTGAAAAAATAAAATGCCAAGGTTGACCTTGCACATTATTTCCTGATTTTCTACATTTCACATAGACTCACGAGAAAGTATATATATACTTGATCGTAAAGGTGAAATATACTCCAAAACAACCTTTATGAAACTTCACAACAAGGATGGGCATTCATTCATGGAAAATATAATAAACATACTTTCATGACTGAATAATTATGGACTGTTCAATTATATACAAAAATCGGAATTGCCTCGACTGGAAAAATTCAAGCTAAAACTTGAGAAAATTTGAAGTTGGGTCTAGAAAAAAAAAAAAATGGGTTGTAACTCGAGAAAAATTTACGTTATACCTTGAGAAATATTCAAGGTGTATCTTGTCAAAAAATTGATTTGTAAAAAAATTAAGATTAAGCTTTAAAAAAATTCATGTTGAAGCTTCAAGTTGAACCTTGAGAAAAATTTAGTTTAACACATGAGTAAAATTGAAGCCGATACTTGACTAAAATTTAAGTTAAAACTTTAAAAAATGTTTATCCAAAACTTAAGTTTGAACTTGCGAAAAAACTGAAGTTGGATCTGATAAGTCCAAACTTGAACAAAAACTTCAGTTTAAACTTGAGCTAAAAGCTAAAAACTGACTTAGAATTTAAGCAAGAATTTAAGTCGAGACTTATGTTTGAACTTGAATTAGAAGACACAATCATACACGTAACCCTCAAATTTGCTTTTTTCTTCTGGTAAATGTTTCTTAATATTTACTTTCTTCATTTTTTTTTCATTCTCTCTCTTTTCTTCGTCACTTCGAGTGAAGCTCCATACGCGGTCGACTTACCGAACATCTCGCAGAAAATATACCGAGCAATACTCAGCACGTGGCCTCATCGACGTGGTGGGAGGAAGACGATCCGAGAACTCTTCTTCGCTCGCGTATATAAGATCCCGGTCCTCACGATAGATTCACAATTACCATCCGACGTGTTTACCGCACTGGAATATACATTTTGAGTTGTGAAGCTCTCATCGTGCAAGTGGGCGAGGGTTGAGCTTTTTTTCACTGGACATCCGGGACTTCGAGATGAGAGCGGTAGGATTACTTTGATATAACCCTTTACTTATTTTTTATTTTTTAATTTAGTTCGTCGCAACTGTTCGAAAATTCACTTCCGGTTTGTTTTTCTTCACGTTTCGAAAGACAAACATTAGTGCAAATTGCAGAACTGTGAATAACTGCAATTCCAAAAAAATGTGATTGAAAATTTAGCTTTTGTCTATCATTTTAATAATTTCATTTTTAGTGGATTCCGAAAAATTTTTAATATTTTTTTAGATTATTGAATAATTGCGTTGATTCAAAATAATTTTTTTTCACTAAGGATATCAAAAAAAAGGATTTCGTATTTGTTGATTAGTAAATTTAATTGTGCATTTAGGTTTTAACTGAAATATTTTCAATCATAGTGAATTAATGATATTAAATTTCTTTCGTGTGAACATTGTCGATTTTTTCATGTAAATTGTCTCAAATATGAAAAAAAAAGTGAAGCTGTTAAAAAAATGCGGTTTCTGTGAGTGTGTGTGTCACGAGCAAAGAAATTAATCCCTCATTAATAGTAAAGAAGATCAGACTAAAATTTGACGCGTAAGTTGAACAGTTGCTACCCTTTGATCGTGATAAATCTAATTCCAATTCGTTGTATGCTCCATGCATCATTAAAGTTTAAAATTTAGTTTGTTTTGAATGAAAATAACATAGACAGGCTTAATAGAGAAAATTTTACGTTCTTAATGTGAACATTTTTTCCCATTCTTACTCATGACTAAAGTTGATTGGTAATTCAACCTTAACGATCCGATAACCGCTCAAAATATTAAATTAAGAACTTAGCACGACAGTTGACCAGATACTACTGACTTTCGTACATTTTCTCGAAATCGGCAGAGCAATTAAAGTTTAGTGAGGTTCCACTTTTCCCCAAAAATGCAAGTCTCGACATAAACACTGACGGTAAAAAAAAATACTAAAAAATGTATGTACGCGTACTGGAAGATTTTATGCTTGGAATGGTATACTACATTTGATAAACAAGTGGGACGTAATATTAATGTATGGGACAGTAGTTTAAAGAATTTATTCAAATTTTACTGTAAAAATATATTGATTGATTTTATTTCACACAAATGTAAATTTAATACATCTTACGAATTTATACATCATAATTCTCTTGTTTTTCTAAGAGTAGCTTTATGCAGTATAAAAAATAAAACTTCAACGGCATTTCTACATTAATCTATTTGCCAATAAAAGATTAATCAGATCATTCCGAATAATAGATTATTCAGCGAATCAATGTGATTTTTATTTTTATTTTTTGAGTAATGAACATATAATTATTTTTTCTAATAGTAGCTGTATGCAGTATAAAAATAATAAAATTTTAAAGAAATTTCTACATGAATCTAGTTGCGAGTAAAAATTGGTAAAGCTTGAATTTCAAAAGCTTCTGAATTATTTTTCAAATTTAGAAGCGATCTCTTTAAGGAACGCAACACTGATCAACATTGTTCATCTATAGAAGTAGCTTTGTGAAATCTGCATGCGGTACCAATGAGCAAAGTTTTACACACCGATTTATTTTTAACGAAAGCTCAATAGACTGGACGCACTGTTTTTGGCTACTTTAAATCTGATTGTGTCTACGACATTCAAACGAATAAAACAAAACATTTAACCGAATGAAAGAAAATTCGAATAGAAAGAAAGAAAATATTCATTCAGCGAATAAATATGATTTTTTTTTATTTTGAGGAATGAACATGCAATTATGGAAAAAGAAAATTTTATATATTAATAAAAATGACCACTAACGATACGGCAGCTAAGTTAAGAAAAATAGCGATAGTCCAGATAACTATTCAGTGACAAGTATATTTTACTAGTCCAGGTGACTATTTTCGTAGTTACATGGAAAAAAAATCGGTTGAATCAAACAAACAACAAACGTTTGTTTGAATTGAATAAATTTTAGTTGAATCAACAAAATGAACAATATTGACTCTTAGACCCGTGTTAATTATCGGGCTTATTTGAAACAACAGATATAAATTTTGTTAACTGAAATAACGGTAGGTTAATTCGTATATAATTGCTTATTTTGCTTCAATCCAACAATAAGTTCAGTCCGCTTCTTTGATTTGGCAAAATATTTAGTTGAACTGAATCTGAAAATACGTTTAGATATGTTTGTGGTTTGATTGAATCGTGTAATATTTCTGATGGAATATCTAATGCAATCAAAATAAATCATTTTGCACATAAATGTGTATATTGAATTGGATGAAAGAAATTCTGAATTGCTTTTTCAGTGTACATTAACTCTCTTTGCTTAATGTAACTGCAAAAATAGTAATCTGGAATTATGAAATATAATTTTCACTGGACATTTATCAGGACCATCTCAATTTCTTTCAGCACATTTGTGCATCTACCCTAGTCCTAACTTTTCTCGATATTCTCACAGCGATATGCGATTACCTTATTGGCGGTGATTGGCACCTGCTACGCGGCGAGACTCGATAGTACTTATCTTCCGCCCGGCGGTGCTGCCGGAGCAGGTGGAGCAGGTTTGGTAGGACCGAGGCCTGGAGGTGGAGGTGGTAGACCGGGAGGTCCTGGAGGCTTTGGCGGAGGAGGTGGTAGACCGGGAGGTCCCGGAGGCTTCGGCGGAGGCGGTGGAGGGGCTGGACGACCCGGAGGCGCTGGAGGTTTTGGTGGAGGTGGTGGCGGAGGACCTGGAGGCTTCGGTGGTAGCGGCGGAGGAGCTGGAGGCGGTGGCGGCTATGGAGGCGGTGAGTTTATTTTCTTTTATTTCTCATAGAGGAAGCGACGTTTTCGTGAAAACATTTTTTTCGGGATTTTTATGTCAGAATACTTAAAATGATCTAAAATGCCGAGGAAAATGGTTTGTAAGGAATGTCTGCACGTGTGTGTGTGTATGTGCTTTTTGATAAATTTGTGATTTTAATCTAATTCAATAAACTTCGATGGACAATTTTCAATGAAATATGATTCCTTAGTCTTTATTCGAAGTAATGAAAAGTTACATTTGATGTTGAATTTGATCGAAGTCCATGAAGCAATTCAGAAATTGTAGAATTTTAAATTTCTTAAAAATTGATATTTTCGTTCTAATTCAAAATAACTTCGACGGACGATTTTCAATGAAATTTCATTCTTCAGTTTTTATTCAAAGTAATGTTGAATTTGACCGAATTCCTTGAAGCAGTTCAGAAATTGTCGAAGTTTGTATATTTGAAAGACTTGTGTTTTCGTTCTAATTCAAATTAACTTCGACGGAGGACTTTCAATGAAGTTTTATTCTTCAGGCGGTGGTGCGGGAGGCGGAGGTGGTGGACGTGGAGGAGCTGGTGGTCCTGCGATTCCCATTGTCTCTTTCAGCAGCGAGAACAATGGTGATGGCAACTATCAGTTCAGCTATGAAACAGGAAACGGTATCACCGCACAGGAGAGTGGTCAAGCACAAGGTAAATTCTCTCCCTCTCTCTTTATAGAAATTAACCTATTTTTTTCCTTTCTATCACTATGACTTTAGATACTTTTTTTCAAAATAATAATTATGAGCATCGTGTAGCGTTTTTCTTTCTGATAATTAGATATACCTGATTATTCTAATTCTGAAATGTTTGTGCTCCCCATCATTATTGCTTCCATATTTTTTAAATGATCACTCTTTCAATTCCTCTCTCAAAAAATAATAATTTACTTTAATTGTCAATTGATATGTTTCAATTACAAAATCTTATCCCTTCATAAGAAATTTAGTATTATTTAAATTATTTTAAGAAGCTGGTGAATGCCATCTCTTATTGTAATTCCAAAACTAATTTGTCCCTCGTTATCATTAAGGTGATTGCGTTGTTACTGAAAAAATAGTGTATTTCCTTTCAAGCTGAATATACGATTTTCAAATAGGTAATGAACATCGAATCCAAAAATCTATTCGTTCTGATCAAATTCACGAGAGAATTCGTTTTCAGAAAAATTACAAATCTGCGTTTTATGGCATTTACCAAGTAAGAAAAGCAACCAATTAATTGTCAACAATCACTACTAGTAAATAATGTCTAAAAATTACGTCTCCGTAAATCTTGGTTGCAACAATAAATATAAAGATTAGCTCAATTTTTCATTAGCTAATAAGAGAGTGAAATTACCCGAAAATTCAAATGACATCATGTATTTTCAAATTTGCTAATTCCAATCTATTGATAGGTAAGAAGAAATCAAATTTTCTCATGAGAAAATTGAATATTTTACAGCAAAAGCTAATAAAAGTTTGAAATACCCGAAAACTCGAATTACATCCTATATTTTTACATTTGGGAATTTCAATCTATTGAAAAGAAAGAAGGAAAGGAATGTTCCCATGAAAAAATTGAATATTTTATAGGAGAATTATTTTTCAGAAAAATTACAAATTTGCGTCTTATGACATTTGCCATGAAAAAATGCAACCAATTAATTGTCAACAATAATCGCCATCAAAGAATGTCTAAAAATTACGTCTCCGTAAAGTATAACCCTGGTTTTTGTCCAATATGTTCAATACCTTAAAAAAAGCCTCTCACTCGATAGCAACCATAAATACAAAGATTAGCTCAATCTTTTATCAGTGAAATCTAATAAACGATTGGAAATACCTGAAAACTCTGATGACATGGTGTTTGTTTTTATTTGAGAATTCCAATTTATTGATAGGAAAAAAGGAAAGGAATTTTCCCATGAAAAAAATTGAATATTTTATAGGAGATACCGAATCGGTAAGCGGCTCTTATTCGTACACGGGACCCGATGGTGTTCAGTACACGGTAACGTATACCGCGGACGCTGATGGTTTCCACCCTCAAGGAGCTCATCTGCCAACCCCGCCGCCAATTCCACCAGAGATTCAAAGAGGTGTGGAGCTTTCGCTGGCTGCTGAGGCGCGTGGCGAAAATCAGGACGGTGGATCTTCAGGAGGAGGCGGCGGAGGTGGTTACGGAGGTGGATCCAGCGGTGGTAAGCTAAAATATCAATAAATAGTACATTGTGATACAAGGGCGTGATGATGAACTTTATACGAAGAGTGTGAAGTTGGCCGCACGAGCTACGAGTACCACAGCGGCACGAGCCGAAGGCGAGTGCCGTCTGTGGTACGAGTGCGATGTGCGGCCGACTTCACTCTTCGTATAGATTTCATCATCACGCTCGAGTGTCACATACTATTTTTTGTAACAAATGCATGAAATGTGAAACCAATGCAATTAGAAAGTGGAGAGATGGAGCGTTGGGTCCAGGGCGAAGCCATGATGGGGTCCAGGGGCGAAGCCCCGGTGGGGGCCAGGGGCGAAGCCCCGGTGGGGGGTTCGGGGGGCGGAGCCCCCCGACTGCAAAAAAACAAATTTCTTAATGAATTAACAAATTCATAAATATATTGGAAGCAACTAGTTATTTTAATTTTATCTTAATATCACAATATAATGTGTCGTCGCGATACTCGCGATCGGCCATTTGGAGGTTATCCTCCTCCATCGTCTCGATGCGGCGCGCTTCTGTTGCGATGTTCGCGGGACTCGGGCGCTAGCGACACTAATTCGCGTTTCGTCCGACTAGGTGGCGCGTCGAAAGTGTGCGTGAAGTGAATTATGCACGGGGAAAGTGTGCGTGAAGTAAATTTGCGTGCGTGAAGTGCGATCGGCATTTTTATATTATGGCCTGCTATAATGCGCAATTTCTGCAACATTTTCGAGGCACATAAAGCGGCACATTTCATGCATGTGTTACAAAAACATTTATTAGACAACATCCATAAAAAAATATCTATAAATATTTGTTAAATTTCTATTCATATATCAATGCATAAATATTACTAACTTTCTGACAAATTTCACTTCGAACAAAAATATACGAAAAGTTGATGGCACATATTTTCGTAACCCAAAGGCCAAAAAAAAAGTCATCTTGATAAATTAATAGATAAATCTTACTAGTTATTGAAGAATATTCACTTGAGATACATATTCTGTTCATTTCACACAGTATCGATAAATAATTATTACTTTCACTGCTAAAATGTTGATGGACTATATTTTTTTTTTCAATATTTATGTAAACGTATGTATAAATATTAGCTGAAATTTATATTTATACATAAATGCCTAAAAATTACGATTTTTTTGGCAAATTTTATTTCAAGTAAACATATGGGATATGTTACGTGCGATATATTTTTGTAAAGTTAAATTGAAATGAGAAAAGACTAACGAACTTTATCTTCATATAATCATTGATATAAGCTGCGATTATTTTTATAAATAAATCGATAAATCTTACTGCACATTGGACAATATTCATACAAGTCTATATTTTGTTCACCTTAGAAAGTACCAAGTAGTGTTTGTGATAATAGTGCGAAAAAGCGGATTTTTCAACGGGGGTTCAGAAATTGGCACGAAGCAAATGCACGAAAATTTTCCTTTTTTGCGCTTGCAGTACGGCAAAAGTGTACGGGGTAGTAATTTTTATGCACTAGTGCGAACAAAGTTCTCATCCCCAATATAAAAAGGCTACTTTTACAATGCACTGTAGGCACGAAAATCCGAACGTTTTCTGCATGTGTTAAAAAATAGTATATTGTGTAAAAAGTGTGTAAAGTAGGTCAATGTATCTCTTGCACATATAAGTTTCGAAGCGAGTTTTCTTTGGGAAGTTTGAGCGAAGTTAAATGGCGAGTTTTTTTAAAGGAGTGCGTCAAGTAAATAGACTGCGTGAAGTCTCGCTTTACGCACGACATTTGGAAAACTACTTTTTGTGAACGTGAAAGTCCCGAGATAATAGAAAAAATATTATATTACGATACGAGTGCGATTAAACTTTTTCTGAATAGGGTGAGTTTGCAGCACGAGCCCAAAGCGAGTGTTGCAATCAAACCAGTTGAGATAAAGTTTCTCGCACGGAGTTGCACTATATTACGATACGAGTGCGGTAAAACTGTTTCTGACGAATGTGAATGTTGCAATCAAACGAGTAGCAGAAAAGTTTCTCGCGCGAGTTTCGAATACAATTTTATTTACTGAGTGCGAGAAGTGCGATTTCTCGCACGCGAAGCAAAGCGTGTGAGAAATAGGCACTTCTCGCACGGAGTTTCTTAAAAAATTTTACATTCAGTAATAGATTTGTCGAAAATTAACGATTTTTCTCCTCTTTCAGGCGGTGGACGTGGAGGTGGTGGCGGTCGTGGAGGAGGCGGTGGAGGTGGTTCTGCATATCAGGGCCCCAACTCCTATCAGACTAGCGGGAATGGGGGATATCAATACTAGACATCAGCCGAGCGAATATGATGATAAAGACAGCCATTGACACCTCATGCAGCAGATCGTCCCCGTCCATATTATAATACGTATTTTATATTTTTACAGTATGATATGCCACGTAACAGCAGACTTATTATGTACATAACGATATGCGGCTTTGTACGATACAAGATTTTTTATTTATACAAGAAAAGAGAAAAAAACAAAACCGACATTTTTTTCTTACTTACCTTCACTTTTCTTCCTTAAGATTCCAACATTGACTAGTCATCTTCGAATTTGCCCTGATTTTGCTTGAAAGTTAGAAAAATTAAATCACAGTACAAATCTCATAATGGATCCTGATAGAAATTTGATCATTCAATTTGTGAATAAATTAAGCCACTTGAGAGCTTATCGATATCAGGCAGTCATTGAATTTGACGCTGTGTGAAGATTTTGATAATAGGACTTTATTCATAGTAATTTCGAAATCAGGTTTCGGCATTAATCATTACTTTATTATTTATTACATCCCGCGGAATTACTTGATTTTCGGAAAACGCATCAATAATTACTAAAAAGACTTCATTTGAATAATTACTAAAGGGTTTATTGAGTTAATCGTCCATCAGAACTAAAAATTATTCAATCATTCAGAGAATCGTTGACGGAGACAGTGGAAAATATTCTGTGAAACTACAGTGGAAAGTATTCTGGGAAACTATTAATCAAGTCATTAAGCGATATTCTCTCCTGATTAACGATTGATAGAGTAATCAGTTATTTCTGAGATTTATTGATAATTGATTGGATAATCGATAAGAATTCACGCGTTGCTCGAAAAATGTATTTACAAGATATTCCAGTTATTGATTATACAGAATTTTCAATGCTCATATAATCGAAACATTTTTGTCCCAAATACATCATTGATTGAGGAATAATGTAATATTAGTTTTTTATTACAATTTTGCCGATTCCTGTCCAAAATGGTATTAAAAAATTGATAGAAAACAAAATTTTTCATAACTTCACCCGTCATACCAACTTTTTTTCAAGTAAAAATAACTTTTCCATTTTTTTGAATACGTAAACATTTCTCCGGCATTTCACGTAATTTTTTTAGACAATGATTTTCAATTTTTTATTAATATGTGCAAAGTGTATATCAGGACAATTGATCAAGTAGATTCCCAAATGCAGCTCAAATACAAAAAACACAATTTTCAAAAATTAGATAAAATTCTCCAAAAAGTTATACGTGTTTAGGAGAATGAAAAAATAATTTCCATTTGGAAAAAAGGTTAGATAGTCGGTCGATTTGTTGAGTACTTTTTAAAATCAATTTGTTAATAACATTTTGCAATCATTATTATGCAAAATCTATCTTTTCAGCAACTTCAACGCGCTTGGTTTTTTTCTTTCAGATTCTTATCCCATCGAGAAATGTTCACAATTGTCTTCAAGCGCTGATAAAATATTTACAAAGAAACTCAAATATATAATGATCGATAAGGTCGTGACCAATATATAGATATTAAACTGCTTCAAAATAAAGCTCCTATTCACTTTTTTTACTTGCGAGACCGAAAGCCTATACCTAAATATTGAACCTTGTGAAGGGACGTACATTTTCGTATGATTTTTTTAGAGGTGTCGCCTTTTGTATTTCCTATTTGATTAACGTGTGAAAACGAGTCTTCTGTTTGGACAGATATCATTATCTTTGTACAAAATAGATGGTGCTATTTATCGTAATATTTGATAACTTGAAACATTAACTTCAATTCCGTATATCGTAACACATTTTAGACCTCATAGTTCCTGAGATATTTAATTTTGCGTAAGCAGATGTTTTCTTCTTCTACAAAAAGTGGGGACCGAAGTCAAACTGCCATTTTTCTTGTTAGGAACGCTGTAAAAATTTGTATAAAATTTCTCAAGCACACGGAAAAACTATCCATCATACAGTTTAGCATTATTTGTGATTATTATTATTGTTTTTACTATTCAACAATTACATGCTTGTTAAAATATCAAATAATTTTCTTTCCACTACATATTCGAAGATCCTGGTTTATGCTATAACATTGAGTCTTTTAACAGCAAAACACCGTGTGGTCTTTTTGTAAGAGGGCATGAAAAGTTTTCTTATTCTCCATTTGCAACAAATTGTTATAAATTAGGTGGAAGTATGAATTCTTCAGGTCATTCAAAATTCAACCGGTGTTCTCCTTATTGAAGGTTCGATATTTTGGAATAAAACAAGGCCTTCGATCGTGTATAGTAGGAAAAAAATTTCTAGTCATTTCACTAGTTATTTCGTCTAGTTATTTTATAATCAAATAATAAGAATAAAAATAATATTGAAAAATCAGGCTCAATTTCATGAAGGATAGTTTTTACGTGTCTTCGACCGATTTTATACGAATATTCGCAGTTTGGGTACCGAAGAAGACCGCAGTTCGCCTTATATAACCGTTTTTGGAAAAAGTAAAAAACATCTGTTCACACAATATTGAATATTTCGAAAACTATGCGGTCTATAAAATTGTACAACATACGGAATTGAAGTTATTCGTTCAAGCTACTAAATGCTCATACATAGCACCGGCCATCGTGTACTGAAATAATTAAATCAGTTCGAACAAAAGACTTTTCTACGTGGTAAACAAAAAGCAAACAAACGACCGCTGCAATACCTCTAAAAAAATCGTACGTACCCAGTCAACCGAAAAATCGGTTTCGTTGCTGCTCTATTAAAATTTCCCAATTATTCAACAGCTACAGAGCAGCAACGAAACCGATTTTTTTATTTACTGGGTAGTTTTCCTTTCAAGTGGTTCAATATTAGGATATAGAGCATAGGTTTTTGATGTAGCAAGAAAAAAAAGCTTTTTTTAGCTATCTAATATCCATATATTAATGAAACATTGATGCTGAAAAAAGTAGTTACGTACGCAAAACAAATCTCAAAGCTGCAATTTGATAAATTAAAAAGTCAATTATCTTTGTATAGGTGTATATATTGTTTTCTCTTTAACACATTTTCAGTATACATTTTAGACATCGGCTCAGTTGCTCATCACGTAAATTGAAATATGTCTGCAAGTTTATATATTACAGTATATACGAAGATTTGTAGTAAAAAATATAATAAATCTCACATCTAGTGACTATATTTCACTCGCTTTTAAAAAATATAACTATGGAGCGTAGATATTTTGCATCTTGTCGCCCGCACACATCTTACGCTTTTATATTACGTATATATTTATATATAATATATATATACTTTTTTAATGTTGCTGGAAAAATGTGCAAGAAAAAATCCTCGCTCTTGGATAAAACGCAGTTTGTTCACGCTGTTTTAGAAACTACGCAAAAAGCGCCGTATCACAGTAGAACCATACAATACAGTAGAAAATATATTGATATCCGTCTTTGAAGTGCTCAAAGTAGCAGCATAGGCATCATTCAGAAGCTTTTTAAACTCCTGAATAATCAGCAAAATCGAAATTTCCGATTGATTCCTCTTCGAATCGCTATGCAAAGTGATTGACTGTCTCTAGAACTTTTTCTACATATTTGATACATGGAAAAATAAATAAACAACCATTACATAGCGAGTTATCTTTCGGATTAATTCACGCATACGGTTGAAAATGCTTTGTGCATCTATTGCCATTCGCTGATGGTTTCTAATTTGCCGGCATGAAAAATCATGAAAAAATAAATCCAATTGACGGTTGGATATTCTTCCGATATAAAAAAAAAATCTTCTCAGCAATCTGTACTTTTCAGATTAATACTGCGCCAGGATAATAAAAAAACATTATTTATCCGACATTTGAATCTAAGAATACCAATAATAGATGAAAAAACAAATTGCTGCAAGGAACGTGACGAATAAATAATGCTTCATAAGCAAAATAGTTATCGGATCGGCAAATGGAAAATCGAATTTTTCACTGTAATATTGCAAAACAAAAAAAAAGTTTCCCCCGGCGAATAAAACGCAATTATATTTTTGGAGATGAACCGGAAGGTTTTTCACATCCTGCAGAATGATATATGGTTCTAATTCAGATAATCGGAAAAATAGATTTTGCCAAATCTACTTTTGTATTAGAGTTGGGCAGCAAAAATTGATCCTGCAATTTATTACCACTTATTTACGACGGCTCCAAGAAAATATTTTCTTTTAATTCAGTTACTTGCGAGAACCAATTGATTTTTTTACAATTATAAAAAATTGCTCAAAGTGATTGTAATTTTTTTTCTGTGTTTCATTACTTCGAGAAATTCGATTTTTTTTGCAGCTAATTACGATTAATCCAGTTGATATAAGTTAAACGATATTTCACTAATCCCGGTTTAATTTTTAGTGTCACGTTTCATCAAAAAATATTGCTAATACCTTTACTCATTTGTTGGTAGTAGGTACACAAGTACCATTAAAATGACAAACAATCCCGCGTCACTCGTTAAGTAATTTGTTCAGAGGCAAAAAGCCCCATGATTGAGCAGTGAACCGATTTTCGTGTTCACTTCACGTGGAAAGTACGTTCTCATCGAAACATACACACACATGAATATGTATATAAATAAAAATATATCATATATATTATTTTTAGGCATAAATAATAGGCGCGATTTTCGAAGAATTCCGCGGAACTTTGCGGTCAGGCATCGAACGGCATTCGACGATTAACACAGATTTTTCGTTGGTACATAAATGCATATGATTATAAATTATACGATACTCTAAGTTTAATTCGATTGCCCTTTAAGACTCGCAAAGACCGAAAGGAAAAAAAAATTATTAATAATAATTGGCTATCTAGTTTGCAAATTCAGCGAAATAATCAATTGAAACCAAGGAAAATTGACTAAAAGGAGAATTTGATTATACGGGCGAACCGTTGTCCCTTCTCTGCCACCATCGCCGCCTCTTTCGACTGTTGTCCGCGTCCATTTCATCCGTTTCGCCGGGCGCTCGAGCGAATTGAATAAACAGCTGTTCGAGCGTCGAGGATAATACTGCAAAATCTTCTATACACGGATAATCGTTCTTAAGCTCGTTCATCAACGTGTACATTATTGTCCAAGTGACTTCGGAATCCGTCACGTGGTAACCGATGAAACCCTGTAAAATAAAAAGAAATAAAAACTAGGAATAAACGTCGAATAATCAATTTTAATCGATATTTCATTAGTAATCAGAGGTAACTGGTGAATGATAAATGATGAGTCATCATTTGAATAGAGTATAAAAACCTCGAAAATTGCTTCCTCCTGATTTCACAAAATAAGAAAAGGATTTACAAGTATGATAATCGATTTTTGCTTTTTGACGCGTTTTTTGATGAACTGGATTTAAGTTAAATCTTTTAAAAGTTCGATTTTGTTTTTTTCATGGGATTAATGTTTTCTTTAGGACTGAAAAATAACCGTCGCTGGTCCAATAGGCATAGAATTGCAATTTGTATACATTTAAAGTTGTAACTTGTCATGCATTGTTGGTAAATATACTACTACTGCTGCTACTTTTTCCTTTTTAATGCAGCACTGAAATTTTCCGACGTGGAACGAAATTCTATATTTATTGTCCATTAATAAAACGAAAGTTCAATTTTCTTTCCTCATTGAAAAAGCTTTGGTTCCATGAAATTTGTTTTTCCAGATTTTCATGTCAGGACATTCAGAATTGTCCAGAACATCGAGAAAAGTAATTTAGAACAAAATGACCTTATGTATTTGTGTACGTATTAGGATTATCCCGAAATAGGTAATTTTGAATTTTTCTATGGGCATCAGCATTTTTTGTTAATTTCGTATAAAAAATTAAGTATGCGAAGCGTGAATGCTATTGGAAGTTATTAAGTACTGCCTTGACGCTTTGAACATTAAATTAATAAGAATTTGATAATTTTCCCATACGAATATTGAGATTGATGTTTCACGCATGGTTTGCAAATAAAAAAATAAAAACTCTTTTGAAATATGAAATTTTTATTTCAATATTTAGCCCTATCGATAGAGGTCTTAATTTTGCCATTTAAAATGCTTGGGTTTTATGGTATTTCTATTCAATTTTTTGTCGGGCTTCTACACATTGGCAAAAAATTTGAAACTTCGATAAGTGATATATATATGACTGAGCATAGCAAAAATTTTGAACCTTCTACGAAATAATCAACACATTGTACCACATGTGATTCTAATACCTTTGTTTGTTCCGCAAAATATTGTACTATAAAAATAAAGCGACGTCATGGTTAATGTTATTCGGACATTCAATCTAAGTTTTCGAAATTGTTTCACACCATAACATCTATCGGTATACATAAAATATACTGATAATACATAAGTATGTAATTTTGATACGAAAAACCGAACGAAATAATAATGAAAAAATACATCGCAAATGAGATATACGTTTATATATATTTTATTTATATTTTTTACGTCTATACGACGAAAAAAATTGATAATTGTTAACTAATTCGTAATAAATGTCCTCTTAATGTTGTTTGGTATTGAATTTGGCCAGCAGCGGAAAAGCTCGGACTTTACAAAGTTTTAAAGGTTTCCAAAAATTCTTATTTTTGCCCTAATTTTAATCCAACATGAGATAAGAAAATCAAATTTTATACATGAAATCAGTACTAATCAGCAACAATAGATGCAGAGTTTCGTGATAATTCGTTATGTGGTTCACATTTTTTATAATTTCAACTTTTACAAAAAAAATTTGCAAAGTAGAATTTTGCAAATTGTTTTCTCATTTTATTTTTGGTTTTTATTACGAAGCTTCCTCTATGAAGAACTGAAAATCGATTAACATTCTTCCTAATAGAACTAGCTTCGTAATAAAAACTAAAAATAATGAAAAACTAATTTGCAAAGTCTTACTTTGCAACATTTCTACTCTTCCATATTTGCCGATTCGTTTGCCTGCAAATTCTTTATGTGCAAAATTACATACCCTGTTTTGGTCGCTCAGCTTGCAGGCCAGTGTGGTTTCTATTCGTTGCTTTATTTTGTCGACGTCCATGCTGTCACACCCCGGATTGAGCTTGATATGAATATTGTAACCAGCACCGAAACGTTGCTTCAATTCTTGACTAGCACCGATGCAGACCAGCTGACCTTTGACCATTATTACCAATCGATTGCACAGCGCCTCGCATTCTTCCATACTGCGACAAAATACCATTATTTTTAATTGTCATTTGTCCTTGCAGTAGTTAAATGTGTTGCACTATCTTTCTTCTGTCTTTTATTCTTCTGTCTTATATTTTATTCTTCTGATTTTGTCTGATCTAACACTCGTGATTATTGTGACGATGACGACACTGTTCACGTTTATAATTTTTCACGTTCTCAAAAATTCGCAAAAAAAAACTATTGTAAGATTACAATAAAACGTCAAATTTTGTTTTCCACACAAAACTGATAATTGGGATCGGCCAAGTGCAATTTCTTATTCTCAACTGATTTCAACTTTATGATATAACATGAAATTATGATATTACAATGTAGAATAACTATTGCCCTCAAAAGATCATGAAATAGTCTCAAGACAAAAGAAAAACCGTGTAAAGTCATGCAATCACATTCAAAGACAGAGAATAAACATTTCATGAGTATTTTAGTAAAACAACATAATTTAAAACGTTCAATAATTTATTGAAAAAATAACGGCCACGCGTACCACTTTCTAATCAGTCGCAAAATATTCATATTTGTCATAGTATTTGTCAAAAATTTTTTTAAATAATAAAAACGGTCAATTTCGATAAGTTGATTTTTTTCTGTTTTTTTTGGTGTTTTGTTAGTTTTCAAAAAATGTTTTGAAACTGTAGATCAGTTCTGTAATATACTTATTTTGGATTAAAGAAGATTTGTACGAAAAATTCTTCGACATTTTCTGTATCCTAAAAAATACGAGCTTTTGAAATAATATTTTATTACATCTTGATCACGCACAAGTCCGTGAAAAATATGATAAAAATCTTTACAAAATTTAGAATGCTTCATGTGCGGAGTCATGAAGAAGAATATATAAATCCGTTCGGCTCTGATTGAATAAACATTCTCTGATATTTCAAATAAATTCGATGATAAGCGTTACTTTAAATTAAAAATGTGATAAATTACCTGTGGGATGTGAGGATTATCGACTGACCACCTTCCTGACAAGTCTTAAGCGTGTTCCAAAGCGATCTTCTCGCGGCCGGATCAACGCCGGTCGTTGGCTCGTCCATGAGAACTAATGAAGGATTTCCTATCAACGCCATAGCGATATTCAGTCGACGTTTGTTACCGCCACTGTACGTTCCACTCGGTTGGGCAGCGCAGCGTTTCAAATCTGCGAAATAATTTTTGTTCGTGATTTATGATTGTTTCCAACAAAATTCAAAGATTTCCAATATTTCAGTGATAATTGAACTCAAGATATTTCGGATTTCATTTGAAATTATATCACCCACTTTTCCATCTTATAACAAAAAAATATTCTTCAAAATATGCAAATTTATATTTCACAGTTTTAGACTTTCTAAATCTGAGACAACATTGTATCGATAATATCCATCATAAAAAATATTGTATGCTGTGGAAAAATCCTCTTAAATGTTAAAAGATTAAAATTTTGGAAGTTCATTGAAATTTGCGTTCTTACTCAATTTTTGAATCCACTTTTCGACAGCGGACTTCACTTCGTACTTTGGAATTCCTCGCAGTCTCGCGAAGAGGTAGAGATGTTCGTAAGCATTAAGGGAATCGATTATCGCGTCCTGCTGCGGACAGTAGCCCATTTCCTCGAGGTACTGCAATAGAAGTATCGATATTATAGAAATTGAAGAAAATTCGGAATTAAGGAACATTTTCGTAATCGTTTCTTCAAAGTTTAATGCATTAAATAACAAGAGGGACGGGGATTTGCATTGAAGCATGTATATTTCACCCAGAGAAAAATCAAAAGTGACGGATTCGCATGTACATTAAGTAATTAACGTTCATATTCAATGGTATACTTTTTTATTCATCTGTTTCCGAATATAATCTGTAATTGTTCACTAACTTTAACGAGAGACAGCTCATTTGCTTACTTAAATAATGCTCTACGAATTGATTACCTAGATATTTCACGGTATCAATGATTATAGCCTTTTTATCGATAATAAAAACACTTTTATTAACGACGGGCTATAATCATTAAAATATCAACACTATCGAATATCAAGGCTCTCAATTCATGGAGCATGTTACGAGAAAAAGAATTAACTATCAATTAATGAAATTGATAATTACAGATTATACTAAGAAAAAAACTGATCGAAAATGTTACCCATAGAAAAGAACCATTAGTCGGGTAATTTTTTAACGCGAATCCGTTGCTATTCATTGATTTCTTTTTCCCTTTTCTACAGGCTTTAATATAAATCACCTTTCATAATTGGTATTCAAAGGATTAAACTTTAAATCATCGATTACGAAAATTGAACACTGATTTGACTTTGAGAGCCGTCAGTGATCGTCCTTAGAAAAACGGCTTTTGATTTGTTTTTTTTTTAATCTATCGTGGACGCAGAACTTTACCTTTGTTCGGTCAGTCCCGAGGCTGTGATCCTTCAGAAACATCGAACCACTGTGCGGTATTTCCGCGCCGGTCAACATTCTGAAAGTCGTACTTTTTCCTGCACCGTTTACGCCGAGAAGACCAAAGCATTCGCCTTGCTTAACACGAAAACTTATTCCTTTCACGACCTCGAGATTTCCGTAACACTTGCTCAACTCGTGAACCAGGAATATATTTTCATTTCCCAAACTTTGGTTACTTCCGTCTGAAACAGGTCATTATTATTTTCAAAATTGGAATTTAGATCACAGTTCAGAAGAAAAACGGAAGTAAATGTTTAGACATTTAATGTATTGTCGGCAATCGTCTTCAAGAAATTCGGATAAATCTCTATTGAAAACGACTTGGATAAGAAAGTTAGCTCCAGTCTCTGCCATTAAAATTTACGAGGCATTCTTTAGTAGTGCAGTTACTTTTTCTAACAGAATTTTTTTCAGAAAGATCGTATAATTATCCGGATTATATATTTACTTATAAGAACTTACTGCAAATTTTCAAAGATTTTTTTTCCATATTATTTGAGTGCTACATTGTCTAATAATTATCGATATCTTCAATAAGAAAAAAAGGACGAGATGCAGGATGAAAAATATGAATTTTTTGTAAAGTACTGAATGCAGCAGCAGTTGCAATTTAACCCTTTCTTAAAACTGCACAGAATTTAATTCCTTCGCTGAATAATCAAGTTAATTCATCTACTATTATAAATCGATGTTTTAGATTGCTATATACTGAATCACCAAACTACCAATTTTTCTATGTATTTTACACGCATATCAGTGAATTTTGCGCAAACAAAACATATTCACATATTTTAGTAGAAAAATAAATTATAATGGTTTTCAAGTTATTTAAAAAAAATATAAATGAAAAACAGAGTTCATTTTATACTTTTCTTAATTGTTTTTTTTTTCTGTACGCGACTCACCTTTCAACAGCCATTTGGCAACTTCCGCAGACACGAAATGCTCCTCATTTTTCACAAGTTCGTCCATCGCCGATCTGTTCCCCTTCAACGGTTGTCGGTCTATACGCGCCCACAGTTTGAATAACAATTTCTGTTCTATTACGAAAATAATCGCAAAGAACAGAAATACCGAACCGGTCATCCAATAAAGACTGCTTGGTAGGCTCGTCCCCAACGGATTCTCCACAAAGTAGGGAAGCGGTTTTTTGCAAATTCCGTCCCAGCAGTCCATCCCTAATTAATTTTTGGTAATTTTGAGAAAGGGGTACATTTCTTCAATGGATTTTTGCGCTTAAGATAGTTATGTCGCGAATTCAAATTCATATACACAAACTTTTGAAATATCGTAATTTAGCTACTCATTTTTACTAGTAGAACATCTTGAAGGTTTTTACGGACTATTTGAACTAACAATTAAAGCTTGAAAATCGATCTTTTTACACGGCGCTTATAGGAGGACTAGCAAAATTCATCCCCGAATCGAGAATTAACGTACTTAGTTCAAAGATAGAGAAAGAATAAAAAGTACTACGGATTTGCCAATGATTCAGAAATCGATGCATTATCAAAATAGGTGACGTCATTTGACTAATGTCCGATTGAACCAAGGACAAAGTGAACAATACCGGGCTACATGACGTTCCCTAACATAATAATCGTAAAAATAAAGTTAAATCCACACTAAGCATATCAACTATTTACAAATCATCGTTCAAATCTGATTGCGATCATTTGTAAGGATACTCTACGGCTTTTTGTAATATTAGTGAGGCAGTCAAAGTGACGCATATGATTATTCTTTAGTGTCATATGGACGCTGACAATTATGACTCCGGTGTACCAACATACCTTAAGGTTTAGTTCTATCAAACGTGAGATTCAGAGAGAATTTCGAACACTTCTCTATAGGATAAAAAATGAATGATTAAATTAAATACGTTGAAGGCGTTGAAAAGATTGATTTTGCATAATAATAATCCCAAAAACGGGCTGAAGGACTTCAGATGATGGCCCATTGGCTTTAAACACACTTATAATTAGTTTATGTATTCGCAAATACGTTGTATACACGAAGCCAATAAAAAAATTTCTATTGCTACTCCTAATTCCAAAATATAATTTTTTCCGGAATTTAATTTCATTTTTGAAAATCGTGTTTAGCTTCTTCATAGATGAAGCTTGGTTTTCGTGGAAATTTTTTTTTCGGGGTTTTCATGTCAGAATACTTAAAATGTTCTAAAACGTCGAGAAAAATAGTTTGTACGAAATGTCTGCATGTGTGTGTGCGTACGTGCAAAATTTTCGTTAAATCGTCAATGTGTTCAAAATTTATGGCATTCCAAATTTTTTGGAGAATTTCAGCTCGTGATTTAACTCCCGCAATTTCTATGATATTCGGCTCCAATGTTGATCAGAAGTGGTCTGTTACCAAAGAATGTTTGGAATTAAATTTGGTGTCAAACCGTTGAGGGGTTCACAATTTATGGCATTTCAAATTTTTTTTTGAAATTTTCCGTTTGTACTCTAACTTCCGCAAATTACAAGATATCGGGCTCAAATTTGGTACACGAGTAAAGTGTGGGTAAAAAAGGGATGAGTTAGAATCTGGTGCGAATCCGTCGAGGTGTTAAAGAATTATGACATTTTGAGATTTTCGAAAAATTAGTTTTGGCGTTTCAACTTTCAAAATTTCCAAGATATCTGATTTAAATTTGGTACGCAAGTAAAGTGTAGGTAAACTAAACATCAGTTCGAATCTGGCGAAAATCTATCGAGGGGTTCAAAAATAATGTCATTTAAAATATTTTTAAACAAGGGTGCAAATTGGAACTTTGCAAATTGCTTCCTCATTATTGTTGGATTTTTAAAAAGCTTCCTCTATAAGGAGACAAAACTAGATTAACATACTTCCTCATAGAGTTGTAAAAGTCCAAAAATAATGAGGAACCAAAGTTCTAATTTGCAGCCTTTTTTAATGGTTGATACTTGCTCAACTGTCCGGATATCCAAAATTCGTAACTTTTAGCATATAAACAAAAAAACATCATAATAAAAAAAATTAGATACAAGGCTAAAAAAAAATTATGCGTATAAAAAAAATGGTCGAATCATTCGCATTTCAAAAATATGGCAGGTTGACGGATAATCAGCTGGACAATTTTTTCGTCTTCATATGTCAATAACACTTTGTAGTTATTATCATGCAGAATTAATTTTTTTTGCAACACGTGCATCGAAAGTGGCGATTTTCGTAGTTTTTTGCGGGGCGAAAGCGGCTGATACCGTAGCGACCTAGGAAAGATAGATTCGCGCATGCGCGGTCGACATTTTTTTTACTTTCGTCCCTGGAGCGAAATTTCGATTACTTTTCTTCGTCTCTTGCGGGGCCGACAGCAATCATATTGACGCGATGAACAGTTCTCATAGAGAGCCCATGCTCAGAGTAGTTCCCATCGTGCGTAAATTCTTTTTAATGTTAAGAAATCAGGTTTTTGTCTTCCATGTTAACATTTTCAACAATTGTTTTTAACGTTAAGAAATCGGGTTTTTTTCTTCCATGTTAACATTTTTAGCAATATTTTTTATCGTTAAAAAATCAGATTTACTCTTCAGTAGGGGAGGAGGAGTCCCATCGGCGCTTCGCGCCCGGACCCCACCAGGGGCTCGGCTTGAGGACACTGCACTGGTTACAATATAGTACTTTGTGATACAAGTGAGGTAAAGCGAACTTCATGAGAGGGCTGCGAAGTGAGTCGCAAGAGCCGCACGAGTATCACCGAAACACTAGTGCAGTTCGACGAGTCTTTTGGCGGTACGCGTGCGGCTCGTGGGACTCACTTCGCAGATCTGTCATAAAGTTTGCTGCACCTCACGAGTATCACATACTATTTTGTGTATCGGATGTATAAAGTGAGGGCGGGAGGGGAAATCTCTGTTTTATGATTTATTTTATAATATAAATCTCTGTTTTATGATTTATTTTATAATATAAATCTCTGTTTTATGATTTATTTTATAATATAAATCTCTGTTTTATGATTTATTTTATAATATAAATCTCTGTTTTATGATTTATTTTATAATATAAATCTCTGTTTTATGATTTATTTTATAATATAAATCTCTGTTTTATGATTTATTTTATAATATAAATCTCTGTTTTATGATTTATTTTATAATATAAATCTCTGTTTTATGATTTATTTTATAATATAAATCTCTGTTTTATGATTTATTTTATAATATAAATCTCTGTTTTATGATTTATTTTATAATATAAATCTCTGTTTTATGATTTATTTTATAATTATTGTCCCCCAGTGGGACAAAAAAACAAGGTCCCGGCGAAATGAAAACAAAAAGGGAACGCGGCTCACCAATGCTAACGAGGGCGCACGTGTTGCGCGAGATCGTGAAAATTCGTGGATATGCACATGCGCATAGCGCTTTATAATGAGGTTTCGTCACTTTATGATAGGCTTCCGGTACTTTACGATAGGTTTCCGGTACTTTACGATAAGCCTTCTTATAAAGTCCCACTTTATGTCACGCCCGGCGAGCTCATAAAGTGGTTCTTTTCATACATGCGATCCATAAAGTATTATGTGCGATGCGGCCCTCAAGTTGTCGATTCCGACGAGCGCGAAATTTGCCGCCCGACCGAAGCGAGGACTACAATCACACGAGCCGGAATCGTCAACATTAGGCTCTGGTCGCACAATATACTACTCCATACCTCCAACGTGCTTGATTTCTTTTTCAGATCTTTATCGCAACGAGAAGTATTCAGAAT
Organism: Tromatobia lineatoria; assembly: GCA_949699805.1. Lineage (NCBI taxonomy): Eukaryota > Metazoa > Arthropoda > Insecta > Hymenoptera > Ichneumonidae > Tromatobia > Tromatobia lineatoria. The sequence continues at coordinate 14,163,075 of OX453039.1, read as the reverse complement.
TCTGAATCTCACGTTTGGCCGGCCTTTACAACTACCTCAACAAATATATGTAAGGAATAAATGTCTCACTCACCGCAGCAAATATCCCGGCTAATACAAGCCACTTCGAGAAGCTTGTTCGACATACTTCGACATCTGCCGTTCTGTACTACAGTTGCGAAAAACGATGCGTGACCGTAAATCAAGCTCAGATGGGGAAACAGAAGAAATATACGGCTCTGTATGTCATGAAAACGGTCGTATATGTCACTTTTTACAACAACAACCAGTGTGTACAGCAAAAAATCGATGAAAACTGTGATAAAAAAATTTCACAAATAATTATTAACAGGAAAAACAATAATAATGAAAATCGAAATTATATATTTTTGTGGCTTCGAATGCTTTGAGTAGATGAAACAAATCAAGATTTTCATGCACGGATATTCAAGTAGTCAAAAATTTCGAAACAGTATAAAAACGATCTCTATACTTCGGTTACTAGTGAATTACTCATTGTTTTATTTACAATTCTTTATTATTACTAATTTTTGTTTACTAATTCGTTTATAAATTCGATTGTACAATCCGTTATTCTCAATAAGACGTAGACGGTATTCACTAAACTTACTTAGAATGAGAGGCGCTATACTCAGCAAGTTGATGCTGGTGTTCATAGATTTCTTCCAGAAACTGAAGATGTAAACGAGTGGTAGAACGCTCGCACCAAACATGAAGAGAATCAGAAACATGATCACTGCAATGAGAATAATTTTTTTTTAACAATTTGATCTTATTATTTTATTAGTATTTTTATTCACAAAACTATTGAATATTTGAAAAGAAAATTTCAACAGTGAAGGTCATTTTGCTTCTAAAAGTCAATCATACCATCATATTTTTTATCGATATAGAACAACTAGATGCTTTATCCATCAATTTTCTCCTTATTTTAACGACTAAAACTTTTCCTCATTTTGCATAAATCGAAAAAAATTGAATGTTTTAATTTTTCTGCATAAAAATGAATTCATTAATTTGTCTTGCACATAAATTAATCAATTTGTGACCGTTCGCTGTTAGATATATATCATAGGGTGTGCCAAAAAAGGCGATATTTTTTTTTGCTCTTCGCCCAAAATATCGTGGAATACGTCTTAGTAATGATCCTGTCAAAAGCGGAGCTCAGAATTTTTTTTCTTAGAGTTCATTCATCGCGTTTTAAGTTTTTCCATTTAAATAAAACAGGAAAGTGATTTGTTTCCATTCTTTCTCGCTGCAACCCAAAAAGGTTTTTATTTCATAAAATCAATGACTACACATTATGAATCATTAAATTTCGAACAAAAAATCTTCTTGAGTCGAATTTCTATCTTCAATATTTGATTTATTACGGAGCCTTGAAATTTTTTATCGGATATGCGTAAAAAAACATCAAAATAAGATTCAATGAGTCTGTAATTTAAAACCGTTAGCAATACATAAAATTTCACCCAGATTTTTTTAGAAAATTCAATGTTTTAATAAATTTCTATGGACTTTTTTGTACTAACATCAGTAGTTCACTTAACGACAGTTAAAAATACAAAAACCATAACTTTTTTGGCCTGTAACTTTGTAAATGTCAACAATACGAAAAACGCGTTAACAACTTTTTTGTAGTACGTCAGACGGACGACAAAATTTTCCTTCAACTTTTTATCCTAACTTCAATAGATTAGCAAAAAAATGTAAAAAAAAAAATACGGAAAATTTACAACATAAAAAATTTCAAGGCTCTGCAATAAATCAAATATTGAAGATAGAAATTCGACTCAACCACATTTTTTGTTCGAAATTTAATGATTCATCAGATGTAGTCATTGATTTTATGAAAAAAAATTTCTTCTTAAGTTGCAGGGAGAAAGAATGAAAAAAAAAAACACTTTCCAGTGTTATTTAAATGGGAAAATTTCATTACTAAGTTGTATTCTACGATATTTCGGGCGCAGAGCAAGGAAAAAAAATATCGCTTATTTTTGGCACACCCTAATATATCCGTAAAATTTTTTATCGGATTCTACTTACTTATCTCCTTTCCGTGGTAGTAATTCGTGCCATAGCTAGTGTCAGCGATAACGAACATGCAGATAAGCAGAACCACGGAGATCATGAATTGCACGAGATCGAAGAGGTACATGGATATCCAGTAAGACAAACTCGATGCTCCTGTCATGAATTGCAGCTGTTTTACACCTGCCAAATTTTCTTGTAGCGGATGCGTCACGTAGAGCGCAACTGCGGGAGCGAGAAATACCGCGAGAGCCATTGTGAGAGCTAAAGCAGCCCCTAAATCATAAGACGACGATGAAAAGGACTCAGGCAAACGCTGGGCCGACAGTGATATCGTATAACCGTCATCGCCTGTTACTGCCTTTACGATGGCGTTCGAGAGCATATTTATCGATGCTGGAATGCCCAAAAGCGCTGTTCCCGAATAAAACCCATTTGCGTGAATCACTTTGTCTATTCTTCCGAACTCGCCGGATACTACGTACTTGTTGCGGTAAGTGCTCAAGTCTTCAGTCGCTACTTTGAGTAACTCTGTGGAAATAAAGACAAGATTTTTTTTAAAGTTACTTGGAGGATTCTTTTTTGATAATTACAATTTTATAGAAAGTAAAGAGAGACCTCAACACTCTCTTAAGGTAGTTCTAGCGCTAAGGTATTTAGTAGATAAATGCATGACTTTTCAATATGTTGTTCCAGAAGCCCTATTTATCGCATCTGTTAAGTTTCAACGTATGTTAACGACCTTTTTTTCGAAAAATAGGAAGTTAAAAAATCGCATTATAATATAGCTGGTATAGGGAATACGTGTCCATGTCAGTATTTTTCGATAATGCATTACGAAAATAGTACTTCAATAAAGAATTAAACGGTCATTTTTTTCACCAGATTGCAGGCTTCCAGATGATAAGTAAAAAATATAGGGTAAACGAATGTCAGAAAAAGATTTCTTAGATTATTGCAAGCGAAATTATATGAAATCATCTGGTTGTCTCAATATGGCCGACGCAACTGCGACTTGGCAACACCGCGCTCGGGAGACACGTGACCACTTCATTCAGTAGATAGGCCGTCGAACGTTGCGTTTTTGTGTATGCACATCATAAACGTGAAAATACTTGTAGCACTTTACACGCAGAATATCCACCAAATCTCTCATTATTTCGCTCTCCATATATTGTAACGAAAGTGGAATCTTGCACGATGTACACCACAAATCTTTCGCGAGCGTTTCAGATTCTACGATGCGTCGCCCGTCACGTGCCGGGGGTTCAGCCGCCCTAACCGCCATTTTTAAACTTTTACGCTTAGCAATCGAATCTAGCAAATTCTGCCGAGCTTTTCCAATCTTTGCCGACACCAACTTCCCTTTTCGTTTCTCATGAGTGACATGAATATTATGCCTCGCGATTATTAAAAAAACATGGATCGGAAAAAACTCTTTATCGGTTATGTCTGTTAGGATCCGTCAAACTATTGCATTTCCGGTCCCCACGATACGACGTTGCCAAATTTACAACGGTGATCTTCACGTAGTGAGTCAAATTCGAGACCGAAAATAAAAAGAAAATGTATAAAAAGGAAAAACGCACTACAATGGAACCATAATTTATTACCGGATTATATACGAATATTTTCAATATGAATGTATATTAAGGGAATACACGCAATTTGGTCATCACTATGTTTTCGACCCGTAATTTTTTGTAATATAGAATAAAGTTCGAGTAATTTCTTCAGCATTCAAAAAAAATTCTTGCTCGCACAGTTGCTAAGTAATGAATTAATGAAATCAGAGAATTTACATAAGCATTGTTCAACGTACCGTGGGTAGTGTCACGTTGATGCCTAAAGCTTATGTTTGTAAACTTCTTTTGGCAAAAGAAAACTTCTCTGTGTATACATTGAAGTCTTGGGATTGCATAGAAATTGAAAAAACGATAGGCGCCCACGTAAATATAATGATATTACGATTTAATTAAAGCGATTTTATGAAATCGTTCCTTGAGTGACAGAGACTTGGCAACGTCGCTAACGCCATTAAAGGCCGTGGACGAGCGCGCGATTCAAACGGTTTACGACCGTAAATTCACTGGAAGTCGCAATATCTTTATTTAATAGTCGGTAGAATTGATTTTTCTTTACTGGTATCGAAATTTTAGGACATTCATTTAGTTTCACGATAAATTAGAATTTCCAGGTTCGTGTCTCTGACCATTATACGCACTCACACCGCAATCTCTTGTCACTTTCGACGGCCGCCATTGCTTGTTTACGTTTTCGACCATGCGCCGCCGACCACGTGTGGCTCAACGCCACGCACTGAGCAATGCTACCAACGCAGAAACATTACAACGTTGCCAAGTCAACATGCACAATTTGCGTCTTATTAATCAGGTAAATAAAATTATAAATCGACGTTTTCTGTATCGCAAACGGTTATCAATCGAGTCTGAACAACTTTGAAGACTCGGAATAGTGCATTGCTTATGTAAACACGTTTTCAAGTAATTTCTGAAAATTTGTCGATTTGTTTTTGGAGAGTTCTCGTCAAGGAAAATACGAGTCAAATCAGCTACTGAATCGGCGATAAAAAATGGAAAAATACTATTTTTACAATTTATAACCGATCTCTTGCAGCACGGTCTATTGTTTTATCAACGTCTACACATTTTAGTAATAATTATTGCTAGATAAACCTGTTTTTTTAATATTGCATGTACAGTTGGTCAATGACTCAACAGTATGGGATGTATATCCTTAATGCAATTCCTTTCAATAGTGTCATCAGAATAGAGCTTCGCATGATGCTAGAACTACCTCAAGCTGCGCTCTACTCATGAATCGGCATTTTAAGTAACTCTGCGCAAATTAAGTCGAAAAATGTTTATTTCTAAAAAGTTGCAATATTCAAAGGATTATTTTTTAATAATTGAAGTTTTCGAGAAGGTATTTTACAAAGGAAGACTCAACATCCTCTTTAACTGCGCTCTAGTCATAAGTCAGCATTCTGAGTAACTGCGCAAATTAAGACATTTTTTTTGTATGTTGCATTACTTGGAGAATTATTTTTTTATAATCGAAGATTTTGAGAAAGTATTTCGTAACGGAAAGCTCGATACTCTCGTAAACTGCATTCAGTCATGAATCGTCACTTTGAGTAACTCTGCGGAAATTCAGACGAGAAGTGTTTTTTTTTCCCTAAAAAGTTGCAATACTTGGCGAATTATTTTTGGATAATCGTTGTTTTTGAAAAGGTATTTTATAAAGGGAGGCTCAACATCATCTTGAGCTGCGTTCTAGTCATAAGTCGGCACTTTCACTAACTCCAAGGAAATTAATTTCACAAATGGTTTTTAAAGTAAAATTGGAATATTTGGCAGATTCGTTTTGGACAACTGAAGCTTTTTAGAGATAAGATATCTAAGAAGGGGTAGAACAAGACTTCCCTTGCAATCTTGACGACCGTCGTTTCCAGCTGATTCACCGTAAAAACCACCATCAAACTACCAGGTGGTTTTTTTTGCAAAAAAGAAACCGAAAATCGGTCGTAACGATCGCGAAAACAAACACCTTAAAAATATTATTCGGTTTTCCGATCGAAAAAATCGGAAAAAAACGACCGCATAACATTTTTTAGAGCAGTCCCTTTTAAGGTCGTAACAACTAATTTTCGGTTGTTTTTTTTTTTTTTTTTTACAAAAAACCACACGGTCGTTTTTACGGTAAAACGGCGGTTGTTAAAATTGTTACGTCATAGTATTATTATGATTCAATTTAAAAAAAAAAAAGAATTTGACACCCAAACGCTCGAAAATTTTCTTTCGAATAATACAATCCTAAAAAAAAACCCGAGTTGGAAATTAGTCTAATGAACTTCATACCTCCAGTCATGTTGGCATCCATTCCAATGTCTCTAGAAGTTCCTCCGAAGTAAGTAGCGCTTTTCTCGTACGCAGTACCAAAAGTCGGATCGTTAGCATAGGACAAAGACTTGGATTGTGAATAAGCGTCCAATGAGAGGGAAATCGGGTCACCGATTTCAGAGGAGTCGCTGTGATCCAACACCAACAAGACAACCGACAGACACGGCAAAACCATCTGCAAAAACGCGAAATGCATCCCAAAAACAAGTTAATAAAGAGAAATCCATACAAATTCGACTTCTGCAACGACTTAACTTCGTTTATAACAGTGGCATATGACGTCCTTCTAACGACAAGTAGTATTTTGAAGAAGCTAACTTACAGTGAGGAATAAATTCCATATATTTTTCCGCGTGAAGGCGAATTTCTTGAGAATGTAGGCGTGGCAACATTGCACCAGATAAGGAAATCCTCTGACTTTTACAAACGTTTTGGCAGCTTGACCCATCGAATCAGTCTCATCGCCATGTTCACGCGTCACTCTGTAAAAAAGTAGTTTTTCTTTAGACCTCGGTCGAAAGTACGTACTTCCGGCATCAATTTCGATGCAGAAAGTCCAAGATTCGTGCATCGGTAAAACTACACGCACGCTTTCTGTATCAGCGGAAGCAAAAAAATTTTCGCTCCCGCTGCCGTCAGTCACTTGACTATATTCACGCGCGCACGTATATCATTTAACCTAACCACGAAGCGGCTTACGTGATATTTTTATTTATTTTGGAGACACAAATCCTCGTATCAAAATGATTTCGACGGATGAATCGATGGACGAGGAAGAAATATTAAGAGATTTTGATGCAGAGGTGCAATCAATTATGAAGGTAGTCTTCCTGTATTGTCTGACATCGCATAAGTTCGAGCGAAATCGAGACAGAATAATGAACTGTTCTCGAAGAAATAAAAATCTGAAAAAAATCAACTATATGAAAGATGCTAAAGAGATTAATTTGGCATAATAATAATTGAATAATGTTATTAACAAATTACAGAAATAAATAATTATGCAACGAATTGCTCGGCAACCTAACTTTTTTTTGTTATGAAAATGATTTGTTAATTTTTCTGAATACATGTGGATTTTTTTAGAATTTTATCTGATGTTTGAAAATGGCCGTTTTTCCAAGTGTGAAATTGAAAATCAGAAAAGAATCAGAAAAAATACATACGTATTCAGAAAAATAAACAAATGTTTCACATAACAAAAAAAGTTAGGTTGCCGTGTAATTTGTTGCACTATTATTTATTTAAGTAATTTGTCAACAACATTTTTTAATTATTATTATGCCAAAATAACCTTTTCAGAATTTTCTATACGCTCGATTTTTTTCAGATTTATATCTCATCGAGAACTGTTCGTAAATTTTGTTTAATTCTCCCTCGAACTTATACGGCGTCAGACTGTACAGAAGGACTACCTTAAATCGGAAACTTTACCTAAGTAATCGGCCTATCGGTATAAGCTCGTCTACTAAATAAATAAACGTCTAATAAATAAACGATGATGTTCATACATCTATAAACAAAAATTTTGAAAATGGTAATAAATTTGAATAAATATATATGTTTAGCTATGATTATATTTTCTTTTCTTCTGTATATGATGCCTGCCCTCCCGACCAGCAGCACTCGCTTCGCTCGTGCCGCAAATGCCGGAGCAGGCATCATTACGCGGGTACATACAATTTTTTTTCTCGTACTTTCGACCGGATATAAAAAAAAATAGTATACACCACACGGGCAGAAGTTCGGAAGTTCTGGACTGCGCGTTATATCATGACGCGCAGTGCAGGAATGTGGAACGTTCTGCCCTTGTGGTGTAATATACTATTGTTAGATGAGGAAACTCGATATTTAGCGACACAGTAGTCGAAAACTTCATGATTTAAGCGAAATAATTCCAGTAGCCGCTTTAATGTCATAAGAGGGGAAAATTTGAATTAATAAGGGTAGGAAAAGAGAGCAAGATTTAAAAAATAACTCGCGACTAGGAGGGGCAAGTACTAACGATTTTTAATTAGTCATTTTATGCTATAACTTTTGTGGATGTTGATATATTAGGCTGAAATTTAGTACAAAAATAGACATTAAATCATGATCAGTACTGATTTTCGCAAGAATTAGATCTAATTTCATAGCAATTTCAATTTTTCAATGAATTTTTGAACATTTCGTCGCGTGAAAATTTTCATATATCCGGTACAACTTATGGGCATGAATTCACGATGAGAAAAAAAAAGATTCGAACCGGGCAAGACTATTTTCGAATATTTTTGGAGATTATCGATAATTGTTTACACTATTTTTAAAAATTGCATGTTGAGCTGCAAACTGATTTACAGTATTTCACTCAAGAAGGTTGAAGCGTTAGATGTGTAAGCAGAAATTTTGAAATTTAACATGACGGATCCAATATGGCGGACTAAATTACGACTGGGAATATAAACATAAAATTATTGAATTTAAAATGGCGGATCAAACTGCAAAACGTGACTTAATTTGGTTGCAACTTGATACCCGGAGGTGTTTCAGGTCACCGATTACGAATATGTAGTCAGTGAACGTCCCGGTAACCGAGTTTCATTCAAATCAAATTTTTTTTTTTCATTTTGATCCACCATTGTGTATTTTCGAATTTTGAATTCAGATTCGGATTCAGCAACTTAAAAAACCCCGCAATGCAGATTTTCATTCACATCAAGTTACTTCTTGCATTTTGAACCGCCATTTTGAGTATCTGAATTTCGAGTTCAGATACCACTTAGTAAAGTAACTTAGTGGATCTAAGTTACCTGAGAAAAACTTGTTCCAGAGTGATAACCGAGACACTTAGACCCGTGATACCGAGCTTCCTTTTTTTCGCTTCCAATCTGTCGAGAGCATTGGGCAAATTTTCAGCCAATGGTATCGCGAGAACAGCTTTTCCGTCGTCTTGGCTCAGAAGCTGCGCGTTCAGGCCTATTTCGGCGATTATTTGGTTGGGATCGCACGATGGTTCAGTCGACAAAGTAACTTCCACCTGTCCGTCACCTGAAAACCGTGATAAAAGTGGTTTAGTCAATTTTATTACAGTCTCATGCAACATAGTAATGTTAGAGTCCCTTTTATCGATTTTTCACCCTTTCATCTAATTCATTTACGTTGAATTAGTTTTAATTGATAATAGAATTCAGTTGTAAAATGTTTTAACTTATCTACAAATTGCGTTGATAACAATTTTTTTTTTCCCCATCTACGTCGAAATAACCTCATTCCTCGCGTGCAAATAGGGTTGAAAGTGGCTGATTTTTGCGTAACCGGCCGCGCATGCGCAGTATCTTTGCGCAGTTCATTACTCCCTCTGATTACGTCCCTAGAGAGGTAATCACAGGGAGTAATAAAATTCTGGTCCTCATGGACGCCACGTCGAATTTTTTTTTGTATTCTCTGTTTGTTTTTGTTGGTATTTTGAGTATTTTCGGTTTTTTGTTTGTTTGTTTTTTTTGTATTCTCTTTTTTGTTGGTATTTTGAGTATTTTCTGTTTTTTTTTTTCTAATTTTTTGTATTCAATGTTTTTTTAAATGTTGTGTATGCTTCTGTGTTTTTTGTTTGTTTCATTTTTTTCAATTAGAACTTTTGTGTTGTGCAGTGGGGAGAGGGGCTTCGCCCGCCTATTCAACATTTGTTTACTGTATTGCGTTCGGCACGCTCGGATTATGGGTTGTTTCATAGTTGGGAAAAAAGTATCGTACGCTACACGGAAGGGAGCCGATTTTTAAAATCTGGCACTTCCCTCCCTTGTAATCTAATGTACTATTGTAAATCTTACCGTAGAGTTTTTTCAAAAACATGGAAGTACCGTAACTTCGCATTTTTCCAGAATGAATAATAGCAACTCTGTCGCCGAGAATGTCGGCTTCTTCCATGTCATGAGTGCTGATCAGAATAGTCTTTTCTCCCCGCAATTTCTATAAACAAGCAGATAAATTTGAAAATTTAAAAATTCCACGGATTTGTTTTTTTTACGCTGGTAATTCATTTTTTTTATTACCAATATGATATCCCAAACTTCTCGCTTGCTCTCGGCATCCATTCCGGATGTCGGCTCGTCCAAAATCAAAACCTGTTTGGATTGGATTACATTAAATTTCAGTAGAAAATGGAATAATTTGATTTCGATATTATAATATTCGTTTCTTCTATATGGTTTATTTTCTGCAGACTTTTTACGTATTGCCAAATATGCTGCAAAAAGGAAAGCTCTTTTGCAAAGAAAAATAAGAATATAACACCTATGCAATGTATAACCCCTGAAAAAACGAAACTTTTTTGTCATTATCCTTTGATTGAAGTGGATTTCATCTATTTTAGATATATGAATTTGAAAACAAAATAATAATAGGTATTTCACAAACATTTGAAATACATATATATTCGTAGAATGTATTTAAACGGTACTAGAATTTATCAAGAGAGGAATTGAAAATATTATGAAAAGTGTTCGACTCCATGGAGCATGACTCATATATGATTTTAATGTCGGAAAAAGGTAAAATACTCACGCTCGCGTCACCGATTACCGCCATAGCCAGACACATTCTTCGTTTCTGCCCGCCCGACAGTTGATTAGCCATAGAATACTTTTTATCAGTTAAATTCACTTTTCCCAACAATTCATTCACTTCAATCTCCAACTGACTTCTAGGCTTGTTTTTTGCTTTCAGCTGAAAACAATATTGTCACTTTAGTTTCTAATGGCATATCTTATTTTAGTAGCGAAAGGAAATTTTTTTAGAAATTCGAGTGTATTCAAAACCCGAATTTATTCCATCAGAAACAAATATTGTGGTCGCTTTTCTACTTTCTTGAAGAAATACAATTTCGGCTCTTTCGATTTCCAGATTTTTATCACAGGGCAAAGTAAACGGGTTCATCGAAGGATTCAGCACTGATTCAAGTATCGTGAAACGCCGCCATTGTCTTAAAAAATTTGAGTTATTACCAGTGAGGCGAAAAATGTAATTGCAGTAAATAACGGCAAAAACTTTTTTAACACAAAAAATGAAAAATTTACACCACATAACAAATTATGACGGAACTTGGTACTAATAAACGCTAGATAGTACTGATTTTATGTATGAAATTTGAGTTCGTTGTCTCATGTATTGACAAAGTTTAGGCAAAAACGTGATTTTTTCGAAAATTTGAAAACGCTATAAGATCCGAACCGCTTTTCCAATTTCAATCAAATTTTACGGAAGCTAGAGCACGCATCGACTTTTTTTGGACAATTTCCAAAAGCCATAAAATAAAAATGTCTGCATACATTTCGTAAAAAATAGCAACTATCAGAGACGAGCTGCAGCTCCACCTGTGTGCCAAATTCTAGCTCAATTTGTTGAACGGTTTTAGAGTTACAGGTCATTGAATTTTCGAAGGCCTGCAGGCCCACACATACATAACCGCGTTTCTCGATGTTTACGACAATTCTAAGCGTCGTGACGTAAAAATTTCGAAAAAATTTGTATGCATGAAAACAAAGCTTCCTGTAGAAGGAAACTGAACTAATAATTTACGTTTCAAAAAACAAAAATCCTAGCTTCGACATCGAATAATAAGCGAACTTTTATTAGACCATAAAATTTCTTATCTAAAAGGAATTTATAAAGATACGCACCATTCCGAAAAATAGAACTTGCTCGAAGACGTTAAGATCAGGAAAAACCATATTTTCCTGTGGGCAAAGTCCGAGATCTCTACGAACCGCGTCGAGTTCGTACTGCACGTTTTTGCCATTGACGAAGACCATTCCTTCGCTGGAACTTGTGAGTCCGGCGAGAATCGACATCATCGTAGTTTTACCTGCACCGTTGTGACCGAGCAGAGCGGTTATTTGGCCTTTGTAGAAGTCTACGTCGATACCCTTAAGCGCTTGGACGTTCATCCGCCGGAGCCAATCGGTCGAGTAGGTTTTTTTTAGATCGCGAATCTGTATCCCGGGTGTAAACGATCCTTCTGGTACTTTTTCGAATTCTTGGTTGTCGTCGTTGTAGTCCATGTTAGTCGCTTGCGTCGCATCGTGAAACACTTTATTGCCCTTCTGAAATGAATGACAAAGTTTTTATGTTGAGACCGACGATTTTAACTAAAATTTTATTAGAGCGAATGATGACGACAAATGGCGCCATCTGGGTCAGTGGCTGGCAAGGCTCGAATTTGACAAATAAATTATTAAACGAGCGCCAATTAGTTTGAGAGACAAACTGATAAACTGTTAACGACAATGTTCAAACGCCAATGAATTAACAATTTTGGCTCGGCTAACTTTATAAATATTTAACTATGAGACAACACACGGAACTTCGATTGGGGGACCTAATAGGAATAATTTTTCAAGTGCAATAAGAAGCAGATAATTAAAGAGGCAATATTTGAGTATATTAAATTCTTCCTCACAAGAGTAGAAATAATTTTCGGTACCGAATTAACGATGTTTGAAAAACAATTTTCATTCAAATATAATACAAAAAGCCTCTCACGGCAGAAAGGGTGAACGCATTATTCTGATTTGATTTCATCAGACAGGACAATGTCAATTTTGAGCCGAACAAAACTTGGTTTTGGTTTTGACATTCGTGAAGCTAATAATTCGATGTTTGTTTTCTATTATTTCTTTATCGTACTTTTCGGCAAGTTTAGTGGGTAAAACTTTGTATGGGTTGCCATGAACGGGTCTTCTACAACATTAATAAATGGATTTGTTGTAGTCGATAAAGCACTTAAATGACATTTAAATAAACATAAAGAACTTAGAAAAAAACTCCCGCAAACTGCAAACTGCTTCCTCATTATTTTACAAATTTTACACAGCCACATTTTATGAGAAAGTATGCCTTCATAATAACATGTATTGCTTATAAAACGGAATGTAAACGTTTGGATAGCTGCAAAAATAATCATTCTCGCTCCAATACTGTAAGAAATAGAGGGGAAAATGGAAAAGCACGACCCTCCATTTTTTTCTTTATTCATTTGTGATGTTTCTTCATTATGTCACAAGTTCGTGCAGATTTTGAAAAGCTTGAACAATCTATAATTATCGCTGCATGCTATAACTCTGAAATCGTGATTGGAGGGCGAATTGTATCATTATCTTTATTTATATAAATATTAGGCATTTATAGCTCCGATTGCGAATAATAAAATTACCTGCAAGCAGAATAATGGATTCTTTGCAACGCCGTATTTTCCCGGTCGTACAGCATAAACATACAGCGCCATCGAAAAGTGAATAGCGATTCCCAGCAACGAGAAAATCGTCAGAACTCCTATGCAGCTTTCACCAGAAGCCGTCAGGTTCCCGACACTGAATATATTGCTCCACTGAACGCCAGTTACTACAAAAAACGATACCATGATTTTTATATATGCATTTAATGAATATACATTCTTTTTTTTTTAGATTATCAAGATGTTATTTAATGTTGTATGAACCTACGGTTCGATTCGTATGCAAGGATTTCATCAAATAGACGACTGAGCAAGAAGTTTGGACTCAGAATTCCGAGATATACGAGAAATCGTTTGACTCCCGTTCCAGTTGCGAATTTATTTAGTACGTCCATGAGCATCGTGATCATAAAAGCAGCGAAAATTCCATGAGACGCTGAAAACGTGGAGAGGGTTAATTGTTTTATCTCGTGAGCCAAATCGCAGCATAGCAGCGAAATGTTGCAGTTTCTGGGTGGATTCCTTACACATATCACACATTCTCAATAACAAATTTACTTATAATTATTGAATGAGTCATTTCTATGGACATTTTTCAGTTTATCTGTCACGAAAATGTTGGACCTTCAGGAAAACAGAACGTGTCACAAGGCTTCTCTCAAGCCTTCAACGTGGAGTTCACGAAAAAGTCTTTGAATGCCGTTTTTGAAGTTTTATTTTTTTTATCTTACAGATTTAAAAAAATGCATATCCCGGAAGCTATTCATTCCTTATTAAATGAGTCAATTCTATGGAAATTTTTCAGTTTATCTGTCTCGAAAATGTTGGACCTTAAAGAATACAGAACGAGTCAGAAGGTTTTTTTTTAAGCCTTCAACGTGAAGTTCACGAAAAATGCTTTGAATGCCGTTTTTTGAAGTTTTTTTTTAAATCTTGCAGATTGAAAAAAAAATGCATAACCCGGAAGCGATTAGTTCTAGTAACAAACGTTTAAGCACTTTGCCGTGCAAAATTCGAAAAAAAAAAGATTTCTTGGAAAAGAATCGCCTAAAAATACTGACGTCCATTTGATGAGTTTTGAATTCAAATGAATGCAAAACTGTACTTGCATTCAAATGAATGCAAGACTCTCGTAGACACGTGTTAATCAACCGTCTTTCCGAATTTAAATTTTAAACTACCGTAGTTCACGGTCAGACGAATATCTGATGGTGTTACAGATTGAAAAAATAACACATTTTTTTGCCACACTTTTAATACACCAGTTTTCCTGACTTTTCGAACCATTTTGATCATACTGACATAAAAATCTCGGATTCTTTTGGTACATGAAAACAAAGTTTCCTCCATGAGGAAGCAAAAAGATATTTACGTTCAGGTCACAGATCATCATAGAAATAAATTTTACGATTTTTTTTTTCAAATGTAACTTTCTCAATGACGATAACCCAGTATTTTTTGGTGTTGACAATTAAAAAATTATTTCATAAAGAAACTGCTTTGAGAACGTAACACAAAAACTGTCTAAGTATTCATTCAAGAATATCTCACTTCATTAGTCGCTATTCTTATAAAAGAATCTCGGCAACTTTGATATGACTACTTTTAAGTTTAAAAAAGTTGAACTTTGCAAATTGCTTTCTTATTTTTGGTTTTTTTTTTTTAAGTCTCCTCTATGATAAAATATGTTAATCGATTTTGCCTTTCTTACAGAGGTAGCTCTGTAAAAAAAGACCGAAAATAATGAGGGAGCAATTTGCAAAGTTCAACTTTACAGCATTTTGATAATTGTTCTCATTTCAAAAGCTTGAAAACTATGAGAAGAAACATCTTGGCCACTTTGGCTTTGAGCTAGAAAATTTTTATATTCAACAAAGTACTTATCAGAATTTGTTCAGATTTTTAAATTATGGCATTCGATATGTCACTTCAAAATGATATTGAAAAAAAGAATTTGTATGGAAAAATCAAAAACAAAAATCTGCTGCATTTGGTAAAATTATTTTATCTTATTATCAATAATAATACTATCAGATCCAACATTTCACTCCTTTTTTTTTAATTCATATTTTTCTTTCTCCTGCATTGTTATAGATGATAATCCAGGAAAAAACTGCAACGTTTCGTCATGGAAGGCGCCGCCAATTCGATAAAAAAACAGTAAAGAATGATTGATTATCTATATGGCTTATCTGAATGATATCGCGAATCGATAATGGCACTCACGTTTCCATAGGTAAGATGTGATATGCATGCCAAACGCAATAACGTGACAAGCGTGTACAGTAAGGACGATCCATATTACAAAGCTATTGCCGTACATCAAGTACGGTATTACTTTCGGCGGCAAGAAGTATTTGAGCAGTAAGACTATCGGTGCGAGATAAATAATGCTGAAAAGCACACCACTTATCAGCCAGCTTAATAAGTTCTGATGATTCTTAACACCATTCACCGACATGAGAATCTACAAGTGGATGTCAAAGAATAATGAATTTGCGTTATTTCCTTGTTATCTCGCTGACTGCAAATATGATTTGGCTGTAATCTTCGATTAGCAGCTACTCACGTTAATGCCGATATACTTTTCGTTTGCTGGAAATGTCACTTCAACGCAGAGAACTACGAGGAAAGCGAGCCTCGCGAGTTCGCTGAACGCTTGCCCAGCAGCACGCGCAGCTGGGTCGATTTCAATGTAAGGCGGATACGGCATTTGTTGAATTGACATCTACATGAAAATAGATTTAAAAAATATGAAAATTCCAGGTAATGATCTGTATGAAATTTACTGAACTCGTACATTAAGGAAGATCGGTAACGCCTTATGAAGTCAAATCAGTGCTAAATTTCTGAAATAGATTCTATTAAGTCGAATGCATTAGAGAATGATTGTGAAGTGTGATTTATATTAAAGCATTACTCAGCTCAGAAAAAAAATAATGACAAATTTGGATGAAGTTTAGCTGTTAAATTGTTTGTCCAACATGATACATTTTTGTTCGGTTTTTCCCAAGTATAATCTGTAATTCTTTGCAAAATTCACTCAACGTATACTCTACGAACTGGCCGCCCAGATATTTCGTACGGTATATCGTTTTATAATTATAGGAATTTGATCAAAAAAATATATAGACTTCCATCAACCACAATGTACACATTTTTTCTGGTTATTTTTCGCTTCTTGAAAAGCTATGGGAAGTGTGCTGGTCGAGTTACACTTCCTCACAGAACAGACTTTGTAGAAAGCGAACAATAATGTGAACGAAATGTATGAGGTTCTATTTTGCATTCTTGTTTCTAATAAATAATCGAACAACCGAATTGTAGTGAGATTACAGTCGTCAATCAATACTTTACTGATGTAATTAATCGGGTTTTATTCTTCTAAATTATTTGTCTGAAGAAAAACAGACCGTACCTGTATCGTGAGATTTTTCTCAGGAGCTACGAGTTTGATGTACGCCTCATCCAGACATACTTGCATTCGCTGCAATTCGGAAAGTTTACTGTACAATTCGGAAGCACGATCACCGTTCTCTTCTTCTTGGTACAACGTTGTTGGCAAATCGCCCGACACCCTGACTTTGTATTTGAAATTCTTTGGTTTATCCATGTTTTCCAGTTCGGGAAAAATTAGGCCAATACATCTTAATTCGGGGTTCTCCGACCGGGAGCGGGTAAATTCTGCCAGCATCAACGCATCGGTCTTCGAACCATTAACCTCTGAAAAAGATCAGAAAAATTGTAAAAGGCTTTATTTTTTTTGGTCAAGGAACGTAGTAGGTAAATATCAGTGGTATTCATCGATAAATAGTTCATTTGATTGTATGCAGATATCATATGAAAGTAGACTTTCGATAAGTTAAACAAAAGGATGAGGGTTAAAATAGGGAATTTCAAAATAATGAATGTCCGAATCTAGAATGGCCATTCTTGGAATATTCGCTATTTTTGCTCTAATCCTATTAAAATGCAATCAAAATAGCTAATGGCTAAAATGTCGAATTTCATTTTTCATTATAGATTAAAACGTTCATTTTTTTGAGATTTGCCATTTTAGCCATTCACTATTTCAAGCCCTTAATTGTTTAATCGAATGATCCGCTTTTTTAAGAGAATTATTACATCGAAAATTCCTAAGTAATTTTCAGTTTTACACAACATATACCGCTTTAGTATGATATTCGTTTTTTTCGATGATATACGAACTTATCAGTCATGAAAGAATTTTTCTACATTACTATTTGAATGCATGGAATTTTTTAAATTTGAAATCCATTCTGAATCGCTGATCGCACACAGAACAATTCTTTCTCTGTACAACTGATAATTACTTGGAAATTTCCGACGTACCGGTTTTCTTCTAAAGTTGAACAGAAAATTTTAATAAAACTAAGTATTGTAGAATAGTTAAATGATTTCGACGCCTGGAAAAATATTCTTCGGGTCAGGGTTCAACAACACATGATTTTTTTTAAACACCAGCAACCAAACCAGTGAGATATGCATGAAACAAAATCACAAACTTAACTAAGTTCGCCTCTTAAGCATTATATTAGACTAGAATTTACTGAATGTTTTTACTGCACTTGTGGAACCGATTTTGATCTCTTTTGGTTTTGCATAAAATATGTGTTTCAGAGTATAATAAAAATCGATTTTCCTAAAAAGTCATCATTATCGCGATAAATTAAAAAAGTGCGATTTATACGGGACAACAATGAAGTATTTAAGAATATAGAGTATATCTCAACCACTTTCGATCTTGTTGCAACCTTTACTGATAGCAATCACTAATTTAAAAGAAAAAAAAGTTTGTACACGTGAATCATAATGATTAAAATAATATGCAGATTACAATTAATACTTCAGCTTTCGTTCGAACTTATCTTCTGATTCATATCATTTCTGATTCCTGGCAAATACTCAAAATCGATTTCGTGTTCGTGAATAATAATTATCACATTAATCTCTTAGACGTGTGATAACCCAGTTTGGTTCGGAAATTTTGGTGCAGTTTCACACGAGCACCGCAGATGGGCCTATATTATCTGGGGTGTAATCTTGGCGTATGAATGATACGCACAGTCCGGCCAAAAGTGAGTTTCAGAGATAATTTCAATCACTTGCCGATGAGATAAAAATCGGAAAAAATAATGCATGTAAAACGTGCTGAACAGATTGATTTCGCATAATAATAATCCCAGAATGTCATTAACAAATTGGTGAAAAAAACAATTGTTGAACAAACAATCAGTCAACCTAACTGTTTTTCTAATGAAAATGATATGTTAATTTATTTGAATGCATACGAATTTTTTCCGATTTTTATCCCATCGAGAAGTGATGGAAATTGTCTCTGAAACTCACTTTTGGCGGGACTGTACGTATCATACATCCTTAAGGAGGTTCGTCAGTAAAATTAAAAATGCACAGAAAAATCTGAAATGATTACCGCGTTTTTAATAATTCAGAACAAACTCACATGAATTTTTTGGGAATTTTCGACTACATCGTTTACACAAAATTAATTTTTTTATGCATGCATTTTAACATGGGCTCTTATAGCATATTTACGAATTAAAAAAAAAAAATTCAACGATGTGAACATTTTTTTCACATCGTTGAATTTTGAAGTATTTGGTGGAATTAATTCTTTTTTTTTTTCGATGTAAAATTTTTTTTCAATTTTTTCATTTTTTTTTTTATTCGCAAATATGCCATAAGAGCCCATGTTAAAATGTATGCATAAAAAAATTCATTTTCTGTAAACGATGTAGACGAAAATTTCCAAAAAATTCATGTGAGTTTGTTATGGATTATTAAAAACGCGGTAATTATTTTAGACACCTACAACAATGTAAAAACAAAGTAACACAAAGAGCATCACACTTCAGGAAAATCACTTTCAAGCAACGCGATATACATATAAAACATTTAACTAAAATATACAAAACTATCTGTCGACCAATATTAGAATACGGACATCCTATTTTTATCAATTGCAAAGAAACAGCTATTAAAAAATTTAAAACAGCGGAAACATGTGCGATTCGCCGTCTAACACGCATCCGCCACCCAAATAACCCCCTACATAACCCACGAAATACTCTTCTTTATGAATCCACGAAAATTACACCCATAACATCGAGAATCAGAGAGCTCTCCAAAAGATTCGCTGCAACCCAACTGGATAATCTTGAGCCTCTCAGAATACAACCCACACCGAACATAAACCCTACATTCAAACACCCTACACATACAACCTACCAGCAACTAGAAAGAATAAACGAATAAAACCAAGATACCAAACCTCCGTAAAATACTAAATGCAAAAGCAAAAAAAAATCATCAGAAAAAAAAGGAGAATCAATGGCTGAAGGACCTCGGTCGATGGCCAATTGTCAATGTTTATATATGTATATGTGAGTTAAGATGTAATGTACCAATAACTGTCCAATGATGTATGTTGACAATAAATGTACTACTACTACTATTTTAGATTTTTCTGTGCATTTTCAATATTACTGACGAACCTCCTTAACTCCCTGTCAGCGATTTTTTGGTTGACAGCGATGAAACTCGTTAAACAAGTGACTGCACAACCTGAATAAATGCGTCGTTCAGCTTTTTGCGAAATCTGGCTAGATATTATTCGCGTACGGTTAGATTTTATTCGCGCACGGTACGGAGTGTGCCAATAAATTCTCTCATAACATGCGAGAATCAACTATTTTGCGCACGCTACGCACGCACGAGAAGACGAACTTCGCACGTCCATATATCAATAAGAATATATAATTCAATTCATTCTTATAATTGGATGCATTTAAATGACATTGTTTTTTCTCTATTTTATTCATGGCAGGATCTAAGCGGTTTATTTATCTTTTCTTCGGGTTCCGCGAAAACAAAATAAACCGATGGGAATGATCGTAAAGCGGCACGTGTTTATTATTACCTATGAGACTAATAAAGTGAAAATCAAATATGTGTTTCCCGTCTGCAAACGTTAAGTAGGTGTGAGCAAATATGAACAGATTACAGTAATTTATAACATTAGTGATTCTAAATTAAGGTAATTGATTTTAAATTATCGTAGTGACGTTGACAAGAAGCGAGATACGAGGCTAATTTCTTAAGTTTTTCCCCATGATTAGAACTATTAATCGTTAATCGCTTTCCTTGTCGTAAAGTATGCAAACTATTCGTTCAGGATATATGTTTATACGCATTGTATTCTACGAGTAAGATAGCGGATAATTTCCCGGAAGTATTTTATTGGCAAACTCACGCTAACGAGTCTATCTGAAATGATAGCAGAAGATCTCCAGAAGAAAAAAAAAGGAGAGACAAAAGTTTGTTAAGGTCGACCGGTGGCACTTTGTGTTAGATACAATTCAAAATTGAGAATATATAATGTAATTAAAGTGCTAAACTTTGCTACTGTAAAATCTTATGCTTTCTTACCGACCTCACTGTCAATAAATCTTAACATGAGAATCAAGATTTTAACATGGTGTCTTATGGGACTATGGGATATCTGACAAATAATTCAAAGAATTAACCCTGTTTACCGTTAGATAACAATAATAACGAAATCGTTACGGGTACATTAAATTGTGAAAATACCAACGGGCTTATGCAAAAAGGGCGTCACCGAACATTTTATCTAAATATCTTGAGTTAAAACGCCGATATGTGGCCTAAATGGACATTTTCGAAGGCGACGCGTCTCCGATTCGTCTATGTTTGGCAACTGTCACAACGACAGCTGATTAAACCCGAATCAAATCAGCAACTTTTAATAATTTTTCTTTAATAAGTAATTTAAATTTCAACAAATCGTTAATGCATTTTACCAACTTGATTTTTATCATGAGTTTACCAATGTTTACAACTTTCTAATTAATCCGTTTAAAGTCGTCAGTGGAGGGGGAGTAATTTGACCACGATGCAGATGGTCGCCCACCTTAATCAATACATTATATATGGATTTTTATAAATTGTCAATAATTGATTTGTTCAATATGAGGTATTTCACGTCAATTCGGTCAACTGCTAAACTTCAAATTTTTATTTCATTGAGCGCCGATTTTTAATGTTATTCTCTGGACTGAAAAATGCATGCAGGTTTTTTTTCAGATCCGTATGTATCGAAATTTTTCAGTTATAAATATGTAAAGCGATCTAAAAAACGCCCTAATTCGAAAATCTTAAAAACACTATGATGTGCAACAAAACGTTTGAATCATAGGCACGAGTAGTCCGAGAGGGACTACTATGTTTTAATTGTTATTTTTTTTGAATTTTTAAATTTTTTTTAAATTAAAATTTTTTTTTCATAACATTATTTGAAGGTTTTTCAAATGGCGTTGTTAATTTAACGTTAGTAAAATCTGTAAATAATGTTATAAAATGGAAAAAAATAGCAAGAGGTCTCGACCCACTCTGACCTATGGTTTCAACGTTTCGTTGCATATCATAGTGTTTTTGAGAATTTTTTGAGATATTCGAATTAGGGCGTTTTTTTAGATAGCTTCAATTACTCATTACTCAATAATTTTGATAAGACATAAAAAAAAGAAAAAATTTCTGTATGCATTTTTCAATTGAAAAAACCCCCATTGAAAAAAAGTATGCTGAAAAAGTATATTTTTCGATTTATCGATATATCGAAAAATATATAAATAATTTACATGGTATATTTTCTATACATATTTTTTTTATATACCTGGCAATATCTAATATTTCGTCCAAACGTACATTTGGCGAATGTACGCAAAGTACATTTTTTATACAATCATAGGTATATCTGAAGAATATACATAAAATATATTTATTTATATATCCGTACGTATCTGGCGAATATATGTGAGGTACATTTTTTTGTATGTTAGTAGCATGAAAAAAATACATTAACTCGTGAATTATGAAAACACGACAACTCAACCACCTAGATTCTTCTTCTAGGAAAAAGAATTTAAATAATTAGATCAAATGTTCTTTGAACTAATTCAAGTGTTCAACATTTCCTCACATGAAGGCATAAGTACCATAGAAAAAATTTCATTCACATATGTTTCCGAATCTATAAAATATGTATTGAGAATTACATGAAAAATATCAATAATATATATATCCGATTTACCAAAAACATATATGAAATTTGCTGAGTATATTTTTTTCCATGAGGGGAATGACATAAAAAATCGCCGCTAAAAAAAAAAGATGTGGTTCCGCAGTTGATTGAGTTGGCATGGAAGGCACCATATATCATTCCAAACGGCAGCAAAAGAGAATTTTAGAATAATTTATACTGTTTAAATTATAAGAAAATCATATTACGTATTTCATGAAGTTCCATGCATTTTCGTGTCTCCTCCATAATATCAACAGTGAAGGGGTTGATTGGAGTGTATCTCATTTGAAACACGTTCTGATCCCTCGATACTACCATACTCTCCTGGGACTTAGGAAAATGGTAAGTGTTGTTGGTAATTTTCATTGGCGCATCGCCGGACAACATTCGAACACCCTCTCCCAAAAAGAACAAGAGTAAGGGAATTGCAATCTCAACAAAAAGCAACATTTTCCAGTGCCTCTTGCGTACAATACAATTCTTGTACATGAGCAGCTTGAAGATTCTCAGATTTTCCCCCATGTTTGATTGATTTTCCTCGCCCAGCCAATTTGTTATCTGTATATCATCCGGTGATTAGATAAGGCACCTTGAACCCTGTAAATGAGAAAAAAATCTATTTATGTTTTCTTCCTGTCGTGGCAGATATGTATCATTAATCTGATAACACAGATAAGATTCAATTAGATATCACAAAGGTAATATCTAGTTGACCATGGGTATCATAAATTAGATGCTACTTGAGGTTGAACAAATATATTGTAAAAAATACTTCAAATATTTTTATACTGTATTGCAATTTGATATATGTTGATAATCCAATTTAATATGGAAAGTATAAAAATTCAATTTACATGTTGTAATATCAAAGTTAATTTATATTTAAAATATGAATTTTGTCACAAATCTAGCAGAAATAGACATGATTTTATATTTCTGTAAAAAAGCCTTCTGTCCTATTCAGTAATTCTATTTTGAATATTTTTAACAGAGTATGATTTCATATTTAAACATGAAAAATTGGTTGTGCCATATGAAGTGTATTAGAAACTTCTGTATGAAAATGGATATTGAGTATTGGAATTTTTTTTTGCTAATACACATAGATTAAATGCAATATTACAGATCTTAATGTACAAAAAAATTGTTGTAAAATGAATACACAATACATTAAATACTTTATAAAAGTTTTGTTTAAAATATAATTATTGGAATTTTACAACATATCTGAATATCCAACAAAATTGAGTGTGATGCATCTATAAAGGAACTTCCAATACATATATTAATTTTCAGAATATTCATTACAGTATGTATTATTCAATATTCTTTTTTATAGTCTCATTGACTTACTAATTTCCCTTTTTTCTTCAATTTATGAATATCCAGATTCAAAACAAAAACTGGTTGAAATTGACATATTGAATTTTTTTTAAAATTCTATGTGGCATATGAATATCCATGTTGTGTCGACATGAATGATTGTATGATTAATAGAGTAAAGAAATTCCAACAAGGAAACATCCAAAGATGATTTTCTGGAATAAAATGTTTATAGATTTTTCTTGACATCTCAAATTTTGCAACTTTAATAAGACGTGAGCTTCAACAGCAATATGTTATATTTAGAAACCTGGGATCTTCAATTATGTTTAATTTAATGTAGAATTAATGTGCACAACAAAATTTTAAGAGATCTTCCCAAAGTAAAAAAGGTAGATGTTATTTGTTTTGATGACTTATTCTCAATTTTCAGATTTCAATGCGAAAATAGTATGATTCAATATTAAGTCTTAATATAAATCTCACATCTGTTGCAACAAATCTAAATTTATAGCAATATAAGTAATTATATAACACATTCAATATAACAAATATGCTATACAGCAATTCAAGGTTCAAAATGAATGTTTGTTCCTAAAATTTGAAGACTAAACAAAAAATCAAAGAATATCCAACGAAAGTTATACTTTCTTTAAGGATAATCTAAATTTCAGGACAGTTCGAAGACTTCAAGGATCCATGGATGCTATGTGATTTAACTCTGACCTTAAAGTAAAAAAATAAGTAATTCCGAGAACGGTAAAAAAAAAGGGTGCCAAGTATTAAAATGAGTAACATTGTTCAAGGTTTCAAAGTTGTGGCTTTGACAATAATTGATGGTTAAACAGCGTTTCTATGGGAACAAGTCATAAACATTTGCTCACCCCTTCGATCGTTGCGAGAGATTTTTTAATTAATGAAGTGTCGATTAGCGATCTTCTAAACGATTGTCAGAGCTCATTGTCGCTCGCACTATTCGTCTTCGGTCTGTCTTATCATTCTGCGCATATTAATTAACATTACGACGAAAATCTGAATACAATAGATGTATATACCGAATGCGGAAACGGGCACGCTCATGCGAAAGTAAACCACCGTCAACACTGTTTCGTAATAATTAATAACATGTTTCGTGTGTAACCTACCGGAAAAATACGGTAGCGTTGCGATTACGAGAAAGCGTGAGTCATTTCGCGGAAAAATCGATAATTCGATGTTACGTCCTATAAGTTATTAACCGACAACACTTTGTTTTAGCGTCTAATCGCGGCGCCCTGTCAGCGAACATTCGCAGCTGTGGCCTGAGCGAATCTGACACATTTGCTTCGCGGGCCTAAGTAATTTCACTTTAAGAAGGCTGACATGGCGGGGGAAAAGCTAACGGGGAATTATGATATAGCGCCATCTAATGTCCGGACGGAAAACAACCAGTATCTTGTCAGATTCAGAGAAATTCAGATTAAAGAAAAGTTTTACAACATTCCTCTACCAATCCTGCATGTTTTAAGACTTTTCTTTTATTCAGAAACTTTCGGCAACCGTGAAAATAATTGTTTACAGTGTTTGTTACCGACTGGGCAAGGAATGGCCAAGGGAGGCGGGGGAGGATTCACCGCGCCTTAAGAGGTTTTTATCTCTTTTTATTTCTCCTGATTCTGAGCTATCGACTAGGATGATAATTTTTAGTGGTCATCATTTTGTGGCCAAAGGTGGATAACGCCGATATATTTGGGCTGTGATTGTCATTTCATTCTTAGTCACAAAATTGGTCCACTTTTTAGCAATGCAACTGGATTTGTAATGATTTTTCGTTTTGAACTACCGTAATTATTCATACTTACATTTTATTATCGGTGAGCTCATCAATGAAGCAATAAATTAAATCATTTTCGCGCAATACTTATTTTTTAAATCAACTAGATTTGTATAAAGTTCGATGATCCTTCACTTTGAAGCTAATCGAGTAGACATTTTCGGAAAAATTGGCGCCCGACATAAATAATCATGTTGGTCATGTCACATGACCTTCACTTGCGTGACGATCATTTTTTGATAGAAAATTAGTGAGAGCAAAAGTTACGTCACATGACGTTACGTGACGGTCATAATGACGCGTCACTGACGCAAAATCAAATGACGGTCAATTTACAACTGATGAATGGTGTCGGAAATTTTCCTCCCAACATCGATAAAATCCTCTCTGTTCATTGGCAAACTATCGTTGAGCGACGCGCACGATTTTGAGAGCGACTTTCATCTTTCCCGCCTTTGTGTCGCTGGTTGTGTCTGAGCTGTGACGCATGCGTCACATTACCATTGTTTTTTAGCACGACTGATTCAAGACTCATTTTACAGGATAATTATACCCTGAGAGACTCGAAATTAATAAATGGTGACTTACAACAATAATTAGCAGTAATATTAGATGTTTCTTGAAGGCAATAAATGCATGCAAAGCCATCATTGTCTTATCGTATGTATATTTAGTTATGTATCCTTGTTATTGAAAAGACGTTGAGCGCATGTATGTGTATTCTAGAGTTTTGAGTTCGCATAAATGTTTAGGTCTAAGTCAAGCCTTCGATAAGTGGAGTGGAGCCCTAGCAATCTTGATGACCGTCGTTTCCACCCTAGCAGATCCAGCCACGGTACAAACCACCATCGAAATCACCAGTGGTTTTATACAAAAAATTCACTTAGAATTTTGACAAAACCACCACGAAAACCACTACTCTGAAATTCGTTTAAATCGAGGAGTGGTGGTTTACCAGGTGGTTATGTCAAAATTCTGTCGAAACCACCACGTAAACCTCCATTCCTCGATTTAAAGGAATCTCGGAGTGGTGACTTACGTGGTGGTTTCGTCAAAATTCTACGTGAACTTTTGGCAGAAAACCACCATAGTGGAAATGACCGTGATTCTATGGTGGTTTGTGCAGTGACCGGTTTTGCTAGGGCAGCTGATTCACCGTAAAAACCACCTTCAAACTACCGAGTGCTTTTTTGCAATAAATAAACCTGAAATCGGTCGTAACGACCGCGAAAGTAACCGCTCTAAAAATGTTACTCGGTTGTTATTTCGGTGTTCCAAGGTAAATTGAAAAAAACGACCGAATAACTTTTTTTAGGTCAGGCGTTTTTACGGTTCTTGCGACCAACTATCGGTTTTTTTTTTCTTTTAAAAAAACCACCCGGTCGTTTTTACGGTAAAACAATGGTTGTTAAGATTGCACGAAAGAAAAAACAAGAGATGTGCAATGACTTCCGATTGACCGTCAATTCTGTGAAATGACGGTCAATACTGCATCCATATAGTTGTGCTCTGACTGTCAATTGACCAGTTCTGACCGTCACTGCTCATCTCTAGAAAAAACTCCCTTGTTTCTATTGAACTCATGCGTGATTGGCTCCGCGAGCGTTGGGTAGGGGCGCCTTCTGTGGTTCTTCCTGGCCTAGACTCAAAAAACTTGGACATAATAAAACAGAATAATTTCGATACTCAATGTGAGCAGATCTCATTTATTTTCTATCAACTTCCCGATTCGCAAGGTGGGTTTTTACCCTTCTTAGTCAACTGAACCCAAAAGAGCACATCGTTGGTGTTCGTTCAAATTTCCCGCGAATAAAAACGCTAAGGCGTTAAAGAGCAACGTAAGCCGGGTAGGTTCCGCATTCGCGATCCATTCTTCGGAACACATGAATGCTATCGCAACCAATCGCGTAGGTGGCGACAGAAGCGTGGGCGGCATGAACGTTGCCATATACAAATCGTGGACCAATCACGACGATCCACGAAAAAGCTCTTAGGCAACGTTGCACATAGTCGGCGTGAACTATACGATAAACCTCGGCTATATTTGGAGAAGTTTTGCTGTGTCCACCAGCGAGACAAGTACAAAATTGAATGATACACCGAAGTGGATTGCGATCAACATCGTCTTGAAAGCATCTTTACGTCGATTACGGTGGTAAAACAAAATGCAGGCTTTTCTCGGTAAGTTTACAAGCCTTTCTTAATCTTTTCGCTTTTTCTTTATGGATTTAATCTCGACTTTGGGTAACGCCGGGTAATTCACGCCGAGATTCCATAAACGTCGCAATCTTACGCACCTGTTGAAATTTAGTCGTTTCGGAGTGAATTTTATACTTTTTCTGACACAACGACTTATTTTTTTGTTTTCTATTTGCCGGCTTTTGGTTTGCTTTATTTTTTTTTCGATTCATCTGATTACTATCGTTGTTATGACTTATATAGGGTTATTCCTGCTCATCGCCGGAGCAAACTGTCTCTACTCGTCCAATTCCGATGTCGTACAATTGACGCCCAGCAATTTTGACAAACTTGTAACCAATGGCGAACATGTTTGGATTGTTGAATTTTATGCACCCTGGTGCGGATACTGCAAACAGCTGACGCCAGAGTATGAGAAGGCTGCGACCGCACTTAAGGTTTGTTGATTTCCTCTACTGTTTTTAAAAATAATAGATGCTTTTATTTTCTTTCATGACCTGTGTAAATTTACAATTTGTAGACGGGTTGGCTATGTTTTTACAAATCTCATGTTTTAAAGATATCCTAAACCGCTTACCCTTACTTACCTTCTGCTCAGTCAGGCTGAAAAACTGTGATAGTCTTTTTTCAAGGGTGATGAAACTTTAGGACCCAAAAGAAATGAAATGCCACTGCAGGACTGATAAAAGCAGTGGTATTTTAGATACTTTAGGCCCTGAAGTTTGAGCACCTTTGAA
The DNA here is from genome assembly GCA_949699805.1 of Tromatobia lineatoria. Taxonomy (NCBI): domain Eukaryota; kingdom Metazoa; phylum Arthropoda; class Insecta; order Hymenoptera; family Ichneumonidae; genus Tromatobia; species Tromatobia lineatoria. Next base: position 14,134,700 of record OX453039.1, on the reverse strand, counting down.
AAAAGACTATTTTTTGAGACCGATTGGAGGGTTTCACATGATTTCAAGGGGGCAAAATTTTACAATAATCATGAAAATAGATTTTCTCCATAATTTTGAATTACATCGGTTTGTTTTCTTTTATAAGCTATTGATAAATCTGTAATTTTTGGATTGCTACCTTTGTTTTAAAATACAAATCGCATGTTTTATAGGTATGTGAAAGCTCTTAACCTTACGTATCCAGTGTTCAATCAGTATGAAAAACTGTGATGGTCTTTTTTCAAGAGTGTTGTACAATTTTTTTCATAAAATACATTGTCATGGAAAAACAGTCAAAACATTGAGTTATATAACATGTAGATCATGTTTACTAGACGTTTAATAATGAAGGATTCTACGATAAACGACAAAAAAAAAGTCTGTATATAAAAATAACGAACACCAACAACTTTGTATTAGGCTTAAATTCCAGTTCCTTATTTTGAATCTTGCCATTTAATAAAATTCATATGAAAATCACCTATCGATGAACCATTAACGAATAACAATTGTGTTATAAAAATTTCAGGGCGTGGTGAAAGTCGGTGCAGTAAATGCGGACGAGCACAAATCTCTGGGCGGTCGTTTTGGGGTAAAGAGTTTCCCGACGCTCAAGATCTTTGCAGGAAACATGAACAAGCCCGAAGACTACACCGGCGCAAGAACAGCGGCCGGTTTAGTGGAAGGAGGTTTAAACGCGGCATCTTCAAAGGTCCGCGCCGCTTTAGGTGGCAAGAAATCGGGCTCCGACTCAAAATCCAAAGACTCGAAAGACGTGATCGAGCTCACCGACGATAATTTCGATAAGCTCGTACTTGAATCCGAGGACATGTGGCTCGTCGAGTTCTACGCTCCGTGGTGCGGACATTGCAAGAACCTCGCGCCTATTTGGGCGAGTGCTGCGAGCGAACTTAAGGGCAAAGTCAAGTTAGGAGCACTCGATGCCACTGTTCACACAGCCAAAGCGAGCCAGTACGAAATCCGGGGTTATCCGACGATAAAATACTTTGCGCCTGGTCCGAAAGACGCCGATTCCGTCGAAGAATACGACGGCGGACGGACGAGCAGCGATATCGTCAACTGGGCGCTCGATAAATTCTCCGAAAATATTCCAGCTCCCGAAATAGTGCAAATCGTGAGCGAAACATCACTAAAAAAATCCTGCGAGGACAAACCTCTCTGCGTAGTCGCTGTTCTTCCACACATTTTGGATTGCCAATCGGACTGCCGAACGGATTATCTCAAGACGCTCAAGGCTTTGGCTGAAAAATACAAGAAAAAAATGTGGGGATGGGTTTGGTCGGAAGCTGGAGCACAGCCGAACATCGAGGAAGCTCTGGAAATCGGAGGTTTTGGTTATCCAGCTCTTGCGGTTGTTAATATCAAGAAAATGAAATACTCGCTTTTGAAGGGAAGCTTTTCGCACGACGGTATCAACGAGTTTTTGAGGGATCTCAGCTATGGAAGAGGAGGTATTGCGCCACTTAAGGGAGCGGAATTGCCGAAAATTTACGAAACCGAAGCGTGGGACGGAAAAGACGCTGAACCTCCACAGGAAGAGGACATCGATCTCAGCGACGTCGATCTCGATGAGAAAGACGAGCTCTAAGTATTTATAGAGAGACTTTTTGGGATCATCAGACTGCAATTTGTGAGTTCGCTGCGCCTCGGAGATTTTCTCCATCAGGGGGATAAGCATTTGTCGCTATCTCTCCGCCCAGTAACAAGTCGACACACAAACTCTTCCACTGTAGCTATAGATTCGTCTTTTATCTCATGCCTTCAGTTTTTTTTTTCTTCCGTTTTGTTTCTTGTACGTGCTCTGCATTCCACTAAAATGATTGGGAAACGGGTAAACAGATTTGAGCCTTTTTATCGGTCCGGAATTTATTTTTTCGCTCTATTTATCGTTTCTTTCCTCGATATTTGTTTATCGTATCATTGAATTGGTAGTAGATATTTTGAAGAAATTATCTGCAGTTATAAAATGTCAATATTGTTCGATAATTAACAGACAGATCAATGCAATTTCACGGATCTCTTAACGAATTTTCGTAAATTCGTATTGAGAACCTTCTTTTTTTGCGTTATTCGTCAGTCTAAGGATATTTTTAGTCGGTGCAGATTTTTTCTATGAAATAAATGTCAAAATATAATTCTACCATAAACTTGTATTTCCAAAGAACGTACAGCTTTGGAGCCGCAAAGTAAGTGGATTTCGATTTTTTCCGGAATGGGAACACGGTTAAACAGAATCGAGGTTCTTTTTTCGGTTTGGAATCGATTTATCGATCGCTGCATAGTTCATCGATTGCATAATCGATTAATATCGTATTATACAATGGGAAGTGCCGAGAAATAAAACGATTTGATGAATTCAACGATATGCTTCACAACAAAATGACCATTTTGGCTTCACTGAGGCTGGAAGCTTTATTCTGTATTTTTTCTTCTGCCATCATCGCTCTTTTCATTTCGTAAATGTCACGAAACTGTCCGTTTCTTGATAGTACAATAATTCCATTTTTTACAAGAATATTCCGTATCAGTGTAAACGGAGACCGTATTTTTTTTATTTTACCTTCGTTTTTTCGACATATCATTCATAATAGACGACAACGGTCGACCCGATTTCCACCCGCGAGTCTCAACTCTCGTTCGTAATTATATGAAGGATGAACTGTAATCACACCGAAGAGCGTCTTCCATCGAGCGCAAAAAGTATATTAAAGGAGTAAACATAAGCGTCGGATTTCGGGGATGTAAAGCTGATGCGAATCTCGACGTCGGATGTGTAATTTCGTATTTACAAAAAAAGCACAGCCATCTTAATTACAAAGAATATTGTTAATCAATTGTAATTATTATTTGTCTCTTTTTATTGAATAAAGTTTCAGAATAAAATGACAAAAAATCTTGTAATTTTTATACGAACAATTGATTCTACCCTTAATTTGTGTTCCATGTTGAATCCCGACCGTGGAAGAATTTGGAGATTCGCGGTTCGATTAATAGTTGATATCAATATTTGAAATTGTGCTGCTCGTTGCATCGCTTATTCAATCAAATGGAAAAAATTCTTTACCAGTAATTGTGCGATAAAAAATACTTTTCAAAAACTAATTTAACAAACGAACGTCAAGGACTTAAAAACTGCCTTTCTGAAAAAGATACTCTTCTAAAAGATTTGGTTTTCCAAAAAAAAAAAACGAGATCACATGAGCGAAGTGCAAAAAAAGTACTTTCTGAAAAGTGGAAATTAAGGAGGAAATAATGGGTAAGGTTTTACTTTGTACGTTGCAATTATTAAGTGTAAACTTTGAAAAAGAGAAAAAAGAAGTTGTTCGATAAAATATGGTGATTTATGTTTCGAAAGATTAGAAGTACTGGTGATGGATTGTGAAGGCAATAGAGATTTGATTGTACATGAGGTTTTTTACATGGTTCAAAATTTTTTTACATCATTTTATATTGGCTGGAAGTTATTTTTACAAAATTATCACTGTTAAACAAATTTTGCTGTTGCCCTGATGAGGTAATGGATGTTAAAAAAAACTCTAACGATAGATGTATGTAAATAAAATTATACGTAGTTCACAGCGTAATTAGAGTAATTTTCAAGTGAAAGTGAAATCAGTAGGTCTCTTGCCAAACCGAATTTTATTGAGAAATCCCATTAGTTTCTTAAAATGGAATATTGAAAACAAGGTTTCGATTGGTAGCTGTTGTCCCCAAAAGAACTCTATTTATTTCCTATATTCTTTATAAATGTAACAAATTTTTTAGATTTCTAATTACAGTCTTTAGAAAAAAACTGAAGATATATCGAAAAATTATGAGTATTACGATAGCTTAGTAATAACAAAATATATTTTATGCTAAATAAATCTAACGAAACTTTTACACTTGTACAGATTCATACGTCGTTTTGAAGTTCTGAAAACGTTGCTAAAAACTGTGATTATTACTAGAGTTTAGAGGGGACAATAATAAAATATATAGAGGAATACGAAATAATAATTCCTGGCAACATATGAAAAACAGTTATTACTTTTTACGCGCTTCATGACAGATCATAGACGGATATTTCGCGATATTACGCTCTAAAACATAAAGCCGGCCAAATTACCTCTTATCAGTCGGTATTGTGTTACCTATAAAGAGACAAGAACCATATTTTTTGTCTGCATTTAACTATATGTAAGAGTAACACAACTATTTTATATCCGTTATTAACAAACTCTAAATACAATTAACAACTACTGAGTAAAGCAGTATTATAATACAAGTCTTTTGCATACGCTTTGTAAGCTCTTCAGATCATTTGCTCCAAATGTAATCAAACTTGAAGTTGTACAAAAGTTACAAAATTCGTAAATTGATGTAAAGTATTTTACATCAGTTAAAGCTATTCTAACTTTTTTCTGAGTCTCGAATTCTAGATTTGTTGTATTTTTTGAGAAAACAAAACATGTAATCAGTCTGTATTTCTATTTCCGTTTTTATCCATCTACTTCATCTTCTTTCAACTTTATGAACACACCCGGAACTTTCCTATTTTTTCCCGTTGTTTTTTTTAAATCAAGGCACGCATAGTCATACAACATTGGTCAATTCTATCATGTCGTAACTCTGCTGCTTTTTGCATATGAAAGGATAGAGTACAAATGTGTAGTAGCCTGTTGTTGTTAATAAAATAGCTCCTACTATAATTCCTATTATTCCCCAAGCTGAGATTCCTAGACCTCTGTCTGTTTTTGATTGTGGTTTCGTGGAATCTTTGGCAAAGTTGCTATTTTTTCCTCCATTGTAACCTGGTGATCCAAGGTAAGCAGTCCTTGCTTGTGGCTGCTGGCCTCCTCTTAAGTTGCTGCTTTCAGGTAGTGACTGTTGACTTCCTCTGAGGCCCATGCTTCTCACTAGAGAAGCTCCACCCTCTGCAGAGTCGACCAACACTAAAAATAACGTTTTATTCATAAACGATCATTCTATAATTATTAAACAAGTTAATATTATTTTATATAAATTTACTATCAATTCCAGCAAATAGAAATCATGGAAGATGAACAATTAAGTGGCTTGTGACTACACAGATGTGATAAATTAGATATAATTCTATTATTCTTTTATATAAATATTATACAAATTTATTACCAATTCTGTCAAATAAAAATCATAAAAAATAAAAAAATAAGTGGGTTAATACAGAGCAGTTGTGATAAATATTTCTGCCTGGAATCAGATAAAATTCTATCATTCTTTGGAATAATTATTGATTTTAGAATTGACAAAATAATTATTATTCTGCAATAATTGTCAGCAGTTCTCCTAAGTAAATGTCCAAAATTCCTATCAGTTGCCAAAACAATTCCAATGAGATTTCACAGTGGTTTTTTGAAGAAAATGGGCATCTATATTAAGTATCACATCCAGAAATTTTCAGTTCTTTATAAATAACGAATAAATAATATTAATTTCGTAAAATACAAATTCTGAAAAATATACAATAAATGTAATTACTAATCCAAAATAACCAAATGATTTTGCCACTTTCCAAAAAATTCTTTGTTTAAATAGACACAGTCCATACATTCCAAACAATATCCATCAACAATTAAGACATTCATCAATGCATATCACTGATTGTGATCTCCCTTATCGTTTCGGAAAACTGTATAAGAAATGAATTGTACATCATTCATCACAAATACAATTTTATCGCACAAATTACAAATGCATGATCGAAAAAAATAATTCGCTCGCCCACGATTTTTTAAATATTTGAGTAAAGCGTGGGCCACGTTGTGTTGAAGGAAAAAAATTATTCCCCACTCCAAAATGTCTCTCTAACTTTTCTTACACTCTTCATTCGATCACGATACCAACAAAATAAAATATTTGTAACTTACGCAAAGCGCCGACGAAGACGAAGAACCAGGAGATATTCATATTAATTTATCACTCTGAATGCTCCAACAATAAAAAATAATGTCCGGAGTGCGTGTGCGTGAACGCGTCACGGTTACGTGCGACAGCGTATAGTAAGTCTCATATTTTGACAGAAGCGCTTGCACGCTCACAAGCGCGTCGTTCGTCTACCGCCCGTAGAGTCGACTATAATCATAATAATCATTCACCACTCGACGACTCGAGTACTCACCGCGATTTTGTAATGAATGAAAATGCTCTGTGGCTATTACTGGTAATCCGGACGATGCGAATATCACCGCGCGCAGATAGGTCACCACTTATAGCTTAACGTCTGCATTCCCATTGATAAAAATTATATCGACCGTTTGCGCCGTAGATCGTTTTCATCAGCCAATCAAGAGAAGGTTTACTTGTTCGCCTTATCAGCAACGAACGATCCACTGAATATTTTGGCCGTCGTTTCCCATTTTGCTCGGTAATCAATTAGAAGATTACATACTTTTGTGAAAGCATATTCTAGTATTGTTGTTGGTAGGATCAATAAAAAAAAATGATCGATATTCGCGAGGCCAGAAAGGAGGATTGCCGGGAAATTCGAAGATCGATTCAAGAGCTTGCGGATTTTGAGAAAATGCCGAATGGACCGAAAATCTGTTACGAAGGTAAAAAATACAAATTATTAAGGAGGTTAAAGCGATTAATGGGAAAATACCGGTAGATCAAAATCACTGATATTTGGAGGCGATTATCGTGTTTAACTGATTGTATTATAAGAAAAAAATATGCACTTAAAGTAAAAAAAAAATATATATATATGTATATGGGGCATTCCACGTCAAATCAGCAGGCCGTGATCCTCACGTTCATCTATTTTGTTAATTTTTTAATATGATTCTTTTACCGACCGATAAAGGCCTGGGAATTTTTTTCAGTTTTTTTTTACCGCTATTAACATTTTTGAATCCTCGAAAAAAAACAATTTCAAAAACGCCGTTTTTTAAAAATCTGAAAAAATCCACACTGATTCTATGATTTGAAATATGATTATTGAGCGCCATGCGATAATGTGATCTTAATATTTACAATTTTTTCTACATTAGTTCTTTTTTTTTCATGTCGCAATTTGATTTTTTATTTTTTAAATCAGGATAACTTTCTTAAATATCAATGGATCTCAATTTCTCTGAAGATGGTAGAATTACCAGATGCCCGAAAACAATTGATATCGTTAAAAAAAATTTCGCGAATGCATTTCGCAATACAATATCGCTTGGATATAACGGCGTTTTTGAAATTGGTTTGTTTCGAGGATTCAAAAATGTTACTAGTAATAAAAAAATCTTTAAAAAATTCCGAGGCCTTTATGAGTCGGTAATAAATCTATATTAAAAAATGAACGAAATCGATGAGGGTAAGGATCATGGCCTGCTGATTTGACGTGAAATGCCCCATATATATTCAGTTTTGTGACAAAAACATGTTCCCCTTGTACTGAGCTTGAAATGAAATCTTGATTCATTATATTTCGCACAATTTTACAAGAGAACCGGTCAAATGTGTGAAAAAGCCTTGTTTTTAGAATATATTTCTAAATGAAGAGAAATTTATTGTCATTAATTATTTACATTCTCATTAATTTAGAAAGAAAAAAATATATATTTGTTTTGCTATATCACAAAACGAGCACAAAGATTTAGGCCAAGAATCCCTTATATCAGTATACTAATAGAAGTTGGAATTTGGTGTAAATGGCAATGCACATGAAATAGTTGGAATGCAAATTTAAAAAAAATTAATCATTACTGTTATTAGTATTTTATACCTTTGAGAATCTTCTTATTGATCTGAATCGATACTGGAAATTTCATATTAGATTATTTATTGTACTGTGGAAAATCGTTTAGAGACTAGAAAAATACATTTTATACTTTTGCAGATCTGGAGAGAGATGGTTTCGAAACAGAACCACCATTATTCAAAGCTTTTGTTGCAGTGGACAATGGCAAAGTCATTGGCCATGCTCTCTACTATTACACTTATTCATCATGGGAAGGCAAATGCATATTTCTGAATGACCTTTACCTGAGTCCTGAGTACAGAAATAAGGGCATAGGAAGCAGAATGTTCGACGCAGTTGCTAAAGTGAGCCTCGCAATTAATTTCACCAAAAAGTTTATACGATTTATGCAATTATTGATTCAAATTACGTTTGGGATGCCATGAATTTATGTACAATAAATTTACCGAATTCGGTTACCGAATTTGCTAAACATTATGTATAGTTATGTATAGTTATGCTTCTTTATAGGCTTTCGATAGTAAACAATAAATCCAGACTTTCATTTAAGAGCCTCTAGAATGTTTCACATTGTCAAAATATTGTTTACATCTTAATTAAAGATCACTTAAATATGATTAATTTTAGCACATAAGTCAGGCACTACGATCAGTCAGTTCAATGCAATGTCTGTTTATTGTAAGAATTTCTAGACAGCACAAGTTATCGCATTGCTGAATGAGCATCGTGAATACTTCCGTTAAGAAGTTTATTCGTAAAAATGTATAATAACAAATAGAAAGTTTGGATGTTTCTACGTTTACAATTTATTAATGCATTTATTTATTGAAAAGTTATATTTTGTGTCATTTTACAGAAAGCCGCCGACGAAAATTGCAGCCGAGTAGAATTTTTAGTGCTGGATTGGAATCCAGCTCAAGAGATGTACAGAAGCAAAGGTGCCGAAGATATCACGAAAACGGAGGCTTGGCATGCTTACCGTTTGGATGGTGAAGCGCTAAAGAAATATCGAAGTTCCGCATGAATGTGTTTTTAGTTTGTTTCGTTTATCTGATTCAAACAAAAAATAGATCGCATTGTTATGAATAAATGCAAGGTAGAAGCTGCCGGTGTTTAAATATATGTATCACATTTATTTTAAACATTGTAAGTTCATTCCATCATCGTCATTATTAACTGTTAATGATATATGTAATATATCACTAAATTTAAAAAATCGCCATGTTCCACGTCCATATATTGTTCTATCTATGAAAAAATGTCGTTTTTTAACACACGAAGTGGAAAAGTTTATGTACCGTGTAACATTACATATAAATCCGCTGAGTTTGAAATACGTCGTTATTTTCATGAATTTTCCCTTCATGACTCGTTAACGGCCTAATATTATGTGTCCAACTGCACATTTATTCACATTTTGTTTAAAAATTACCTGCAGATTTGAGTTCTTCTGTAATTTATTATTAATAAACTTTATTTTTATGAACTGGGTACGCGAGGAATTCGCTGGAAAAGCAAGTTTTGATAAAAACTTCTCAATTCTCTGTCGAGAGTTGTAGTTGGCTATTATACATAAACCAATTTTTCTATTCCACTCGTGTTAATAACGGACGTTTTACCTAAGCGTATCGGGTACATTTTTCAGATCTTTTTTTTTTCAGTAAGATTGTTTGCTATAATCATTCGATAAATTGATCTTAACTAACGTGATGAACTCATATTACTTAGAAGAAGATGCAAAACCCGGAGTTATATTTTACTAACAGTGGCGATGATTTTCGTTACCAAGCGTTTTTCGAGATCTTAGGATGTCCACAAGTCAGTTATTATTTTCTCGGCGGTCGCTTCGTTCTTTTAGGCATATCGTGAGTTGTTTTACGCATTCCTGAGCTCGAATATTGGGTGCGTCTTCCTCAACTAAGTTTTTTTTGCATAGCTGATAACTTGGGTTGATCAATCGCAGATTTGAAACGTTGCCGATACGATTTGGTGTTGAGGAATTTTTGAACCAAATCAAAATCAAAATAAAGAAAAAAAATCTGAAAAAATTCGTATGTATTCAAATAAATTAACATATCATTTTCATTAGAAAAAAAGTTAGGTTGACTGATTGTTTGTTGAACAATTGTTTTTTTTCACCAATATGTTAATAACATTTTTGGATTATTATTATGCAAAATCAATCTTTTCAGCACGTTTTATATGCATTATTTTTTTCCGATTTTTATCCCATCGGAAAGTGAACGGAATTGTCTCTGAAACTCACTTTTGGCGGGACGTACATCCTTAAAATGGTATAAAATTTAAACAATATCGGTGGAAGGATTAGAGTTTCTGTATATTCTTGATTTCAATTGTTGTTGTCGCCGTTGTGTTACTAACGCTTGCTGATTTTCGTTGAAGGTACTTCGGCAGGTACTTCGGCAGGTACTTGGGAAACCGATGTTTCTGCTACTGGAAGTTCACCCTCTATTTTGATTGGGGAAAACTCCTTCTCACAGATGTCTGCACCAGTTGTAGGAGATAAGTGAAAAATTAGTTTAATTGATTAATTTTCCTCATCTTTGTGTTTGATAATGGGGGGAGGGGGGAGGCGGCGCGGCGAGAGTTAGCCACTTGAAGTAATTGTATAAAGAATCAAAAATATTCACCTAGATGCTTTTTCTTACGCTTCATAACATATTTTCAACCGAAAAATTACATCGATTTTTGCGCTCTGACGATTTTTTAGATTGCCAAAAAAAAATTATTTGAAACATCTACCACGCTTGATTGTTAAAAATAGTATGCAAAGCACGATAAAAAATTAGGAAGTCAAAATATTAAAAATTGTAGAAGCAGATACATTTTTTCGAATCAAGGGCGATACATTTGTTATTATTTTCAAGTCGACTATTTTTTTTATGCCGTTAAATTAATACCAATTAGGTCCAATAATATAAATAGTTTTGTATTTAATAATGTTTTTGTTAATAAATAGAATTCCTCCGCTCCGTATGACCCCTCCATTCGTTGCCGATCGTGTTCTTGCCCCATTTTTGGTAATTTGATTACAGGTCTTGCCTGAATCGAAAAGAGAATCAAATCTTTTCACACTTTTTCGCCTATAAAATGTTGTCGAGTTCGAACATGAATATTTTTTCCCGAAAGTTCGGAAGGGTTCTGACAAAAAATAGTACGTTTGATTTTCCTGGTCGAAATCGCTAACATGTTAAAATATGCAGTTGAACACTAGAGTGAGCGATTCCCTTTGGGAATGATAAGCAAAGAATTTCAAATTTGGGCTTCTTTGTTGTATCAGAATAGTAAATGGAATAATGACAAAAAAAGCACCACAAGAGATCCATGGTATAAAATTTGAATAAAATCAGTGTGACGATCCAATTGTTACATTCAATCAAATATTTGATATCGATATTATTTGTAATTGTAAAACAAAGGTCCGTGAGTTAACATTCAGTTGATCATTCAAACTAACATTTTGCACACAAGTAATTAGAGGTATGCTAAAAATGTAAATATTTTGGGCAATCAAATTTCAATTTGATACTAGACAATACTAAACAATACCAGAGAGCCGAACAAAGCCATTACAGTGATCTGCCATGACTGTAAAATGGATTTGAAGACCTGATGATGGCATCGCATAGACTTTCCTCTAATATGGATGGAACAGCACGTTTTTTGAGCTTGTTATATTTGAAGGTACGCTTTAACAAAAAATATACATAATTCAAAATGAAACATTTTTAAACAGTGTGTTTGATTGGTTATTGATATTAAATCATGGTTTTTATAGACATGATACATGATTGTGAGTAAAATTGAATATTGATATTGAAATATGTATTTAATAGAAATGATTCATGATTTGTGACAAAACTACTGTAAACTGCATGTGGAATTGATTATTGATATTGAACTATGTATTTAAGGAGGTTGCTCAGTCATTGCCTAATGATAAAAATGAGTTGAAGTTTTTAGAGAATATCCGTTTATGCAAATCACGCTTCCATGCCAAATTCCAAAACGATCGTCTGCAAGCTTATCGAGTTATTAATTATTAAAGTCCACTTTTATACATTTCACATCACCTTAAGATGATTTGAAACTACTCGGTCGGTATCGAAAACTGTAATCCGATTTTCTCCGCGACGGTTGATCTTTTGGATAAACGATGAGAATGTTGCCCTCCGCCCGAGAATTCTGCAGAGCCACGTTCTCGGCTTTTATTCCAAAGATCAACGATGACTGAGAAATTTAGGATCACATGATTCGTGATGGAACGTTCATAAACTGCGTGTGAAATTGATTACTGAATTTACCCGTATCATTTTGTTGCCATTTTCGTCGAACCTGAAACATTCATAGGGAATATCGGAAAAATCTTCTTAGATAAAGTGTCTTTAACAAACAATATCAGTATCAACTAATTTTTTACATAGCGGAATGGCGTATTCCCACTTCTTCCGCAGATCTGCGTTTCTCGGCACCCGAAATACCGAACGTAGTACTTCAGTCCTGATGTTATTTTTACAGTTCGGCAGCGCGCAAAAACTCCCCATTTTTGAATTTTTTAATTAGGTTTTAATCTATCCGACAACAAACCTACGTGTCATCATCAGTATTATAAATAAATGACCGTCATTTTGCGATTATGGCAATGACGCGTCGTACGACAGTCACGTGACGTCATTTAAATTTTAGTTGAATTTCTATGTAAAAATGACCGTCATGCAAATTTTGGTCATGTCATCATTGGTCATGATGACCAATGATGGCACGACATAAGCGTCTATATAGATGTAAAATGACGGTCACGATTTATTCCAACGTTTTTTTCGTCACAAAATTATTTTATTGGCAGGTTTAAATTTTCGGCGACTGCCATTTGCGCATGCGCATGTGTGATTATCGCGTTACGGTCATATTCGCCATTTTAGCATTTGTCATATGACGGTCCTGTGACGATCACGTGACAGTCACGTGACGGTCACGTTTTGGCTTTACATCACTGGTCATCATGAAACAGATGTCCAACGTTTGCGGTTATGCTGACGAATGACAAAGAAGATATCAAGAGACGCGGTAGCGTCTCGAGACAAGTACGTTTACGACGACGGTATGACGCATAACTGCGCAAGCGCAGTGATCAATACGGAGAAATAAGCCTCCGAATAACATAACCTGCAAACATATTCAAATAGAAAGAAAATACATTAAAATATGTATTCCTAAAAAAACATCAACAATGAGCAAATAAACAGTTTTCTCATCGGTAGAAAAATATCCAACGCAAGAGGTAAGTAACACATATATTTATTTAAGGGAGCTATATGCACCTGGAAACAGTTATAAAAAATATAATTCTGTAGGTGATACCCTGATTTTCAAAAATCTAATATTTGAATCTCATGAAGTATATATAATTCCAAGCATTATAATTCTGGGATTTTGTAACAACAGCAGTGTGTCAATATGGTCTGAGATGTAAAGTAAAATTTTCAACTTGTCAAATCTTTCAGACTAAAACGGTAAATAAATTTTAGTTTTCGATATCTTATTTAATTTGTCACAGGCATTCTAGGATCTGTAATTCTAAATGTGTGAATAAAGCTTTCTTTATTAAATGTGCACTATAAAATAATTGGTTACAGTAAATCTACTTTCCACTGCATCCAGGATTGCTACACTCATCCTAAAATGTACTCTGTCAGATGAAATTTAAAAAACGTACACTGAAATTTTTTCACTGGTTTGGTATGAAAATTACAAGAGATTGAAAATTTTACTTTTTACCTCACACCATTTTGGTGCATTGTATATCACTGAAAAATTGCAAAATTATAATGTTTGACATGTACTTGATGACATTCAAATGTAAGAATTATTTAAAGAGGGGTATCATCTACAGAATTTTTTTTTAATAATTTTTTTCGGTGTCTCGGACCCCTTAAGGTAGTCCTCCTGTATTGTCTGACATCGCATAAGTTCAAGCGAAATCGTGACAGAATTACGACCTGTTCTCGAAGAAATAAAAATCTGAAAAAACTCAACTACATAAAAGATGCTGAAGGAATTAATTTGGCATAACAATAATTGAATAATGTTATTAACAAATTACTGAAATAAATAATTGTGCAACAAATTGCCCGGCAACCTAACTTTTTTTTGTTATGAACATGATTTGTTTATTTTTCTGAATACATATGGATTTATTTAGAATTCTATCTGATGTTTGAAATTGGCCGTTCTTTCCAAGTGTAAAATCGAAAATCAGAAAAAAATCTGAAAAAATACATACGTATTTAGAAAAATATACAGATGATTTACATAACGAAAAAAAGTTAGGTTGCCGGGTAATTTGTTGCACTATTATATATTTAAGTAATTTGTCAATAACATTTTTTAATTATTATTATGCCCAAATAACCTTTTCAGCATTTTCTATACGCTCGATTTTCTTCAGATTTATATCTCATCGAGAACTCTTCATAAATTTTGTTTAATTCTACCTCGATATTATACGTCGTCAAACCATACAGGAGGACTACCTTAATTGCAAACTATTTGAATGCAAGATATTGCGGCTACACTCTACAGGTTACATACTCAAATGGCCAAGCAGTTAGTGAGAAACAAATTGATGAACGAGTTGAACTCTTACATCGCCTCGAAGCTGGTGAAAGTGGCACTCATCTCGCAGATGCTTACGATATAACAAAATCCGCCATATCATGGATAAAGAAAAATAAAGATAATAGTTTTAAGCAAAAGCGATCAATAGATGATGCTGGAGGATCCATCAGTAAAACAAAAACAATATTCCGGCGTGGAAGAGTCGCCCTTGGAAAAATCTTTATATCTGTGGGTCGTGCAAAAATATTTAATCGGTGAAGCCATTATTGGACCACAATTGCAGCAACAAGCTCTTATCTTTAAAAAACAACTAAATGGACCCAAATCTTTCATGGCGAGCACCGGATTTTTGCACCGATTTAAACAAAGACATGGAATTACATCTTTGCGGAATCAGGCAGAGAAATCGTCATTGGATACAGAGGCTAGCGACATGAATTGCAAAGAAATTCTGCAATTTCTCACTGAAAGTGAGTATGGGCTGGACTACATTTATAATGCAGACAAGACCGATCTATACTGAAAAAAAATGCCAAATCAGAGTTTGGTGACAGAAAAAGAGCAAAATTCTTCCGAACAAAAAGTTTTTAATGATCGTGTCACAATAATAATATGTACAAATGCCAGTGGAACACACAAATTGCAACTCATGGTAGATGGTAAATCAGAAAAACCAAAAAGTCTTGAAAAAAAATAAACTTCTTCCGGTCACTTCTAAAGGACAAAAAAATGGTTAGATAATTAAAGAACTTATCACACAATGGTACACAGAGGTATTTTTGCCAGAAATTGAACGAATCCATGGTCTAACTGCAAAATGTGTTCTCCTTCTTGATGATGCACTGAATCAACCTCCAGTCAAAGAGATCATTGTACTGAGCGATAGGTGCATTGTGAAATACCCACCACCAAATAAAACTTTAATTCATCCAATGGATGAAGGTATAATAGAAAAATTTAAAAGAAATTATGAGAAGAATTTGCTGCGTCTCCTTTGCACTGAGGAGAGTTCAGAGGGAGTGAAAAAACTTCTGGGTTCCCTGAATATGTTCCAATGCTGTAATTTTGTGGCAACAGCCTGGGAAAATGTTACATCCATGAGTATCAGGAATGTATGGAAAAACCTGTTTCCGCTGGACTGCAGCTTAGAGCTCATAGATTTTGACCTTCAATTAGATGCATTGTTAGACATAGTTTCTGAAATTCCAGGACATCAAAAAATTCCTGTAGGGGATATTAATCGGTGGTTATTGGAAATTCATAAAAGCCCGGGTCGGAAAATTTTGACGGATCAGGAAATTCTGTCACAAGCTCATTTAGAGGTGGATGACGACTGTGATGGAGCGCACAATGAAGATAATGAATTAAAAGTTAAGAATAAACTGTGCCCGAGATTATTAGCAAAGAATGCTCTTCGCGATGTTGATGCCGTTTCGGTGTGGTACCAGTATCAATGGGAGTGCACACCGGAAGCTTTTTCAGTGCTGCAAAAAATAAGGGCGTCAAGTATTGAGCATATTTTAGCAGAAAAAAATCCCGAAGGAATACAACTCAAAAGTAGTAAATAGATTTTTCCAATTTTTTATCCTCATATTTTCTTGTATTTGGCTAATTCCGCCCGTAATTATTGACCTCTACCTTGTTTGTACCTTCCCTCTCTCGGATTTAGATGTAATTTTCAACATGTTAAGTATACCCTCAGGGAAGGTCCCTATAGGTCCCTATAGGTTCCCTGGAGGTATCGAATTATTGCCATTGTATCAACATCATTTCAATACAGAATCGATGGTTCCGAACAAATGTAATATCACGACGTATACCTATGTAGAAAAGTCTCTACTGAGGGTATACTTGAAATTTAAAAAATTACAGGTAAATCGAAAAGAAAGGTACAAACTCTCATCAATAATTAGTGGAGTGACCGATTTATATCTTGAAAACATTCACTGCTGATAAAACATCCCAAGGGTTGTACGATAGAACTGGATGGTCTACAAAGCGGTCGCTTGAATGACTTTCGTTATCATTCGGTCTCGAACCGTTCTTCGTGTCCCGTTATGTTCTCTTCAAGGGGTTAGGCTATTTTAGAATAAAGGAAAATTCGATTCTTTAAAATGGTTCCTTAGGACTTCAAAAAGGAAGTCTGAAAAGTTTATGGCTGGGGAAAATCTCTAATTACCCACTAATTGGAAGTAAGACTTTTGAATGTTAGCACAATGCCGCCTGGTCCGCAGCGGGCTTCTTTTGTAAACGCTCGGGGGAGGGTACTTTACGGCACTAGAGCAGGAATATGGCAGATATTATTGAAATCATTTGTTACCTAGCCAGGTAAAAAGTGATGAATTAGTCAGTTAGTGAGTGATGTAGGCCGAGTAGGTAGGATTTGAAAAAAGTGGGCGTCGGTTACAAAAGTCATATATTTGCAATAGAATTCCTTCGTTATAGTAATTTCAGGTCTGAAAATAGCCGTTTTGTGTTTTCAAATACATAAGTAATTGTGAAGCGTCAAGCTTTTTTATCAGTCTCTTTTGGAAAAAGAACCGACTGCATGTTCGTTAGTACTCCACCCTGAGCCATCGTGACGCCTTAATGCCCTATTAAATTAATCCAGTCGAACGGTGAACTACATTCGACTCTTAGAGTTTGCCTGTAAGTGTCAAAGTAATAACGAGTTAAAAAGGCTGGTTAGGCCTAGACAAATATTTAATCTGCTTCAGCATCTTACAGAACCCCGGTAAACATAGATGATAGAAAGCGGTTTGAAAACATCCTATCGATCCGAATATGGACTTAGGTTCATGAGTATACGAAGTACTATCGTAAATTTACGATCTAAATCCGATATGTTTTTTTATATCTTACAATATGATATAATTTTTGTATTAAATTCAATAATAAACGGATACGATACCACGTATGCACCCATGAAGTAATATTCCAAGCGTAAGAAATCGACCGGTAATCATGATTTTTTTTTCGGTCATCCATCTTCGTAGTGATTGCGGCCCAAGCTGCTTAACTTTCATTTTCTCTGATGTCCTGCGCAACTATTCCATCTAAAGTCGCTATTATAAAATAAAACGTATCAATAATAAAAGTAATAATAGACACACACCCATTTAGACACGAGCTTTATTCGGCGATGCCAAACAAGGGCCTTATAAGGAATAAACTCTTTGGGGTTCTAGCATAATACTACAACCCGTATACTAGAACCCGTCCCTCAAAAATTGGTCACCCATCTACGTATTGACGACCAGAGTCAGCCGGGCGGTCACCCATCTGAGTATTGACCGTTAGGGTAGGCTAAACAGTCATCCATTTCAACATTGACCGCTACGATAAGCTTCGCGGTCGCCCAACCAAGTACTGTTAGCGTCAGCCATGTGGCCAATCACCCGACTGACCCTTCAGTGGTTGTGTGGTCATCCACTTAAATACTAATGAACTAATTCGCATAGTCAATGAAACAAGCATCTTTATCGAATATATTTATCGATAGCAGTAACGATGTAATGTCCAATATAATAGCTTCTCATGAAAAATAAGTGAATGACGTTTTGTTTTGACCACGTTAGACGTAATGATATAAATCGCCAAAGTGCAGAATACAATTGATTTATTTTATTTCATGTCTCATATTACAGTCATTGAAATAAAACAAAAAAATTTTACAATTCTATGATCTAAATGGCCGACCAAGCTAAAGCGCAACGAGGAAAAACCACCCTAAAGGTTCTAGGTTCGATCCCCGTCAAGGTACAAAAATATAAATATATTTTTTTCAGCGATTCATATGTACTATCAGAGAGGAAGACATAATATCTGATTGCAAGTATAAAATTGAACGATTAAATGAAGACGAACTAATATTCTTTAATCAATTTTTTACATTATTTTAGAAGGGACTTAATAGGACAGCCCTTATAGGGCTTTACTGGGAAATTTATAAAGGCCCCGAACTTTACAGCATGACCAGCCTAGTATGACTGTGATTGAATTTCCATTCTGGGCCCATCATAGAGTTGAGACAAATTAGCGAGGGCCAAGTCAGAGCCCCAATCGATTTTCCGCTCGGAATTATTACTCAATTACCATATCCAGAACCTCGCGAAGTCAAATATACAGTCTAGGTTCTTCAATTTTAATAGCCGACAAGATTTTGCGAAACTGAGTCATTACAATGTTGGAAAGGTTTGGTGGCCCTGAAATGGGCCGATTTGCTGTTTCGAAGAGCTTACTTCTTAGCAGCGGCTGTTTTCTTAGGAGCAATTTTCCTAGGAGCAACGGCTGCTTTTTTCGGAGCAACGGCTACTTTCTTAGAAGCAACGACTGGTTTCTTAGGTGCTACGGCTGGTTTCTTAGGAGCAACAGCTGGTTTCTTAGCAGCAATGGCTGCTCTCTTAGGAGCGACGGCTGCTTTCCTCGGAGCAACGGCTGCTTTCTTCAGAGCAACGGCTGCTTTCGTAGGAGCAGCGGCTGCTTTCTCAGCAGCAGCCTTCTTCATTTTGAGAGCAGCCGGCTTAGCCTTCTTTGCGGCTGTTTTTGCGTTCTTGATGGGAGACTTAGTAGCCGGCTTTGCTTTCGTGGTCTTAGCCTTAGGAGGTTTAGCAGCCGGTCCCTCGGACGCTTTCTTCTTTTCGGTAAAAGCCTTAGCACCGTCTTTTTTGGCAGGCGCTTTCTTAGCAGCAGCAGACGTTGGTTTTTTAGCTGCTATCGGTTTCTTAGCTACTAGTGCCTTCTTTGGAGCTGCAGCCTTAGATTTAGGTTTGACGGATGGCACCTTGGTCGACGCCAATTTGAATGAGCCAGCAGCACCTATACCCCTCGTCTGAACCAGAACGCCGGATGAAACTGCGGCCTTCAGGTACTTCTTGATGAACGGGGATTGTTTGTCAGCGTCGACTATATATGTACCAGCTACATACTTCTTAATCGCTGGCAGCGACGATCCACCACGCTGTTTGAGAGCTGCGATAGCAGCGATGACCATTTCAGCAGTTTTTGGATGAGTTGGCCTTGGACGTGGCTGCTTCGTCTTGACGGCTGTTGTTTTTTTCGGTTTACCAGTCGGGACGGATCCCGTTGATCCCGATACTGCTTCTACGACTGGCGATATAACGGCTTTATCTGCCATTCTGTACAATCCAGTTTTTGGATGGAACACTTGTCTTATTTTCCTTGGTCTATCTTTTCTCTGACCAGTTCTTTCTCGATCAGCTCTCGTAACTTTACGTATTTTGCAAATAAGAATGTACAAACTTGCACAAACTCGAAGGAACCTCGTGGGTCGATAAGCACCGATCAACTGAAATATTCGGAACTAGCTTAGTCGAAAGAGAAAGAAAGAGGGGGGGGGGGGCACACCTTCGCCCCCACCAGTGAGACTCTCCTGCCCGTCACCGGAGTTAGGCGCCCTATCACGAGTGATAGGAAGCGAACCTCCGGCTTAGAAGTCCCTCCTTACGAAGGAAACGGAAAGATTTTAATTATTGGCTGTGAGTGTAAATGCATTACTCGGTTAAGAGCATTCTTGCATAATCTTGAGAGTGTAACATGACGGTTGGGATAGACTTGACTTGGCATATTGAGGAAAAAAACCCGAAAACGGGAAAAAAAAAAACCTCAAGCAAGTTCATTATAAATAAGTGACAACTTGTCTCTTGTGTTTATTTCTTGGATCATAATCATAGTTTCCTAAAGAATTTATTAGGTCGTAGCTGGACTCCGATGCATTTTTGTAAAATTTGTCAATAATCTTCTTGGTTACTTCAGTTAAGGGTGAAATTTTTAATTCTCTGTGTAATAGTGATGTTTTTGTGTATCTAGGAGATTTAGTGATGATTCGAAGTATTCTATTTTGGACAAGCTGAAGTTTATTTGAATGGCTGTTCGCTGCTCCCCCCCAAACTTGGGCTGCGTATGTCTTAATAGGTCGGATAATGGCTTTGTAGATGATTAAGCCGTTCTGTATCCCAATAGCAGAGTTTCTGTTCATGATAGCTCGTAATTTACTCAAAGCTCCCAGTGCCTTGTTCCTGGTGTTCGTTAGGTGCTTCCCAAAATTAAGCCCTGCATCGAGGGTGACTCCTAGGTATTTGACTTCTTTTTTCCATGGTATTGTTGTATTATTTAATTCAGGCGGTCTCAGACTAGCTGTTGACCCTGCTTTGTTTCTTTTAGTGAATATAATTGACTCTGACTTCATAGCATTAATTTTAACTCTCCATTTTAAGCACCATTCATGCACTTGGACAAGGGTTTCATTTAAATGTCTGACAATTAATTTAGTACTTAATGAGGACGTGTAGAAGACCGTGTCATCTGCGTAAACTCCAATTTCTACTTGATTGGTTTTTGGCATATCGTTAATGTATAAGCTGAAGAGAATAGGGCCAAGAATGCTGCCCTGGGGTACGCCCGCTTTAATAGGCATTTTCTGTGATAGGTAATCATTTACGTTAACATTAAAGGATCTATTTGACAGGTAAGACGAAATGAATGTGATCTGCTCGATTGGGATACCCTGGCTCTCCAATTTCCTGATCAAACCATTTATCCAGACGCTATCGAAAGCTTTTTCAACATCTAATAGTACTGCACCTGTATGTTTATGCCAGTTAAAATTTTTAGTGATAAATTCTGTTAGTTTGATAATTTGTTGCTGAGTGGTATGTCCATCTCTAAAGCCAAATTGTTCATTTCTAAGAATATTGTTCTGCACAATGAAAGATTTTAATCTAGAGATAAAGATGCCTTCCAGGAGTTTACTTAGGGTGTTAAGGAGACTAATTGGTCTATAACTCAGTGGCTGGGTAAGGTCCTTGCCTGCTTTTGGGAAGACAAGTACGTTCGCAGTCTTCCATTCCTCTGGAAAATATCTTAATTTGAAACATGCGTTTATTATGTTTACTATTATGGTGAGGCAAAAATCCGGCAATTTTTTCAGCAAAAAGTTAGTGATTTGATCAGGTCCAGGAGCTTTATTACTTTTGGTCTTTTTAATATACTTTTTGACTTCTGCTGTATTTGTGGGTTTTATTTCACTATTAGATTCACGACCCAAAATATCCTCTACTATTCTGTCAGTCTCCTCAATAAAAGCTGGAATTGACGGGGTTTCATGTGGTGAAAATGTTTTTGCAAAGCAAGAGGCGAAGCAGTTAGCTTTTTCCTCCTGTGAGATGAATTTCTGCACATTGTTGTTGTTTTTTAGTGGAGGTATGGAAGGGTATAGTCTAGATAGAGCCTTTGAAAGCTTCCAAATTGAATTATCTTTAATGTTTAGTTTTTTAACAAAATTATTCCACTTTTGACATCTGAAATCTTTAATCTTATTTTCGATCTTTTTTATGAGTCTATTGACCGCTCTTTTCAGGAGAGGGCTGTGATTTTGATTATAACAGTTTCTTAAGTCATTTCTAGCTTTAATTAAGGTAGATATATCCTTCGGGAGGGGGGGATCACCGTCCTTGGTTTTGCAAATAGGGGAGGAGGCATTGGCTGCCTCAGAAATAATGGCAGTTACTGATTCTATCGCAGCATCCACTTCTTCTCGGGATTCTAATTTGTAATTATGTGGAATTTTGTTGATTAAGATTTCAGAGAACTTTTCCCAGTCGGTTTTTGTAAAGTTTAAGCGAGGTTTGCGTGGTGGAGCTGTTGTTTGTAATTCTGTTTCAAGAATAATGGAGAAGTGATCGGAGTCCAGCTCCCTGACCGTTTTTATATCACAGTTATAATTGAAATTTTTAAGAAGAGCAATATCTAATATATCCGGGTTATGGTCAGAGCTGTAGGGGTCGTGCGTGAAGTCTAAGGGGGCCATGAACGCTAAATTATTGTCAAAACAAAATCTGAAAAGTTTAGTACCCGCGGTATTAACTGACCGACTATTCCAGGCTGTGTTTCGCATTGAGATCTCCAACGGCCAGCACAGATGGCGCCAGCCGAAAAATTTTCTTAAAGTCCCTATCGGTAAAGTCACCACGCGGAGGGTTGTACACAGAGACAATAGCCAATTCAGAGCCTTTCAATTTGATTTTAATAGCGGTGTCTTCGATAAATTCAAAGCCTGTCGATATACATTCATGGTGCGCTATGTTATTTATTGCAGTAGCTGGTTTCTGTGAGACAGGGAGAGAGGAATGTCCTCCGGATAATTAAGCTTACACGAGGTTGATGAGGAATAAAGAAAATACTTTTTATTTGTACTACAGCGCCTGCTCGTTGCAGTGGTTGCTACGTGACTGCTCGTGCGCAGCACGAGCGTCTCTCTCGTCTCGTTGGCGCTCGACGCGCCCTCTTTCTTCTCGACGCGCGGTGGTAACTAAACCTAAAGGCGCGCACGCAACAAACTACTCCAATACTTCCGCCGTTTGTGTGTGTCGCGCTTTTATACCCATTGCTGCGCGTAACATTGCGAATCGCTCTCTCGGCAGAGCCTTGGTGAAAATGTCAGCCTTTTGTTGCTCTGTCGGTACATACTCGACTCTTATTTCTCTAGCCTCGGCCTTCTCGCGGATATAATGGTACCGAATATCTATATGTTTCGTGCGCTTATGAAACTCTGGGTTCCTGACTAATTTAATCGCACTTTGATTATCGACGAATATCACAGTCGTTTCTGCACGAATATTCCCAAGATCCGCGAGCAGTTTTCTGAGCCACACGGCTTCTCTAGCTGCTGCAGATGCTGCGACATACTCGGACTCAGTCGTGCTGAGTGTGACTAGTTTCTGACGCTGACTGGACCACGTAACTGGTCCATTTGCAAGCTCGAACAGATAACCTGTTGTGGATCGCCTCGTTTCCATATCACTCGCATAGTCCGCGTCGGAATACCCTACGAGTCTGGGCACGCTTCCGCCGTCGCGAAACTCGATCCCGTATCCTATCGTTCCCGTCAGGTACGCAAGAATTCTTTTGACCGCTCTCCAGTGATCGTCACTGTGATTATTCAGATACTTGCTCACTGAATTGACCGCGTATGCTACATCTGGACGCGATACAATTGCTAGAAACATAAGTGACCCGACAGCTTCTCGATACGGCACTTCTCCTACTCTCGATTCACCATCAATAGCGGGGCAGAGCACCACGTGTGGATCTGCTGGTACACTCACTGATTTCGCCGCACTCATACCAAATTTTTCGACGATCCGCTTCGCATACGCGCTCTGGTGAACGAATATCGCTTTCTTATCTCGATTGCGAGCGATCTGCATGCCTACAAACATGCTTGCATCACCGATGGTGATTTTGAACGAATTCCCCAGATGTCTCAAGACTTTCTCAAGGACCTCGCTCGATTTCGCCGCGATCAGCCCGTCATCTACAAATAACGCTAGATATACAACAGAGTTCCCGACATTTCCAACGAAAATACACTGATCGGCCTCAGTTTCCTCGAAACTGAATTCTCGCAAAAATGCACTAAACTTCTTGTTCCAGCACCTTGGTGCTTGTTTTAACCCGTATAGGGATTTTTCTAGGCGGCACACGACACTGTCACTCGCACTTTTCTTCTCGCCCTTGACGCTGAGACCTACTGGTACCTCCATGAAGATTTCTTCATCCAGTTTCCCGTACAAAAACGCCGTCTGCACATCAAACTGTGCCAGCTCGAAGTCCCTCGATGCGACCATGGCGAGCAGCACCCTCAGCGAGTCGTATCTTACGACAGGCGCGAAGGTTTCCTCGAAGTCGATTCCTTTCCGCTGCATGAACCCTCTCGCGCATAAGCGAGCCTTGTGCTTGTAGACGTTGCCCTCCGCGTCTCTCGTCAGCCGAAAAACCCACTTCGAATCGATGACCTTCATTCCAGGTTTCTTCTCGACCAGCGACCACGTGCCATTTTCTCGGTGAGCCTCCAGCTCCCTCTCAATTGCCTCGACCCATTGCGATGAGTTCTTGCTCGCCATCGCTTCGCTGAACGTCCCCGGTACCTCGTGTTCCGCGACATTCGTCTCGTATCGCGCTGGTTTCTTCAGCGACCCGCGATCTCGCAAGCTCCACGTTTCTCTGGTCGGCTGCGGCTGCACGGCCAACTCCGGAGGTTCTTCAGTGGCCGGCAGGAAAACATCATCGTCATCGTCAACCGCTTCTCCTTCCTCAGCGCGAACCTCGTTTTTCTCGACCTTCGGCAGAATGATTTCCTCGTCTCGATTCTCGTTCTTCTCACCCTCGTCGTATGCACTAGCCGCTTTCCCGACCGTCTCGTGAAACACGACGTCCCGCGACACCGTGACCTTTTTCGACACTGGATCGTAAACACGATAGTTCGACGAGTTTCCTTCGTAACCAACGAGAATCATTCTCCGTGCTCGCACGTCGAATTTCCGCGTAAACTGCTTCGGTATATTTACGAATGCTTCCGCCCCGAAAATGCGTAAATGCTTCAGATCTGGCTTCTTCCCGACCCATAGTTCATACGGCGTTGCACCGCCGTGCACTCCCGACGATCCCGAACGATTCATTAGATACACCGCCGTATTCGATGCCTCAGCCCAGAGTGTAAGCGGGAGATCCTTCGCGTGCAGCATCGTTCGCGCACTCTCAATAATCGTTCGATTATCTCTCTCCGCCTTACCATTCTGCTCCGGCGTATACGGCGCCGTGTTCTCCCGTTGAATTCCACGTGACTCGAGATAGCTGTCCATGCTATTATTTCGAAACTCACGACCGTTGTCGGATCGTAGCACTCGCATCTTCCGCCCGAATTTATTCTCGATTAATTTATCAAAGATCTTAAATTTCTCGAACACGTCACTCTTGTGCCGCAAGAAATAAATGTACCGATAGCTCGTAGCATCGTCTTTGAAAGTTAAGAGAAACCGCGCACCTCCTGGTGTTTCCGTCGACATGGGACCGCATACATCCGTGTGAATAACCTCGCCCGGTACCGTCATTGCACGCTCGCGCTCCTTCCGAAATGGACGCCTGTGCGACTTCCCCATCTGACACGAGTCACAGAACACTTCGCCACTTTTCGGCAATTCGACTCCTTGCACGTGTCCCTTTTTCACCAGCTCGCGTAGCGCGCGCTCGTTCACATGACCGAGCCGCTCGTGCCACACTCGAAGACTCGTTTTCGCTACATTCGCCTCGTCGTCGACACGCGCGCGTTTCACTCGAAAAGCCATCCGATACAGCTCGTTTTGTTGTTTCACACCGCAGGCTAGCACTTTACCGTCGTGTTTTATCTTGACGAACTCCCCGACAAATGCGACCTCGTGTCCTCGCGACGTGCACACACCCACGGAAAACAAGTTCTTTTTTATTTCAGGAACATACAGAACCTTTTCTATACGCGCGTCGCACCACCTGCCACTAACGAATTTCTCAATCTTCACTGTCCCCTCTCCGACGACGTCGCACTCCTTGTCGTCCCCGAGTGACACTTTCCCGCCGTCCGTCAAGGGCCGGTACTCGCTCAACCATTCGCGCCGAAACGTCATATGACGCGACGCCCCGCTGTCGGTAAGCCACGTCTCGTTCCTACCCGCGCTCAATATTGATCGTCTTATTTCACTCGGCAGACACAAGTCACCTTCTTTCCCGACCGTCGGCTTTTTCGCATCGCTCACTTCGACCACGAACGCACAGTCTTGATCGCCACTCGCCTCGTCGTCGTCCTTGCCGCGTTTTCTGCTCGGGCACTCGCGCGAATAATGTCCCTTTTCATGACACTTGAAACACATCACCTTGTCCTTGTCCCTCGGCTTCTTCTTCTTCTTCTCGTCCTTCGCGCCACTCGACCTGTCACTCCTCTTCGCGTTCCCGCCCCGATAAGCAGAGAAAGCCCCGGGGGTCTCGTCGCTCGAGGTCAGGCGAGCCTCTTCACGAATGAGCCGATCCTGAAGATTCGCGAGCGTCTGCATTTCCGGCGCGACATTGTCCCACGCGGTCTGAAAAGCCGCGTATTTCGGTGACAAACTCGCAAGCACTTTCGCTATCACCGTTAACTCACTCACTTTTTCACCGACATCGGTCAACTGCGCGGCCATATTTTGCACCGTCGCCACGTGTTTCACCATCGAGTCTCCCGGCGCCATGCGGTACTCGTACAGCCTCGTCATGAGCAACAACTTGTTCGCCGCAGATTTCTGCTCGTAAATACTCGAAAGCCTCTGCCACATCTCTCCCGCGGTCACGCACACTAATAACGGCTGCAACTGCTCGTACTCCATCGCCGAGGATATGAGATACATCGCCCGCGCATTATCCGACAGCCACGCCTTCCGCGCTGGCCCTTGGTCGTCGCCGGTCGGTATTTCCCGCGACCCGTCGACCACGTCGTAAATGTCGTTCGCGATAAATAACATTTTCATCTGAAACTTCCATCCTTGGAAATTTTCCCCGTTGAATTTCGTCACGTTCCTCACTGAGATGGCCTCAGACATTCTCGATTACGTCCAGCCCTCGCTCGCGCACCTCTCCCGCATGGAAATCACACGCCACAATGGCCGCCGACGAACCACCTCGTGTCCCGCACTTCGCGTCACCAAAGGCTCTCTCTCTCTCACTCCTCAAAAACGTCGCACGGCTAGGGTAACTGGGCCCATAACCTATTGCAGTAGCTGGTTTCTGTGAGACAGGGAGAGAGGAATGTCCTCCGGATAATTAAGCTTACACGAGGTTGATGAGGAATAAAGAAAATACTTTTTATTTGTACTACAGCGCCTGCTCGTTGCAGTGGTTGCTACGTGACTGCTCGTGCGCAGCACGAGCGTCTCTCTCGTCTCGTTGGCGCTCGACGCGCCCTCTTTCTTCTCGACGCGCGGTGGTAACTAAACCTAAAGGCGCGCACGCAACAAACTACTCCAATATTATTTTTAATTGCAACAGCTGTGCCTCTAAATTTGTTATTTTTATAAACGATAAACCCGGGGATTTTAAATGCAGTTTTTTCATTAATTAGTGTTTCATTTAGTAGGCAAATATCTATATCATGTTCGATTAAGAAAGATTCTCACTCAGCTTTTTTCTTGCCGCACCCGTGTGCATTCCAACGACAGATTTTAATGTTGTTAGGGGCCCTAGTAGGCATAATTAATCGCGCGATTGAGCATGTTTGTGACTATCTGGGTTGACTGAGCAATAACCTCTTGCATGGGAATAGTTCCCTTAATAATGTCATTCGTGAAGTGAATTGCCTGATTGATAATTCTTAAAAGGTCGGCTCGAGCAGACAAGTTTTCTTTTTTCTTCCTTGGCATCGTCTTTGGTGTGTCACTGTGTACCGCCGGCGGTGGTTCGTCTATGTAGTTCGCGTTTTGATCCGATGAGGTTTTTTCGTAATTTTTCCTCCTGATGGGAGGAAAATCCGCGGGATCTATTTCGTAGCGCGGTAGCCCACTCGTCGCCGGATCGCGTTTGCGCTTCGACGCGTTGTTGTTTGTTCGTCGCAGTTCGAGCTTGGTTCGGTTGCGCGCGCGCGCCCCCTGTCGATCTAATCGTGCGCTCGTTGTTCGGACGGTTACCTTCCCGAGCCCCTCTAGGATTCTCTCTCTTATAAGCTGGGCATCCCCTGTAGTTTGCTGTGTGATTTCCTTTACAGTTGGCGCAGGAAGACTCGGCGTCTCGTACCTTCACGCGTTCTGCGGTCTGGTGTGCCTCGCCACATTTTACACAGCGGGGTTTCGCGTGGCAGTTTTCCGCGACATGATTAAATCTTTGGCATTTATAACATTGGACCGTGGTTCTGGGCTTCCTATAGTCTTCGATATGTACCCGGATATAGGAGATCGTGCGGATATTGTTTATCTCTTTTGCTGACTCGTTATCAGCAATCGTGACCAGGAATAGTGGGAGGGGTTCCTTTGAAACGCTATTGGTCATTCTAACTACGTTCTTAACATCTAACCCGTATTCTTCTAATTGCGCCCTAATCTCATCGACCGGTTCAGTTTTCGGGAGATTCCTAATTACGAATGTAATGGGAGGTTTTTCCTCCACCTTCTCTCTATACACATAATATTCAAAATCATTATCCTCAAGTGCTTTAATAAGTCTCCCATGGTCTTCGAGATGCGAGACTGATATAGAGTAGACGTCAAGCTTGAGCTTGTAGACGACTCGCTCGTATGTCACGCTGCTTTTAATTAGGGGCTTTAGCTTCTCATAGGTACTGCCCTCCCCAATAATAACATTAATGGGAGGAATTGCTCCTCGCTTCACGGTATCCGTGGATAGAACCTCGAAACGGTTCTTGGTTGAAATGCCCTGGACATGACTTACCTTAACGGCCTTACTGGCTTTATCCTGAGGTTCGGGGTTGTCGTCCGAGCGCTTCCTCCTTCTGGGGTCCTTTGTCATCTATTTCTCCTGGTCATCTGCTTCGGAAATGATCATCTCCTCATCAGACTTTGCTTCCTTGCTGCCACTGGTTTTCACCTCGACATTGTTAAGCGAATGTGCCATTATTCTCGCACTTAGTTCTCTCAAGACGTTTGACTCTCGCCAGTAATGGCTTACTCTGTCTCACTATATCACTAGCTTAGTCGCCGCGGCTTCGCTTAGCTTAATGACAGAGTGCGTACCAGGAAAAAAGACCCGAGGATCTTGTGGGCATGTCGTTCGTCTACAAACCACCCGAGTGGAACTGTACATAGACTGCATTATATTTAAAAAAATATGTCCACGTTTCTATCTATAAACTTTTGTGGTTATACTATTACTTGATATTCTGAGCATATCCCGGACTCTTCTATAACATGATAAATGGTTAGGATGTAAAGAATACACTTTGTCCCGTTATCTGCGCAAGAACTTGCCAAATGCATTTTTTTTTCGTTGAAATGTTCAGTTGCTAAAAATAACAAAGGTCACGTCGTTAAAGTCATGCACTATGTAAAGATATTGTTTAAAAGTAATTTAGTGTATCCAGAATATGATTGAAGATCAATAAACATGTCCGCGTTTATATCCCAATTTCAGAGCACCGGTTTCGCAACGCATGAAGACGTTGCTTCGAATAACGATTTTGACATTTATTGTCTTGGATAAAAATACTAGTCTTGTGAATCAAAATTTCGTGTTCGGAGTTTAGAGTTTGGAAGAGTCGATGAATATCTCTCATACTTCCAAACCTTCCACCGTTAAAAATCCGATAATAAATAATATCACCGTTCGGCGTCGGAATGTTTAATAACAGTTTCTCTAAAACATTGAACGTTACAGATTTCTTTGCAACAATGCGTTGAAAATTAATAAAGCTATACGGACTCGGTTAGAATGTACATCTAGTAGAAGTCTTTTCCTTTGATATCCATGCATATATAACAACCGAACGGTGTTAACGAACGTACGTAGGTTGGCATCAGAATTTCCCGGCAGGTTACAATTCCTCAACAATTTTGTTGAAATATAAATTGAATTTTTCTTTTTTAAGCTTCATGGTTGTGTATTTTAAGATTTTTTGAAGATAGTGAATATAGATAATCATTCATTGTATTATAAAATCTAACCTTTCTTAGAGTTAGAACAATATCTTTAAAAATTGTGGATCTAATTTAAAAGGTTAAATATTCATTTACAAATATACTTGAAATAATACAAGAATAAAACTAAAAGCATTGCTTTACAATTATAAATTTGTACAAATTAAAAAAATTACATCATCCAACTCTACCACATGAATAATCTAGCAAAATTGAGGAAAACATTGTTCCGCGTGTATGATCGCATTATTAACAGTCAAATGCAGATTACTTACTATTGTTGTTCAGAATCTTTGATATTATCGTACACTTCTCTTTAATCGGCAGTAATAGTCCGTCAGAAATTTCATCGCGCAATGTTAAACGCCTAAGGGGGCATCCATTAATCACGTGAGGATCTGAAGGGGGGGGGGGGGGGGGTACTGAAAATCATTATGAACGATCACATGGGGGAGTGGAGGGATCTTGGGCCAAAGTCACGTACATTTCTCGATACATTATTTTTTAATATTACCGTGTAGATTCTATTATATGATTTGAAAAGTTTCGCAGTTCCAAGAAAAAAATTTGGGAAAATCGTTTTGCACTAAAAAAGCTGTTGCTGCCCACAACACTCTTCACAAGAAAAATAAAAGCATTGGACGGAATAGTGGCGAAGAGAACGACGAAGACGCATTGTCGGATGTGCAGGGTGAAAGTAATCGGTTGCAAGATGAAGCTTTTGTAAGCGTGGAAAGGAGTATCGAGAATCGGTGGGTAGCCGATGACTAGTGGCTAACTAGTGATTGCTCCAAATACCAGTCACTTGATTTACTTTAGATACGTGATATGCCTGACGATCCCAAAGTTAGTAAAAAACCGATGTTATATATATAAGCGAATTTTGAATTGTATACAACTAAAATATACTTAAAACAGCCTAAATTGTATTATATTTATTTTTCATTTAATCCTTTTTTTATCTGTCCAATAACGAAAAAAGTACCCGATAACAAGCCAGGGGGGAGGGGTCCGCCGAAATATCACGGTTGATCACGAACGGGAGAGGGGGTCAAAAATTTGATGAAACCGCATCACGTGATTAATGGACGCCCCCTAAACGTCTGTCCCTCTCGGACGAACTCTGTCTCTCTCGCACTATATTTTTTTTAATTTATACGCAAAAACGGCTGAATCGAATGGGGAGCCAGAAACTTAGCCCAGTTCTACTATACTCCTACGTATCGCGATAGAGAGAAAGGCCTATGTCCGAGCGAGACAAACTTACAGGGGTTCTTGGTTATAGCCTCTGGTATACAGGCTATGTACTCCCTAAAATGAAAAAATTGCTAATTCATAGATAAAAATAAGCGTACAGCGATTGTTTGCATAATAAATTCTAAGCAAAAAACTAAAAAATATTAACAAACCTTTCATATCCGATCCGTGAGGGATAACATCACACCGATAAAAATAATTGGTAATACCAACCGAATCTGCGTCTACGGGTGGCGGAGCAAATGTTTGGTTGATTGGAAGAAATAGTCATTCCAATCAACCAAAGAGTCCTTTCGCTACGCTTTCAAAGGAAATATTTGGTTGATTGGAACATTTTATCGGTGCATTTTTCAAAAACTTAAAATGTTGATATATTTAAACCATATGGAATATGATGGCGAAACTATGTACATCGCTAGATAGTATGTATGTATGGAATTTGACTCCATTATCGCATGTTTTTCTAAAGTTAGGGCAAAAACGTAAATTTTTCGAAAATTTCAAAACTCCTAAAATCTGAACCGCTTTTCCGATATCGTTTAAATTTAATAGCAAGGAAGATTAACAGTGATGTTATTATGCTTCGACGATAGCAGCCTCTGATATTTTTATTCATCTAAAAGATTCAGAACCCGAGTTACGATTTGCCAAACTTCCATCTGAATAAAAATATCACAGGCTATTATGGTCGTCGAAGAATAATACGATCGTTCAATAAATATTCATTCAAAGAATAATAATGCAAATAGAGGTAGACAATCCATCTGTCACTCGAAACCTTGTAAACATGACAGTATATTAATCAAATTCAAAATTTTCCATCTTCGTCATTGGTGAATTTTATTGTTGTTCAACTTGCAATAAGAATGAACCGTACGTCGATAAAGATCTTTGTTGGCCCTGAAAAGGGCCGTTTGTATTTAAAAAAGCAGCTTATCCACCGAATCCGTGAAGGGCGCGGCTGTGGCGTTGAGAACGTAGGCGACATGCATCGCTGTCATGGTTTTCCTCTTGACGTGTTCGATGTATGTGACATCATGAATGGCGTTTTCAGTGAATACTTTGACAACTCCACGTGTTTATCCGCTTGATACAACCTTGACTAGCGGCCTTGATGATTCCCTGGATTTTTTTTTCCAACTTGTGGTTGGCTCGTTCCGGAGGGATTCTGGTTCACTCTTTTCCTCAGGACCTGTGCCACTTTTTTCACGATGTTTGCCACTTTCTTTATTATTCTCTGGAGGTTCCCATGGACACCTTTGCTGTGACTCTTTGCTCCTCTCTTTCCCGGACCTTTCCTTCCCGTACCGCAACCAGCCATTTCCGAAAATCGTTAGGTATCCGTTCTACTACAAATTCGCAAATTAAGTAATGCCCACGCAAAGGACACCCCGGGTTATATACAATTTCAGGTACGCCATTTCCCCCCCCTAAAATCATTAGCCAATGAGAGCCGGCGCAGCCGTCGTAATAAGGGCTGCTTATTGGGGTAATATGCATACTTCTCAACAACATATCAATAGATTAACATAATTTGTAACAAACCATTTTAACTGGAATAAACATACAGGTGCAGTACTGTTAGATGTAGAAAAAGTTTTTGTTAGCGTCTGGAACGGTTTGATTAGGAAATTGGAGAGTCAAGGCATTCCAAAGGAGCAGATCGCGATTATTTCGTTATACCTGTCAAATAGGATCTTTTATGTTAACGTGAACGATTATTTATCAGAAAAAATGTCTATAAAGCGGGTATGCCCCAGGGTAGTATTCCTGGTCACATTCTCTTCAGCTTATAATATTAACGATATGCCAAAGTCCAGCAAAGTAGAAATCGGAGTTTCCGCGGATTACACGGACTTCTTCACGTCCTCATCTGTTCAAGTGCATGATTAGTACGCAGAATAGAGAGTCAAAGTTGATGCTACAAAATTAGAATCAATCATATTCCCTAAACGAATTAGAGCAGGGTCAACAGCTACTCTCGGACCTGAATTAAATAGTGCGCCAATTCCGTGGAAAAATAAAGTCAAGTATTTAGGAATGACACCTGAGGCAGCGCTTCATTTCAGAAAGCTCTGAAAGTTTCGGGTAAATTACGAGCCACTATAAATAGGAACTCTACTATCAGTATTGTAAAGAGGCTAATTATCTATAAGGCTCCTGTATCAATCCACCCTGTCCAGACGTACGCGGCTTCGGTCTGGGGAGGACCAGCCGTTAGCAACACTGGAAAAAATTTTTGATTGAAAATTAATATACCGGTACAGTGGAACCTCTCATAGCGTACACCCTCGTAGCGTACATTAGTGAGTGGAGGGGCACGTATAAGCGCTGTGATTGGACGATTTCGCGTCCCTGATCCGTTTTTCACTTCGCGTACATGTCTCCGCATTATGTACGCTATGAGAGGTTCCACTATATATAAAGCTTCGATGTATATACCGTATATTAATTTTCAGATACATTCGTCATTCACATATACAATACTAGTATAGTCAAAATAAGCAATCTGGCTATGGGGTGTCAAGGAATACGCCTGACTATGTGTGGAAGTTAGAGTCGGGCTGGAGGAGTATGGAGGTGGAAAAAAGGAGAAGGGCCAATAAATACATAATGGATATAGGGAAGATGAAGGAAGGAAGATGGCGAAAGATATGCTTTGAAGAGGGGGGCTGGTTAACGGAAATCCTTCGCGGTGGGCGAGAGAACTCGAGGCAGCAATGAAGCAGGTAGGGGACGGAACCGTAATTAGTTTATTAAGAAGTGAAAAAGGTACGGAGAGGGTAGAGGATTTGATAAAAGAAGGAAATGAAAGAAAAATGGAGCAGGTTACGCAAAGGGACTGGGGGAAGGTGGATAAATCTACGTATTATGCAATGTACGGGGATATAAAAAGGGGGTGGGAAAGAGAGAGATACTGTGATGAAGAGGGGTGCAATGAGATAATAAAAGAGCAGTGGGCAAGGTTGAGGTGTGGAAATGTAGGGCTAAAAGGTAAAAAAGAGTATACAGACTGGACGTGTAGGGTGTGCGGAAAAGAGGTGGGGAGCCTAGAGCACGTGTGGACTTGTGAGACAGCGAGAAGAGAAATTAAATAGGAGTGGGTGGCAAAAATAGATGAGTGGATAGCAAGCTTGGGAGATCGAGACCTGTCCTTGGAAATGTCCAAAAAGCTGATTGACGACCTTTGGGTGGAGATGTGCTCGGGCCTTCGAAAAAATCACCATAAAAAAGGGTTAAGAGATGGAGAGGAGGAATTCCAAAGAGATGAAGTGGAGTGTATCCACACAGAGAGTGTATCAACCTGTAATATTTAAAACGTAGTTTTTAATTAAACGGTTAATGTGCGCTTGATAGTTATAAAACCAGAGAATGGGAGGTAACGAAATAGCTTAAGGTGGATTCTATGTTAGTCTGTAAGGAAATAAAGTTGTTGATGGGAGTTGTGAAGAGCAATATGTAAAAGGTTGAAGAAACCATACATTAAACAAATATATAATTGAGAAATAAAAAAATTAAAAAATAATAAAAATAAGCAATCGGTTTCGAATATTATGAACCACTTGGCTATTGATTTTCCAAACTCTCCCGTAAAATCGCAAGCGGTGTGCATAGGGAGTAATGGACTATTGCACTTGGAATTTACTGTACCTGCGCTGGATTGTATAACCTCTGTGAAGTGAAATTGAAGTATTGCTTTATATTAATTTTTCCATTGGAATCTTCCTGAGTATGTCTTATTCAGGCTTTTACGTTGCCCCTCACTTCTTTCTTTCATTAAGACTCTTGAGAGTGCTGTCCGCAGCCAATCATGCTCATGCAGCACTGTATTGCATTTGCATGAGCGCACAAGGTAACTTCGGTAATCCCAGCTGATAGAGGTAGCTTTATTTTTACTGAGTTACTAATGAGACCCTCATGAACAACAGTACGAAAACCCCACGCCAGTACATAGACGTCTGGTGACTTACGATAGCCCGTACACGGAACGGTGAACAAGCACTTGCGAGAAACGTTGCAGGTAGTATGCCATCTAGCGGAGTTGAACCGGGTTCCCCCTGGCAGAAGAGCGGGGGTCTACTTTTTAATTTCTTATTCCTGTCGGTGAATTTACCTCTCGGCGTATATTATTTTCTCATTAATCTACAGGATTTGAAAATTTCATATAATTGGAGAAATTACGTTTATTGATATTTGTCAGAAGGAGTGATGAGGTTTTTTCCAAGCGAAGGTCAGAAAATTTCAAAAACCGAAATCCTATGTTTACTATGTGCATTAAATTTTAGTTTGCTTATGAAGTGTCCTAAACTGTATATTAAATTTCGTTTACGGGTTCATTAACAGTTCAATCAATGCACACGTACTGTAATTTTTAAGTACCGGTATCGTAGAATTCATATACGATTATCAAATTTACAATAAAAGTATATTAAAATGGAATTTAAATACCTGATCCGTAAATCTCATGTCCCTTTGTATATCGAATTCACTTGCATTTTTTACAGTGAATGTGAACAAACTTCAGCTTGCCCAGAATATGTTTCTTCAAAATCATAACTAAGGGTCCTGGATATGCATTTATTATGAATATGATCCAAGGCATCTTGGGAATCCACTATAAACGTACCTTGTTGAGACATTAGTTTGTTTCAGAACAGAAGTCACGACAGACGAAAGAAGCGCCAAAAATGTCAACAAGATCAATAATACTACTATTAACTATCTCCACTCTTCACGATCTGTTTTTACCGTTCTATATTTATTACTTTCTCCCGCCCTCCCCGTTCGCCTTCTCTAAACCCGACCCACTTTCTAGCTTAAGAGGTTGAAATGGATAATCCGAGATGGATGATTAGCTATACTTGCCGCCAATAGCGAATCATCCATCTCAACCTCTACAAAATTCGGCCACACACTGACAGAAAAATCTAGTAATACTGAAAATAATATAGTTCGACTGACGATAATCTAACTATAAACTATTATTCCCAGGTAGATCGTCTATATTTTATGGTTATAGCAAATATAATTATAGTAGCAATTATGAAAATGATAATTGTTTCAAAAACTATTCTAATAGCTTCAAATATGCCGTTTTGTTGCATTCACGATTTCAACGTTTGTTTCCAATAACATTGCAAATTTCGTTTGTTGAACCATATTATCATCGCTTCAATCATAAAACATTGTAAGCCTTACTATATTCGGTTTACCATATGATATCGTTAAATAAACGATATGCTTTTCTCTTAGTGCAGCATCAATAACACACAGTTTCCAGCTTAAGTTACAATCTATGCATCATGGACTTGCTTGAGATTTTTTATGTTTCCCGTATTCGGATTTTTTCCTCAATATGCCAAGTGAGACGGTTCGATCCATTAAATGCTATGTACGCACGATCTCCATGCTACCCCAGCTTTAGTTACGACGTCTAGGTGAGCATCGTTCCGCTTGACCGCCCGTGCTACTCTATACTGTGATGATTTATCTTTAATTTAAATTTTATTATTTTTCATCACATTCATTATTTTATAAACCACAAATTACTTTATTATTTATTTAAATATTTTGCATTCAGTGCTGCGTAGAAATTTTAAGAATAGAAATGGACAAAAATTCAATTTTAAGTATGATCTCAAATATGCATACAATTAAAATCATAAATAGAAAAATGACTATGACAGGAATATTAACGTTTAAAAAATATGGCATAATAAATTTAAGTAAATTAACAAGACAAAATAAATACACATATACATATATAATTAAAGCATTTCACATATATTTTTAGCCAATCAATCACCCTGTTTTTGTGATAATGACTTTGAATTTACAATATAATTAATTGATATAAAATCATGTGCAATAAAGAACAGAAATACCTAATTAGATAACAATAATAGAAATCGATCATAAATTAAATAATTATTATACAGATCAATCCTATAAATGAAATGTCTTTCACGAGATTTTATAATTTTTATTTTCAAGCATTCTTTAAATCAAAAGATTCGTGTCAACTTATAATAGATATCAATATGAAAATCAAATGTAAATTCATAAAAATTAAGCCTTTCTCTCCAGCATTTAATATGGTTAGGAATATAATTGGTCATCAATATAATTTGATGGTATAAATATTTTATATAGAATTTTCTTATCTTTTATTTTGTGGATTAATACTCATCGTTCTGTAGATTCGAATTCCATAAATCTTGTATCCGTTTTTTTCAATATGTGGCACACCAATCGACAATATAGATATATATAAAAATTGTCACAAGAAACTCGCGTATATTAAGTAGACGAGAGAGGTGTGTCTTGTTACACGGACCGGCGAGAAGAGAGAGCCGTTTAGCAGATTAGCCCCAGGCCTCGAAAACGTACTTACTGTACGTGATGTACGTAGTCATGTACAGAGCGCTATATGTTCTTCTAGAACCTTATATCGCGCGAATATTGAAAATATTGAAATTTCTTACAATACCAATCAGTTTACAAGTCTAGTTTATTGTCTCTTCAATCGGTTTCCTCAGCCATCCGATCACAGTCACCGGGATCTGTCGTAAATATACAGTATAATTAATTTCGTGACGCGTGTGTCCGCAGCAATTTGCAAGGACGTTGGGCGACAGCAGCCGATTGCAGCATATCTTTTGTAGCGGATCGCCTATCGCTTCTATTATCGAACTTTACTCGACCATAAATCTATATAAGAAAATGTATAAGAACTTCTGCGTCAGAATCTTGTGAGAATCATAATGCGTAAGAGAGAGAGAGAGAGATGTATCAAGGCTAAATGCGATAATATATGGCCCATTAGCTGGACGGGCGAGTGTGTGATTGTGTATAAAAACTTGTTTTCGAGCGCAAGTGCTCCAGTTTTTCGATTATTCCGCGATAGAGGTGTAGGTAGGGAGAACGCGACGGTTACCTGCCGAAAATTACGAATGACCTCTCCCCAGTCGCCCGCGAGCTCTCCAAACATCGTCACGAGCAATAACATATCTTACATCTGTCTATTAGAATCGATTTATTTTAGTGCCAGTCACATTGTATAAACTGAATTTTAAATTGTTAAAGTGCATAGAGGAAGGAGAGTTCTCGTGAAGGGTTGGCTGGGCGCGCACATATAGTGCAATCGCTTCAATGTAAATCTTATCTATAACACCGCGAGGACTAGAAACAATACTCTTTTTGGAAAGCTACGGAAGATCAGCCTCCATCGTCTGATCTCCTATGGCTCATATACTGTCCGATAAATGACGTCAGCGGCTCTCCGTGAATGTTTGGTGTAATTATCGGCGTAGCGGACAAACGAACTATCAACGGGCGGCTGAAAGCTAAGTCCTGCGATATATACCTATTTTTGGGCTATATAGTGTATTGTCCCTCGATAAATGTATAAGCCGCTTACCTTTTTTTTTTTTTTAATATGTGAGACAACTAAATGTCCAAAATTAGAGCAAACGTGAGTGATAAAGATATATTATCGGAGAAATCGAGCAAATGATAATATTATTGAAGTGGAATATACTAATCACTCATTTAGCCATAGAAAGGTCGCAAGCAAATTGAAGTTATTTTGCTGATAAAAGGCAAAGATTCATGAACAATGATGGGAATTATTAACGAAATGATTTATGTTGATATGTGAAAATTGTTATTGAGCTAATGCATGCAAATTGTTAATGAGATGTTATATGAAAATTGTCAATGAGATGATATGTGAAAATTGTTCATGACATGATATATGAAAATTGTTAATGAGATGATATATGAAAATTGTTAATGTGATGATATATGAAATTGTTCATGAGATGATATATGAAAATTGTTAAGTGTTATTAATGAAATGATTACTGGTGAGATTTGTTAGTAAAAGGATTTATGGTAATGAAATTATTTATGAAGTGGAATGAAATTGTAAATATGAATTGTACTGTATGATATTATGTTTTGAATGCGAATGCCGGATAATTGATATGAATGAATGAATGAATGAATGAATGAGATGGTGGAGTGGTATTAAATGACAGAGTATCCTAGGGGATTTAGGTGGAATATGCGTGATTAGGTATCCGTTTGATTATTATATGTTCGATTCTCTAATGAAATCTGTTCAATTATATGATATTTACGACCATTTAATGAGGTATATACGTCTACGAATTAAATGAGTCAATGGTTATTTGATATTGAGGCAATCCAGATCCAATTATTACAACCTGCTACCCCTGAAGGTCCCCTTAGACACTAACGCTCTAATAGATCAAAATACAAGACGAAATACGTAAAATTTGAAATATTAAAATGAATGCTACGAGATAAAAAGGAAATTTATTCAAAAAATTCAAAAGATATAAATTTATTACACTTTTCATAAACTACTAATAATACGCTTTATTTTATAAGAGTGACTTTAGATGGAATAGTTGCGCAGGACATCAGAGATAATGAAAGTTAAGCAGCTTGGGCTACGATCACTACAAAGATGGCTGACCGAAAAAAAATCGTGATTA
Organism: Tromatobia lineatoria; assembly: GCA_949699805.1. Classification (NCBI taxonomy): domain Eukaryota; kingdom Metazoa; phylum Arthropoda; class Insecta; order Hymenoptera; family Ichneumonidae; genus Tromatobia; species Tromatobia lineatoria. The sequence continues at coordinate 14,095,086 of OX453039.1, read as the reverse complement.
TCGGTCGATTTATTGTTTTTCTTTTTTTACGCTTGGACTATGACTTTATGGGTGCATACGTAGTATCGTATCCTTTCATTGTTAGATTTAATACGAAAATTATATCATTCCTGATAATATTGTAAGATGTAAAGGAAACATATAGGATTTAGATCGTAAATTTACGATAGTACTTCGTAAACTCATGAACCAAAGTCCGCATTCGGAACAATAGAATTTTTTTAAACCGTTTCCTATCGATTAATGTTACCGGGGATCTGTAAGGTGCTGAAGCAGATAAAACATTAGTATAGGGCTAACCAGCCTTTTTAACTCGTTATCACTTTGACACTTACAGCTAAACTCTAAGAGTCGAATGTAGTTCACCGTTTGACTGCATTAATTTGAAAGGGTACTAAGGCGTCATGATGGCTTAGGGTGGAGTACTAACGAACATCAAGTCGGTTCTTCTTCCAAAAGTGACTAATGAAAAAGCTGGACGCTTCACATTCACTTATGTATTTAAAACACACAACGGCCCTTTCCAGCCTTGAAATTATTATAACAAAGGAATTCTATTGCAAATATATGACGTTTGTAACCGACGTCCGCTTTTTTGAAATCAGGTAGCCTAACTTATATGTGATGAAAGGAGTGTCATGTATAATGTATTATAAAATAGAATGAACATAAATATTAGTGTGTGCCAAAAAAAAATTTTGTCTCTAAAACTCTCGGCTGTTGATTGAAAAGTTGACATGCATGCAGAATTACATTTCTTTGTCGAAGGTAAGCTCTGTAGCTAATTTCTTAAAGGTCGCTTTCGCGAGATTTATATTTTAATTTCTGTTTTTTAGTAATTTTTGTTTCTTGAATATTCATTATCACTTTTTATTTTCATATTACCACTGACATTGGTAATTGATTGTAATCAAAAAATTGATTTCAAAAAATTTCTTTTTTGTCGGTTCTACTTTTTTCATATTTCCCCTCCTGTTATTTTACTTAGTCGTACGAGAGCAGTAATTTTCCACTTAGTGGCCATGATGCTCAACGTTAACCACGGTTACTACTTGCTTAGATGATGTTTTGCAGCCGGTTATGATCGACGGTGATTATAAAATTTTCTTTTAACCGGCAGCAGTGGACACGCGGTCGGTGTGTGGCTTCGGCGGAGCCCGAAGTTAAGCGGTCACCCATCCCCGAAGTCGGATGGGTGACCGCTTAGCCACGCACTGGTTTACGCGTAAATTGCTTGGGGGGGGGGGGGGGGGGGGCAGTTTTTCCGAGTTTCTAATGTATTCTAATACAGTAGAAACTCATTAAAATAAAGACTTCTGTGTCCGCCAGATTTTCCGCAGTTTCCCTCAGCTCTCGTGCAAATACAATACAGTAGTGCATTAGAGAGAGTGGCGTAAAAGTCAATCGGTGTACTGGACGAAAAACCTTTTTAAAAAAATCATATTTTTTTCAAACATTAAAATTTAGTACATTCAAAAAAATACAAATCTCGCATGAGCGACCTCAAAATTTTTTGTTTGGGACACCCTAATAAATATATATCCCAAAGCACAAAAGAGGCTGATCGAATAACGGTACATTTGTAAGTTGGATTAAACGTAATAGTATAATATAATCATTTGATACATTATGTTTCACATACACTACGATACTTCGGCTATCTAAGTTTTCAGAGCCACGTATTAATTACAAAAACAACGATTGCAGTATTGAAGCAGTGAAATTTTAGTTATTGTATGCCGTTGTTGCAGCTAACATGCGGCTAAAATCGCACATTAATAGCTAACCATGGACGGAAATGGTAAAAGTTGACACAATTTAAGAAAAGTTGGGTCGAATTTGATTCACAAGACCATTATGTTTTTAATCTAAGGCAATGAATCTCAAAATCGTTATTCGAAGCAACGTCTTCATGAGTTGCTAAACCGGTGCTCTGAAATCGGGATATAAACACGGACATGTTTATTGATCTTGATTCAAATTCTGGATACAATAAATTACTTTAAACCAATATCATTACATTGTGCATGACTTTAACGACGTGACCTTTGTTACTTTTAGCAACTAAACATTTCTACGAAAAAAATGTATTTGACAAGTACCTGTGCAGATATCGGGACAAAGTGTATTCTTTACATTTATCATGTAATAGAAAAGTCCGGGATATGTTCAGAATATCAAGTAATAGTATAACCACAAAAGTTTATAAATAGAAACGTGCAAATATGTTTTTAAATATAATGCAGTCTATGTTCAGTTCCACTTGAGTGGTTTGTAGACGAACGACACGCCCACAAGATCCTCGGGTCTTTCTTCCTGGTACGCACTCTGTCATGAAGTTAAGCGATGCCACGGCGACCAAGGTAGTCTCGAATATTTCAGTTAATCGTTGCTTCTCGACCCACGAGGTTTCTTCGAGTTTGTGCAAGTTTGTACATTTTATTAGCAAAATACGAAAAGTTACGAGAGCTGATCGAGATAGACCAGGGAAAAGAAGACAAGTGTTCCATCAAAGAAGTGCATTGTACAGAATGGCAGATAAAGCGGTTATATCGCCAGTTGTAGCAGCAGTATCGGGATCAACGGGATCCGTTCCGACTGGAACGCCAAAAATGACAACAGCCGTCAAGTCGAAGCAGCCGCGTCCAAAGCCAACTCATCCAAAAACTGCTGAAATGGTCATCGCTGCTATCGCAGCTCTCAAACAGCGTGGTGGATCGTCGCTGCCAGCGATCAAGAAGTATGTAGCTGGTACATATATAGTCGACGCTGACAAACAATCCCCGTTCATCAAGAAGTACCTGAAGGCCGCAGTTGCATCCGGCGTCCTCGTTCAGACGAGGGGTATAGGTGCTGCTGGCTCATTCAAATTGGCGTCGACCAAGGTGCCATCTGTCAAGCCTAAAATTGAGGCTGCAGCTCCGAAGAAGGCAGTAGTGGCTAAGAAACCGGTAGCAGCTAAAACACCAACGTCTGCTGCTGCTAAGAAAGCGCCTGCTAAAAAAGCCGGTGCTAAGGCTGTTACCGAAATGAAGAAACCATCCAAGGGACCGGCTGCTAAAGCTCCTAAGGCTAAGACTACGAAAGCAAAGCCGGCTACTAAGTCTCCCATCAAGAACGCTAAAACAACCGCAAAGAAGGCTGAGCCGGCTGCTCCCAAGATCAAGAAGGCTGCTGCTGAGAAAGCAGCCGCTGCTCCTACGAAAGCAGCCGTTGCTTCGAATAAATCAGCCGTTGCTTCGAATAAATCAGCCGTTGCTCCGAAGAAAACAGCCGTTGCACCGAAAAAAGCAGCCGTTGCTCCGAAGAAAGCAGCCGCTGCTCCTAAGAAAGCGGCCGTCGCTAAGAAGTAAACTCTTCGAAACAGCAAATCGGCCCTTTTCAGGGCCACCAAACCTTTCCAACGTTGTAATGACTCATTTTCGCAAAATTTTGTCGGCTATTGAAATTGAAGAACATAGACTGTATATTTATATTATATTTATAGTATAGACTTTGCGAGGTTCTAGATATGATAACCAAGTAATAATCCCGTGCGGAAAATCGGTTGGGGCTCTGACTTGGCCCTCGCTATCTTATCTTAACTCTGTAAGGGGCCCAGAATGAAAATTCAATCACAGTCGTACTAGGCTCGTGACGCTGCAAAGTTCCGGGCCTTTATAAATTTTCCAGTAAAGCTCTATGAGGGGTGCCCTATTAAGCCCCTACTATAACAATGTAAAAAATGTATTGAAGAATATTAGTTCGTCTTCATTTAATCGTTCAATTTTATACTTTTAATCCGATATTAGGTCTTCCTCTCCATGATAGCACATAGTAATCTCTAAAAAAAATATATTTCTATTCTTGTACCTTGACGGGAATCCCACCAACCTTTCGGATGGTTTTTCTTGGCCCCGCTTTAGCTCGCCCGGCGATTTAGATTATTTGATTGTAAATTTTTTGTATTATTTGAATGACTGTAATATGAAAGATAAATTAAAATAAATCAATTGTATTCTGCACTTTGGCGATTTATATCATTACGTCTGACGTAGTCAAAACAAAACGTCATTCACTTATTTTTCATGAGAAGCTATTTTATCGGATATTACATCGTTATTGACATCGATAAATATATTCGATAAAGATGCTTGTTTCATTAGATATGCGAATTAGTTCATGAGTATTTTAGTGGATGACCATACAACCACTGAAAGGTCAGTCGGGTACACGGTCTTACATACAGGTCTGGAAACTAAGGTCTCGGTAGGCGTTCATGTTATGGCTTCAAAGTAATTCGAATTGTGTCCGCCAGGGCCGCGCTGCAGCCGGCGGGTGAAACCCCCACTCTGCTACACTATTTGAAGCTTTATACGTAAATACAGCTTCACTTATTCACGCAATAAATATAAAAATTATTTAAATATTATAGGTAGAATGAAGTACTTTCCATAAAATCAATATTTTATTTCACTATTCAGCTCGTTATCAGTTAAAACTCGTTTTTATCCGTTTATTTATTTATTTATTTTTTGATCATTTTTTAGCCCGACTCGACATAGTTAAGTGTATAATGTAAAAACAAGTATATCTTATTATTCTTAATGCTTTAATTAGTTTGTTTTCGTTTTTAAGTGATTCAGAGTAATATAACATTAGTAAGTATATTTTTTTTCTTAGTCTTTTTTAGTCCTCAGTAAAGTGCGGTATGACTTAATTTTGTTTTATTTACAGGTGTTCTTCAGGGTTACATAACATTGGTAAGTAATTTTTTCTTTCAGTATGACTTAATTTTGTTTTATTTACAGGTGCTCTTCAAGGTTACATAACATTGGTAAGTACATTTTTCTTTCAGTATGACTCAATTTTGTTTTATTTTCAGGTCTTATTCAGCGTGACATAACATTAGTAGATACATTTTTTTCCACTCGTTTTTAGTCATTATTAAGCTTAAAAAGTTTGATTTAATTCGGTTTTATTCCCAGGTCTTATTCAGAGTGGCATAACATGGGTAGGTATATTTGTTTTCAGTCATTTTCTGTTATTTCAAAATAAAGACCTGTAGGACATAATTAATATTACATTAAACGAAAAACACCAGAAAAAACTAATAGCACGCTATAATGAGCTGGTACAGGTTATGTATGAAAAAATTTTGCGCGCCTTTGGTCTCACCCGCTATCTAAAGCGCCACGTAGTAGCGACGAGAAGCCCTAAAAACACGGACACGAAGCAGACATTGGCTCCGTGTGTAAATTGGGTTCAGTTTCCAGACCTGTATGTAAGACCGTGGTCGGGTAGGTGGCTACATGGCTGACGGTATCAGTACTTGGTTGGGTGATAGCGAAGATTGTCGTGGCGGTTAATATTGAAATGAATAACCGTTCAGCTGACCCGAACGGGCAGTATTCAAATGGGTGACCACCTGGCTGACTCTGGTCGTCAATACTTAGATGGGTGACCAATTTTCAAGGAACGATTTCTAGTAGGTATACGGGTTGTAGTATATTAGAACCCCAAAGAGTTCGATCCTTATAAGGCCCTTGTTTGGCATCGCCGAATAAAGCTTGTGTCTGAATGGGTGTGTGTCTATTATTATCATTATTAATACGTTTTATTTTATAAGAGCGACTGTAGATGGAATAGTTGCGCAGGACATCAGAGAAAATGAAAGTTAAGCAGCTTGGGCGGCAATCACTACGAAGATGGATGACCGAAAAAAAATCATGATTACCGGTCGATTTCTTTTTTTCTTTTCTTGCGCTTGGAATATTACTTCATTCGTGCATACGTGGTATCGTATCCGTTTATTATTGAATTTAATACAAAAATTATATCATTTACGATAATATTGTAAGATGTAAAGGAAACATATAGGATTTAGATCGTAAATTTACGATAGTACTTCGTAAAATCATGAACCAAAGTCCGTATTCGGAATGATAGAATCTTTTTAAACCGCTTTCTATCAATTATTTTTACCGGGGTACTGTAAGGTGCTGAAGCAGATAAAATGTTTGTCTAGGCCTAACCAGTCTTCTTAACTCGTTATTAATTTGACATTTACAGCCAAACTCTAAGGGTCGAATGTAGTTCACCGTTCGACTGGATTAATTTAAAAGGGCATTAAGGCGTCACGATGGCTCAGGGTGGAGTACTAACGAACATCAAGTCGGTTCTTCCTTCTTCCAAAAGAGACTGATAAAAAAGCTTGACGCTTCATATTTACTTATGTATTTGAAAACACGAAACGGCTCTTTTCAGACCTGAAATTATTATACCGAAGGAATTCTATTGCAAATATATGACCTTTGTACTCGGCGTCCATTTTTTTTTAAATCACGTAGCTTAACTCATATGTGATCAAAGGAGTGTCATGTATTATGCATTATAAAATAAAATGTACATAAATATTAGGGCGTCCCAAAAAATAAATCTTCCTTCAAATCTTTCGGCTGTTGATTGAAATGTTGACATGCATGCAGAAATACATTTCTCTGGAAGGGAGGCTCTATAGCTAATTTTTTAGAGGTCGCTCACGCGAGATTTATTCTTTTTTTTTCTCTTTAATTCGTAATTCTTGTATTTTAAATATTTATTATTTCTTTTTATTTTCATACTATCACTAACATTGATAATTGTTTGTAATCAAAGAATTAATTAAGAAATATTTCCTTTATGGCAGTTCTATTTCTTTCATATTTCCCCTCCTGTTCTTTCACTTTGCTGAACGAGAGCAGTCATTTTCCGCTTAGTTGCCACGATGTTTAACGTTTAATAGGGTTACTACTTACTTGGATGGTGTTTCACAGCTAGCTATGATCGACGGTGATTATCAAAATAAATATATTCTGGTATGTATACAATAATGCCACTTATTTAAGCGATCTGAGGCCCCAAAGGACAGAAGAGGCTGATCGAATCACGGTACATTTATAAGTTGGATAAAACGTAATAGTATAATATAATCATTTGCATACATTATGTTTCACATAAACTACGATACTTTGGCTATCTTCAATTTAATACTGGTTTCGATAATTGTATGTGACTTACATCTCAAATAAAATGACGTTAGTATTGGGTTTTTTGAAAATTTGATAATAACTTTAAAAGTACAATGATTCCAATACACACCTATGCTCTACATGAAGTATTAATGAAAAATTTAGACAATTAATCTAGACTAGTAACATTCTTATATTCAATGGAAACGCGATCCATTCGAAAAAAAAGCATAAAAATTTCTTTTAACACTTAAAATGCCATTGAAGAACCGGCGATCTTAGCAAAGATGACATTTTTGCTAAGATAACATTCTCCGGTTTCGTGGTAAGGCTTCTTAGTAAGGTTTAATGCTTGAATGTGTGAAAAGAAAGCTCCTTCAGGTATGGTGACGCCTGTTAGCAGTTTATTCTGTAACGAGAAATTTCGCTAAAGCGAAATCTCGCTACAGGCACTGCCCGAACGCGCACAACACATTCCCGAAAACAATAACAGACTACAATGCCTTCCCCCCCGGCCCACCTATATCAAAATAAGTAGTGCTGAGCATGGGAGAGGGACGACAAACGTCTCGGAGTGGGATTGTAGCGCGGATGACGTCATCGCGGAGCCGTTCAACGTAAGGAGGATCGCAAGCCGTCGTTGAGCGAGAGGATATCGATCGGGGATTTACGGGACTCCTGCCGCCATCCGTCACTCACCTTTCGAACTACCACCCCGCGTTACAATTACTGCCCGCGGCAGCGTTGTTGTCTCTCTCTATGCTAATCAGCCAATAGGAAAATTAGAAAATTAGGATAATTTTGAGCAAGAAGACGGAGAGGATTCTTGGCCATTATTATTCTTCTTGTCCTTGTTCTTGTCCACGGCTTTAGTGAGAAGAAGTGAAAAGTGTCATTGCGAACGAGACAAATATTGCTGAGTGCGTTATAGTCTGTTTTGGATTTGGATTACCAATTTACTGTAAGTTTTGAACCCCTTTTTTTTTAACGACCCCGTGAAACCCCTTTCACCCCGATTTGCCACCGAAACCCCCGCGTAATACCCAATAAATGAATAGCGAGTGTCCCCTCGTTATCAGCCATTTTGCCACCTGTCAATACTCGTGCGAAGAAGCACCGAAATCCCCAATCTACCCCCCCACAATTATTTATTAAAACCCGTCACTCTATTCCAAATTGTCTTTCAGACAATTTGGGATTTTTTTTTCTATTAATTGTTCCCTCGATAATTTGTTTTTTTTGTCATTATTTTTTAAATTCAAAATTCGTGAATCGTTCTTCTGACTTTTTACGAATTTTCAATATAAATTCTTCCCCCCTTCTTTTTATTTCCCCTTTAACCAATTACCCTTATTATTTTTCGACCCCAAAACCCTTTTTTTGTGCCACCCTGATTATTGCCAATTATAGTTGAGACCACACGGGTATAAATTGTAAGAGCCGACCGTTAGGCCATTTTGCCCCTCGCCCTGACCTTTGTCTCAGACCTACCCGACAGCTAATGCCCCTATTTTAATAATTTTGCGTATTTGTTCTTCCACTTCGTGGTTTGAGGTTTTGTAATTTTTACTAGTTTTTTTTTGTTTAATTTCGGAAACGGTGTTGCACCGAATTTGCAACTGGCGCCCATATTTTGTTTATAATAATTTTTTACTGCCCTCCGAACCGAGTAAATCGGATTTTGTTTCTCGCCATTTTTTTCTTTTTTTTTGTTTTTCATATTTTTTGTATTTGTTGATTTTTTTTTTTTTAAATAATTAAAGTAGTTTCTAATTTTAAATAAAACTACTTTGTTAATTATTTATTTCGCCCGTTTTCTCCTTCCACTATTTCAGGAGCGAACTTCGGGTCACAATTCAAATCTTCGACATTGTGAATAGCAAGTTAATATGATTCTTGTCTTCTAGTTGTCACGCGCAGCATTCCCTGCAAACTCAAGAATTTTCATGGCCTAACAGTCTATAACAGCAGCCGAATATAAGGGAGCACCGACTCCAACTCTTTCAGCGCGATTCCCTTTGCGATGAAGATGTCGAAATGACTTCCAACCAAGAACTGTTCAACTTTGCAGCTTTATTTATTATATAGTCGAATTTCTGAGAAATTTGATCAACATAAAATTTATGACGAACCTGTTTACAAATTATTTTGAAATACTACTGATTTGATGTCTAAAGTTTGCCTCTGCTTTTTCGTGTTTTTGTAAGGTTTATGTAATACCTAGCGGATCGGATCACGGCCGAAATCACGGTGAAAATAACGCGTGAGTTTCAACACCGAAAATCACGGCAGAAACCAAGGGCCCTCGTTAACACCGAAAATCACGGCATCCACGGTTCGCAAGTTTGAAGGTCAAACGGTACATTTTTTTAAATGTACTAACTTTTAATTTTAGAAAAAAAAAAAAATTATTCTCTTTTATTGGTTATTCCTCCAGTACGCCGATTGGCTTTTACTATCCCTTCGTTCCCCATTCCATTCCTCGAAACCCCTCGAGAGTGTTGTCCGTGGCTACTCTGTCTAATGCACTACTGTATCGCATTTGCACGAGGGCTCAGGGAAACTGCGGAAAACCTTGCCGATACAGGCGGTTTTATTTCACTGAGTTTCAACTGTATTAGAATACATTAGAAACTCAGGGAAAATGCCTCCCGCTCAGCAATGTACGCCCAAACCAGTGCGTGGCTAAGCGGTCACCCATCCAAGTTATAGCCGCAAACAATGTTGCTTGACTTTGGGGTCTGCCGAAGCGACACACCGACCGCGCGTCCACTGCTGTCGATTGAAAAATTTTTAATAATCACCGTCGATCAGAACTGGCTGTGAAACACCATCCAAGGATGTAGTAACCGTGGTTGACGTTGAGCATCATATGGCGACTAAGCGGAAAATGACTACTCTCGTCCGGCAAAGTAAAAGAACAGAAGGGGAAATATGAAAGAGGTAGAACCGACATAAACGAAATATTTTTTAATCAATTCTTCGATTACAATCAATTACCGATGTTAGTGATAGTATAAAAATAAAAAGCGATAATGAATATTTAAAAAACAAGAATGACGAATTAAAAAAAATTGGAATTGAAATATAAATCATGCGTGAGCGACTTCTAAAAAATCAACTACAGAGCCACCCTTCCAGAGAAATGTATTTTTGCAAGCATGTCAACTTTTCAATCAACAGCCAAGAGATTAAAAAAAAAAAAAATTTTGGGACACCATAATATTTATGTACATTTTATCTTGTAATGCGTAATACATGACACTCCTTTTATCTCATACGAGTTAAGCTAGCTGATTTTGAAAACGCGGACGTCGGTTACAAACGTCATATATTTGCAATCGAATTCCTTCGATACAATAATTTCAGGTCTGAAAAGGGCCGTTGTGTTGTCAAAGACACAAGTAAATTTGAAGCGTCAAGCTTTTTTATCAGTCTCTTTTTGAAGAAAAACCGACTTGATGTTCGTTAGGACTCCACCCTGAGCCATCGTGACGCCTTAGTGCCCTTTTGAATTAATGCTGTAAAACGGTGGACTACATTCGACTTTTAGAGTTTGGTTGTAAGAGTCAAAGTGATATCGAGTTAAAAAGACTGGTTAGGCCTAGACTAATATTTTATCCACTTCAGCACCTTACAGATCCCCGCTAAAAATAATTCATAGAAAACGGTTTCAAAAAATTCTATCGTTCCGTATACGGACTTTGGTTCATGAGTTTACGGAGTACTATCGTAAACTTACGATCTAAATCCTTCATGTCCTACAATATCATCATAAATAATATAATTTTTGTATTAAATTTAATGATAAAAGGATACGATACTACGTATGCACACATGAAGTAATATTCCAAGCGTAAAAAAAGAATAAAATAAATCGACTGATAATCATGATTTCTTTTTGGTCATCCATCTTTGTACTGACCGCGGTCCAAGCTGCTTAACTTTCATTTTCTCTGATGTCCTGCGCAACTATTCTATTTAAAGTCGCTCTTATAAAATAAAACGTATTAATAATAATAATAATAGATACAGACCCATTTGGACACAAGCTTTATTCGGCGATGCCAAACAAGGGCCTTATACGGGTACTAGAACTCTTTACGGGTTCTAGTCTACTACAACCCGTATACTATAACCTGTTTCTTAAAAACTGATCACCCATCTAAGTATTGATGATCAGAGTCGGCCAGGCGGTAACCCATCTGAGTATTGACGGTCAGAGTCAGCTAAGCGGTCATCTATTTCAATATTGACCGCAACGGTAAACTTCGCGGTCACCCAACCAAATACTGATAGCGTCATCCATGTGGCCACCCACCCCACTGACCCTCCATTGGTTGTGGTCATCTACTGAAGCACTAATGAATATATTTATCGATAGCAAAAACGATTCACTGTCCGATATAATTGCTACGTATGAAAAATAAGTGAATACCGTTTTGTTTTGACCATGTCAGACGCAATGATACAAACCGACTACGTGCGAATTACAATTCGTCAATTTTATTTTATATTTAATTTTACAGTCATTCAAATGAAAAAAATAAATATCCAATGATATGATATGAATGGCCGTGCGAGCTGAAGCGCAGCAAAAATAAACCACCCGAAAGGTTCTAGGTTCGATCCCCGTCAAGGTACAAAAATATAAATATATTTTTTTCAGCGATTCATATGTACTATCAGAGAGGAAGACCTAATATCTGATTGCAAGTATAAAATTGAACGATTAAATGAAGACGAACTAATATTCTTTAATCAATTTTTTACATTATTTTAGAAGGGACTTAATAGGGCAGCCCTCATAGAGCTTTACTGGCAAATTTATAAAAGCCCCGAACTTTACAGCATGACCAGCCTAGTATGACTGTGATTGAATTTCCATTCTGGGCCCCTCATCGAGTTGAGACAAATTAGCGAGGGCCAAGTCAGAGCCCCAATCGATTTTCCGCACGGGATTCTTACTCGGTTGCCATATCCAGAACCTCGCGAAGTCAAATATACAGTCTAGGTTCTTTAATTTCAATAGCCGACAAAATTTTGCGAAAATGAGTCATTACAACGTTGGAAAGATTTGGTGGCCCTGAAAAGGGCCGTTTTGCTGATTCGAAGAGTTTACTCCTTAGCAGCGGCTGCGTTCCTAGAAGCAACAGCTACTTTCTTAGGAGCAACGGCTGCTCTCTTAGGAGCGACGGCCGCTTTCTTAGGAGCAGCGGCTGCTTTTTTAGGAGCAACGGCTGCTTTTTTAGGAGCAACGGCTCCGTTTTTCGGAGCAACGGCTGCTTTCTTCGGTGCAACGGCTGCTTTCTTCGGTGCAACGGCTGATTTCTTCGGAGCAACGGCTGCTTTCTTCGGAGCAACGGCTGCTTTCGTAGGAGCAGCGGCTGCTTTCTCAGCAGCAGCCTTCTTCATCTTTGGTGCAGCCGGCTTGGCCTTCTTTGTGACTGGTTTTGCATTCTTGATGGGAGACTTAGTAGCCGGCTTTGCTTTCGTGGTCTTAGCCTTAGGAGATTTAGCAGTCGGTCCCTTGGATGCTTTCTTCTTTTCGGTAACAGCCTTAGCACCGGCTTTTTTAGCAGGCGCTTTCTTAGCTGCAGCAGACGTTGGTTTTTTACCTGCTATCGGTTTCTTAGCCACTACTGCCTTCTTTGGAGCTGCAGCCTTAGCTTTCGGCTTGACGGATGGCACCTTGGTCGACGCCAATTTGAATGAGCCAGCAGCACCTATACCCTTGGTCTGAACGAGGACGCCGGATGCAACTGCGGCCTTCAGGTACTTTTTGATGAACGGGGATTGTTTGACAACGTCGACCATATATGTTCCAGCTACATACTTCTTGATCGCTGGCAGCGATGATCCACCACGCTGTTGTAGAGCTGTGATAGCAGCGATGACCATTTCAGCAGTTTTCGGATGAGTTGGCTTTGGACGTGGCTGCTTCGACTTGACGGCTGTTGTCATTTTTGGTGTTCCAGTCGGGACGGATCCCGTTGATCCCGATACTGCTGCTACAAGTGGCGGTATAACGACTTTATCTGCCATTCTGTACAATCTAGTTTTCGGATGGAACACTTGTCTTATTTTCCTTGGTCTATCTTTTCCCGACTACTTCTTTCTCGATCAGTTCTCGTAACTTTACGAATTTTGCAAACAAGAATGTACAAACTTGCACAAACTCAAAGAAACCTCGTGGGTCGAGAAGCAACGATCAAATGAAATATTCGAAACTAGCTTGGTCGCCGTGGCATCGCTTAGCTTCATGACAGAGCGCGTACCAGGAAGAAAGACCCGATGATCTTATGGGCGTGTCGTTAGTCTACAAACCGCTCGAGTGGAACTGAACATAGGGTGCATTATATTTTTAAAAATATTTCTACGTTTCTATCTATAAACTTTTGTGGTTATCTTATTACTTGATATTCTGAGCATATCCCTGACTCTTCTATAACATGATAAATGGTAAGAATGTAAAGAATACGCTTTATCCTGATATCAGCGCAAGAACTTGTCAAATGCTTTTTTTTCCTTGAAATGTTTAGTTGCTCAAAATAACTAAGGTCCCGTTGTTTAAGTCATGCACAATATAAAGATATTGTTTTAAAGTAATTTAGTGTATCCAGAATATAATTCAAGATCAATGAACATGTCCGTGTTTATATCTCGATTTCAGAGCACCGGTTTAGCAAGTCATAAAGTCGTTGCTTGAATAACGATTTTGAGATTAATTGTCTTGGATAAAAATAATAGTTTTGTGAATCGAAATCGACCCAACTTTTTTTAAATTCTTTCAACTTTTACCATTTCCGACCATGGTTACATATTAGTGTGCGATATTAGCCGCATGGTTGGTCGCAAGATATCAACTTACGGTTTTTACTTTTAATTTCCGTTTCTCACTTACTCTACCTACCAATAAATATATCTTGGAAACATTTTTGTTTAATTTTTTTTGTCCCAAGTTACAGTCAAATAACGCATCAAAGCGTTCATAATTAGTATTTCTCGAATTCAGTGTTCGGAGTTTAGAGTTTGGAACATTCGATGAATATCTCTCCTACTTCGTAACCTTCCACGGCTAAAAATTTGATAATAAATAATATTACCGTTCGGCATCAGAATGGTTAATGACAGTTCCTCTTAAACATTCAACGTTACAGAATTTTTTGCAACAATGCGATGACAATTAATAAAGTTATACGGACTCGGTTAGAATGTATAACTGGTAGAAGTCCTTTCCTCTGATATTCATGCATATATAACAACTGAACGGTGTTAACGAACTTACGTAGGTTGGCATCAGAATTTTCGGCAAGTTACAATTCTTTAAGAATTTTGTTGAAATATAATTTGAATCTTTCGCTTTGAAGCTTCATCGTTGTGTATTCTAAGATGTTTTGAAGATAGTAAATATATATAATATTTCATTGTATTAGAAAATCTAACCTTTCTCAGAGTTAGAAGATGAATAAAAATCTAAGTTTGCCAGAAAACGTCTTCGTCTGATTCAGATTCTGGCTTAGGTTTTTCATTCGTCAATTGATAAACCAAGCCGGGCAGAATATATTTTGGCTCAGTCACTCTAAATGTCACTCGATAATGAAAAAAAAATTCTTTGAATGCCAAAATGTATCAGTCGCTGAAGGAAAAAAATAGTGCCACAAAACATCTTGGCTTAATTTAAAATCTGCAACGGTATTGCAATGGTAATTTGTCAAAGAAACGAAAGAAATCTTAACATTGTATAATTTGTGTAACTGTGAGCCTGTGTGAATTGTCGAAAGGAACCGAAGAAAGTTGCCGGTAATCCACAATTAGTTGTGTACGGAAATCTACGTACACTGTAATAAATATTCACGTTTTTCTCATACAAACGTGTATGAATTTTACAAAACTTGGCATAGAAAATCGAAATTGATACGTGTGCATATTAAATTTAATATAGATAAATGATTTTTGATAAACCGATGATTGGAAATTATAACACATGTTGATAAAATTATCAATTACTAAATTAGTACATGAAAATCAATATGTATTTTTGGAATTTTCGTGACTGATTTCAAATTAAATACACAGTTTGCAATAACGAAAAAATCCCGCACTTAATCGCAAACACTCATCGCTTAACATAGACTTTTGATAAGTTACTCGCGATTTCCAAAATCGATGTACCCGAAAACACTGGAGCATGTTGCGTTGCGGCATATTCATGTTCGATTTACGTTTGGGGCCAGCCCTTCACCGGTCTGTGGATATAATTTCTTCGAAAATTCGGATATCTGAACCTCTTGGTAAGAAAGAGATACCGTTCATCCAAAAATGATGTTTACTTGAAAATATTTTCAACCCACTTCGCGCTCTAATCGCAATCAATTGAATACTTCGCTACGTCAATTATAACTATGTTTGAGAAAAAAATCGTTGTACAACTCATATGCCATTTAGATATCCAAATTTCCTAAGTCGCTGATAGCGTAGTCGGTAGCGTGCGTGCGTTGTTAGGTAGGTAGGTCGTAGGTTCAAACCCCGGTGTAAGCAAAAAATTTCCAATGGCGAAAACCGATACCCAACAATGTCTGATGACATAATTTGTATGATAAATTAATGCCCGACTAATATTTATATTTTTTAAAATTGTTTTTACGTCCATTTTTAATTTCCGACACATATGTGCATGAATTTTCAGATACCGCTCATAGGGAAATTCAACATAAATTAAATTTATGTTTATGTTTATGAAATTAATATAAAAGGTTATTAAATATCAAAAGTAATGTCTATGAATATTAAAATATATTCATCGGAAAATCTTCACCAGCGATGGAAAAACCAGAAACAATTATGTCGTAATGTTATCGAAAGCTACATGCTTTCCAATATCGTCCATATGAAAATTCACTATAAAGGTTTATGAAATTTCATACACAGTTAATGCATATGGTACTTCCGATACCGGTCTATTACTTTTAAGAAAGATTTTTTTTACAGTGTAAGTGTTGAATAAATGTATAACTTTCCTTTAAAAATTGACGCTGATTTGATGGAAGGCTTGCATCCTCGCAATCCTTGGTTATCCAATTATCCACCCTGAGAGTTGTCGGACAAACGGAGAGAAATAAATCGTTAAAAAAATAATTTCATTAGTTTTGTTACAATTGTTAATTAGCGCCTAACGACCGGAAATAAAAGACATAATTCAAGAAATATCCAGAGCTCCGGCAGCCACTGGCCATGGAAGCACCGGGTGGAATATTTTTTGATAGAGAAAGGTATTCTGTCTCTCAATATAGGTCTGAAAAGCATATTGTCAAAACAAGACATCATAATAATTTTGATGGGAATTCCTAAATTTACTTAATAATACTTTCTTCTCAATTGCTATAATAACATTCATCAAAACAATAACAACAATAAAATATCATAATATTTCTTTTTCTTTGCCCCAACAAATTCTTTAATCAATTATCTCATGTTATTTCAGTGAACAGATAGCATTTAGAAATTATACAATTTCCTTTTATTGATAAATTAAAAACGAATTCGCCCTAACAACTCGTATCAGTTCATCGCATTAATAAATTTACAACAATAAATAATCGAATATCATATTATCGATTAATTCACAACAAGGAATCATATTATTTCATTTCCTCAATAAATTCACAATAATAAATCATCGAATTTCGTATCATCAATGAATTTAAAACAAATAATAATATTATTTAATTTCCTCAGAAAATTGTCAATAATCATGTATCGAATTTCATATGATCAATAAATTCACAAGGTAAAAAAATATGATTTTATTTCAGTAGAAAACTACCCTGGGGCACAGCCGCTTTAATAGTCATTTTTTGCGGTAATTAATCGGTTACGTTAACGTAAAAGGATCTATTTGACAGGTACTATATGTACTCCCTTCAGCAGAGCTAGCTCATAGGATAAACCAGCCAGTGAATAGACAGTTGAGCGGACGAGAAACAACTCAGTAAATGGACGCTTTTTAGCCACGTGCTATTATGGATAGTGTCCATTCAGAGTGGGGGTCAAAATAGTGAATGGTTATGCGAATTTCGAAATTAGGATCGTCTGAATCTAGAATGGTCATCATTATAAAATTCGCTATTCCAGCCATTCGCTATTTTGACCATTCGCTACTTTTACCTCGATCTTATTAAAATGCATTAAAAATAGCGAATGATAAAAATGGTGAATGGCTGAAAAGTGAATTTCATAATTGTGGACATTCTACATTCGAAAGTTCCTTATTTTTAAATTCGCTATTTTAGCCATTCGGTATTTTGTTCATTCGCTATTTCGACCCTACACCCTCCATTTAGTGGGCCCCATACACTGGCTCGTGCACCCTAAGCAGTCCAGTGGTGGCGACGGCTCTCATTGGCTGATGACGGCATGGTGGGGATGCTGTTTCCAAAATTCTATATGAGCCCGAGCATTTTCGTTGCCTGGTCATCACTCCATTTGTGAGTTCGCTGTTGAGTGGATCTCTCGAAATCTGAAAAAATGACTGGTCGCGGTAAGGGAGGAAAAGGTCTAGGAAAGGGAGGAGCAAAGCGTCACAGGAAAGTTCTCCGTGATAACATCCAGGGAATAACCAAACCAGCTATCCGTCGTTTGGCTCGTCGGGGTGGTGTCAAACGTATTTCCGGCTTGATCTACGAAGAAACGCGTGGAGTCCTCAAAGTATTCCTTGAAAACGTCATCCGTGATGCTGTCACATACACCGAACATGCCAAAAGGAAGACTGTGACCTCAATGGACGTCGTCTACGCTCTTAAGCGCCAAGGCCGCACTCTTTACGGATTCGGTGGATAATTTCCATCTTGAAATTAAATCGGCCCTTTTCAGGGCCAAAAAGAAATAAAAACGTACATTTAACTCTTCCGCAAAGTAAACATTGATCGATAAGAAAAATCGATAATTTTGATCTTTATTAACACATGATTTTTATCTAATTTGAGTTCTTTTGTTAGCTTATTACAACGTTCATCTTTGTGACCATCGCATAAGCAAAATCATCCGCTAACGATCTACCACGAAAACTTCATGCTTCTTCTAAAAAACAAACGGAGCAATACGTACTCATAGTTCCAAATGGACGTCACAGGAACTTTGTTATATGAAAAAAATGTTGTAAAAAGTATAACTAGGATAAATTCTTCTAACTTCGTGCACGACGAAATATTGAGGGGTTTTTTCCGAAAGACTTTTCAATCATTCTTTTGCATTCGGTCCTTGAATGATATTACTAATTCTTCGACAATTGATACCAAAGCAAGTTGCAAATATGTGACATTTCTTACTTGTTTTACTATATTATTATTCACGAGCAGCAACATTGCGCAGAAAATCTATATTTCTATATTTGTCCCTGAGTACTCCAATCTCCAAATTTTTATCCCAGGATTTAGAATTCTATTATAATTTTAGTTCGTTCGGTAACAATTTTGACACACAGTCCACTATTCATACATTTTAGTGATTACCGTTACAAATATTTAAATTAATCAAGTCCTCAAGTCGGCTGAATGATGCTCGTTACAACAAGAAAACGAGAATCATCCCTCGTAATCTTTGAGGAGGCTCGGTGACGACTATCGAATTCAAATCAGTGCTAAATTTCCGTAATTGGTTCTTTAAAATTTAATGCATTGAGAAACAGTAGTGAAGGGTGATTTGTATTGAAGCATGTATACTTACTCCAGTGAAAGACCAATAGTGACGAATTTGCATAAAGATTAACCGATTCATTTTTCTTTTAAGTGGGACACATTTTTTTCTGTTTGTTTTCAATAATATGTAATTCTTCACCGATTACACTGAGTAATAGCTCTTTTTGTTTCTTAAAAGATACTTCACGAGTGGACCGCCTAAACATTTCGTAATATTGATCGTTTAATAATTATAGCCTGTTGTTCAACAAAAACAATAATACTTCCATAAACAACAGGCTAAAATTATTGAACTATCAACATGATCTCTCACTAATTTATATCGATAAAGAATTACCGATTATACTTGGAAAAAACGGAACGAAAATGTATGCCATTACAAATAAATGTTAACCAGTTAATGTTTATGCAAATCCGTTACTATTAATGTTTTAGAGGGTCGAGTATACATGCTTTAATACAAATCACCCTTCACTATTGTTTTTTAATGCATTCAACTTTAGAGATATTTTAGAAAATATTTTAGAAAAATTTGATAACTTTTCCTCTTTCGTTCCTAAATCTTTGAATAATTTTTAATAGGATAAAAATAGAAGCGAAACCCGGCATACTTTGGTTTTAGGCTAAAAAATTGTGTTATTTCATGAAGAATTTTTGAGAATTTTTTCAGATTTTTAAATTGGGGCTAACGATATGTTGGCTTTGCAAAATGGAAAAAAAAAATTTCCAACAAAAAAAATCTGAAAAAATTTTCCAGTACTTTTTGGAGTTGGCCCAAATATAGGAAAAATTTTCGACCAAATCCGAGAGGTCAAGGGTCCGACCCAGGTCGAATCGGTATGGCTTGCCTCATATATACACACAAAATTCGAGCGAGTCATTAATGCATATCGAACCGCATTTCCTTTTATCACGATTTGCAGCTCTGAGCTTTCTACAAAAGTTCTGATTATTAGATATCACTACCTCGAAGGTAAAAAAAGCATTCTCAAACAATGCATCATGGGTACTTCAAAATACTTCTGTTAGAGTAATTTATGGCCCAGAAAAGGGCCGATTTGTTTTTTGTAAGACTCTTTTTTAAGTTTGCTTCGGAGTCTTTTTTGCAAGAAGCGCTGCTTGGAGATATGGTAGTGGTAGTACTTAAGCCTGCACTGTAAAAAAAATCTACTTGAAAATTAAAGTACCGGTACCGGAAGTTTTTATTCGCAAACCGTCTCTTAAATTTCAAGCACCAATGTGTCGAAAATTTCAATTTAGGACACATGAAAATAATTTGAATTTTATTGAAATAGCAGTGACTTTGTATTTGAAATTTAATGTACCGCGTCGAATATTTCTGATTATGGTACATAAAATTAATGTTCGTCATAGATCTTTTATTGCAAAACGGTACCTTAAAATTCAATCACATATATGTTGGAAATTTAAAATGGGTTTAAAAACAATAAAAAGAAAATAGAACTATCGCTCAGGCATTATTTTGTTAGACATTTTACATCATTAGAAATTGTCGGGCATTGGTTTTTGCCAAAGAAATTTTTCGTCTACCCCGGGGTTTGAACCTACGACCTACCTATCTAAGTACCTAACAACGCACGAACGCTACCAACTACGCTATCAACGACTTAGTAGTTTCGGATACTAAAATGGCATAAGAGTTATACATATATTATTCTCTTAACCGTACTTATCATTCACATATTCATTTTTCACTGTTACCGACATTTTTAACAGCGTATTATCAACTTTTTTTTACAGTAGCAGAACACGAATACAAAACATTGTATACGTGTTTCAAAATTTGTAAATTCACAATAAATATTGCTTAAATTTACAGTTAGGTACATTAATTTCGGAAACGAAATGGAAATTTACAGTACTCAGTACTTGAATCACAGTTTCAAGTACAAAGTATTTAAATTTCATAAGCATAAGTACATTAAATTTCAAGTCTTTTTTTACAGTGTGGGTGTTTGAAATCTAAGTTACAAGATATTCGTAAAGTTAGGTGATTTTTCTAGAAAAATCGACTGCAGTGCAGGAATTTTCAACAACTTGTCATATAATTATACAGTTACTGATCAAGTTTTGTATATTTACAATGAATTTCTCTTAAATTCCAATGCAGGTACATTAATTTCACGATAGATTTGTAAATTTACGGCACTCGGTACATGAATCACAGTTTCATGCACAAAATTTGTAAATTTCATATACATAAGTACATTAAATTTACAATCTTTTTTTACAGTGTGAGCGATGGTGATTCTCGAGAGGAGTTTGCTAAAATCTTCGTCATTGCGAATAGCTCTGTTTAAATGTTGCCCGGAATTATCACCCAGTTCTCGTATAATTCTTGAAGAGGAGGTGAGTGTCCAGCCAACACCTTACGAAGGCCCTTCCTGGTAGAGGGTCCCCCGCAAGGAGTTCTGGATCAGATGACTTTGAAGAAGCCTGCGACTTAGACTCGTCGGCGGTGGACTTCTCCGGAGTATCAGCCGGGGCATTCCGTTGGTGGGGATACCGCTGCAACTGATGTTGGAGCAACTTCGTCTGCCATTTTGTAAAATATGGACCGTTACCTTGGTTGTATTAGAAATTTTATATTGTATATGAGGCATTCCATACCAAATCGACCAGGCTGTGGCCCTCGACCTCGTGGAATTGGCTCATAATTTTTCTAAAGATTCTTCTGACCCAAAATAACAGTCATGATTTTTTTCAAAATTTTTTATCTAAATTTGAGTACGCTATGATTTTTTTTTCAATCATTTTGTGGGCCGTGATTAAAAAATCAGAAAAAATCCTCAAAAATTCGGCATACGAAATTAAAATTTTTGGCACTAATTTAATGTTGTCCAGGATTTTCCTTCCCTTTAATTCAATTTTTTTCAATATTTCATCTATAATTTTTTTTTCAAATATTTTGAGGGCCGTGATTTAAAAAATCTGAAAAAATTCTCAAAAATCCGGCATACGAAATGAAAATTTTTGGCACCAATTTGATGTTGTCCAAGATTTTTCTTCCCTTTAATACAATTTTTTTCAATATATATATATTTTTTTCTCACTACCGTGTGAAGTGCGAGAATAATTGGCGATCTAGAGAGTGATAAGAGTAAAGAAACAATAGTCCTGTAAAAAATCTATCATGACACGCATAATCACCAAAAGAATAAAATATTAAGTGAATTTTTTACAGATTTGCAATAAAAAATTTGTTAATTTTCTGGCAAACTTTGAGAAGAACTTTCAGGTTAAAGGTTCGAATTAGGAGAAGGTACACAATAATATTGAATGGTTAGGCAGGCAACACGACAAAAAACTTTCCGTTCAAATTTTGGAAACCGCCGGACTGTCGCGCGTGTGGCGTTCCTTAATTCTTTTGTCCGAAAATGTTTCGACAAACCGAATGGATTGCAATAGCGATCGCCGTGCCCCATCGTGCTAAGCCTGTGTTAGTGTTACTGAAAACATGAGCTATACTATGCACGCAGCTTTTGAATTTTCGATTAAATGTTGTGTTAATAATCATATTTGCTGAATTTTCATCAAAGCTTTCTTAAAATTGATTCAAACAAACGATTAGGAATTCTTCTATTAGTTAAATTTCCTATTTGTGTGTTTCTTTTTGATTTCGATCGAACGAATAACCGATCAAAGTAATAAATTGCACAAAGAACGAAATTACTAATAACAAAAGAAAAAAATGTCTACAAATGTTGTCATTTTTGAGAATTTTTTTTTACATTTCGAGGAACCTTACGAAAAATTATTAAACAAATTTCACTGTGAAAGTTCATCTGGTAGTAAAAAAAAAAAAAAATTTTTTTTGTCATGTAAAAAAATCTCTAAGCAAGAGAAGAAAGATCTCAAACATCTAAAAAATAGTGCCAAAAATTTTCATTTTTGATGCCAGATTTTTGAGAATTTTTTCAGATTTTTAAATTACGGCCCCAGAATTTTTTTAAAAAAATTATAGCATTTGCAAATTCAGTTTGAAAATTTCGCAAAAAATCATGAATGTTGTTTTGAATGAGAAGAATCACATAAAAAATTATGAAGCAAATCCACGAGGTTGAGGGCCACAGCCTGGTCGATTTGGTATGGAATGCCTCATATATTGTATAACAAAGTTTATATTGTTAATATTAACCAGAAAGAAATTATATTGTTTAGGGTATCTTGAAAAATGGAAATTATTCAACAGAACTACTATAAAGGTCAGTGTTGGAGAATCCGTCAACTGACAGCTGTCTCCGCGGGCGCCCACGGCGCGGCAGCACTTCGCGGGCAACAACAACGCGACGCTCGCAGGACTCGAGCGCGCGATTCGAGGATTTGACTCGCGCTCCTGTCACCATGCGTGCTTACCGGCTTTTTTCACTCTTCCGTTTTTGGACTGCGCATACGTTACGTGGGAAACAGCTCTCGGCTTCATCTCAAACAGAGTTCTGCTCAATTAATATTTCCGCTCACGAGTAATCAACGCTGCTCAATAACAACAGCTTGATGCTCGCTCAGCTTAGTGTGTTCTGCTTATCGTGCTTGACCGGCGATTAATATAATCGTCCGGGAAACTCGATCTTTTTGTGACCGCTCACCGGCATTACTGTTCAAGTGAATATACGTGCATTATTCAACACATAATTTTGCGCCTCGAGAAACTTTATTTATAAAACCTGTTCCACCATCCACGAATCCGCTCAGTGATTAACTCAACAGTCAGTACTGATAGCCCGGTTTCAGGGGAACCGTTCAGTAACGGGAAAGACTTCAGAAACAGTTCGGAGAAGGACTCAGTGAGGATAACGATTGGAGCTCTATTGCTATAAAATATAATATAAGTTCCACTAATTTGCGGCAAAGGATGAATATACCTGCCTCAATAATGATTTTACCAACTCTTACTAGTGTTCTTCAGATAAGTTTATATTAGTCTGTGAGATCAACCTGGTTCACGTATAATAGTTCATGATAAAATATTCTAGGTATCTCCCCTTCCATTTGAGTTCCCAAATCATCTCACCGTTTCTACTTAGCAATAACAATATTTTCAAAACTTTTTTAGATCCCGGTCATCTCTTTCGGTTGTATTTTGCGGTCAATTAAATTACCGAGACCCTGTTTGTTTGAACCGCTAGATAATTAACATTTCTGGTGATTTACATTCACATAAACTCGAAGTGTATTACAAGCTTATTCCTCCAATGTTTATGCCTAAGTTGCTCACAAATCGACAGTCTAAGGCTATTTTTATGTCAGAGTGTAACTTCAATAAAAGTAATAAGATAATTTAAAATTTTCTGAGAAAAGTTGTTAAACGGAGTTATTGATTTTGCTGGATCGCATGCGAGAATTATTGCATCTTTACTGGACACAATAACCACGAGTTACGTCGGAGAGTTTTTCAGAAAAAGAAGATAGTCTAAGCTTTCCCTCAACTTCTCTGAAAAAAAGGAGAGAGTTTAATGAACCATTGGCGGGCGAAGCTCAGCTAAATTGACCGAAAATCGATTAAATCGAAGGTCTCTTGGGATCTACTTCAATAATCAAAGATTTTTAATTGATAACTGATTATATGGAAGTAATTGATGGTACTGCCTTGTCTTAAACCGAAATCAAATAAAAAAGTACCTTTAGACCTCGACTTCAAACGCGGATTGATATTTCTAAATATATTTTCGATTGATCGATTTATTAAGTTTAATATGCCCGAAACTATGCAAATAAATAATTAAATCACACTGTTTAAAAAAATGTAGGTGACATTCTACACAGTGTAGGTAACTCGTTCACAGAAACGGGTATGGAAAGTTTACTACACGAGTATACCGCGAAATTCATGTACTGTTCTTCTAAATTTGTTACGGTCCCAGTATTTATTATCTTCACTCTGCTAGATTCGTTATAAAAGATGGATTAATTAATGCACAGTATACTCAATAGGCCATACGAATCGTGTTTTTAATATGAGTTAACTTTGATTTTACAACATACTCCGCCACCGTCAAATATATTGAAGGTAAAATTACAACACATGTGGAGGAAGCTCTTTCACATAAACTGTATAGAAATCTTAGTACAACGAGCGTAACGTAAAATTAACGTACACTATTACTATTCGTTAAAAAAATCGCATTTTTCATGTAAATCAACTTTTATTTTACCATATACGTACGTTCAATTTTATTTTCTTTCGTTCATTAAATGAAATTTCATACGCGTGTTTAGTTAGAATACATTACACGACTATACAGTGTATAAGTTTTCGAAATATTTTCTACACCAAACTTGCTTACATAAAACTAAAACAAATATGGTAATGGTTCTTAGATTCAAATTCATATCTTTACAAAATAAAATTAATTAATTTAATCCCTTTGCAATTTAGAATTTAAAATATTTCCTACAATCAAATTAGAAGACATATTATAGCAATACCTGGCAATACCTGGCAATAACTGTTGATATTCTGACCATAGAAAAATCGAAGGCAATAATACTGGTAGAAATGAAGTAATAAACGCTAACAAGATCATCAGTACAGACGTGACTCACTGATACTTTACTACACAGGGACCACAGGAAACAGGAGTTTAATCAATATATAGCCTCGTTGTTAAAATATGCTATACGACAGCGACGGAAGAGCCAACGTAGATCGAACATATTTACAATGGGCACAAGATAATGTGGTCCAGTTTAGGGAACTAGAATATTACGAGAGATCAATATCAAAAGTTTGTGGCTAAGTGAAAATACCAGTAGCGATCGAAGCCGCGCTATCGCCCTCAGTCAAAGAGGTTGCCGTACGCACATAAGATGTGTGTAAGACTGCTAAGAACGTAGAAGCCTCGCTGTCTAACAAGTAGAAAAAATAAACTTATCAGGAATATTCTGAAAATCTTCACAAGATTTTTATCAGGTGTAAGATGCCGAATAGTAAATTTCAAGAAAATAATATATGACAACGCCCTAACTTAGTAGGACAAGTTACGGCCCTGGAATATACACTGAGAGAAAAATCTGGTAATTCTGAAAATAATATAGTTGGACTGACGATAATCTAACTATAAACTATAGTTCCCAGGAGACACGTCTATATCTTATGGTTATACCAAATATAAGAAAATAGTTGGATGAACCATTAATGTAATTCCCAGGAGAGCCGTCTATATTCTATGGTTAAAGCAAATATAATTATATTAGTAATCATCAAAATGATAATGGTTTCCAAAGCTATTCTAATAGTTTTAAATATGCCGTCTTGTGGCATATACGATTTCAACGTTTGTTTCCAATAACCTTGCAAGTATCGTTTATTGAACCATATTATCATCGCTTCAACCATAAAACACTGCAAGCCTTCCTATATTCGTTTTACCATGTGAAATCGTTGAATAAACGATATGCTTTTCTCTTAGTGTATCGAGCAAAAGATTTACGCGCTTGCGTAAATCCGCCAAAAGTAAGAGCGCGAACGTGAATTATTAGGAAAGAAGATATAGGTCGAAACACGTCGGACATTTCGGCGCTACTGGCAGGAAGTGAAAAATAAAGATTCGTTTGTATACTAAAACCGTACATGTACCTTGGGAAAAAACTTGATTTGTAATTGTCTATAAAATTTGTCATAAGTAAAAAGCATTCCGACATTGTAAAGTTTTAGTGGCTCTGAAAATGTTCGGAAAGTGTGTTTTGAAGGGTTCCTGAATTACACATATATTGCATATATACCGATATGAATACAATGGCAGCAACTTCTAGACATATATCTAAGACGCATATTGGCAAAACAAGATATCATCCTCGTTATTTTTTGTTGGCCCTGAAAAGGGCCGATAGTATAAGCTGCTAGATTTAAGCTCTTTCTCCACGAATACGACGAGCCAGTTGGATGTCCTTCGGCATGATAGTAACTCGCTTTGCGTGGATGGCACACAAGTTCGTGTCTTCAAAAAGACCCACTAGATAAGCCTCACTAGCTTCCTGAAGAGCCATTACAGCCGAGCTTTGAAAACGCAAGTCCGTTTTGAAGTCCTGAGCAATTTCACGAACAAGACGCTGGAAGGGCAGCTTGCGGATCAAAAGTTCAGTGCTCTTCTGGTAACGACGAATTTCCCTGAGAGCCACGGTTCCAGGCCTGTAACGATGGGGCTTCTTTACTCCTCCGGTAGCGGGTGCACTCTTACGGGCCGCCTTGGTTGCAAGTTGTTTTCTGGGTGCCTTGCCACCGGTGGACTTGCGAGCGGTTTGCTTCGTACGCGCCATTTCGTCAGCAGATTGTGATACAGGATCTCAACGGAGGGAAGTACGCCGTAAAAAAGTCGGCAACAAACTATGCGTGTTCCAGCTGGCAGGGCCATTATATAAGCGAGCCAGGGGTGGCCGCGGTTCTCATTGGCTGATGACGTAGGGTCGGGGATGGCGTGGCAGATTTTGTATATAACCCGGAGCGTTCTCTGCTCGAACATCACTTCGTTTGTGTGTTCTCTGTTGAGTAGATCTCTCGAAATCTGAAAAAATGACTGGTCGCGGTAAGGGAGGAAAAGGTCTAGGAAAGGGAGGAGCAAAGCGTCACAGGAAAGTTCTCCGTGATAACATCCAGGGAATAACCAAGCCAGCTATCCGTCGTTTGGCTCGTCGAGGTGGTGTTAAACGTATTTCCGGCTTGATTTATGAAGAAACACGTGGAGTTCTCAAAGTATTCCTTGAAAACGTCATCCGCGATGCCGTTACATACACTGAACACGCTAAGAGGAAGACAGTCACAGCAATGGACGTCGTCTACGCTCTTAAGCGGCAAGGTCGCACCCTATACGGATTCGGTGGATAAGCTGCATCTGCTTGTTAATCCTTAAATACAAACGGCCCTTTTCAGGGCCACAAAAAAAAACGTACGGTTCATTCTTTTCGCAGAGTAAGCAATAACTGACCGGATAAATCAATAGTTTAGATCGTTATTGATATATTATTCTATTTATTCATTTTCTTTTTTATTAGACTATTTCTCCGTATGCCTCATCGAGACTTTTACGTTGCCCTTTTCCCCACTGTCTCATAGGGAACCCATAAAGCATTGCCTGCAGCTACCCTTAATGTACTATTGTATCTATCATGTACTATTGTAATATTGCATTTGCACGAGGCTATAGAGAAACTGCGAAAAATCCTCTGCGAAGGCCAGAAACAATTGATGGTCTTTGACAGAGTGAGATGCGTAATAAGCTCCAAAAGCTTGAATTCCGCCCAGCAGTAAAATAGCGCGCGTATTCATCCAGCAGGTTACCGCAGCTACGATGCCTAAAAACAAATCGGTAGCCACAAAAAAGAGACCAGAGTAGCTGAGGATGAGCTTTATGATGCAGAGTGTTGTGGTAAATGTAGGAGCGAAAAGAGTGTTGAGGTTTTGTTCGGAGTGAGTTGATTCAATATGAGCGCTTGGTTTTGAAGGATCATAATGAAGTTGCGTTCTTTTTTAAGACCTTCGAGTACTTATTGAACACAAAGATAAAGATGATAGACCAACCTGGAATTGCCGATCAATCATAGGCCGAGTTTTTTATGATTTTTTATTGGAAAAACTTTGAACGCATTTTTCTCAAAACGAAATTTTTGCACCTGGCGTAGACGATTAGTCAAAAACGGTTTTCTAGATGGAACGGTTTTGAAATTTTAACACAGCGTTCAGCAGACTCATAGCCATGACGTGATCATTAATCATATTAGAAATTTGAATCTAACCTATAATTTTGCCTTATTTATAGCGCAAACAAAAACTTTCTTTTTATACTCTTACAAAAAACTCCGCCACTGCCTCAATTTCCAAGGCAATGAAAAAACTGAGGTTTATGTGATAACGACGGTGAAACAGATCAACGGTATTTCGTCAAAAGTGGTGGAAGGAGATGTCGAAGAAGCTGGGGCATCCACATTCGATTTGAAAAATAAAAAACTATACCTGAAATAGGGACCAATTATCGGCTATTTATCAGTGTAAAAAAAAAATGTTCAGCTCCTCCCTTATAGATGAAACGTGTGGATGTCCTAGCTTCCGGTGAAACTAGGACATTTACAACTGAAAAAAAAGGAAATGAGAATGAGCACCAAAACATCATTATGTAAGGTTTATCGGCTATTTATCAGCTTTCGATTGAATAAAGTTTCGATCAAATGGAATGGACCCTTTAAGGAAATCCATTGCCTGAGATCGAAAAACAAATTGCTTGATGATCTCCGGGGGGTAGTTTTTTCTGAACGCATCGCACGATTGATAGTTTTAAATATTATCCTCAATGTAGTTATTGTTGAATAAAAGTGAAGAAAACTCAATTAGTCAGTTTTGTCTAGTGGGTGGCATGCATGTCTTTAGGTGTTGGATAGTTCGATAGGTCTTGAGTTGAAATGCTGCAAATGTCACTTTCCGCAAAACGAAAACGAGAAATTCGTTTCCGTCGTCGATACTCGTTTATGAAAATTCTTTATAATATAATATTATTCGCATTATTGCATAATCACCATTTTGCAATTAAATTCATATTGAATTGTTTTTGTCGTTGTAATACATTTTAAGAACATGGCTATTTCTTTCAATGATAAAGAAGTTCAAAGCAAGTATATGAGCGATCCAAATGTCGATTAAATCAATTGGTGGAAAGAGTATAATGCAACAACGGCACAAATTATTTCTACAGTAAGCATCGGTACAGTTCCGACCGTCTTTTAAAAAAATATTTTTTTTTTACAGATGTCGCTAAGGTAATGACATAACTTCTTGGCAGCCCGTGAACCGAACGTCTTATTGAATCAATCGTGATTTTTTAAGAATAAAGTGACTTTTTTTCATCGGATAATCTTCGCAGTAGTAGATTTATTTTCTGATCGAACAGAAATTGGGAGGGGAAAACGGTATGTATAGTTGTTTTCGACCTCTGTTTTTGAACTCTAAACACGTGACCTTCTGCAGCTTCGGGCTCGGATTACGGAAGATCTACTTGGTGAAAAAATGTCTTGCAATAGAATTGTTTTCGTTAGAATAATTTTTGGCCCTTAAAAGGGCCGTTGTGTTTGTTGCAAGTGTAAGCAAGCTTAAGCCTTTTTTTCAGTCTTCTTCGGAAGAAGGACTGCCTGAATATTTGGTAGTACACCGCCTTGAGCGATGGTAACACCTGAGAGCAGTTTGTTCAACTCTTCATCATTGCGAATGGCCAGTTGAAGATGACGAGGGATGATTCTCGTCTTCTTGTTGTCACGGGCAGCGTTTCCAGCCAACTCGAGAACTTCAGCGGCCAGATATTCCATTACTGCAGCCAGATAGACTGGAGCTCCAGCACCAACTCGTTCAGCGTAGTTTCCTTTG
Organism: Tromatobia lineatoria; assembly: GCA_949699805.1. NCBI lineage: Eukaryota > Metazoa > Arthropoda > Insecta > Hymenoptera > Ichneumonidae > Tromatobia > Tromatobia lineatoria. The sequence continues at coordinate 14,065,036 of OX453039.1, read as the reverse complement.
CGGAGCAGGCGGTGAATTCTTCCGACGGGGAACTGAAGTCCAGCACGGTTAGAACGAGTCTTGGACTTGCCTTTTACTTTTCCACCCTTGCCGCGTCCAGACATGATGATTTAGGTGAAAGGGACGAGGACGTATGTGACACGAAAAACGGTTCAACACCGAATGATACTAGAAGTCGTGTGATCGTCCCCTTTGTAGGTTACGTGGTCCAACGAATGGTTCAATCAGAATTCAGAGGGCCCTCATCACTTCTGATTCGTGCGGTGGTCCAGCCACGACATGCGGTTTCCCCCTCTCTCTCCGTTACATTTGTGTGCCAGATCGTGCTTGTCCTCTTGACTAAAGCTGGCAATCGGAAATCTTCATTTGTGTACCTAATGGGATAAAAAAAAATTTATTCCCGATAACAAAAATACTAATGAAAGTTGTGATAATTTTGAAGTTCCTAGCACAAGAGTATTCTAAAGTACAAAAGTACTATCTAGCTTAGTTAAGCCCAGAATTGGGTAGGGATAAAAATTATATGTTCTTACTGTACACCATATATGTACAAGAAAGTTAAAAATGAATAAAGAGAATTTTCAAACAAACAAAACTTCATTTGACTTCAAAACTGTCAGTACATGACCAATTAGAGTGACCGATATCTTGCATCATGCTGCCAAAAGGAAGTGGCAAACCTATGAAGAAGGCTGGAAAGGCCCAAAAGAACATCACGAAGACCGAAAAGAAAACAAAGCACAAGAGGAAAGAGAGTTATGCTATCTACATCTACAAAGTGCTGAAGCAGGTCCATCCTGACACTGGAGTGTCGAGCAAGGCAATGAGTACTGTAAACAGCTTTGTTACTGACATCTTCGAACGCATTGCCGCAGAAGCCTCCAAACTTGATCACTACAACAAGAGATCCACCATCACTTATCAGGAGGTTTAAACCGCTGTCAGACTTTTGTCGCCTGGTGAACTTGCCAAGCACGCCGTCAGTGAAGGAACCAAAGCTGTCACCAAATATACCAGCTCTAAATGGAAATTCACAACATTGAAGCCAATCGGCCCTTTTCAGGGCCAACAAAATTTCGAAACGAGGAACGATTTTTTTTCTAAACTTGAAATGTATCACTCGGGCTGAACCTTAAACCCAATCACGGATCCGGTTATCTTTGGATTACTTAATCCAAATATCAATTACATGCTTACAAACTCCGTTAAATAAAAGATTAAGTATCTACGAAAATCGATTCCTTAAAGTGTCTTCAATAGCATAATTCTATCAGATTAGATAATTTGACGTTAGAATTGCGTCGGAATATGGAGTTAAGTCTCATCTTAGTGGTTGTAATAATGGTTATTAAAACAACATAATCGTGTGACTTTATTGAGAACGTCTGAATAATTATCGCGATGCAAAATGTGGAATTGTACATAACTGCACCTACCAATTACAAATAATAAATGGCATGGCTATGCATGGTGAATGCGTTTGAATATTGTGAATGGCCTGCAAATTTCGACGTTAAATTCGCTTCTGTTTTACATTTACGGAGTTCAGATATAAACGTATACAATTTGGTGGTGTAGTTTTCGATGGAGATTGGATCTTAAGTAAAGTTTCTTGTACGTGCAGTCGTGCGATACGCACTGTTAGGATAGAGCAACTGTCGTGACAACTTGGAAGATGTATAGTTGGACTATTCCGTCAAAAATATGATAAAAACTGTATAAATCAAATTTCATACTTAATAAATGTAACTATTGAATTTTAACCATTTGAATCGATTGCCAAATGCAGGTTAAAGGTACGGGTCGTTTGCCAAATTTGCGATCGGAACATACTACGTTGTCAATTTTTGATGGCCCTGAAAAGGGCCGATTGATTTTCTGTGATCTTCAAACAAACGTATACAGTTTAACCACCGAATCCATAAAGAGTGCGGCCTTGACGTTTCAGAGCATAAACCACGTCCATCGCGGTTACAGTTTTCCTCTTGGCGTGTTCGGTATACGTGACAGCATCACGGATCACATTTTCAAGGAATACCTTGAGAACTCCTCGTGTTTCTTCGTAGATCAAGCCAGAAATACGCTTAACACCACCTCGACGAGCCAAACGACGGATAGCTGGCTTGGTTATTCCTTGGATGTTATCACGAAGGACTTTCCTGTGACGCTTGGCTCCTCCCTTTCCCAGACCTTTTCCTCCCTTACCGCGACCAGTCATTTTTTAAACTGTAAGAGATCTACTGAACGGAGAACTCACAAGCGAAGTGATGTTCAGCAGAGAACTCTTCGGGTTATATACAATTTCTAGCACCCCATCCCCGCTTTTACGTCATCAGCCAATGCGAACCATCGCTACCCCTGACATGTGTATATAATGGCTCTGCCACATGGAGCAAGCATACTTTGTTGCCGCATTTTAAACAGTGTACTTCGCTCCGTTCAGTTTTTGTATACCAATCTCTCAACAACATGGCTCGTACCAAGCAAACCGCTCGCAAGTCCACCGGTGGCAAGGCTCCTAGAAAGCAACTTGCGACCAAGGCGGCTCGTAAGAGTGCACCCGCTACCGGAGGAGTGAAGAAGCCCCATCGCTACAGGCCTGGAACCGTGGCTCTTAGGGAAATCCGTCGTTATCAGAAGAGCACCGAGCTTTTGATCCGCAAGCTGCCCTTCCAGCGTCTCGTGCGTGAAATCGCTCAGGACTTCAAGACGGACTTGCGTTTCCAGAGCTCCGCTGTAATGGCTCTTCAGGAAGCCAGTGAGGCTTATCTAGTGGGTCTTTTTGAAGATACGAACTTGTGCGCCATCCATGCGAAGAGAGTTACCATCATGCCCAAGGACATCCAACTGGCTCGTCGTATTCGTGGAGAAAGAGCTTAGATCTAGCTGCCCATATAAACGGCCCTTTTCAGGGCCAACAAATAATAACGAGGATAATATCTTGTTTTATTATATGTTCCTTAGACTATATTCAGAGCTTGCTGGTATCGCTTGACCATGTAATGTAATCTAGAAAACACGTAAGATTTGCAGTTTTTACGTAGCTTCATACTAGGGTGACAATATTTGAAGCACCATTTTTTGCCTCAGTTTGAAATTCCTCTCTTTGTACCCAAAAAATGATTCTCACGAAAATTTCGGCCTGTTGACGAATATTTGCAGGTTGCTCAAGAGCAGTACAATATGTCCATATTCTCCGAAAATCTTTTTTTTCGTTCTTTTTAACACGTCTGACCTACAATTCTTACTTTTCTTTAAATAAATAAGCCTGGTTGAAGCTCTAACTAGTCTAAAAATATTTATAAATTTTTAACTGCACTCAAAAGTTTTATCAGACTGAAACAAGTAAAATTTGTTGTACAGTATTTTTTTATCGTTTAAAACGCTTACTAGTTTTATTTTATGAAAACTAGCGAGACCGGACGCGCTGCTGCGCGTCACTATTTTTCGAAGGTCCTGCAGCGCTTCTTTACGGAATTCTACTTTTAGATTCAGGCGGAGATAGCCGATTACTGAAGCGCTTACGATGCTTTTCACCAGCGTTGTGGAATTTTCAATGTAAAAATAATGCATCATACAATTTTTAAAAGAATGGATAATGGAGTAGGAATCCAACACTCATTACTTTTTTGATGGGTATCATTATATCGCAGGAATCCAGCACCCATTACTGTTTGAATATGTATATAATATGTTACTGAAATCGCCTTCGCCTGACTGTCTAACTTTGCCTTACCCTGTCTAACCCTGTCGAACTCTGTCGAACCTTGTCTAACCCGGTCCAACCGTGCTTAACTCTGTCCAACTCCACCTAACACTGTCTAACTCTGTCTAATGGCCTCAGACAGGGTTAGACGGAGCTAGACAGAGACGATTTTAGTAACGTTATGTACATATTAAAAATGTAATGCGTGCTGGATTCCTGCTCCATTACCTATTAAAAAAGTAATGGGAGCTGTAGCACAGCACCATCAAAAAAATAATGGGTGCTGGATATCTGTTCCATTTGACATTAAAAAAGTAGTGGGAGCTGTATCGCTGTTCCATTAAACATTATAAAAACAATGGGCGTTGCCTCGCTGTTCCATTAAGGAGGTTCGTCGGTAAAATTGAAAATGCGCAGAAAAATCTGAAATAATTACCGCGTTTCAAATAATTCATAACAAAGTAACACGAATTTTTTTGGAACTTTTGGCTACATAGTTTACACAAAATTAAATTTTTTACGCATGCATATTGACGTGGGTTCTTATGGCATATTTACAAATTTGAAAAAAAAAAATAAGATTGAAGATATTTTTTACATCGTTGAATTCGTAAGTATTTGGTGAAATTAATTCTTTTTTTTTCAATTTAAATTTTTTAAAAATATTTTCAATTTTTTTTTAAATTCGTAAACATACCATAAGAGCCCATGTTAAAATATAAGGATAAAAAAAATTATTTTGTGTAAACAATGTAGACGAAAATTCCCGAAAAATTCATGTTAGTTTGTTATGAATTATTCAAAACGCGGTAATTATTTTAGAGTTTTCTGTGCATTTTAAATTTTACAAATGAACCTGTTGAAACATTTTCAAAAAATGGGTGCTGGATGTATGTTCCAGTTAACATTAAAAAATGATGGGTTAAAAAAATGGTGATGCATTTAAAAAATGCATTGCCCCCAACTTTGCTTTCGAGAGCCGCGTGATCGCGAATGGCAAACTGTCAATCTTCCGGTTTGAAAACAGATGAATTTGGCCTCGGTCGTTCAGCTTTCGCGCAAACTATGGGCCAATCAGAGCACGAATAAAAAAGCTTTACATAAACATAGCCGACCGTCACCAACTTTTTAGAGGGGGATAAAACGTACGTTTTTCAGGTGAGAGACATTAAGAATACTTTAAGAATGAGTTATTTCCGGGGATGGGAATATTCAAATGGAAGAGTATTTAAATGCACCATTTCAATGCTGATTGTTTTTGCACTCATAATTTATCTTCGCTTAAAATAATAAGTGGTTTCCCACTCATTGCTTTTCCCAATTTAAATTGTGAGTGATTTTTCTATTCAAGTATAAACAATGAGTGGTGAATATGGTTTAGTTCTTAAGTTGTCTATTATAAACAACGATACTATTAGAACAATATTCATCGAGCGATACGTGATTGCCATGATCGACTCACATTTTGTTTAATCATCGTTGTCATTCTTATTTTCTGGGTCAAAGTGTATTCAATTGTCAGGTTCGATAATTTCAGATTCATGAATTCTCATAATAAATTCAAATTATTACTGCTCCTAAATTATATAAATTATATTTTAAGTTAGTAGTCATGATATTGGATAATAATAATTACCCATTGAAAGGAATAAATCTATACCTTTCAATGACTCATTTATTAAGAAGTAAAATATTAATAAGTCGAACCCTTTTTACAACTTTACTTTAGTGCTAAAACACCGTGAGAGATAGCTCTGACAACGAGTTTGCAGCAAATCGATTGTTTTCAGTTAATAAATATTTATGTTTTTTTTTATACATGCGCCCTGCTTAAAATGACTTGTCCATGAACAAATATTGCTTTCTAAAGGTCTCAGAATGGGTTTCAAAAATTAGTGCTCCTGTGCTCCGAAACTAAAATTTTATTCTTTGAGACCATAAAACTTAAAGGTTTGTGAGATACGCCTATATGTATAGCGTCTCGATGTGTCGTCATTTTATTATTCGAAACATTGAATTAGAAACAGAATTAACTGGATATTTTTTAAATTCAGTGGTTGTATTCACAGGAATTCGAAGGTTATATTAGACTATCGTAGTCTTGCCGTTTTCTTACACCCCAATGAATTTTTAAATTTATGATGGGAAAAGTCATTGCATCTTTTTATGTGAGAACTGACGGATGAGTGATTGTACAGTCTATATTTTTTAACGTGAAAAGTAATGGAAATATTTTTTAGGCACTCATGGTTTGAAAAAACTCACAGGAGTGTCTATTACACTCACTCTCCATATGTCCAGATTACACTTTCATGGGAAGTGTTACTTCAATTTAAGAAAATAAATTCTTTTTTACATGAGATTTCGTAAACAAAGTGAAATACATATTTTCAGCGTAACAGAATACAAGGATTTTCTTATTTGATATTCTTTTATGGTTTGATAAGATTTTTTTTGTTACCCGGACGTACGTATCAACCCGTGCTCTGGATAGAATAGACCGAAGAAGATGAAATTGCGAAGTATTCCCATGGAATATGGAACATTTGTGGAAAGAGGGCACTTTTCAGGGTTAAATTCTTTGTGGCTCAAAATCTTCGCAGTGAATTGAAGAATTTTGCTCGAATTTGTAGCGTACTCCTAATTTACCTCAGTGTAGATATATATTTTTTTAGTTTTTTTTTAATTCATTTTTATGTGGTGATTGCTTAACAAAATAAAATTTTTATGTTTAGATTGAATCGAATGAATACATATGACAATTATAGTACTTTTTTCAACAAAAAACCATTACGTTTTTGTTATTATATACCATAAGATACTGAAATAATTAAATTCTCACCCGGCTGTGACAACATTCCCATCGTTATTATCAAACAACTCGATCCACGGATTTTTGAACACATCATAAGCTCACTGATCTACTGTCTTAATAATTGTCTCTTTTAAAAAATCTGAATTGGCAGAGAATTGGCACCGTTATAATAATCTCCAAACCCAATCATGACCACGGTTTAATGAAGAACTACATGCCCATCACGATGTTACCTTCCATTGCCAAGTTTCTCGAAAGGATAATAAAAAAAAGACTCCAACAAGCAATAGGAAATCAAACTCCGGAATACCGGAGTTTGATTTCCTATTGCGGAAATTCGGTTTCAAGTCCGGTACATCCACTCTTCACCCGCTAACCACTATCGCTTCAAATGTTGAAGCTAACAAACTGTCAAGCAAAAAATCTCGGTGCTCTTTCTAAGCATAGCCGAAGCCTTCGCCGACAGTTTGGCACAAGGGACTGTTATATGAACGTAACCTGCTGAATTGCCCAAAATACCTAATAGTCTGGACCAGGAACTTTCCCTGCGAGCGCTCTTTCGTAACCAAAAAAAACTCCGAGACGTCTCCTCCCTTCAGATCGGACCAAGGAGTTCCTCAAGGTTCTCCGGTATCACCGCTGCTCTATAATCTATTTTGCTATGACATATATTTTCATGATAGGTTAAAAAAAAACAGGATTGACCCCGACCAGTACTTATTACAATATGGCGACGATACAGCGCTCATCTCTCACAAAAAAAAAACAATAAACTAAAGCATAGAAACACTCCAATACTCGGTAAATAGTTGCATATCTTGGTTCAAATTGTGGCGCCTTTAACCGAACCCTCTAAAATCGTAGCGACTCATCTTTGACCATAAAATCACACCTAATTCTCCGAAAATCTCTATGCTCAATATGGAAATCTTACTGACTCACCAGGCCAAATATCTGGGTATACACCTTGATTCTAAACTAAACTTTAACTTCCACCTTTCGCAATGCAAAAAAAGTAGCAACTAGAGCAGCACATTTCCGCAGCATCGCATTCAAAAACCATTCCATTCACATTAAATACCGCCCATCTTCGAATATGGCCACCCAATATTTTTTTACTGCTAGATCGGCCGTTTTTATGCATAACGATTCATAAAAACGACCGAAGCCTCCGCAAGGGCAGGGGACCAACTCTACACCTCCCAAGTCGACACGAAGATCTACATTTGCGTCTATACAAATAGTCTAAACAAAATCACTTTATACGCATGCAACTTAACGCGAAATAACTCGATACCTAGCACTAAACACCGTCGGCTTTACGCAAGAACGAATAAATGTCTTCGTGTCGAGTCGGTCCCCTGCCTTCGCAAGCTTGTACGGATCCGAAACCCAAACAAACCGCTCTATAATCCTCGGCACAATTTACTATACGAACTCACCAATATGTCACCGATAACTTCAAGGATGAAATTACTCTCGAAACAATTCGCTATCCACCAACACTACAAAATAAACTCGCTCTGCCACAACCTTCTTTCAACTAGACATAAACCAAAATTTCCAGAACGAACCATCCACCAAATGTTACATAGACTATAAACGGCTAAAGCAAAATAGAACATTTATAGTTACTAAAAGTCGGCTTGTCTCGCGACTACCCTGAGGAGTTGTCTATGAGATGTCTCAAGTGAGGTGGCGGCTAGGAATAACTACCAAACAGGCTGTAATGTCAGAGCCCATTGACAAAAACATCTGATAACAAACTGTGCAGTACATAATGATCTCCACAGAAGCTTGAGCATACCAGTGACGTTACAAAAGAATCTCAATAAAAAACAACAATTGTAAACATTATAGATTACCGCGAACGCATTGAGGTTTACAATGAACTTTACATCTCAATAATTTAAAATTTACGTAAATTCTCAAAGCAGAATGTATGGTCACTGATAAGCAGGCTTCAGATGCCAACTTAAATATTAATGCTATATATGCTATATATGCGCTCCATGGTACTTTAATCGTTCGTTTAAAGAAACACGCACAATTTTATTTATATTTCTTCCGACGATTCATCGTGAGGGTTAATTGAACATTTTTTAATAACACACATTTCAAGCCGGCGTTATAAAATACGTTTTTCAAAATTATTTTAAGATTTTTTGTGCATGAACACAGCCGCACCCAGTCAACATCTTTTCGTTTCTCAAGTTAAGAACGAATTTTCAGTCGTCCTAATGGCAAATTTAATTTCACTTGAGATATAACTGTTTGTGAAATAAGAAATAAAACAAAATCATATCTTGAGAAGAATTAAACTTGCCCGCCAGTTCTTTGGCTGAAAATTCGTTATCGACTCGACAAACGTTAAAAAAAATAACGAAACAATGGATACCGACTGGCCTTCATTTTTCACCAAAACAAAATATAATCATACATTAAAAAAAAAAATTTTGTTGGCAGTCGGTATTTATTCTTTTAATTTTTTCTTCGTTTGTTAAACCGTAAACGAAGATAGATCCAGCACCCATTTTTTTTAAAATGTTTAATCGAGCAGCGATGCAGCTACCATTACTTTTTTATGTTGAATGGAGCAGCGTTACAGCACCCATTTTTGGAAAAATGTTTAATGGAGCAGCAGAGCTCCAGCACACATTTTTTTCTAATGAAGCAGTGCTATCGCTCCCATTACTCTTTTAATAGGTAATGGAGTAGAAATCCAGCACGCATTAATTTTTTAACGGGTAATGGAGCAGGAACTCATTACTTTTTTAATATGTATACAATGAATCTCAAGTCGTCTCCGCCTGACTTTGTCTAACTCCGTCTAACTCTGCCTAACTCAGCCTAACTCTGCCCAGTCCAGTCTAATCCTGTCTAACTCTGTTTGACTCTGTCTAACTCTGTCCAATGGGCTTTGATAGGGTTAGACAGAGTTAGGCGGAGACGATTTGAGTAACATTGTATACATATTAAAAAAGTAATGGGTGCTGGATTCCTGCTCCATTACCCATTAAAAAAGTAATGGTAGCTATAGCACTGCTCCATTTTAAAAAATCGTGTGTGCTGGATCTCTGCTCCATTATTTATTAAAAATCTAATGCGAGCTGTAATGCTGCTCCATTCAACATTAAAAAAGAAATGGTAGTTGTATTACGGCTCCATTAAATATTTAAAAAAATATGAGTGCTGGATCTATGTTCCAGTAAACATTTAAGAAATAATGGATGATGGATTGCTGCTCCATTAAACATAAAGAAATGGGTGCTAAATCTATGTTCCATTAAACATTTAAAAAAAATGGGTGATAAATCCCTGCTCCATTAAATTTTTTTTTTTTTTTAATGAGTGCTGCATCTTTGTTCCATTGAACAATAAAAAAATAATGGGTACTGGCTCTCTGCTCCATTAATTATGAAAAAAAAGTGTAGTGGATCCGAATTCTATAATCTCTTTTAGAAATAATGGGTTAAAAAACGATGATGCATTAAGAAAATAATGCATTGCCTCCAACTCTATGGTTACAAAAGCGAAGCAGCGCAAAATAATTTTAGGCACGCGCGCCGTCGCGTGTCATTAGCCTAGTTTATTATAAAAAGCGTTTAACTACGAGACGATATATCAGGAATTCCATATGAATTCAGCCACAGAAAAAAAACCTCAAAAACGTCTAAAAATCGGGTACAGTAATTACACTAGATACACAAAATTTCAATTTTTTTAAAATCTTTTTTGGCGAGATATGACATTTTTCATTTTTTATCTAACCTATAATATCTCGGGAACGATTAATGGTATCAACATATATAAAAAACGACAATGCGATAATACAAAACGACAATTAAACGCATTTTTCCATGCCCACAAGAAGAAAATTGATTCAGAATTTGTGTTGTTCCCGGCGTTCTTTTACAGCATCGAAATAACGAAAAGCATTATTTTGCGGTAAAATCAACAAAAATATAATTTTTTTTGCGGAAAAGAGTTCGGATAGCGGCATCGAAAAAATTGTTGCAAATCCTGTAAGTAAACGCCCAATTCTTTTTTTTACGGAACTCTTTAAAGTTCATGAGTTATAGCAGTTTACGATATTTAAAAAAAAAAAAAATATCGATCAACAGTAAGTGATGGGATAGGTGCCCTTCTTACGAGAGGCGCTGTCCGTGCGAGTCTCCAGATTACGTCTGGTGAACCTATACTTACACTGGAAGCTCTCTTTCGATGAGTGAAATAGAATTTCCATTTGACAGAATTTTGTAGCTTATAATTTTTTTTAATGATTTTTCGATACGCTGTATTAGGTCAAAATACAATCATTTACAAAAATTTATCAGTTAGATAGTATACGGCGATACTTTTAAAAACATTCTTTTTTGTTTCGGAAAGATAATTTCCTCGGTGAATGCGGAATATCGTTCAATGATTAATATTTCTTTCCATATGGGTATGCAGCCGTGGCATTTTTGTAATCCCCTGGCAAGCCTTTGGAGTCGTGAATCTTGGTTGAAGCAATTTTCCTTTCAATGTTGCGTCCTTACATAAAAAAAAACTTCCATCGCATGTAAGTTCTGTTTTACTGAACAAAAAAGAGCTTACGGTGTAAGTACAGTTATATCAGATGTAATCTGGAGACTCATGCCGCAGCTCTTTTGAGAAGAGCACCTATCCCATCACTTGCTCTTGTTCAATATTTATTTTTCTAAATATTCGAAACTGCTATAACTCATGAATTTTAAGGAGTCCCATGAACAAAAAAAAAACACCAAAAATTGGACATACACTAACAGAACTTGCAACAATTTTTCGATACCAATAATCGAAGTCCTTTCTGCAAGAAAAAATATTTACGTTGGTTTTGACGCAAAATAATGCTTGAATTTACAAAATTTATCTGGAATTAATTTTTTCGAGATCTATGAAAAAGCGCACATTTTTCTTTTTTAGGATATTGGTACGAGTAATTGTTTCCAAGATATTATAGGTTGAATGGAAGTTGAAAAACACGGCAAATTTTGTCTCAAAAATAAAAAATAAAATTTGGTATATCTATACTGATCACTGAACCTTAATTTTAGACTTTGATTGGGGTTTGAAATGCCTTATATATATTACATAAATGACACAATCTATAAATAATAAAATGGAAATTCGATTAAATCTATGAATACATTTTGTTTTATTCCTCAAACAGGCTATGAGACTTTCTGTTGAGTCTACACCTATGAAAATTCAGTCGAAAAGCGATAAATGCCTAATTTCATTTTATTGTGAAAAATATCGCCGATACTATACGCCAATATATATTTATAAATAGGATTGTTGAGTCCAATCTAATTATTCTTAACATAACTCAACAAGACAGACATTTTACTGCAAGTTGATGAGGCTGCTATTTACGCCTATAACAACAAATCATGAATCGTTTTCCTGAAAAACTTCTCTACGAGTTGCTGAACTGTTGCTCTAAATTCAAGCTGTACACACGGTCATGTTAATTATTTCTGATACTCATATTTTATTTTTCAAAAAACCTTAAACCTATCGCTTTATTTTCCGTATGAATTCAGGCATGTAACCTTTGTTATTTTGCATAATTAAACATTTATAAGAGGCAAATGCATTTCGACACTACGTGCGTAGATGTTGAGTGAAAGCGTATTCTTAACATTTTTGCTGTCTACCCGTTTTCAGGAGTTTCCGGTATTTGCTTAAAATATCAAGTAATCGAATAACCATGGTGATTGTTAGATAGAACAGACGAAAGTATTATAAAAAATGTAATAAAATCCGAATTCAGTGCCAGACCGACGGTTTATTGTTCAATAATAGTCACACAAGGCCTCCGGGTCTTTCTTCATGGTACGCGCTCCGCCATGACCCTGAGCGAAGTCGCAGCGACCAAATATTCTCAGAGTAGTTACCGTCGTTGACACATCCGAGTAAACAGTTCATCTTTTGCAACATGGCAGACAAGGTCGCTTCATCACCGGTGGTTGCAGCCGTATCTGGAACCACGGCAACCGTGCCAGCCGGTACTCCGAAGAAGACAACAGCCGTGAAGTCGAAGCAGCCACGTGCCAAACCAGCTCATCCGAAAGTTTCTGAAATGGTCATCGCTGCAATCACAGCTCTCAAAGAGCGTGGTGGCTCGTCGCTACAAGCGATCAAGAAGTATGTAGCTGGTACATACAAGGTCGACGCTGACAAGCAAGCCACGTTCATCAAGAAGTTCCTAAAGGCTGCAGTTACATCCGGGGTCCTTGTTCAGACCAAAGGCAAAGGTGCTGCTGGATCATTCAAATTAGCCTCAACCAAAGCGCCATCCGTCAAGCCTAAAGCTAAGGCTGCCACCCCGAAGAAAGCAGCAGTGGCAAAGAAACCCGCAGCAGCTAAAAAACCAGCATCAGCTGCCGCCAAGAAAGCTCCTGCCAAGAAAGCCGTCGCTAAGGCTGCTACCGAAAAGAAAAAAGCATCCAAGGGACCGGCTGCTAAACCACCTAAGGCTAAGACTGCGAAAGCAAAGCCCGCTGCTAAGTCACCTATCAAGAAGGCGAAACCTGCAGCGAAGAAGACCAAGCCGGCTGCTCCCAAGACTAAGAAAGCTGCTCCAAAGAAGGCAGCCGCTGCGAAGAAGTGAATCTTATGAACACCTCGACACAGCATAACTTAAAACGGCCCTTTTCAGGGCCACCAATACTTTCCAACGTTGTACTAACTCTAGTTTTTGTAAATATTTGTCAAACATTATTGTCAAATATTTTGACAAATTAAGATGTAGCAATGAGTAATATTACAAAGGCCTCAGCTAACAGCTTTACATTGGAAATTTCAGAAATTCTCTAAGCAAAATAAGGAGGTTAAAATAAAATTGGAGTTAAAATAAAAAATTGCACGCTTTAGAATTTTTCTTCAGATCTATACCCACGATCGCGGACTGTAATATCATTATTATTTATTAATTTATATTTCAGAAAATACACTCTTCACTGATTGATTAAGTTTTTCTCATTCTGTTGTACAACGACTAATTTTGATAACTTTAAAAATGAAACTGTTGCTTCCATTTTACCGAATGGTGCCTAGTTCCCTGCTGCATATCACTAGTGATATGTATAGGTCATTGTTATTATTGCACTTTTCATCGCATGCCTGAAGCCGGATACAGTAAACTTGGCTGTGGGACATGTCTTAAGGGTAAGTGTCTCATCGACATGCTTTTCAATTCAACGGAGTTTTTTAAATGCAATAAATCAAACGGAAAAGTATGATGGGAAACCCGAGTCTTCCATTTGCAGTTTCGCGGAACAATTACTATACGTTTTGAATTATTTTGGCACCTGAAAAGGGCTGTTGAGTCATAAAGGTTCTAAAGTCTGAGTCACAGCCTTAGTTCCTTTGCTGACAACGTGGTTAGCAAACTCACCAGGCAATAGTAGCCGGACAGCAGTCGGGTTCTCCCGAGAAGTAATGGGGGATCCCTTATTGTAGTGAGCGAGGCTGAAGGCTTTAGCGAAGATCCCCTTGAAAATATTGTGGACAAAGCTGTTCTAGATGCTCATTGCATTACTCGACACTACAGTGTAATTAATCTGAGAATATTCACCTAGATGTCTTTTCTTACTCTTTATAACATATTTTGCACCGAAAAAAACATGGATATTTGATTATTTTCAATGTTTTGGAATAACTAAAAATATATGTATAAAAAATTTGCCGCGTTTGATTGTTGAAAAAAGAATACAAATCACGAAAAACATTGGCAGGTCAGAATATTGGAAATTGTAGGAGAAGATGCAGTTTTTCGAGTCGAGGGGGATATTTTTTTAATTATTATTAAGTACTACTATTTCTTCGTTTTTTTGTAAGAACTGGGAAAAAGTGAAAATACATTGTGATTAATGTTAACAACAATAAGAAAAAATATAACGTTAGGACAGAAAATTATTAATTTAATTATAGAATTTTTTAAACGAGTGAATATATATAGCGTAGTATTCGAACAAGTTCAATGGAGTTCCATCTACGTTACCGATTAATTATGCTCCAATAAGCTCCGAAACGTTAAAATTATTATTGTAGATGGTCTTTTGTCTAAAAATTTGAAAGAAACAATTTGGAAAAAAATAATGTTTGATAATAATTGATTTTTCTAAAAAAAAATAGTAATAATAAAACAAAGCATAACTTTGGAACAGCTGATTGAGCCTTCTTAAAAAAATACGTGTTATTGTACACACTTCAGAGTATTTTCCGAATTTTTTTTAGATAAATCGAAAGTAGCATACCGACCGAAAAAAATTATTTTCGTATATTTTTTATGAAAATGTGTCATTTTTTAAACTCGAAAACATCAAACAAAATTTTTTTCACAAAATGTATGCAAAACTACAACTATTTCGTCTGAAACATTTTTCTGTTTAATCGTATTCTTTCAAGATATAACGGTATTTACAGAATTTTAACATTTTGAAAAACTCGAAAAAACGCGATCCAAAAATTTTTTTTAAAAATGTACACTTCTTTATTTCAAACAATGGAATAATTTGAAAAAAATTGAATTTTTTTGAGAGTGGACAACTTTTCGACCGTTCAAAACCGTATGGGATGCATTAAATTTAACATTAAAAATAAGCATTAAAAATGCAATATATCAATAAAGAGATTTATATATATTAAAATTATGAAATTTGTCATCGGACATCGTTGCGAAAAAAAAATGAACCGTACGTTAATATTCTTTTTTTGGCCCTGAAAAGGGCCGTTTGTATTTGAGAAAGCAGATGCAGCTTATCCACCGAACCCGTAAAGGGTGCGGCCTTGGCGTTTAAGAGCGTAGACGACGTCCATTGCTGTCACAGTCTTCCTTTTGGCGTGTTCGGTGTATGTGACAGCATCACGGATGACGTTTTCAAGGAATACTTTGAGAACTCCACGTGTTTCTTCGTAGATCAAGCCCGAAATACGCTTGACACCGCCTCGACGGGCCAAACGACGGATAGCTGGCTTGGTTATCCCCTGGATGTTATCGCGAAGAACCTTCCTGTGACGCTTCGCTCCTCCCTTTCCCAGACCTTTTCCTCCCTTACCGCGACCGGTCATTTTTTAAACTGTAAGAGATCTACTGAACGGAGAACTCACAAGCGAAGTGATGTTCAGCAGAGAACTCTTCGGGTTATATACAATTTCTAGCACCCCATCCCCGCTTTTACGTCATCAGCCAATGCGAACCATCGCCACCCCTGACATGTGTATATAATGGCTCTGCCACATGGAGCAAGCATACTTTGTTGCCGCATTTTAAACAGTGTACTTCGCTCCGTTCAGTTTTTGTATACCAATCTCTCAACAACATGGCTCGTACCAAGCAAACCGCTCGCAAGTCTACCGGAGGCAAGGCTCCCAGGAAGCAGCTTGCAACCAAGGCGGCTCGTAAGAGTGCACCCGCTACCGGAGGAGTGAAGAAGCCCCATCGCTACAGGCCTGGAACCGTGGCTCTCAGGGAAATCCGTCGTTATCAGAAGAGCACCGAGCTTTTGATCCGCAAGCTGCCCTTCCAGCGTCTTGTTCGTGAAATTGCCCAGGACTTCAAGACAGACTTGCGTTTCCAGAGCTCCGCTGTAATGGCTCTTCAGGAAGCTAGTGAAGCTTATCTAGTGGGTCTTTTTGAAGATACCAACTTGTGCGCCATCCATGCGAAGAGAGTTACCATCATGCCTAAGGACATCCAACTGGCTCGTCGTATTCGCGGCGAAAGAGCTTAGGTTCGGCTACCCATACAATCGGCCCTTTTCAGGGCCAATAAAAAATAACAAAGATAATATCTTGTTTTTGCAATATGTTTTACAGATCGTAATTTTCACATTAAAGATAACAAAATCCTCTGTGGATTATCTTTCTAGAAAAGAATGTTTCTTCCTTGCTCTGCAACATGTTTCACAAGTCTATATCTTGACATTAATATTATCCGATTTCTATTATCCCGAACTTGAAAAATACTTTAAGGTTTAACAGGATTGAGATCCTTGCGAATCCCCTTCATAGAGTTTAGACTTCTATACGATTATAAGTGGAGGAGTAGATTACTCTATGTCTAGAACAAAAGCTGACGATTTGTATCGTCACATTGCCTTTCCGTTAATTTCTAGCTTCCATGAAAACTCCGTTTTTTTGTTTTCTATTAGATTTGGCTTTACCGTAATCGAAGCGGTGTTGTGTGATTAATTACGTTTATTACTGCGATATTTCACGAACTTCAACTCTATACTAGGCTATATTTCCAATCGTAATTTATAATGAATTTGATTGGTCAGTTTCCATCAAATATTTAATCCCATTTAACATTGATTTATTATTAATATTTTGGGTGATGTCATTATTTTACATTTCTAGACAAATATAGGGATTAATTGATTCGTTGATAGATATTTATATAATATCAGGGGTATTTACGGCATAAAAAAATAATGAATAAATTCGAGTCGATTGATCATGTGAGATCCGATTCACGATGATTTTTGGATACCTGAACACAACTCATATTGTACGTAATAGGAATTTTTGATTATTAGTGATTTTACAAATTTCACGTGAATGATTGGATAGTTACAAACTGTTGGTTCTACCGAAACTCATACTTTGTTCATTGCTCATTTGTTGATGATTCTCTCAGTATATGTAAAAACAAAGTTCAAATTTTGGCTTGCAGTCTGAAAAAAAATACTTAAAAAATATTTTTTTTCATACTTAAGGTAAAGTATCAGAAAGAGTAGAGATTTCGGATTGGATTTCGACACCAAAACTGGGATTTCAATGCAGAAGGCACACATCAAATTTTATTCTGTCCATAAAGATTTTCAAAAGTTATTGTATTTCCGGACAGCACAGACAGATGCCTGACAGATATACAGATATGAGTTGATGAGTTTTTTGGAATTTGGGGCACTCAAAACATGTGTTTCCATCAAAATGCAGCAGTAGATTTTTTTGCAATAAGTTTCCTTTTTACATACTCCGCATGTGATGACGGAGTGAAAATTAGAAAAAATAGGAAACGCAGATAAAGAGTGACATAAAACCGTAAATATTTTGCTGTGATTTGTGTGGCTAATTTCACCCACACTGATAAAGCTTAATAAGAAATAAGAATTGTCGAGCTGGGCGCAATTATTTGATGAGGAGCTCTATTTACGTCGTACTTTGAGTTTATGCGATTATCATCGTTATGCATAGCAATTACTCTCGGGACCCTTATTAACGTGAACTCCTTCATGAGTCGTTGAGCCGGTGTTCTAAAACCAGGATATAAATATAGACATGTTTATAATGCTTGATTCATATGTGAGAGACCTCAAGCTACTGCAAATCATTATCTTTATATTCTGCAAAATTTCCAGTATTAGACGTTCGTTATTTTTAACAAATCACCATATTTTAAAGACGAATGCATTCAACGAGTACGTGCGCAGATATTGAGATGAAGCCTATTCTTCATATCCTTACCGCTTATCGTCTTATTTAAGACCCTGGGATTAGCTCAGAATATCAAGGAATATTATGACCGCAAAGATTAATAGATAAATTACGTGGAAATATTTTAAACAATATAATGAAGTCCATGTTGAGTTCCACACCAGCGGTTTATAGACGAAGGACACGCGCACAAGCTCGCTGGGTCTTTCTTCATGGTACGCGCTCGGCCATCGTGTCAAGGGAAATCGCAGTGACCAAGTATTCTCAGAGGAGTTACTGTCAATTAAACTCAGCCAAGATAACAGCTTATATTTTGCAAAATGGCAGATAAAGCAGATTCGTCGCCAGTTGTAGTAGCAGTGTCAGGATCAACAGGATCTGTCCCGGCTGGAACACTGAAGAAGATAACAGCCGCCAAGTCAAAGCAGCCACGTGCAAAGCCAGCGCATCCGAAAGCCGCTGAAATGGTCATCGCTGCTATCACAACCCTTAAGGAGCGTGGTGGATCGTCGCTCCAAGCAATCAAGAAGTACGTAGCTGGAACATACAAGGTTGATGCCGACAAGCAAGCCACGTTCATCAAGAAGTACCTGAAGGCCGCAGTTGCATCCGGGGTCCTCGTTCAGACCAAAGGTAAAGGTGCTGCTGGTTCTTTCAAACTAGGGTCGACCAAGGTGCCATCCGTCAAACCCAAAGCTAAGGCTGCAGCCCCGAAGAAGGTACCAGTAGCTAAGAAACCAGCAACAGCTAAAAAACCAACATCCGCTGCTGCTAAGAAAGCACCCGCCAAAAAGGCCGGTGCTAAGGCCGTCGCTGAAAAGAAGAAGGTATCCAAGGGACCAGCTGCTAAACCACCCAAGGCTAAGACGACGAAAGCAAAGCCGGCTGCTAAGTCTCCCGTCAAGAAGGCAAAACCAGCAGCGAAGAAGGCCAAGCCGGCTGCTCCCAAGGCCAAGAAAGCTGCTCCAAAGAAGGCAGCCGCTGCGAAGAAGTGAATCTTATGAACACCTCGACACAGCGTAACTTAAAACGGCCCTTTTCAGGGCCACCAAGACTTTATAACGTTGAAATGACTCACTTGTGGTAAATTTAATTAAAATCGAGAATTGAAAGTTGCGTACAATTTAATAATGATCTATTATTTTAAGTAAAGTTGCTACTGGATCATTCAAATTAGCGCGGATCAAGGTGCAATCCGTAGAATCCAAAGCTAAGGCTGCAGCCGTGTAGAAGGCAGCAGTGGCTAAGAAACCAGCAGCAGCTAAAAAACCAACATCAGCTGCCGCTAAAAAAGCGCTTGTTACAGAAAAGAATAAAGCATCCAAGGGACCAGCTGCTAAGCCACCTAACGCTCAGATTGCATAAGTAAAGCCGACTGTTAAGTCACCCATCCAGAAAGCCAAACCAGCAGCAAAACAGACGAAGCCGGCTGCTCCAAAAGCTGAGAAAGCTGCTCCAAAGAAGGCAGCCGCCGCGAAAAAGTGAATATTATGAACACTTCGGAATAGACGAACTTTAAACGGCCCTTTTCAGGGTCACTAAAACGTTTAACGATGAAGTGACTCGTTTTTAGCAAATTTTAACAATCAGAAAAAAATTGGGTTATTTTAAAATGTATTTTTAGAATGCACATATGTTTGAGTATATCCTCTGAAAATTTCAGATAGCTCCGGCGAATAATTCTGGAGTTACATGCATATTCGTAAGGGCGTTCGGAGCAGCAAAAAATGTCAGGCGTTCAATGGAAACATTTAACGATCGTTACAAAAATTACATCGGTGATTGTGACTCCAAAACATACTCTGGGATTTTAAAAGCTGCACCTTATTTTTAAATTATAGTAGTTGAGTAAGAATGTAATAAATGGGTACGTGTAATGAAATGGGTTTACGACTCCGTGACTGTGTAAAATAAAGGTACTGGAAGTGTGGATACTTGAAAGTATCACAAGGTGGAAACTTTTTTGGGGGTAAAGGTAAACTCCTAGCGCCAGAAGCGCCGTGTCTAATGTACAGATATCTAATCAATGAACAATTATCAAATGAAACAATGCGCGAAACAATAACAAAAGGAACAATCACTTGATATGAAAAATTACTCCGAAATTCATTCCGTCTCGTTCAAAGAGAGTGAAAATACAGCTGACATCGCCGCTGGCACGTATACCGAAGGTACAACATCACTTCGGTACTATATGATTGCACTCACGCCACCAATGAGGCCCGATGCCTATGCCAAACAGGATGATGCAAAGTGCGTCACGATCTCCGACTTGCGACCGCATGGGAGCGAACACGCGCGAGGGAAGAATGGTACAGACAACAACAAATCGGATGATTAGAAATTGATGATGCAGGGGGTTCATCATCTGGCTCTGGCATAGTTGATTCCATGTAAGATGAGTATAAGCTTTTCGGGATGTGTTAATGGCTTTTCAAGCTTCGAACGAGATTATCTTAAGACGGTGAATTTGAAGTCGATAAGCACAATTGCTCAGAACGACTTAACCGATCAGTTTGCAACCTCAACGCGACCTTTTCAGATATATTCTTTGGATATTGATCGAGAGAATAAAATCGACGATAAATAGTTATATTTTGTGGAAACGGTTCGAAGAAAAATTTTTAGTTGGTAATTAGAAATTTGTTCCGAGTGGCTATTTTGTAAGAAACCCAAATTCCGACTATTCCTTCGTTCAATACCTAGGATTATCTATCGACTAATAGAATTTTTTCGGTTTTGTTTATTTAGATAATTCAAACCGGAGATACCGTGATCCCCGTCAAAGACCTTATTTTTTTAAGGACTTCTAGGAGATCGTCTACGGGAGGAGTACTAATAAACATTTTTCAAAATGAGGAATGCCGATATGAAATTTAAAGCTACTAGTACATTTATACATACTCGTATTTCCCAAATAAAATCCCTTTTTAGAAGAAACTCGTGAGAATCTGATTTTTCTTGCCTTGCAACCGCGTATAACCTCTTAAGCTTGTGTATAATCTTATATCGAAGCAATCGATGATTTTATTATTTTTAAGAGATTTAAATGAGTAGATTTCGCTTTGCGAGGTTCCAGATTTTATGACAAACAAATACGCAATAACGTGAAGGCCTGAATTAAGTTAACTTTACTTAGGAAAATTAGAAATACTTCAGGTAACACGGAAACGGTTTTGAAATATTAAGAGGGAAACGAAGTCGCATACATAGCATGGCGTCTTATTGAACATTGTGAGCTCTTGCTGTTTCACCAAAAACGCGCACACATCATAATTTTTATTTCAGATCTATACACTCAGATATATGCGGTCAAGCACTATGATTGCATTATGACTTATTAATTGATATTCAGAAAAAGCACACACTACTGATTAAACGTTTCTCATTCTATTGAACAATAAATAATTTCAATAACTTTAAGGTAAAACCGTTGCTCCGTTCTCAGCGAATACTGTCTAAATCCTATGTTTGCATATAACTAGTAGAAGGCTCAATTACGTGTTGTAATTATTGTATTCCCCATAACATCGGACTAATGAATCGGGATGAAGAAATAAAAAGTTGATCTGAGGACCCACGGAAAGAAATGTGATAAGATCGGGAGTTTTGCCTGATAATTGTTATACGTTTTGAATTTCTTTTTGGCCCTGAAAAGGGCCGTTGAATTTGGGGGTTACCAAGATTTTACTTGGAGCTGGTGTACTTAGTGACAGCTTTGGTTCCTTCGCTGACAGCATGCTTGGCGAGCTCACCAGGCAAAAGAAGCCGCACGGCTGTCTGGATCTCCCGGGAAGTTATGGTTGATCTCTTGTTGTAGTGAGCGAGTCTAGAGGCTTCAGCGGCGATGCGCTCGAAGATATCGTTGACAAAGCTGTTCATGATGCTCATTGCCTTACTCGACACTCCGGTGTCAGGATGAACCTGCTTCAGTACTTTGTAGATGTAGATGGCGTAGCTTTCCTTCCTCTTACGCTTCTTTTTCTTGTCGGTTTTCGAAATGTTCTTCTGAGCTTTGCCAGCCTTTTTCAAGGCTTTACCACTTGCTTTGGGCGGCATGGTTCGCGATATATTTTTCACTTCAATACTTCGAGCACTAACGAAGTCTGGACGCTGAATGAAGGTCGGCATTGGCGCATTCGCTTAAGAACTTACACGAATCCATTGACGCACCAATCGGAAAAGGGCAAGTCGTCGTGTGACCGCTGCTCCGATCAGAAGCAATGAGGGTGGGGATACGGATTCTCTGAGTTGTGATTGGGCCGTTGGTTGGATCACATAGTCTACAAGATTGACGGTTGAACAGCTTTTGTTATCATTCGGTCTCGAACCGTTCTTTGTGTCACGTTACATTCTTTTAACCTCAATCAACATGTCTGGACGCGGCAAAGGTGGAAAAGTAAAGGGAAAGTCAAAGACTCGTTCCAACCGTGCTGGACTCCAGTTCCCCGTCGGAAGAATTCACCGTCTTCTCCGCAAAGGAAACTACGCTGAACGAGTTGGTGCCGGAGCTCCAGTCTATCTGGCTGCTGTAATGGAATACCTGGCTGCTGAAGTTCTCGAGTTGGCTGGAAACGCAGCACGTGACAACAAGAAAACGAGAATCATCCCTCGTCATCTTCAACTGGCCATTCGTAATGATGAAGAGTTAAACAAACTGCTGTCTGGCGTTACCATTGCTCAAGGCGGTGTATTGCCAAATATCCAGGCTGTCCTTCTTCCAAAAAAAACGGAGAAGAAAGCTTAAAGGCTTTCAAAAACAAAAACGGCCCTTTTCAGGGCCAAAAATTATTCCAACGAAAGTATTCTCTTGTAGATATGATACATTGTTTGACAATGCCTTTTTCCTAGGGGATCTGTTAATCAGAATGATTGAGAAACCCTTTGAGTAAGTAATCGTAGTAGAAGAAAATGCAAATAAACAACTATTGTTGACATTAATGTGTATAATTCAATCGTACTCAAATCTTTGAAAATATGTAATAAGGCTGCAAATATATAGGATCAAAGCATTAGCGGTAAATTGATTGCACGAACTTCGACGATCCCGTGTTTTTTATGATATTCGAAGAAATCTAAATTCCTTGTGAATTAATGCTGAGTCGATAACCCATTGTACTGCGATGAATACATCGATAATGAAATAAGGTTGCAGTTGAAGTCTGCCGAGCCTGATTTGTGAAATTCGAAAAATTGAACAATTTACAGTAGTTAAAAAAAAATGTTTTTTTGTGGCAAAAATGTCACACTTTAATGGTGTTTATAAAATTTTCTAATCACAATATCAAAAATCCTGCTCGACAGACTATAGAAAAAACAATTCCGAATATCAAAAATAAAAAGTATAAAAATATTAAAAACTGCACGGGTTATCATGCAGACCGTGTTAGACAAAGTGGTTTCGGCAAAAACGCGTTTTAAGTTTCAAGTGCGCTTCGCTTGAAGTAGCGCGCGGCTTGAACAAGAACTTGATGAATTTTTAAAATTTATTTTGTTAGCTTACGTCTAATCTCCCATTCCAGCTTTATATTGTACGGCTTCCTTGTCAGTAAAGAGACCCTTTCGTCGGACAGTCACATTTTCTACATTAACCTTTGATCTATGGGGAATTTTTGCAATCAACTTACACACAAATACGCCTAATCTTCATGACTATAGTAATAAAGATTAAAGGATATTATACAAAAATTAGAATGACAGGATATAATAAAAATTCAAATTATCGGTTTTCTTCATCCATTAACGGTGACCTTGCGAAAAAAATAAACTGTACGTTTAAATCTCTTTTTGGCCCTGAAAAGGGCCGTTTGTATTTGAGATAGAGGGGGCAGCTTAACCACCGAATCCGTAGAGAGTGCGGCCTTGGCGTTTCAGAGCGTATACAACGTCCATTGCGGTCACAGTCTTTCTCTTGGCGTGTTCGGTGTAAGTGACGGCATCACGGATGACATTTTCAAGGAACACTTTGAGAACTCCACGTGTTTCTTCGTAGATCAAGCCAGAAATACGTTTAACACCACCTCGGCGAGCCAAACGACGAATAGCGGGCTTGGTTATTCCCTGGATGTTATCACGAAGGACTTTTCTATGACGCTTTGCTCCTCCCTTTCCCAAGCCTTTTCCTCCTTTACCGCGACCAGTCATGTTTCAAAATGTGGAAGATCGACTCGACTCAAGACTTACAATCGAAGTAATGTGTGGACACAGGACGCTCCGGGTTATATACAATGTCTGCGACGCCATCCCCGTCTCGACGTCATCAACCAATGAAAGCCGTTACCGCCGCTGAGGTTTTATAAAAAGGCCCCGCTGGAGGGCGCGCGTGTAGTTTGTTGCCGACATTCTGACGGTGTACTTCGCTTAGTTCAGATCCTGTTCTACGATTTTCTGGCAAAATGGCTCGTACAAAGCAAACCGCTCGCAAGTCTACCGGAGGAAAGGCTCCCAGGAAGCAGCTCGCAACTAAAGCGGCTCGTAAGAGCGCGCCTGCAACTGGAGGAGTAAAAAAGCCTCATCGCTACAGGCCTGGAACCGTGGCTCTCAGGGAAATCCGTCGTTATCAAAAGAGCACTGAGCTTTTGATCCGCAAGCTGCCCTTCCAGCGTCTTGTTCGTGAAATTGCTCAGGACTTCAAGACGGACTTGCGTTTCCAGAGCTCCGCTGTAATGGCTCTCCAGGAAGCTAGTGAAGCTTATCTAGTGGGCCTTTTTGAAGATACGAACTTGTGCGCCATCCATGCGAAGAGAGTTACCATCATGCCTAAAGACATCCAACTTGCGCGTCGTATTCGTGGAGAAAGAGCTTAAATCTAGCTGCCCATATGAACGGCCCTTTTCAGGGCCAACAAATAATAACGCGAATGATGTATTGTTCTTGCAATATGTCCTGCGGGCCGTAATTTGATACATCGATATTATTGCTTCATTATTAACCGTAAAGTAAGGAGTATGGGAGCAGAATTGGGGGCAATGCATTACTTTCTTAATGCATCGCCGTTTTTTGAACCTATCAGTTGAAAAATGGAAAATAGAATTTGGATCCACTACAAATCACTTTTTGAATTTTGACTTGAGGAGAGATCCAGCGCACATTATTTTTTAAATGGAGCAGTGCTATTGCGTTTTTAATGGGTAATGAAACAGGAATCCAGAAGCCATTATTTTTTAAATGTTTGATGGATCAGAGATCCAGCACTCATTTTTAAAAAAATGTTCACTGGACCAGCGATCCATCATCCATTTTTTTTTTAAATATTTGATGCAGCAGCGATCCATCACCCATTACTTTTTAAATGTTTAATGGAGCAGTGATTCACCACCCATTATTTTTTCAATGTTTACTGGAACATAGATCAAGCACCCATTTATTAACATCTTTCGTCAAACTAATTTTTTTTTGCGGTATAAATGATTCCTTCATTTTTCTGAATACGCATGAATTTTTAAAAAAATTTCAATTCAGTTTGAATTTTTCATTTTTTTGCATGAAGAAAATCACGAATTTTAAAGTGAATTGAAAATTTAAAAAAAATTCATGCATATTCAGAAAAATAAAGGAGTCATTTATGCCGAAAAAAAAATTAGGTTGACAAAAGATTTTATGAACAATTTTATTCTTCATCAATTTGTTTATAACATTATCGAATCATTATTATGCAAAATTACTATCTTCTACACCTTTAATATGCATGATTTTTTTCAGATTTTTGTATAATCGAGAAGTGTTCGCAATTCCCACTCATTTTTCGAAAACTTATGCGAACTCGACAATATTCGACAGGACCTCCTTAAATGTTTCCATTGAACGCCGGAAATATTTGCTGCTCCGAGTGCCCTTACATATACGCAGGTAACTCCAAAAATATTCGCCGCAGCGATCTGAAATTTCCGAAGATATACTCAAATATATGTGCATTCCGGAAATACATTTTTTAAAAACCCGATTTTCTTTAATATTACACAGCGTATAACCGCTTCAATTCTGACTGTCAATATTTGCTAAAAATATGTTATTTCATCGTCGAACGTTTTAGTGGCCCTGAAAAGGGCCGTTTAAAGTTCTGCTATTCCGGCGTTTTCATAATATTCACTTTTTCGCGGCGGATGCCTTCTTCAAAGCAACTTTCTCAGCTTTAAGAGAAGCTGGCTTGGTCTTTTTTGCTGCCTGTTTCGCTTTCTTAATGGATGACTTAACAGTCGGATTTACTTTGCAGTCTTAGCCTTAGGTGGTTTAGCAGCTGGTCCCTTGGATGCTTTATTCTTTTCTGTAACAAGCGCTTTTTCAGCGGCAGCTGATTGGTTTTTTCGCTGCTACTGGTTTCTTAGCAACCTAGCTTTGGACTTGACGGATTGCACCTTGGTCGACGCTAATTTAAATGATTCAGCAGCACCTTTACTTAAAATAATAGATCATTATTAAATTTCACAAAACTTTTAATTCTCAATTTCAATTTAATTTACCACAAGTGAGTCATTCCAACGTTATAAAGTCTTGGTGGCCCTGAAAAGGGCCGTTTTAAGTTACGCTGTGTCGAGGTGTTCATAAGATTCACTTCTTCGCAGCGGCTGCCTTCTTTGGAGCAGCTTTCTTAGCCTTAGGAGCAGCCGGCTTGGCATTCTTCGCTGCTGGTTTTGCCTTCTTGACGGGAGACTTAGCAGCCGGCTTTGCTTTCGTCGTCTTAGCCTTGGGGGGTTTAGCAGCTGGTCCCTTCGATGCCTTCTTCTTTTCGGAAACGGCCTTCGCAGCGGCCTTTTTTGCGGGCGCTTTCTTAGCGGCAGCAGATGTAGGTTTTTTAGCTGCTGCTGGTTTCTTAGCTACTGCTGCCTTTTTTGGCGCTGCAGCCTTAACTTTGGGTTTGACGGATGGCACCTTGGTCGACCCTAGTTGGAAAGAACCAGCAGCACCTTTACCTTTGGTCTGAACGAGGACCCCGGATGCAACTGCGGCCTTCAGGTACTTCTTGATGAACGTGGCTTGCTTGTCAGCGTCAACCTTGTATGTTCCAGCTACGTACTTCTTGATTGCTTGGAGCGACGATCCACCACGCTCCTTAAGGGTTGTGATAGCAGCGATGACCATTTCAGCGGCTTTCGGATGCGCTGGCTTTGCACGTGGCTGCTTTGACTTGGCGGCTGTTATCTTCTTCAGTGTTCCAGCCGGGACAGATCCCGTTGATCCTGACACTGCTACTACAACTGGCGACGAAACTGCTTTATCTGCCATTTTGCAAAATATAAGCTGTTAACTTGGCTGAGTTGAATTGACAGTAACTCCTCTGAGAATACTTGGTCACTGTGATTTCCCTTGCCGCGATGGCCGAGCGCGTACCATGAAGAAAGACCCAGCTAGCTTGTGCGTGTGTCGTTCGTCTATAAACCGCCGGTGTGGAACTCAACATGGACTTCATCATATTGTTTAAAATATTTCCACGTAATTTAACTATCAATCTTTGCGGTTATTATATTCTTTGATATTCTGAGCTAATCCCAGAGTCTTATATAAAACAATAAACGGTCAGGATATAAAGAAAAAGCGTTGTTTCAACATCTGCGCACGCAGTCGTCGACTGCATTCTATTCTTAGAAATGATTAATTGTTCAAATTTACAACGGTTACCGTGATGAATTTATGCAAAATATGAAGATAATGTTTGACAGTTGCTGAGAGAATCCTAAATCTGAACTAAGAATCATGAGCATCGCTGTATTCATATCCTGGTTTAGGAGCACCGATTCAGCGACTCATACACAAGTTGATGTAAACAAAGTTTGAAGGATGCATTTTGTAATTATTTTACCATTATTTTCAAAATTATTGAAAAAACGGATGATCGAATTTAGATTCAGTAACCAATACTCTTTAATCAATAATGGAGCAGAGATCCATCACGTATTACTTTCTTAATATGTAATGGAGCAGTAATTTATCGCCCATATTTGAAGTAACGCGTTGAGTTATATTACTTGAGAAAAATTTGCTAAATAAATCAATGGATAGAAAAAACAAAATTTAAATTTAATAAACTCGAATCGAAATCGGAAAACCTTATGAAAAATTGATCAATTAATGTACGATTACAATATCATTAGAAGTCTACGGTCCTATTCAGACATGTAATTGTCAAAATGGGGTTCACGAAGAATACATTGGAAAAACATCAATATCATGAGTTATAATATACTCTTCAATAATACATTTTTTATCTATCTTCTATTCAACTACTTATCAATTAATTCTACAAACGATTTTTCGATTCAGATTGTTACCTAGCGAGATTTTTCAAAGTAATGGGACATTAACCACTTGTGATGATTTGTATATGAGAACATTTTCCGCACAATGTATATCGAGAGCAGCACGATAATCCCGCTCGCGTTCGTGGTATTTCAACAATTACCGATATCTCACAATTATTGATCGAGATCCTCGGTGCGCGTTACGTAGCTCTGACTTCCTCTCAATCCGTTGCCGCGGACGAACCTTTGACCCGCGGAGTAGAAAAACGGGAATACTCTGCAACCTCGTGGACGCACGGAACTCGGCACATTTGCAGATCTAAAGATTGTATATTCCACACAAGGACTTTCAATTTAACATTTGCGATAAGTAACTGGAAGAAAAATGCTATATGTGGGTATAGCTAATAATTTTATCTAAAAGCAAGTTTTTGAAAATTGAAATGATTATAATAGAAATTCCAAGTATTCTATGGTCTCTATTGTATTATGTATCATATATTCACGCCAAAGCGTTTTTATTCGCACATTCATAAACATGGAAAATCGAGATGAAAATTATTAAGACTTTACACACTTTAAAAATGGATGATGGATCTTAGTCCATTTATCCATTGAACACAAATGCGTATTGCATGGCAGTTCCATTACTCGTCATAAAGTAATGGTTAATAGATGTGAGTTCCATTACTCATCAACGGAATTATGCGTGATGGATTTCAGCTCCGTGACTTATAAAAAAAAGTGGTGGGTGATGGTGAGTTTTATGACTCATTAAAAAGGACCAGATAATATATGTGAGTTCCATTACTCATTACAAAAGTAATGTCTACTAGATCCAAATACTATTTCTTCTTGATAATTAATACATTATTTCCACATAAGAATTTCCACAACTCTGAATAAGAATAACGATCTTGAGAAATATATTGTTATGCATAATAATGATAATTTTTTTAACTAGTAGTATAACGTTAATAGACCTATCTGGTAAATAATTGGGCCTAGCTTGACAATTTTCATTAATAACTTTATCTTAGTGGACGAAATTCGCCGAATGGGTCACATCGAAATATTTAAGGTTTTATTTCACTTTTCATCTGTGCTTCCCACCCGTCTTGATTTTCTTTACTTACTCTTTAATATGTATTGGAAACGTTTTTGTTTATTCTACTGTCCTAATTTAAGCATATAGTATATTACACCTCTAGGGAGGGTAAGTAGACTATGTCCAACCGCGTGCAAGATTATCACCCGAGCCGAAGGCGAGGGTGATAAACACGTGGTTGGGGATAGTCTACTTTCACTCCCGAGGGTAGTATACTATTTTTCACCATATCTGCAGCGAGAAGCTCGAATTACGTGAAGCCCCTAGGGCGCGAAGTCGAAGTTCTCGCGCACGTATGGTGAAAAATACCTTTTCGCGGTGACCAGGACAGCTGAGCGATCACCCATCCAAGTTATAGCCCCGACCGATGTTGCTCAACTTGGAGGATCGCCAGAGCCGTACACTGACCGCACAACAACTAGTTTCGGATAAATCAGGGATATATTAAATGGTTGTTTTTCAGAAGACATTGGCAGGGAGTGCTCGACACAAATTCTAGTGGAAGGTAACAGCAAATAAAAATAACAGGTATAATTTAGTCGGTTGGAAGTTTGCGATCCTCAAATATACCGATATTGCTGTAATAATAATTATTCATTGAAAAAAAATCTTCCGAAATGACAATTCTAAGATGTAAACCTCTCTTTCCTAGAAAGTAGGTAATTTACTCGCTATCTATTCCAATCTCTATGCAAGCGTCACACAAGGATGATCTGAATACTTTTGGGCCTAAAGTTCGTTCTGCATAATGATTATAATATTCATGCCATCTATAGACTTTTTAAATACGTTGCAGGGCAAGAAAGAAACCTTATTCCAAACGAGATATCCATAAACGACATCTCTGATTTTTATTGTCCGAGTGGTGCAAACCCTCCGAAAGCAATGGACAGAGATTATCTCCGTACTCTTAACCCTTCCATACAGCGTTCTGTGATTTCTAATGTAACAATAATGCAATATTAAATTTTAAAAAAATGGATCATGGAAATGGAATCCAGCACACATTTGGTTCCTAATGGAGCAGTGCTATAGCTACCATTACTATTTTAATAGGTAATGCAGCAGAGTTAGACAGAGTTAGGTGGGGACGATTTGAGTAACATTTTATACATATTAAAAAAGTAATGGGTGTTAGATTCCTTCTCCATTACCCATTGAAGAAGTCATGATAGCGATAGCACTGGTCCATCAGAAAAATAATGTGTGCTGATGCTGAAAGTAATGGGTGATGGATCGCTGCTGCATCAAATATTTTTAAAAAAATGTTCACTGGACCAGCGATCCATTATCCATTTTTAAAAAAATATTTGATGCAGCAGCGATTCATCACCCATTACTTTTTAAATGTTTAATGGAGCAGTGATTCACCACCCATTATTTTTTTAATGTTTACTGGAACATAGATATAGCACCAATTTATTTAAAAATGTTTTATAGAGCAGCGATGCAGCTTCCGTTACTTTTTTAATGTTGAATGGAGCAGCGTTACAGCTTCCATTATTTTTTTAATGTATAAAGGAGCAGAGATCCAGCACACATTATTTTTCTGATGGACCAGTGCTATCGCTATCATGACTTCTTTAATGGGTAATGGAGCAGGAATCTAACACCCATTACTTTTTTAATATGTATACAATTTTTCTCAAATCGTCCCCACCTAACTCTGTCTAACTCTGCTGCATTACCTATTAAAATAGTAATGGTAGCTATAGCACTGCTCCATTAAGAACCAAATGTGTGCTGGATTCGATTTCCATGATCCATTTTTTTTAAATTTAATATTGCATTATTTTTACATTCAAAATCTCAGAAGGCTGTATGGAAGGGTTAAGCGTACGGAGATAATCTCTGTCCATTGCTTTCGGAGGGTTTGCACCACTCGTACAATGAAAATCAGAGATGTCGTTTATGGATGTCTCTTTTGGAATAAGGTTTCTTTCTTGCCCTGCAACGTATTTAAAAAGTCTATAGATGGCATGAATATTTTAATCATTATGCAGAACGAACTTTAGGCCCAAAAGTATTCAGATCATTTTTGTGTGACGCTTGCATAGAGATTGGAATAGATAGCGAATAAAATACCTACTTTCTAGGAAAGAGAGTTTCACATCTTAGAATTCTCATTTCGGAAGATTTTTTTTCAATGAATAATAATTATTACAGCAATATCGGTATATTTGAGGATCGCAAACTTCCAACCGACTGAATTATACCTGTTATTTTTATTTGCTGTTACCTTCCACTAGAATTTGTTTCGAGCACTCTCTGCCAATGTCTTCTGAAAAACAACCACTTAATATATCCCTGATTTATCCGAAACTAGTTGTTGTGCGGTCAGTGTACGGCTCTGGCGATCCTCCAAGTTGAGCAACATCGTTCGGGGCTATAACTTGGATGGGTGACCGCTCAGCTGTCCCGGTCACCGCAAAAAGGTATTTATGCTTAAATTAGGACAGAAGAATAAACAAAAAAGTTTCCAATACATATTAAAGAGTAACTAAAGAAAATCAAGACGGGTGGGAAGCACAGATGAAAAGTGAAATAAAACCTTAAATATTTCGATGTGACCCATTCGGCGAATTTCGTCCACTAAGATAAAGTTTTTAATGAAAATTGTCAAGCTAGGCCCAATTATTTACCAGATAGGTCTATTAACGTTATACTACTAGTTAAAAAAATTATCATTATTATGCATAACAATATATTTCTCAAGATCGTTATTCTTATTCAGAGTTGTGGAAATTCTTATGTGGAAATAATGTATTAATTATCAAGAAGAAATAGTATTTGGATCTAGTAGACATTACTTTTGTAATGAGTAATGGAACTCACATATATTATCTGGTCCTTTTTAATGAGTCATAAAACTCACCATCACCCACCACTTTTTTTTATAAGTCACGGAGCTGAAATCCATCACGCATAATTCCGTTGATGAGTAATGGAACTCACATCTATTAACCATTACTTTATGACGAGTAATGGAACTGCCATGCAATACGCATTTGTGTTCAATGGATAAATGGACTAAGATCCATCATCCATTTTTAAAGTGTGTAAAGTCTTAATAATTTTCATCTCGATTTTCCATGTTTATGAATGTGCGAATAAAAACGCTTTGGCGTGAATATATGATACATAATACAATAGAGACCATAGAATACTTGGAATTTCTATTATAATCATTTCAATTTTCAAAAACTTGCTTTTAGATAAAATTATTAGCTATACACACATATAGCATTTTTCTTCCAGTTACTTATCGCAAATGTTAAATTGAAAGTCCTTGTGTGGAATATACAATCTTTAGATCTGCAAATGTGCCGAGTTCCGTGCGTCCACGAGGTTGCAGAGTATTCCCGTTTTTCTACTCCGCGGGTCAAAGGTTCGTCCGCGGCAACGGATTGAAAGGAAGTCAGAGCTACGTAACGCACACCGAGGATCTCGATCAATAATTGTGAGATATCGGTAATTGTTGAAATACCACGAACGCGAGCGGGATTATCGTGCTGCTCTCGATATACATTGTGCGGAAAATGTTCTCATATACAAATCATCACAAGTGGTTAATGTCCCATTACTTTGAAAAATCTCGCTAGGTAACAATCTGAATCGAAAAATCGTTTGTAGAATTAATTGATAAGTAGTTGAATAGAAGATAGATAAAAAATGTATTAATGAAGAGTATATTATAACTCATGATATTGATGTTTTTCCAATGTATTCTTCGTGAACCCCATTTTGACAATTACATGTCTGAATAGGACCGTAGACTTCTAATGATATTGTAATCGTACATTAATTGATCAATTTTTCATAAGGTTTTCCGATTTCGATTCGAGTTTATTAAATTTAAATTTTGTTTTTTCTATCCATTGATTTATTTAGCAAATTTTTCTCAAGTAATATAACTCAACGCGTTACTTCAAATATGGGCGATAAATTACTGCTCCATTACATATTAAGAAAGTAATACGTGATGGATCTCTGCTCCATTATTGATTAAAGAGTATTGGTTACTGAATCTAAATTCGATCATCCGTTTTTTCAATAATTTTGAAAATAATGGTAAAATAATTACAAAATGCATCCTTCAAACTTTGTTTACATCAACTTGTGTATGAGTCGCTGAATCGGTGCTCCTAAACCAGGATATGAATACAGCGATGCTCATGATTCTTAGTTCAGATTTAGGATTCTCTCAGCAACTGTCAAACATTATCTTCATATTTTGCATAAATTCATCATGGTAACCGTTGTAAATTTGAACAATTAATCATTTCTAAGAATAGAATGCAGTCGACGACTGCGTGCGCAGATGTTGAAACAACGCTTTTTCTTTATATCCTGACCGTTTATTGTTTTATATAAGACTCTGGGATTAGCTCAGAATATCAAAGAATATAATAACCGCAAAGATTGATAGTTAAATTACGTGGAAATATTTTAAACAATATGATGAAGTCCATGTTGAGTTCCACACCGGCGGTTTATAGACGAACGACACACGCACAAGCTAGCTGGGTCTTTCTTCATGGTACGCGCTCGGCCATCGCGGCAAGGGAAATCACAGTGACCAAGTATTCTCAGAGGAGTTACTGTCAATTCAACTCAGCCAAGTTAACAGCTTATATTTTGCAAAATGGCAGATAAAGCAGTTTCGTCGCCAGTTGTAGTAGCAGTGTCAGGATCAACGGGATCTGTCCCGGCTGGAACACTGAAGAAGATAACAGCCGCCAAGTCAAAGCAGCCACGTGCAAAGCCAGCGCACCCGAAAGCTGCTGAAATGGTCATCGCTGCTATCACAACCCTTAAGGAGCGTGGTGGATCGTCGCTCCAAGCAATCAAGAAGTACGTAGCTGGAACATACAAGGTTGACGCTGACAAGCAAGCCACGTTCATCAAGAAGTACCTGAAGGCCGCAGTTGCATCCGGGGTCCTCGTTCAGACCAAAGGTAAAGGTGCTGCTGGTTCTTTCAAACTAGGGTCGACCAAGGTGCCATCCGTCAAACCCAAAGTTAAGGCTGCAGCGCCAAAAAAGGCAGCAGTAGCTAAGAAACCAGCAGCAGCTAAAAAACCAACATCTGCTGCCGCTAAGAGAGCGCCCGCAAAAAAGGCCGCTGCGAAGGCCGTTTCCGACAAGAAGAAGGCATCGAAGGGACCAGCTGCTAAACCACCCAAGGCTAAGACGACGAAAGCAAAGCCGGCTGCTAAATCTCCCGTCAAGAAGGCAAAACCAGCAGCGAAGAATGTCAAGCCGGCTGCTCCTAAGGCTAAGAAAGCTGCTCCAAAGAAGGCAGCCGCTGCGAAGAAGTGAATCTTATGAACACCTCGACACAGCGTAACTTAAAACGGCCCTTTTCAGGGCCACCAAGACTTTAT
Source organism: Tromatobia lineatoria (assembly GCA_949699805.1). Taxonomy (NCBI): domain Eukaryota; kingdom Metazoa; phylum Arthropoda; class Insecta; order Hymenoptera; family Ichneumonidae; genus Tromatobia; species Tromatobia lineatoria. Next base: position 14,030,315 of record OX453039.1, on the reverse strand, counting down.
AACGTTGAAATGACTCACTTGTGGTAAATTTAATTGAAATTGAGAATTAAAAGTTTTGTGCAATTTAATAATGATCTATTATTTTAAGTAAAGGTGCTGCTAAATCATTTAAATTAGCGTCGACCAAGGTGCAATCCGTCAAATCCAAAGCTAGGTTGCTAAGAAACCAGTAGCAGCGAAAAAACCAATCAGCTGCCGCTGAAAAAGCGCTTGTTACAGAAAAGAATAAAGCATCCAAGGGACCAGCTGCTAAACCACCTAAGGCTAAGACTGCAAAGTAAAGCCGACTGTTAAGTCATCCATCAAGAAAGCGAAAACAGCAGCAAAAAAGACCAAGCCAGCTTCTCTTAAAGCTGAGAAAGCTGCTTTGAAGAAGGCAGCCACCGCGAATAAGTGAATATTATGAAAACTCCGGAATAGCAGAACTTTAAACGGCCCTTTTCAGGGCCACTAAAACGTTCGACGATGAAATAACATATTTTTAGCAAATTTTGACAGTCAGAATTGAAGCGGTTATACGCTGTGTAATATTAAAGAAAATCGGGTTTTAAAAAAATGTATTTCCGGAATGCACATATATTTGAGTATATCTTCGGAAATTTCAGATCGCTCCGGCGAATATTTTTGGAGTTACCTGCGTATATGTAAGGGCACTCGGAGCAGCAAATATTTCCGGCGTTCAATGGAAACATTTAAGGAGGTCCTGTCGAATATTGTCGAGTTCGCATAAGTTTTCGAAAAATGAGAGGGAATTGCGAACACTTCTCGATTATACAAAAATCTGAAAAAAATCATGCATATTAAAGGTGTAGAAGATATTAATTTTGCATAATAATGATTCGATAATGTTATAAACAAATTAATGAAGAATAAAATTGTTCATCAAATCTTTTGTCAACCTAATTTTTTTTTCGGCATGAATGATTCCTTCATAATTCTGAATATGCATGAATTTTTGAAAAGTTTTCAATTCACTTCGAAATTCGAGATTTTCTTCATGCAATAAAACGAAAAATTCAAACTGAATTGAAAATTTTACACAAATTCAAGCTACGCGCCCTCGCGACGACGTGCGCGCTATGTTCGCGCCTTCTCTCCGCATTTCTCTTTTGTTTTGGTGGCGTTGTTGTCAGCACTGCAATAGTTTAACAAGTGGGTTTATATTTCAGTTATTCATAATTCAGATATTAAAACTTTCGCATATTATGGTGTATATGAGGCCTCCGCATTCGTTGGATTTTGGATCCATAAAAATGATATGCGCGTCATGAAAGCTATGATACGATGAGTTTATCAGTGTTTATAGTCTAACACCGTCAGTGCATAACCTCAAATCTGTTCTGTTTATGTGATTTTTTTTTATATCGAATATTTAGTGCGAATATTTATGGTGTGTTTCTTATCGAAAGCCACTAAAAGCTAGTAAACCGGTAACACAATCAATTTTTCACACAATATCAATTTTTTCATAACCAATAATTTTAGAAATGTCATGCGAATAAACAAAAAATTAAAAAAGTCTTTGCTTATACTGAATCAATTGTTGTTCACTGCTAATTTGCTGTTCATTTTATCTGTATGTATGAGAGTGAAGCAGAATTACTTTAATATCAGCCTGTGGACCAAAAATGTGTAAAATATTTTATTTATTATTTTTCACATTTCAGGTAAAGTGTCAGAAATAGTAAAGATTTTGGATTGGATTTCAATACCAAAACTAGGATTCGGATGCAGAAAGTCCACACCAAGTTTCTTTGCGGTCCACAGCTGTTTTCAAAAGTTATTGTGTTTCCGGACAGCACATACAGACGCCAGACAGACAGACAGACGGACAGACAGAAATGAGTTAATGTGTTTTTTGGAATCTAGAACACTCAAAACATGTATTTCCATCAAAATCTCAGAGTCGAATTTTTTTTGGATTGCAATACTTTCTCTCTTACATACCTTGTATGTGATGAGAAAGTAAAAAAAAATACAAAAAAAACTCTCGGTGGAAAAGGCAAACTTACTGGAAAGATGATCGACAAATTGACAGTTTATTATGGCTTAGCAATAAAGAGAAATTGTGATTCCCTTAAAAAAATGTATAATGCTATATGGGCCACATATTACCATTGTTGTTCAAGTGACGAAGAACCTCAGCACGACAAGTGCCTGGAAGGACCAGAATCATGGTGCGACTGGCAGAAGGCTGCAGCTGCCAATCAATTATCCACTTTCGAACATGATTATGAGCCATTACCAAAAGATGTTGCTGAGGCTATACATCCGATTTTCACAGATCTCAGTAGTGAGAATTTATTGAAGAGATGTGTAGGTGGTTTTAACCAAAACAACAACGAGAGCTACAATCAACTGATTTGGAAAATCTCTCCCAAAATTGTTCCAGCCGGTTCGAAAACTGTGGAAATTGCTGCATACATAGCTGCTGGCACATTTAATGAAGGAATGGCATCACTATTGTGTTATATGAATGCAATAGGAATTACACTTGGGCCCAATGCGCATTCATATGCCGAAAAAGAAGATGAGAAGCGCGTGAGCATTTCCGATCTCAGAGCGAGTGAGAGCACCCGAGATGGAAGAATGGCGCGCAGACAACATCAGCTTGAGTTATTGGAAGCTGCTGAATCGGCGGAGGGTGTATTATATGGTCCTGGAATAGACAACTCCATGTAAGTTAAAAAAAAAAATTTTATCCCATGTAAAGTGCATTCCAAACTTCAAACGCGTTTTTCTCAAAATGGTGTTTTCAAAGTCGGTGACCAACATTACTCGAAAACGGCTAAACCGATTAGTCTCAAATTTTTACACGACCTTCTTAAATATATTTTTTAGTAATTAATCGAAGATTTTTTCTCTCCGATAAATATTTTTTTTTTATTAACAATTTAAGGCCGAAATTCCGGTGAAGAATCGATTTTTTTTTGTTGAGAAACCGCCATTTTGTCAAAAAAATTTGTTTTGCTTATTCCTTCGATTAATTACTAGATTTAACATTATTTTAACGAAATCTGTTTGGTTTTTTAATTTCAGATGATCCAGTTCCGAGATATAGTGGTCACCGCAAAACGTCTTTTTTGAGAGGAGCTCCTGGAGATCAGCTGTAGCTCTTTTTCAAATAAATATTTTTACTAGTAATGAGTCTTAAAATATAGTTAAAAGATACCATAATATGTATATAAATTTTTGGATCAGTAAATTAAAAAGTTTTCCCAGAAAAAATTCTGGAAAATTCACTTTTTTTCGGCCGTGGGCCTTTTTGAAGATACCAACTTGTGCGCCATCCATGCGAAGAGAGTTACCATCATGCCTAAAGACATCCAACTGGCTCGTCGTATTCGTGGAGAAAGAGCTTAAAATCTAGCTGCCCATATAAACGGCCCTTTTCAGGGCCAACGAAAAATAACGAGAATGACGTCTTGTTTTTGCAATATGTCCGGCGGGCCGTAATTATATACATCGATATAATTGCTTCATTATTAACCGTAAAGTAAGGAGTATGGGAGCAGAGTTAGGGGCAATGCATTACTTTCTTAATGCATCACTGTTTTTTGAACCCATTAGTTTAAAAATGGAAAATGGAATTCGGATCCACTACAAATCATTTTTTGAATGTTGACTTGAGCAGAGATCCAGCGCACATGATTTTTTAAATGGAATAGTGCTATAGCTACCATTACGCTTTTAATGGGTAATGGAACACGAATCCAGAAGCCATTATTTTTTAAATGTTTGACGGATCAGAGATCCAGCACTCATTTTAAAAAAAATGTTCACTGGACCAGCGATCCATTATCCATTTTTTTTGTAATATTTGATGCAGCAGCGATTCATCACCCATTACTTTTTAAATGTTTAATGGAGCAGTGATTCACCACCCATTATTTTTTCAATGTTTACTGGAACATAGATCTAGCACCCATTTATTTTAAAATGTTTTATGGAGCAGCGATGCAGCTTCCGTTACTTTTTTAATGTTGAATGGAGCAGCGTTACATCTTCCATTATTTTTTTTTGTATAAAGGAGCAGAGATCCAGCACACATTATTTTTCTGATGGACCAGTGCTATCGCTATCATGACTTCTTTAATGGGTAATGGAGCAGGAATCTAACACCCATTACTCTTTTAATATGTATACAATGTTACTCAAATCGTCCCCACCTAACTCTGTCTAACTCTGCTGCATGACCTATTAAAATAGTAATGGTAGCTATAGCACTGCTCCATTAGGAACCAAATGTGTGCTGGATTCCATTTCCATGATCCATTTTTTTAAAATTTAATATTGCATTATTTTTACATTAGAAATCTCAGAACGCTGTATGGAAGGGTTAAGAGTACGAAGATAATCTCTGTCCATTGCTTTCGGAGGGTTTGCACCACTCGTACAATGAAAATCAGAGATGTCGTTTATGGATGTCTCTTTTGGAATAAGGTTTCTTTCTTGCCCTGCAACGTATTTAAAAAGTCTATAGATGGCATGAATATTTTAATCATTATGCAGAACGAACTTTAGGCCCAAAAGTATTAAGATCATCCTTGTGTGACGCTTGTATAGAGATTGGAATAGATAGCGAATAAATTACCTACTTTCGAGGAAAGAGAGGTTCACATCTTAGAATTGTCATTTCGGAAGATTTTTTTTCAATGAATAATAATTATTACAGCAATATCGGTATATTTGAGGATCGCAAACTTCCAACCGACTGAATTATACCTGTTATTTTTATTTGCTGTTACCTTCCACTAGAATTTGTGTCGAGCACTCTCTGCCAATGTCTTCTAAAAAACAACCATTTAATATATCCCTGATTTAACCGAAACTAGTTGTTGTGCGGTCAGTGTACGGCTCTGGCGATCCTCCAAGTTGAGCAACATCGTTCGGGGCTATAACTTGGATGGGTGACCGCTCAGCTGTCCCGGTCACCGCAAAAAGGTATTTATGCTTAAATTAGGACAGTAGAATAAACAAAAAAGTTTCCAATACATATTAAAGAGTAACTAAAGAAAATCAAGACGGGTGGGAAGCACAGATGAAAAGTGAAATAAAACCTTAAATATTTCGATGTGACCCATTCGGCGAATTTCGTCCACTAAGATAAAGTTATTAATGAAAATTGTCAAGCTAGGCCCAATTATTTACCAGATAGGTCTATTAACGTTATACTACTAGTTAAAAAAATTATCATTATTATGCATAACAATATATTTCTCAAGATCGTTATTCTTATTCAGAGTTGTGGAAATTCTTATGTGAAAATAATGTATCAATTATCAAGAAGTAATAGTATTTGGATCTAGTAGACATTAATTTTGTAATGAGTAATGGAACTCACATATATTATCTGGTCCTTTTTAATGAGTCATAAAACTCACCATCACCCCCAACTTTTTTTTATAAGTCACGGAGCCGAAATCCATCACGCATAATTCCGTTGATGAGTAATGGAACTCACATCTATTAACCATTACTTTATGACGAGTAATGGAACTGCCATGCAATACGCATTTGTGTTCAATGGATAAATGGACTAAGATCCATCATCCATTTTTAAAGTGTGTAAAGTCTTAATAATTTTTATCTCGATTTTCCATATTTATGAATGTGCGAATAAAAACGCATTGGCGTGAATATATGATACATAATACAATAGAGACCATAGAATACATGGGATTTCTATTATAATCATCTCAATTTTCAAAAACTTGCTTTTAGATAAAATTATTAATTATACACATATATAGCATTTTTCTTCCAGTTACTTATCTCAAATCTTAAATTGAAAGTCCTTGCGTCGAATATACAATCTTTAGATCTGCAAATGGGCCAAGTTCCGTGCGTCCACGAGGTTGCAGAGTATTCCCGTTTTTCTACTCCGCGGGTCAAAGGTTCGTCCGCAGCAACGGATTGAAAGGAAGTCAGAGCTACGTAACGCGCACCGAGGATCTCGATCAATAATTGTGAGATATCGGTAATTGTTCAAATACTACGAACGCGAGCGGGATTATCGTGCTGCTCTCGATATACATTGGGCGGAAAATGTTCTCATATACAAATCATCACAAGTGGTTAATGTCCCATTACTTTGAAAAATCTCGCTAGGTAACAATCTAAATCGAAAAATCGTTTGTAGAATTAATTGATAAGTAGTTGAATAAAAGATAGATAAAAAACATATCAATGAAAAGTATACTATAACTCATGATATTGATGTTTTTCCAATGTATTCTTCGTGAACCCCATTTTGACAATTACATGTCTGAATAGGACCGTAGACTTCTAATGATATTGTAATCGTACATTTATTGATCAATTTTTCATAAGGTTTTCCGATTTCGGTTCGAGTTTATTGAATTTAAATTTTGTTTTTTCTATCCATTGATTTATTTAGCAAATTTTTCTCAAGTAATATAACTCAACGCGTTACTTCAAATATGGGCGATAAATTACTGCTGCATTACATATTAAGAAAGTAATACGTGATGGATCTCTGCTCCATTACTGATTAAAGAGTATTGGTTACTGAATCCAAATTCGATCATCCGGTTTTTAAATAATTTTTAAAATAATGGTAAAATAATTACAAAATGCATCCTTCAAACTTTGTTTACATCAACTTGTGTATGAGTCGCTGAATCGGTGCTCCTAAACCAGGACATGAATACAGCGATGCTCATGATTCTTAGTTCAGATTTAGGATTCTCTCAGCAACTGTCAAACATTATCTTCATATTTTGCATAAATTCATCATGGTAACCGTTGTAAATTTGAACAATTAATCATTTCTAAGAATAGAATGCAGTCGACGACTGCGTGCGCAGATGTTGAAACAACGCTTTTTCTTTATATCCTGACCGTTTATTGTTTTATATAAGACTCTGGGATTAGCTCAGAATATCAAAGAATATAATAACCGCAAAGATTGATAGTTAAATTACGTGGAAATATTTTAAACAATACGATGAAGTCCATGTTGAGTTCCACACCGGCGGTTTATAGACGAACGACACACGCACAAGCTAGCTGAGTCTTTCTTCATGGTACGCGCTCGGCCATCGCGGCAAGGGAAATCACAGTGACCAAGTATTCTCAGAGGAGTTACTGTCAATTCAACTCAGCCAAGTTAACAGCTTATATTTTGCAAAATGGCAGATAAAGCAGTTTCGTCGCCAGTTGTAGTAGCAGTGTCAGGATCAACGGGATCTGTCCCGGCTGGAACACTGAAGAAGATAACAGCCGCCAAGTCAAAGCAGCCACGTGCAAAGCCAGCGCACCCGAAAGCTGCTGAAATGGTCATCGCTGCTATCACAACCCTTAAGGAGCGTGGTGGATCGTCGCTGCAAGCAATCAAGAAGTACGTAGCAGGAACATACAAGGTTGACGCTGACAAGCAAGCCACGTTCATCAAGAAGTACCTGAAGGCCGCAGTTGCATCCGGGGTCCTCGTTCAGACCAAAGGTAAAGGTGCTGCTGGTTCTTTCAAACTAGGGTCGGTGAAGGTGCCATCCGTCAAACCCAAAGTTAAGGCTGCAGCGCCAAAAAAGGCAGCAGTAGCTAAGAAACCAGCAGCAGCTAAAAAACCAACATCTGCTGCCGCTAAGAAAGTGCCCGCCAAAAAGGCCGCTGCGAAGGCCGTTTCCGAAAAGAAGAAGGCATCGAAGGGACCAGCTGCTAAACCACCCAAGGCTAAGACGACGAAAGCAAAGCCGGCTGCTAAGTCTCCCGTCAAGAAGGCAAAACCAGCAGCGAAGAATGCCAAGCCGGCTGCTCCTAAGGCTAAGAAAGCTGCTCCAAAGAAGGCAGCCGCTGCGAAGAAGTGAATCTTATGAACACCTCGACACAGCGTAACTTAAAACGGCCCTTTTCAGGGCCACCAAGACTTTATAACGTTGAAATGACTCACTTGTGGTGAATTTAATTGAAATCGAGAATTGAAAGTTTCGTGCTATTTAATAATGATCTATTATTTTAAGTAAAGGTGCTGCTGAATCATTCAAATTAGCGTCGACCAAGGTGCAATCTGTCAAATCCAAAGCTAGGTTGCTAAGAAACCAGTAGCAGTGAAAAAACCAACATCAGCTGCCGCTAAAAATGCGCTTGTTACAGAAAAGAATAAAGCATCTAAGGGACAAGCTGCTAAACCACCTAAGGCTAAGACGGCAAAGTAAAGCCGACTGTTAAGTCATCCATCAAGAAAGCGAAACCAGCAGCAAAAAAGACCAAGCCAGCTTCCCTTAAAGCTGAGGAAGCTGCTTTGAAGAAGGCAGCCGCCGCGAATAAGTGAATATTATGAAAATTCCGGAATAGCAGAACTTTAAACGGCCCTTTTCAGGGCCACTAAAACGTTTGACGATGAAATAACCGATTTTTAGCAGATTTTGACAGTCAGAATTGAAGCGGTGTAATATTAAAGAAAATCGGGTTTTTTTAAATGTATTTCCGGAGTGCACATATATTTGAGTATATCTTCGGAAATTTCAGATCGCTCCGGCGAATATTTTTGGAGTTACCTGCGTATATGTAAGGGCGCTCGGAGCAGCAAATATTTCCGGCGTTCAATGGAAACATTTAAGGAGGTCCTGTCGAATAGTGTCGAGTTCGCATAAGTTTTCGAAAAATGAGAGGGAATTGCGACCACTTCTCGATTATACAAAAATCTGAAAAAAATCATGCATATTAAAGGTGTAGAAGGTAGTAATTTTGCATAATAATGATTCGATAATGTTATAAACATATTGATGAAGAATAAAATTGTTCATCAAATCTTTCGTCAACCTATTTTTTTTTCGGCATAAATGATTCCTTTATTTTTCTGAATATGCATGAATTTAAAAAAAAACCTCTAATTCACTTCGAAATTCGTGATTTTCTTCATGCAAAAAAACGAAAAATTCAAACTGAATTGAAAATTTTTCAAAAATTCATGCGTATTCAGAAAAATGAAGAAATCATATATACCGCAAACAAAATTAGTTTGACGAAAGATGTTAATAACATTTTGAAGTTATTGCTATGCAAAATTAATCTCTTCCACACCTTTAATATGCATGATTTTTTTCAGATTTTTGTATCATCGAGAAATGTTCGCAATTCCCTCTCATTTTTCGAAAACTTATGCGAACTCGACACTATTCGACAGGACTTCCTTAACGTTCGTTACAAAAATTATATCGGTGATCGTGACTCCAAAACATACTCTGGGATTTTCAAAGCTGCATCTTATTTTTTAAATTAGATCAGTTGAGAAAGAATGAAGTGTACATGTAAAAAAAATAGGTTTACGATTCCGTGACTGTGTAAATGCCGATAGTGTCAATGACGATGAAAGGGACACTTTTTTGGGGGGGAAGGTAACCTCCTAGCGCCAGAAGCGCCGTTTCCAATCTATAGAGATCTAAGCAATAAACAATTATCAAAAAGATGTGTTGGTGGTTTAACGCAAAACAATAACAAAAGGAATAATCACTTGATATGGAAAGTTACTCCGAAAATCATTCCGTCTCGTTCAAAGAGAGTGGAAATACAGCTTTCATCGCAGCTGGCAGGTATAATAAAGGTACAACATCGCTTTAGTACTATATGATTGGACTGAGAACTTCAATTAGGCCCAATGCCGATGTCTATGCTGAACAGGAGGATGCAAAGTGCGTCACGATCTCCGACTTCGAGCGCATGGGAGCGAGCACGCGCGAGGGAAGAATTTTGTACAGACAACAACAAATTGAAATATTAGAAATTGCTGATGATCAGAGGGTTTATCATCTGGCTCTAGCATAGTTGATTCCATGTAAAATGAGTATAAACCTTCTGCGATGTGTTAATGACTTTTCAAACTTAGAACGAAATTTTCTCAACACGGTGAATTTGAAGTCGAAGAGCATGATTACTCAAAACGGCTCAACCAATCAGTCTGTAACTTCAACGCGACCATTTCAGATATATTCATTGGATATTGATCGAGAGAGTAGAATTGCCGATAAATAGTTATATTTTGTTGAAACGATTAAAAAAAAAATTGTAGTTGGCAATTGGAAATTATTTAGGGTCGCCATTTTGTAAGAAATTCAAATTTCGACTAATCCTTCGTTCGATACCTGGGATTATCTATAGATTATTAGCATTTTTTTAAATTTTTTTATTTAGATAATTGAACCGGAGATACCATGTACCCCGTCAGAGACCTTATTTTTTTGGAGGACTTTTAGGAGATCGTCTACAGGAGAAGTATTTATCAATATTTTTCAAAATGAGGAATGCCGATATAAAATCTAAAGGGACCACTACATTTATTTATATTCTTGGTATTTGTCAAATAAAATCTCTTTTCAGAAACAACTCGTAGGAATTCGATTTTTCTTGCTTTGCAACTACGTCCAACCTCTAAAGCTTGTGACTATTCACATCGAAGCAATAGATGATTTTATTATTTTTGAGAGGTTTGAATGAGTACATTTGGTTTTGTGAGGTTCCAGATTTTGTGACAAACAAATACATAATAACTCGAAGGCCTCAGCTAAGTTAACATTAATTAGGAAAATTAGAAATTTTGTAGGTAAAACAGAAACGGTTTTGGACTATTAAGAGGGAAACGAAATCACAAGTACACCATTGCGTCTTAGTGGCCTTTGGGAGCTTTTGCTTTTTTAACAAAAATGCGCACAGATCAGAATTTTCATTTCAGATCTATACACGCGGTCGCGCACTATGATTGCATTATTTATCATCAATTTATATTCAGAAAAAGCACACCACTGATTGAGCGTTTTTTATTCGATTGTACAATAAATAATCTTAATAACTTTAAGGTAGTCCTTTCATGAGGGTGTTTATTTAATGGGGACCTATATTCAAAATATGTTAAACATACTGCAATAAGCGGCACGTATGCAGAAAACCGGTGCAATTACCGACTCTTTTTATGAAATAAAACCCCCAAAAGTTGGTTGATTTTAACGTAATCAATTATGGGAAATCGTGACCGGGTCGTATTCCAGTAAATAATTTACTTACCTAGCGGTTAGATGCGTGCACACTGAGAGAAATAGATACTACGCGATAGAAAAAAAAAATTAAAAATTTTAAAAAACTCCCGACTGAAAAACAAACTTATGAAAAAAATTACTTTAAAAACAAACTTATGAAAAAAATTACTTTAAAAAGAATGAAATAATTAATAATAATATTGATATTGATAATTTATCGGAATATTTCGTTTATTATTTCCATTATAGTCGGGATACGTCCCTCGATAATAACACCCTGAATTTGTAGATGAGGTGACGTCTCCCGACTATAATGGAAATAATAAACGAAATATTCCGATAAATTATCAATATCAATATTATTATTAATTATTTCATTCTTTTTAAAGTAATTTTTTTCATAAGTTTGTTTTTAAAGTAATTTTTTTCATAAGTTTGTTTTTCAGTCGGGAGTTTTTTAAAATTTTTAATTTTTTTTTTATTTCACACTTTTTGACGGATATTTGCGTTTACAGCTAAAAGAAGAAATTCATTCCCTGCGGATTTCACCAGTGCAGAGAATGAATTTCTTCTTTTAGCTGTAAATGCAAATATCCGTAATAAAAATGCAAATATCCGTAAAAAACGTTCATTACAGTTTTTTTATTACCGCAGTCGGTATTTCACATGCCCTTAAGGCGAGGTGAAACCTACTCAGTCGGTAATAAAAACTGTAAACAATTATTCCGACGATGCTTAACGTTTCCGGAAAAAAAGAAAAGTTTTACATCATCCCTCTTTCAATTCTGCATGATGTAAAACTTTTATTTTTCCAGCCATGTGTCTAGTTTCCGTGTATTGTTGTTCCGAAAATGATTTTCTATCTCTCTCGCACTCATGGCCGTTCCGCCTCGCCTTAACACAGGGCCCCAGACTTTTGATGGGCCGTCGGTTTATATATCGATGCCATGTTAGGTTAGGCTCACACACGTATACAGTAGTCGTATAAGAATGTAGTGGTGAAAGCGATATTTTTGAATTCGCAATTTTAAAACATTTTTCAAAGTTATATATCTCCGCGGTTACACAATGGATCTCAAAAATTCATGGACCTATGGCTAACCTCCCAACCATAGAAGCTCTGTGCCAAAATTTGTCAAGACAATTCTTGTCGTTTTGACAAACATGCATGTCCAAGATTCCAGGTGAGATCGTTTGATCGTCGCGAAACGCATAACTCCCGTCTTTTTGCCCTGTCGGGCAGTCGGGAGTTAAAAATATACTATCGAATAGCATATTGGATGCTTCGTATAGGGATCACTTTCTGGAGTGCAACGGTTAGTATAATTATAGTAATGGTTAATGTCTGATTGTACCAAGTACATTCCGTATAATAAACCCTTACAATACACACAATACACGGTACTATCCAAATACTACCCGATAGTATATAATATTTAGTATATCGGATATTAAAAATCTTAGTATCTATTTCTCTCAGTGCAAATAAAAATTTGCAGTGGTAGTCAGTGTAAACAACAAAGCCAAGCAGTAAACTTGTGAGTTTGTTCATATTTTTTGTGTAATTTTTCGTGAAAATGAAGGCTTCCAGAGAAATGAGAAAATCTCTTAACATACGTAAGTCGTGAACAAAAAAGCGCAAAAATGTTTTCAATCCAAAAACAGCTGAAACGGATGAAAGTAGTTTCAGTGCTTCGGCGAAAAAATTTACAGAACAAGAGGAAATCTCAGTTCCACATGATCCGTCTATTGAGTATCGCATTTTTTATTTTATTACAGTATTTGCAGCAATTTCTGAATATGTGAAATGTAAGATCTGTGACGGAAATGTCAAGTTTCAAACTGCTTCTGAACGAGGACTTGGTTTTAAAATTGCTTTGCTGTGTGATAAGTGTGCAGATCGTAACATAAATTCTAGTCTTTTTGTCGCGCATTCTTACGAAATAAATCGACGATTTTTATTTGTCATGAGAGTCCTCGGATTAGGGTTGGAAGGTGCAGCAAAATTTTGTGGAACAAATAATAACGAGAATGATGTCTTGTTTTTGCAATATGTCCTGTAGGCCGTATTTTGATACATCGATATTGTTGCTCCGTTATTAACCGTAAAATAACGAATATGGATCCAGAGTTAAAGGCAATGCATTATTTTCTCAAAGCATCACCGTTTTCTTAATCCATTATTTTTCAAATCCATATTGGAATTCGGATCCACTACGCATTTCTTTTTGAATGAGTAATGGAACATAGATCCAGCACCCATTTAAAAAATAAAGACTAATGGAGCAGCAATCCATCACCCCTTTTTTTTTAAATGTTTGACGGAGCAGCAATCTATTACCCATTTTTTAAAAATGTTTGATAGAGCAGCGATCCATCACCTATTTGTTTTTTTATGGATAATGGAGCAAGAATCCAGCACACATTATTTTTTAAATGTAACAGTGCTAGAGCTCCCTGTACTTCTTTAATGGGTAGTGGAGCTGGAATCCAGTACCCATTACTCTTTTGACATGTAAATGATGTCACTAAATTTGTGTCCACGTCACTCTGCTGAAATATGTCCAACCCGGTCTAACTCTGTGTAATTCCGCCTAATTCTGCCTAACAGTCGAACCCTGTCTATCTCGTCTAACTTTTCCTAACCGTCTAACCCAGTCGAACCCTGTCTATCCCGTCCTAACTCAAACTAATCATGTTTAACTGTGCCTAACTTTGTCAATCCCAGTCTCACCCCGTGTAACCCTACCTAACTCTGTCGAACCCAGTCTCACCTTGCGTAACTCTGTCTAGTGGGCTCAGACAGGGTTGGACAGAGTTAGACAGGGTCAACCCGAGTTAGGCGGAGATGATTTGAGTAACATTGTATACATATTAAAAAAGTAATGCGTGCTGGGTTCCTCCTCCATTACCTATTAAAAAAGTAATAAGTGCTGGATTCCTGCCCCATTACCTATTTAAAAAAGTTGCTACGTATTCGCAACTCTCGACTTTCTCATCACATTTGTTACTGGCGTGAAGTTTTTTTTGTGAATTTTCTGGGGTATAGTGACTAACTATATGAATAGAAATTTAAGAACTTCGCTCCTTAATTGTAATCTACATTTCGCGCTATAATTTGTTAAGAATGCGTTTTTAAATTCAAATTGAAGCTACGACCCGCCCTCGCGACGACGTGACGCATGTTCGCGCATTCTCTCCGCATTTCTCTTTTGTTTTGGTGGCGTTGTTTTTCAGTGTACAGTGGTTCAGTGGAATTTTTTTTAAATTTCACTTCGATTGTTTATTTGAATTTATCATTTGAAGTATATGTTTTTATTAGATTGCTTCATCATTAAATACCATTTAGATACCATTTGGAAACAAGTGATACAAACTATGGGTGTATCAGTGTTTATAGCTTAACATCATGAGTGTTAAGATAACCTCAAATCTGTTCTGTCTGTTCATTTTTTTTATATCTAATATTTCATCTGAATATTTATAGTGTATATCTCACTGAAAATTACTCAAGATCATTGATAGTAGTCCTTTTTTTTTTAGTAGAACTGTAACACGATCCATATTTTAACAATATAAATTTCTGATTGTGGATGGTTTCAGAAATCTCATGCAAGTAACTTAAAAGACAACAAAGTCTTTATTATATTAAATCACTTGTTGTCCAATGCTTATTTGCTGGTAAGTTAATCTGTATGTATGAGACTGAAGCAGAATAAATTTTATATAAGCTTGTGGACCAAAATTGAATATAATATTTAATTTTTTTTTTTTTCACATTCCAGGTAAAGTATCAGAAATAGTGAAGATACGGTATTGGATTTCAATACCAAAACCAGGATTTGGGTGGAGAAAGACCACACCAAATTTCTTTGCGGTTCACATATTTTTTCAAAAGTTATTGTGTTTCCGGACGGCACATACAGACACCAGACAGACAGGCAGACGGACAGACAGAAATGAGTTAATGTGTTTTTTGGAATCTAGGACACTCAAAACATGTATTTCCACCAAAATCTTAGAGTCGAATTTTTTTTGGATTGCAATACTTTCTCTCTTACATACTCTGTATGTGATGAGAAAGTAAAAAGTAATTGGAGCTATAGCACTGCTCTATTAAAAACATAATGTGTGCTCGATCTCTGCTCCATTATCCATTGAAAAACTAACGGGAGCTGTAATGCTGCTCTATTAAAAACATAATGTGTGCTGGATCTCTGCTCCATTATCCATTGAAAAACTAACGGGAGCTGTAACGCTGCTCCATTCGGCACAAAATAGTAATGGAAGTTGCATCGCTGCTCCATTAAGATTTTTAAAATAATGGGCGCTGGATCTATGTTCCAGTCAACATTAAATACATAATGGCTGATGGATCGCTGCTCCATCAAACATTTTTGGACAAATGGGTGCTGGATGTATGTTCCATTAAAAATTTAAAAAGTAATGGGTATTCGATCGCTACTCTACTCAACATTTAAAAAAAATAGGTGATGAATCGCTGCTCCGTTGAACATTAAAAAATAATGGGGGCTGGATGTATGTTCCATTAAAAATTCAAAAAGTAATGGGATCGCTGCTCCACTCAACATTTAAAAAAAATTGAACATTAAAAAATATTCCTCCGAAAGGAATGGACAATGATTATCTTCGAACTCTCAAGCCTTCCATACAGCGTTGTGAGATTTTCAATGTAAAAATAATCCATCATTAAATTAAAAAAAAAGTGGACCATGGAAATCGAATCCAGCACTCATTAGTTTTTTTATGAGTAATGGACCAGAGATCCAGCACCGCACCACCCGTACAGTGAAAATCAGAGATGTCGCTTACGCATATCTCTTTTAGAGTAGGGTTTCTTTCTTGCCCTGCAACGTATTTGAAAAGTCTATAGATTGCGTTGATATTATAATCATTATGCAGAACGCAGAAAGAACTTTAGGCCTAAAAGTATTTAGATCAACTTGTATGTCGCTTGCATAGAGATTAGACTTCTACTACGATTGACCTCAAAGGAGTAGATTACCTACTTTCTAGGAAAACGAGGTCCACTTCTTAGAATTCTTAATTTAGAAGATTTTCTTCATTGAATAATAATGATTACAACAATATCGGCATATTTGCGGATCGCAAACTTTTGACCGACTGAATTATGCCTGTTAGTTTTATTTGCTTGTACTTTCCCCTAGAATTTGTATGAAGCACTCGCTGCCAATGTCTTCTGAAAAACAATCATTTAATATATCCCTAAGTTAACCGAAACTAGTTGCAGTGTGGTCAGTGTAAGGCTCTGGCGATCCACCAAGTTAAGCAGCATCGTTCGAGGCTATAACTTGGATGGGTGACCGCTCAGCTGTCCCGGTCACCGCGAAGAGTTATTTAGGTTTAAATTAGGACAAAAGAATAAACGAAAAAGTTTCCAATATATATTTAACGGTAAATACAAAAAATTAGGTTGGGTGGGAAGCACAGATAAAAAGGGAAATAAAACCATAAATATTTCGCTGCGACCCATGCGGCCAATTTCGCCTACTAAGATAAAGTTATTAATAAAATTGTCAAGCTAGGCCCAATTATTCACCAGATATAGTATATTACACCTCTAGGGAGGGTAAGTAGACTATGTCCAACCACGTGTAAGATTATCACCCGAGCCGAAGGCGAGGGTAGTAAACACGTGGCTGGGGATGGTCTACTTTCACTCCCGAGGGTAGTATACTATTTTTCACCATATCTGCAGCGAGAAGTTCGAATTACGTGAAGCCCCTAGGGCGCGAAATCGAACTTCTCGCGCAGGTATGGTGAAAAATATATCAATGTTATACTTCTTGTTTAAAAAATTAAATTTTCACCATACCTGCGCGAGAAGTTCGACTTCGCGCCCTAGGGGCTTTACGTAATTCGAACTTCTCGCTGCAGATATGGTGAAAAATAGTATACTACCCTCGGGAGTAAAAGTAGACCATCCCCAACCACGTGTTTACCAACCTCGCCTTCGGCTCGGGTGATAATCTTACACGTGGTTGGACATAGTCTACTCACCCTCCCTAGAGGTGTAATATACTAATTATGCATAACAATATATCCCTTAAGATCGTTGTTCTTAACCATAGTTGTGAAAATTCTTATGTGAAAATAATGTATCAATCATTAAGAAGAAATAGTATTTGGACCTAGAACACATTACCTTTGTAATAGATAATGGAACTCACATATGTTAGCTGCCTTTTTAATGGGTCATGAAATTCAAATCCATTACCCATCACTTTTTTTTATAAGCCATGAAGCAGAGATCCATCACGCATAAATCCTTTGATGAGTAATGGAACTCACATCTATTATCCATGCCTTTATGATGAGTTATGGAACTCTCATGCAACGCCCACTTTTGTTCAAAGGATATATATACGATATATATACTAAGAAAGCGATTACTTTGAAAAATCTCGCTAGATAACAATCTGAATCGGAAAATCGTCCGTAAAGTTATAATTGATAAGTAGCTGAATAAAAAATGGATAAAAAATTAATTAATAAGAAGTATAATATAATCACGATATTGATGTTTTTTCAATGTATTCTTGGAAACCCAATTTTGACAATTACATGTCTCCATAGTATCGCAGACTTCTAATGATATTGTAATCGTTCATTTATTGATCAATTTTTCATAAGATTTTCCGATTTCGGTACTCGTTTATTCAGTTTGGAAATTTTTTTTTCTATTCATTTATTTATTTATTTAGCAAATTTTTCTAAAGTAATAGAACTTAACCCGTTACTTTAAATATGGACGACAAATTACTGCTCCTTTACTAATGAAGAAAGTAATACGTGATGGATCTATGCTCCATTACTCATTAAAGAGTAATGGTTACTGGATCTGAATTCGATCATCTATTTTTTAAAATAATTTTTAAAATAATGATGAAACAATTTGAAAAACACATCCCCCAAACTTTGCTTAGATCAACTTCTGTATGAGTCGCTGAATCGGTGCTCCTAAACCAGGATATGAATACAGCGATGCTCATGATTCTAAATCCATATTCATGATCCTCTCAGCAACTGTCAAACATTATCTTCATATTTTGCATAAATTTATCATCGTAACCGTTGTTAATTTAAACATTCAACTATTTCTAAGAAAAGAATGCAGTCGATGACTACGTGCGCAGATGTTAAAAGAAAGCTTATTCTTTATATCCTTACCATTTATCGTCTTATATAAAACTCTGGGATTAGCTCAAAATATCAAGGAATATAATAACCGCAAAGATTGATAGATAAATTACGTGGAAATATTTTAAACAATATGATGAAGTCCATGTTGAGTTCCACAGCGGAGGTTAATAGACGAACGAGACGCGCACAAGCTCGCTGGGTCTTTCTTCATGGTACGCGCTCGGCCATCGTGTCAAGGGAAATCGCAGTGACCAAGTATTCTCAGAGGAGTTACTGTCAATTAAACTCAGCCAAGATAACAGCTTATATTTTGCAAAATGGCAGATAAAGCAGATTCGTCGCCAGTTGTAGTAGCAGTGTCAGGATCAACAGGATCTGTCCCGGCTGGAACACTGAAGAAGATAACAGCCGCCAAGTCAAAGCAGCCACGTGCAAAGCCAGCGCATCCGAAAGCCGCTGAAATGGTCATCGCTGCTATCACAACCCTTAAGGAGCGTGGTGGATCGTCGCTCCAAGCAATCAAGAAGTACGTAGCTGGAACATACAACGTTGATGCCGACAAGCAGGCCACGTTCATCAAGAAGTACCTGAAGGCCGCAGTTGCATCCGGTGTCCTCGTTCAGACCAAAGGTAAAGGTGCTGCTGGCTCATTCAAATTAGCGTCGACCAAGGTGGCATCTGTCAAACCCAAAGCTAAGGCTGCAGCCCCGAAGAAGACAGCAGTGGCTAAGAAACCAGCAGCAGCTAAAAAACCAACATCTGCTGCTGCTAAGAAAGCGCCCGCCAAAAAGGCCGCTCCTAAGGCCGTTACCGAAAAGAAGAAGGCATCCAAGGGACCAGCCGCTAAACCACCCAAGGCTAAGACGACGAAAGCAAAGCCGGCTGCTAAATCTCCCGTCAAGAAGGCAAAACCTGCAGCGAAGAAGGCCAAGCCGGCTGCTCCCAAGGCTAAGAAAGCTGCTCCAAGGAAGGCAGCCGCTGCGAAGAAGTGAATCTTATGAACGCGTCGACACAGCATAACTTAAAACGGCCCTTTTCAGGGCCAACAATATCTTAAAACGTTGAAATGACTCATGTGTGGTGAATTTTATTGGCAATCGAAATTCTAGCCATCAATGATTGTAATGAGGACGTGTAGAAGACCGTGTCGTCTGCGTAAACTCCAATTTCTACTTGATTGGTTTTTGGCATATCGTTAATGTATAAGCTGAAGAGAATAGGGCCAAGAATGCTGCCCTGGGGTACGCCCGCTTCAATAGGCATTTTCTGTGATACGTAATCTTTTACGTTAACATAAAAGGATCTATTTGACCGAAATGAATGTGATCTGCTCGATTGGGATACCCTGGCTCTCCAATTTCCTGATCAAACCATTTATCCAGACGCTATCGAAAGCTTTTTCAACATCTAATAGTACTGCACCTGTATGTTTATGCCAGTGAAAATTTTTAGTGATAAATTCTTTTAGTCTGATAATTTGTTGCTGAGTGGTATGTCCATCTCTAAAGCCAAATTGTTCATTTCTAGGAATATTGTCCTGCACAATGAAAGATTTTAATCTAGAGATAAAGATGCCTTCCAGGAATTTACTTAGGGTGTTAAGGAGACTAATTGGTCTATAACTCAGTGGCTGGGTAAGGTCTTTGCCTGCTTTTGGGGAGACAAGTACGTTCGCAGTCTTCCATTCCTCTGGAAAATATCTTAATTTGAAACATGCGTTTATTATATTTACTATTATGGTGAGGCAAAAATCCGGCAATTTTTTCAGCAAAAAGTTAGTGATTTGATCAGGTCCAGGAGCTTTATTACTTTTGGTCTTTTTAATATACTTTTTGACTTCTGCTGTATTTTTTGGGTTTTATTTCACTATTAGATTCACGACCCAAAATATCCTCTACTATTCTGTCAGTCTCCTCAATAAAAGCTATAATTGACGGGGTTTCATGTGGTGAAAATATTTTTGCAATGCAAGAGGCGAAGCAGTTAGCTTTTTCCTCCTGTGAGATAAATTTCTGCACATTGTTGTTGTCTTTTAGTGGAGGTATGGAGGGGTATGGTCTAGATAGAGCCTTTGAAAGCTTCCAAATTGAATTATCTTTAATGTTTAGTTTTTTAACAAAATTATTCCACTTTTGACATCTGAAATCTTTAATCTTATTTTCGATCTTTTTTCTGAGTCTATTGACCGCTCTTTTCAGGAGAGGGCTGTGATTTTGATTATAACAGTTTCTTAAGTCATTTCCAGCTTTAACTAAGGTAGATATATCCTTCGGGAGGGGGGGGGGGGGGATCACCGTCCTTGGTTTTGCCAATAGGGGAGGAGGCATTGGCTGCCTCAGAAATAATGGTAGTTACTGATTTTATCGCAGCATCCACTTCTTCTCGGGATTCTAATTTGTAATTAAGTGGAATTTTGTTGATTAAGATTTCATAGAACTTTTCCCAGTCGGTTCTTGTAAAGTTTAAGCGAGGTTTGCGTGGTGGAGCTGTTGTTTGTAATTCTATTTCAAGAATAATGGGGAAGTGATCGGAGTCCAGCTCCCTGACCGTTTTTATATCACAGTTACAATTGAAATTTTTAAGAAGAGCAATATCTTATATATCCGGGTTATGGTCAGAGTTGTAGGGGACGTGCGTGAAGTCTAAAGGGGCCATGAACGCTAAATTATTGTCAAAACAAAATCTGAAAAGTTTAGAACCCGCGGTATTAACTGACCGACTATTCCAGGCTGTGTGTTTCGCATTGAGATCTCCAACGGCCAGCACAGATGGCGCCAGCCGAAAATTTTTCTTAAAGTCCCTATCGGTAAAGTCACCACGCGGAGGGTTGTACACAGAGACAATAGCCAATTCAGAGCCTTTCAATTTGATTTTAATAGCGGTGACTTCGATAAATTAAAAGCCTGTCGGTGTACATTCATGGTGCGCTATGTTATGTTTAATTGCAACAGCTGTGCCTCTAAATTTGTTATTTTTATAAAGGATAAACCCGGGGATTTTAAATGCAGTTTTTTCATTAGTTAGTGTTTCATTTAGTAGGCAAATATCTATATCATGTTCGATTAAGAAAGATTCTAACTCAGCTTTTTTCTTGCCGCACCCGTGTGCATTCCAATGACAGATTTTAATGTTGTTAGGGGCCCTAGTAGGCATAATTAATCGCGAGATTGAGCATGTTGTGATTATCTGGGTTGACTGAGCAATAACTTCTTACATGGGAATAGTTCCCTTAATAATGTAATTCGTGAAGTGAATTGCCTGATTGATCATTCTTAAAAGGTCGGCTCGAGCAGAGAAGTTTTCTTTTTTCTTCCGTGGCATCGTCTTTGGTGAGTCACTGTGTACCGGCGGCGGTGCTTCGTCTATGTAGTTCGCGTTTTGATCCGATGAGGTTTTTTTCGTAATTTTTCCTCCTGATGGGAGGAAAATCCGCGGGATCTATTTCGTAGCGCGGTAGCCCACTCGTCGCGGATCGCGTTTGCGCTTCGACGCGTTGTTGTTTGTTCGTCGCAGTTCGAGCTTGGTTCGGTTGCGCGCGCGCGCCCCCTGTCGATCTAATCGTGCGCTCGTTGTTCGGACGGTCACCTTCCCGAGCCCCTCTACGATTCTCTCTCTTATAAGCTGGGCATCCCCTGTAGTTTGCTGTGTGTTTTCCTTTACAGTTGGCGCAGGAAGGCTCGGCGTCTCGTACCTTCGCGCATTCTGCGGTCTGGTGTGCCTCGCCACATTTTACACAGCGAGGTTTCGCGTGGCAGTTTTCCGCGACATGATTAAATCTTTGTCATTTATAACATTGGACCGTGGTTCTGGGCTTCCTATAGTCTTTGATATGTACCCGGATATAGGAGATCGTGCGGATATTGTTTATCTCTTTTGCTGACTCGTTATCAGCAATCGTGACCAGGAATAGTGGGAGGGGTTCCTTTGAAACGCTATTGGTCATTCTAACTACGTTCTTAACATCTAACCCGTATCCTTCTAGTTGCGCCCTAATCTCATCGACTGGTTCAGTTTTCGGGAGATTCCTAATTACGAATTTAATGGGAGGTTTTTCCTCCACCTTCTCTCTATACACATAATATTTAAAATCATTATCCTCAAGTTTAATAAGTCTCCTATGGTCCTCGAGATGCGAGACTGATATAGAGTAGACGTCAAGCTTGAGCTTGTAGACGACTGGCTCGTATGTCACGCTGCTTTTAATTAGGGGCTTTAGCTTCTCATAGGTACTGCCCTCCCCAATAATAACATTAATGGGGGGAATTGCTCCTCGCTTCACGGTATCCGTGGATAGAATCTCGAAACGGTTCTTGGTTGAAATGCCCTGGACATGACTTACCTTAACGGCCTTACTGGCTTTATCCTGAGGTTCCTGGTTGTCGTCCGAGCGCTTCCTCCTTCTGGGGTCCTTTGTCATCCATTTCTCCTGGTCATCTGCTTCGGAAATGATTATCTCCTCATCAGACTTTGCTTCCTTGCTGCCACTGGTTTTCACCTCGACATTGTTAAGCGAATGCGCCATGATTCTCGCACTTAATTCGCTCAAGACGTTTTTCAATCCAATGATCTAATCATGTCTCAATGATCGTATGCCTAGACACGGGACACTCCGGATTATATACAATTTCTGCCACGCCATGCCCATCTTGCCGCCATCAGCCAATGAGATCCGTCGTCACTGCTCGGTTGCCTATAAAATGGACCCGCTGGAGAGAGCTCGTATAGTGTGCCGCCAACATTTCGACAGTATACTTCGCTCCGCCGAGATCTTGTGTAACGATTTCCTAACGAAATGGCTCGTACCAAGCAAACCGCCCGCAAGTCTACCGGAGGCAAGGCTCCCAGGAAGCA
Source organism: Tromatobia lineatoria (assembly GCA_949699805.1). Taxonomy (NCBI): domain Eukaryota; kingdom Metazoa; phylum Arthropoda; class Insecta; order Hymenoptera; family Ichneumonidae; genus Tromatobia; species Tromatobia lineatoria. The sequence continues at coordinate 14,007,288 of OX453039.1, read as the reverse complement.
ACTTGCAACTAAGGCGGCTCGTAAGAGCGCGCCTGCTACCGGAGGAGTAAAAAAGCCCCATCGCTATAGGCCTGGAACCGTGGCTCTCAGGGAAATCCGTCGTTATCAGAAAAGCACTGAGCTTTTGATCCGCAAGCTGCCCTTCCAGCGTCTTGTTCGTGAAATTGCTCAGGACTTCAAGACGGACTTGCGTTTCCAGAGCTCCGCTGTAATGGCTCTCCAGGAAGCCAGTTAGGCTTATCTAGTGGGTCTTTTTGAAGACACGAACTTGTGCGCCATCCATGCAAAGAGAGTTACCATCATGCCTAAGGACATCCAACTGGCTCGTCGTATTCGTGGAGAAAGAGCTTAGACCTAGCTGCCCATATAAACGGCCCTTTTCAGGGCCAACAAGTAATAACGAGAATGATATCTTGTTTTTGCATTATGTCCTGCAGGCCGTATTTTTTACATCAATATTCTTTACATCAATATTCTTCATTATTATTAGCCGTAATTTGAGAAAAACGGAAGGTTCCAGAGCACCAAGGTAATCTTCGCCTATTGCTTCACTTTTTGCATCGTAGTTGCAGTGAAAATAAGAAAAAGTCGCTTACTGACTTTTATTTAAGAGGAGGACCTCTGCCTTACCCTGCAACGTATTTGACAAGTCTTGGCATTTATATTTATTTATAATCATTATCCGAAGGGCAAAAGGAGTCTCAGGTCTACAAGTATTAATGTCGTCCTTGCATATTGCCTTTATAGGCTGTAGACTTCTAGTACGATTAATCGAATGGGAGTAGATTACTGATTTTCTAGGAAACAGAGGTTTTCATGTAAGAATTCTGATTGCGAACATTTTCTCTGTATGAATATCAATTAATACAATAATATTGGCATATTTGAGGATTGCACACTTTTTACCGACTGAGTTGTCTCTGTTATTCTTATTTCTTGTTACTTCTCACTGGAATTCGTATTGAGCACTCTATGACAACGTCTTTTGAAATACAACCTTTTAATATATCCCAAAGTTAACCGACACTAGTAATTGTGCAGTCGGTGTACGATTCCGGTGATCCCCCAAGTTGAGCAGCATCGTTCGAGGCCATTACTTGGATGGGTTACCGCTGAGCCGTGCACCGGATAGCTGTTATTTACATCCAGAGTTGTAAAACGTTACTTTTTATAAATGAAATTAAAAAAGTAAGACATGCATCAGCTCTTACTTTTTAATGAGCAATGGTAATCAAATCCATTGCCCATTACTTTTCCTATAAGTAATGGAGCAGAGATCTCCATCACTCATTACTTTTTTAATGCGTAATGGAGCAGAGACCCTCATCACTCATTACTTTTTTAATGCGTAATGGAGCAGAGATCCCCATCACTCATTACTTTTTTAATGCGTAATGGAGCAGAGATCCCCATCACTCATTACTTTTTTAATGCGTAATGAAGCAGAGATCCATTACGCATAACTTTTTGAATATGTAATGGAACTCAAATCCATTAATTATTACTTTAACATGATCCATAAACCTCCCATGCAACGCACAATTTTTTTTAACGCTAAATATACTGAGATCCATTATTTATTTTCAAAGTGGTTAAGGATATCCTTACCAGAAACGCGAGGGGTCTGAGGCGGCGGGGGATTTCCGGCGAGAAAAATATATGTAGAAAAATCTTTGGCAACGCAGCATTTCGCGACTTTGGTGCGGCTTGTGACTTTAGCGTGTACTAGCTTCCGAACCGTAACTTCAACCTGTCAGTGTAACGCGATTTTAGGTTATGAATATTGTTTGAAATTTAGTGTCACTCGATATGAAAGGTATGCTTGATGAATTCGCAGGCATCGTTATAGGCTTCGGAGATACTCTTCCTTTGTTGAAAAAAGCCTTTCCAAAGAGACCTAGCTATAAGCTATCAGTCTCCGCCGGAATTATAAAAAAGCTGGCAGAAAATCGTCTCACGTTGGCAATTCTAAGTCAAACTTATGTAGCGGGTGGTGCCGAGAGCGTAAAAGTTTTACTTGCGGAAAGCGTGAATGGCAAAGCGAAGGTGACTCGCAACAAACGCATTATCGAGTCGATAGTTAATTTTATCGCATCTAATAATGCGTAGAATCTATTCTTAAGTTCATAAGATTTTTCGTTTATTGTTTCTAGCAAAGCTCAGATTTTTATTTTTTAAAAAAGAGTTGAAAATTGAAGTCGCATATATTCTCAATTCCCAATTATTTTTCATTTTTTACCTTCCTATGAATTAATGAATTATAACGAAATTCTTATAATTGCTTTGCAGAGTGCCGTCGAGAATGTTTTTATTCTATCTATAGGTATCTATGTTGAGCGTAGTGGGGGGACGCGGCGTTGCCACATTTTCTATAGTCACGCGATTGAAGGCCGAAAAGCCGTGAATAAACTCAATTGACTTTAATCTCTGACGGTTGGACTAATATTTTCTTTTTTCAATATTTTCGAAAAATTTCGGTCTACATCATGTTAGTTTTTCATTCAGATCGAACAGAAATTGCCTGAGAAAATAAATTTCTTTGCCAGTTTTGGACCAGTCGCCCTATCTAACCTATGTTAAAGTACCCTATTTTCCGAATTAATTTCTCAAAAATAACACCGTGAACCTATTTTTTTAAGATCGCGATTGATAAAACTCTTTCTTTTCTACGCACTGTAAAATTTTGATCAAAATCTAACACAAACGATTTTTGGTAAGGATATCCTTAATGTCCCATTACTCCGAAAAATCTCGCTGAATAAATATGTAAATCAATTAATCGTTCGTAAAATTAATTAATACATTTTTTAAGAGAACAATAGTTTAAAAATTAATAATTGAGCCGATTAATCAAAAACCGCGGAAATTCACATTGAATCCGCTATCCAGAATTTCGGAGTTTCAAGTTTTTTCGGAGTTCGAAATCAGCGACTTCGAAAATTCCCCAGGTAAAAATCTAAGGCTGCCGAGGGGGTCTGCAGTGATCTCTGGCAAAGCTGTTGTGGAATTGCAGCTTCACAAGGGTACTAAAAAAGAAATCGATTTTTTGTCATTTTGTTCACTGAACATTTTGTGTCTTTGTTTAGTAAGCGATCGCGCAATACCATAGAACAGTATAAATAAGTTTTTTTTTATTGTCACTTACCTTAGGTAAGTTACCTATTTCCTCGTTATTCCTGATTTAGTTGTATTTTTTTACTGAAAATGTTTCACTTCTGGTAAAGAATGTCAAATCACAAAAACACTGTGATCATATGATATTACAATTCACGATATTTATGTTTTTTCAATGTATCTTTCGTGAACCTAATTTTGACGAATACGCGTCTGTATAGGACCGCAGACTCTAATGATATTTTAATTATTCATTTATTAATAATTTTTTCGTAACATTTTCCGATTTGGGTACTTATTGATTAAGTTTTTTTAAACAATTTTCCTATTTATTAATTTACCTAGCAAAATTTTCTAAAGTAATAGAACTTGACTCATTACTTTGAATATGGGTGATAAATCACTGCTCCATTACTCGTTAAGAAAGTGATACGTGATGGGTCTCTCTCCATTACTCATTAAAGTGTAATGGGTACTGGATCCAAATTAAATTGTTCATTCTTTTCAATAATCGTAACAAAATGGTAATGCATTTCAAAAAATTACATTCCCAAACTCTGTTTACATCAACTACTGTATGAATCGCTGAATCGGTGCTCCGAAACTAGGATATGAACTCAGCGATGCTTATTATTCTTGATTCATATTCAGGATTCCCTAAGCTACTGTTAATCATTATCTCCATATTCTGCATGATTCCAACACCGTGACCATTGTTATTTTAAACTATTAACCATTTCTAAGAGAAAAGTGCAGTCGATGAGTGAGTGCGCAGATGTTGAGACAACGCCTATTCTTTATATCCTTACCACTTATCGTCTTTTGTAAGACTCTCTGATTAGCTCAGAATATCAAGTTATATAATGACCGCGGAGGTTGATAGATAAAATACGAGGAAATATTTTAAACAATACAATAAAGCCCATTTGGAGTTCCATACAGGCGGTATAGAGACGAACGACACTGGCATTACACCGCTGGGTCTTTCTTCATGGTACGCGCTCGGTCATGCCCCTAAGCGAAATCGCAGTTTCTAAATATTCTCAGAGCAGTTACTGTCAATTCGACTCAGTCAAGTTAACAGCTTATATTTCACAAAATGGCAGACAAAGCAGTTTCGTCACCAGTTGTAGTAGCAGTATCGGGATCAACGGGATCCGTCCCTGCAGGAACACCAAAGAAGACAACGGCCGTCAAGTCGAAGCAGCCACGTGCAAAGCCAGCTCATCCGAAAGCCGCTGAAATGGTCATCGCTGCCATCACAGCACTTAAAGAACGTGGTGGATCGTCGCTTCAAGCAATCAAGAAGTACGTAGCTGGAACATACAAGGTTGACGCTGACAAACAAGCCACGTTCATCAAGAAGTACCTGAAGGCCGCAGTTGCATCCGGTGTTCTCGTTCAAACCAAAGGTAAAGGTGCTGCTGGTTCGTTCAAACTAGCGTCGACCAAGGTGCCATCCGTCAAACCCAAAGCTAAGACTGCAGCCCCGAAGAAGGCAGCAGTAGCTAAGAAACCAGCAACAGCTAAAAAACCAACATCTGCTGCTGCTAAGAAAGCGCCCGCGAAAAAGGCCGCTGCTAAGGCCATTACCGAAAAGAAGAAGGCATCGAAGGGACCAGCTGCTAAACCACCCAAGGCTAAGACGACGAAAGCAAAGCCGGCTGCTAAGTCTCCCGTCAAGAAGGCAAAACCAGCAGCGAAGAAGGCCAAGCCGGCTGCTCCCAAGGCTAAGAAAGCTGCTCCAAAGAAGGCAGCCGCTGCGAAGAAGTGAATCTTATCAACACCTCGACACAGCATAACTTTGAACGGCCCTTTTCAGGGCCACCAAGACTTCGTAACGTTGAAATGACTAACTTGAGGTGAATTTAATTGAAAACCAGAATTGAAAGTTGTGTACAACTTTACATGAATGTATTATTTTACCAATCTATGATTTTATTATTTTTGATGAATTTTTGTGAGTAGATTTAGTTTTGCGAGCTCCCAGATTTTGTAACGAAGACATAAGCGACATGAAGAACGCCTGAGATAAGTTAAATTAGCGAAAACAGCGAAATTCTTTAGGCTGAAGAGAAAAGATTTCGAAATATCCAGAGGTGAACGAAATTGCAATCATAGCATTTCGTCTTAACATCCTTTGTGAGCTCTTGCTTTTTCAATAATAATGCGCTCACATCAGAATCATTATTTCGTATCGTCACACGCGGTCTTACTCTGTAATTGCATTATTACTCATTCATAGATATTTTTAAAAAAAGTACCTATCACTGATTAAACCTTTCTTATTTTTTTGAACAATTAATAATTTTAATATCTGCTAAGATAAAAACGTTGAAACGTTCTTAGCAAATGCTGTCTAATTTCTATTTGCATATCGCCAGTATAATGCCAAAGTAATTGTTATCGCATTCCCTATCCATCAAAAGAATCAATCGAAATAATAGAAAAATTAGTTAATCTGAGGTTATCGACGGAAAAAATTCGATGTAGCTAAAGTCTTCCATCCGCAATTTCACTGAACCATTGTTGTACGTCTTAGGTTTTTTTGGCCCTCAAAAGGGCTGTCGCGTTTCAAGGCATCGAAAGTTTTTACTTTAGGCTGGTATATTTAGTGACAGCTTTACTTCCATCACTGACAGTGTCCTTTGCGAGATCACCAGGCAAAAAAATCGGACGGCTTCTTTGACGGATTTAAAATCAACCAGACGAAGACAATGATCATCATCCATTACGATCGTAGTTTGTAAAACGGCAGCTTACAGGATGCATATATATGTACACTGTTCCCAATCACGCATAGATTTTTTTTCCATCTATATGCAAGGCGTGAAATATATGCCTTTTTCTATTCTGGATCTTCATACAAGTTTCTATGCTTGCATATGCAAATATTAAACCGAATTGGAGTTATCGTCGGTCAATCGCAGCGTTAGGTCCATACCGTGAATTTAGAATCAGACATTTTTTTATTGAAGCAATCTAGTTACGTTTCAATTTTGAAAAAAACATGATATATTTTTTTTCGAGAACCTTATTTTAAATTCTGAAATTGAGTATATACTTCGTTCGGTCCATGATGCAAAAGCAAAAATTCATGGAACCGGATTTTGAATTCCTTTCTAGTAATTAAAAATTTATCGAGTGATTTTATTTTCCGTGCAGTTAGCAACAATTAAAAAACCGGTCTTTAAAGAATATACATTGATATAGAGGACCTGAGTTTTAGTGCAAAGTTGTAATGAGTTTCTCCTTTGTTTTCGCAGAACAAGTTTTTTCTATTTATTTTCTATTTCTCTAAAATTTTGTCTACATTTTAATGGTGGCAAAAATTACATTATGCGAGCGAGAATCAATTTCCGTTCAAATAATTATTTGCGCTAAAATGAGCGATGGTTTTTCGACAGTATGGAAGTTAAGCTTTCTTCTCAGTCTTCTTAGGAAGCTTGAATGTTTGACAGGACGCCTCCTCGGGCAATGGTAATGGGTTGTGTTCCTATCTGTTAAACCACTTTAAAAATGCATAATGGAATTCGGAATTATTACCCATTACTTTATTAATGAGTAATGGAGCAGAGGTACGTCACCCATTATTTTATTAATGGATAATGGAGCAGACGTTCATCACCCATTATTTTATTAATGACTAATGGAATAGACGTCCATCTCCAATTATTTTAATAATGAGTTATGGAGCAGAAGTTCATCGTGCATTACTTTATTAATGAGTAATGCAACTTACATTCATTTCCCACTACTTTATTAATGAGTGATGGAACTCACATTCATCACCGATTTTTAAAGTATTGGGTAATGGATGTGGTAATGCATCTATGATAGTTCCATTACTTTAGCTAAATTTGCTCAATAAATAATAATAAATGAATATATAATTAAATAAATCGAAAAATTGTTTAAAATTCAAATAAACTAAAAGATGAATCGCGATTCGTTCGAAAAATTAATAAATTAGTGAATGAGTATAATTAAATACTAAATAAAATAAATAAAGTAATAATGGAAATTGTCTAAGGAAAATATTCAATAAACTTATGAAAGATAATATATTACAGGACTTCTAGTCAACTTTCCGTATTCCAAAAATTATAAATCGAATTGAAATTTATACGTCGATGATGATACATTTTGTAAATAAACTACTCCATAATTCTAGATTATCTCAAAATGTTTCTTATATAATTTCCAATGAAACTTTAAAAGAATTTTTTCCATAGGATCTCTGGGCAACTTTTCGTACTCCAAAAACTACAGGTCGAGATTCACGATGATTTTTCGATACCTGAACACAAATCATATTGTACTTGATAGAAATTTCTCAAAATGGATGATTTTACAAATTTCATGTGGATGATTGAATACTAACAAGCTGTTGGTTCTACTGAAACATATACTAATGTTCATTGCTCATTTGATGATGATTCTCTCTATATACGTAAAAGTAAACCATCACCTTTAGCTTGCAGTCTGGAAAGAGTGAAATTTTTTTTTGTATCACATTCATGGTAAGGTTTCAGAAAGAGTAGAGATTTCGGATTGGATTTCAATACCAACACTGGGCTTTCAATACAAAACACACACCAAATTTTATTTCGTCGATACATATTTTCAAACGTTATTGTGTTTCCGGACGGCACAGACAGATGCCTGACAGTCAGAAACGAGTTCATGTGTTTTTCTGCAATCTGGGCACTCAACACATGTATTTCCATAAAAATCCAAAAGTTGATTTTTTATTATTGCAATACTTCTAATTTTTACATACTCCGTGAGCGATTACGAAGTCAAAAATAAGGAAAAGTAGAAAACGCAGATAAAAAATGACATAAAACCATAAATCTTATGCTGCGGTTCATGCGGTACATTTCACCCACTAAGATAAAGCTTGACGATTCTTATTAATAGACAAGTATTGTCAACCTAGATGCAATCATTTAATGAGGAGATCTATTTACGTTGTAGTTATAGTTTACACGATTATCATTTTTATGCACAGCAATTAATTTTAAAACCGTTATTAGCATGAACTCCTTCATGAGTCGTAGAACCGCTGCTCTAAAACTACGATATAAGCATAGAAATGTTTATAATTCTTGATTCATATTTCGGAGTCCCAAAGCTACTGCAAATCATTATCTTCATATTATGCATGATTTCAACATAACCTTTATTATTTTGAACTAACTACCATTTTTAAGAGAAGAATGCATTCAATGAGTACGTGCGCAGATTTTGAGACAAAGCCTATTGATTATATCCTTAGCGTTTATCGTCTTATATAAAACTCTGAGATAAGCTCAGAATATCAAGTAATATAATAACCGCATAGATTGATAGATAAATTACGTAGAAATATTTTAAACAATATGATGAAGTCCATGTTGAGTTCCACACCGGCGGTTTATACACGAGCGACACGCGCACAAGACTGCTGTGTCTTTCTTCATGGTACGCGCTCCGTCAAGCCGCTGAGCGAAATCACAGTGACCAAACATTCTCAGTGGAATTACTGTCAGTTCAACTCAGCAAAGTTAACAGCTTGTATTTTGCAAAATGGCAGATAAAGCAGTTTCGTCGCCAGTTGTAGTATCAGGATCCACGGGAGCCGTTCCGACTGGAACACCGAAGAAGACAACATCCGTCAAGTCGAAGCAGCCACGTGCAAAGCCAACTCATCCAAAATCTGCTGAAATGGTCATCGCTGCTATCACAGCTCTTAAAGAACGTGGTGGATCGTCGCTTCAAGCAATTAAGAAATATGTAGCTGGTACATACAAAGTCGACGCCGACAAACAAGCGACGTTCATCAAGAAGTACCTGAAGGCCGCGGTTGCATCCGGCGTCCTCGTTCAAACCAAAGGGAAAGGCGCTGCTGGTTCATTCAAATTAGCATCGACCAAAGTGCCATCCGTCAAACCCAAAGCTAAGGCTGCAGCCCCAAAAAAGGCAGCAGTGGCTAAGAAACCAGCATCAGCCAAAAAACCAGCATCAGCTAAAAAACCAGCACCAGTTAAAAAACCAGCATCAGCTAAAAAACCAGCGTCAGCTAAGAAACCAGCAGCAGCTAAAAAACCAACATCAGCTGCCGCGAAAAAAGCGCCTGTTACCGAAAAGAAAAAAGCATCCAAGGGACCGGCCGCTAAACCACCTAAGGCTAAGACTGCGAAACCGAAGCCGACTGCTAAGTCACCCATCAAGAAAGCGAAACCAGCAGCAAAGAAGGCCAAGCCAGCTGCTCCCAAGGCTAAAAAAGCTGCTCCCAAAAAGGCGGCCGCCGCGAAGAAGTGAATATTATGAACCCTTCGCAACAGCGAAACTTCAAACGGCCCTTTTCAGGGCCACCAAAACTTTCTAACGTTGGAATGACTTATTTTTGACGAATTTTGACAACCAGAACTAACACGGTTCTATGCAGTTGGAAATTTCGAAAATCGTTTTTATTAATTGCATTTTCGGAATGTATTTTGTATTTTTGTGTTAGGAATATATTTGAGTATTTTCTCCGAAAATTTAAAATCGATCTAGTGAATATTCTCGGTGATACATGCATATTCGTAAAGGCGCTCAGAGCATTAAAAATTTGAGGCTTTCAATGGAAACATTTAACGTTTATTACAGAAATTACATCGGTGATGGTGGCTCATAAACATACTCTGGGAATGAAAAGCTTCACCTTACAGTGGAATTAGAGTCGTTAAGAGAGAATGTATTGGATATTTAAAAAAAAATGGCCTTACGATTTCGGCACTGTGTAATAAACAAGTACTGGAACTGTACGTAAAAGTGGGTATAACATTTAAAAAATCGTATTTGGTAGAAAAGGTAAGCTCACGGCTAAGCTGATAAATAAGTTGACAGTTTATTATGGCTTAGCAATCAGGAAATACTGTGATTCCGTTGTCAATATGGATAATGCAATATGGACAACATATTACTATCACTGTTCGACGAATAAATACCCTCAGCAAGAGAGATACGCGGTCAAGGAGATGCTGGCAAGGAGCGTGAGTTCCGAATAAATTATCAATTTTTGAACATGATTATTAGTCATTACCATATGATGTTGCCGAAGCGTTGTTTCCAATCTACATAGATCTCATTAATGAAAAATTGTTAGAAAAATATGTCGGTGGTTCCACGCGAAACAATAATAAAAGTTGCAATCACTTGATATGGAACATAACTCCGAAAATCATTCCGTCTCGTTCAAAGATAATGAAAGTACAGCTTACATCGCAGTTGGCACGTTTGATGAAGGTACAACATCACTTTTATACTATTATGATTGACTATTAATTATCCCCAATATACCATGCCTATGCCGAACAGGAGGATGCAGAGTGCTCACGATCTTCGACTTCGAGCGCATGTGAGCAGCGCGGGAGAAGAATGGTCCTTAGACAACAACAAATCGGAATATTAGAAGCTGCTGATTAGGAAGGGGGTATATTTTATGGCTCTGGCATGGATGATTGCATGTAAGATAACTATAAAATGTTGGCGACGTGTTAATGACTTTAAATTTCAAACGAGATTTGCTCAAATCGGTGTTTTTGGAGTCGGTGAGCACGATTTCTCAAAATCACTTAACTGAACGGTCTGCAATTTCAACGCAACCTTTTTAGATGTATTCTTCGGGTATTGATCAAAGAAATAAGATTGCCCATGAATATTTTTTTTTTAAACAACTCGACGGAAAATCTTTGGTCGAAAATTGGATTTTTTTAGAGCCTTCATTTTGTGGAAACTCGAAATTTCGACTATTCCCTCGATGAAGACCTGAATTTATCTATCCAGAAATAGGATCTCTAGTTCTTTTTATGTCAATAATTCGAACCGGAGATACTGTACTCACTGTCAGACACCTATATTTGGAGGACCTCTAGGAGATTTCTACAGGAGCAGTACTAATGAATGATTTTAGAAATGTAAGATGCCGATATAAAGTTCGAAGCTACCACTACATTTATCGATACTTCCTGTATTTGTTAAATAAGACCTTTTCTGGGAGAAAAAAAACAACCGGTAAAAGACGTACTTTTTTGACTTGCAACTGCGTATATCCCTTAGACCTTGTGTTCAATTTCATATCAAAGCAATCGATGATTTTCTCAGTGTTGAGAGATTTGTATCACTAGATTTGGCTTTGCACGGCTCAGATTTAGTGATAAACAAATACGGAACATCACGAAGGCCTCAGTTCAGTTAACTTCAAGGAGGGAAGGTAGAAATTGTCTAAGCAATATAGATAAAATTTTGAAATATTGAGAGAGCAACAGAGATCTTCGTGAACTCTTGATTTTCCGCTAAAATGCACATCTATAAGAATCATTATTTCACATCTATACACATGGTCTTGCACTAAACTCGCATTATTACTTATGCATTCATATTGAGAAAAAACGTACACCAGTGATTAAAGCTATCATTCTGTCGTACAATGAATAAGTGCAATGATATGAAGATAAAACCGTTGCTCCGTTCTCAACGAATACTGCCTAATTATTGTACATCTCATCCCATCGGAATAGTAAAATCGAAATAAGCAGATGATGAGTTGATTTAAGGTTACCGATAAGAAGAAATGGGATGGATCCGCAGATTTGCCTGACAATTGTTATACGTTTGGAGTTTTTTTTGGCCCTGAAAAGGGCCGTTTGGTTTAATGGTTCCGAAGTTCTCACTTGGAGCTGGTATACTTGGTGACAGCTTTAGTTCCTTCGCTGACAGCGTGCTTGGCGAGTTCACCAGGCAAGAGAAGCCGAACGGCTGTCTGGATCTCCCGGGATGTTATGGTCGATCTCTTGTTGTAGTGGGCGAGTCTAGAGGCTTCAGCGGCGATGCGCTCGAAGATATCGTTGACAAAGCTGTTCATGATGCTCATTGCCTTACTCGACACCCCGGTGTCAGGATGGACCTGCTTCAGTACTTTGTAGATGTAGATAGCGTAGCTTTCCTTCCTCTTACGCTTCTTCTTCTTGTCGGTTTTCGAAATGTTCTTCTGGGCTTTGCCAGCCTTTTTCAAGGCTTTACCACTTGCTTTGGGCGGCATGGTTCGGTATACTTTATAATTCAATACTACGAGCACTGACGAAGTCCGGTAGTTGAATGAAGGTCGGCATTGACGCGCATGTGGTTAAGAGCTCACACGAATTCACTGCCGCACCAATAAGATAGAGGCTGAGAGTGGGGGAACATCTTTTCATGTGACCGCCGCTCCAATGAGAAGCAATGAGGGTGGGGATACGGATTCTCTGAATTGTGATTGGACCGTTGGTTGGATCACATAGTCTACAAGATTGACGGTTGAGCGACTCGTGGTATCATTCGGTCTTGAACCGTTATTTGTGTCACGTTACACTCTTTTAACCTCAATCAACATGTCTGGACGCGGCAAAGGTGGAAAAGTAAAGGGAAAGTCAAAGACTCGTTCCAACCGTGCTGGACTCCAGTTCCCCGTCGGAAGAATTCACCGCCTTCTTCGCAAAGGAAACTACGCTGAACGTGTTGGTGCCGGAGCTCCAGTCTATCTGGCTGCTGTAATGGAATATCTAGCTGCCGAAGTTCTCGAGTTGGCTGGAAACGCAGCACGTGACAACAAGAAAACGAGAATCATCCCTCGTCATCTTCAACTGGCCATTCGTAATGATGAAGAGTTGAACAAACTGCTGTCAGGTGTTACCATTGCTCAGGGTGGTGTGCTGCCAAATATCCAAGCTGTCCTTCTTCCAAAAAAGACTGAAAAGAAAGCTTAAAGACTTACGAAAAAACGGCCCTTTTCAGGGCCAACAATTACTCTAACGAAAGTATTCTCTTGTATGTATAATGTATTGTTTTAAAATGCTTCTTTTTCCAAGGGAGTGACATCCCTTAATCAGAATGGTTGAGAAATATTCGGAGTTACCAATCGTTAGAGAAGAGAAGGATAGAATATTTATTTGTTATACCACAAGAGCTTCGAAATTATCGGATCTTTCCCGATAGGTTTGTTGCGAACGAATTTTTGCAAACATTTTTCCAGGTTCAAAAATCACGAGCACGAGCCAAGGGCTCCCCTAGGCAGGAGTCCCCTCATGACTAAATTTTTCTAAAAATTTTCAATATTTTCGAAATTTCCAAATTCTTAAAATTTTCAAGATTTCCGAATTCTCAAAATTTTCAAAATTCCGAAGTTCTTAAAATTACCAAAATTTCCATAAATTTGAAAAGTTTTCAAAAACTTGAAATTTTCAAAATTTCCATAATTTGAAAAAGTTTTCAAAATCTTAAAGTACATAACAAATACATATGCCGAACATTCGACTAAGAGATTACGTAAAAAGAGGTATACCACGTCGTTATTCTGATTGTCCCGTTTCTAGAACGAGCAAAAAGAGGGGTGGGGACAGCACTCGAAGCGCACGACGGCGAACGAAGAACGAACAGAAGGGGTGGAGCGCGTGGGGGGCAAGGCCCTCCAGTTATAATATAACTTCAATCTTTAATGCTACAGTAATTATTATATAGACATTATGTTATTATAGAAAAACTGAAAAGAGAGGATATAATAAAAATTTTAATTATCAGTTTTCTACATCCATTAACCTTGCGAAAAGAATCAATTGTACGTTTGAATCTCTTTTTGGCCCTGAAAAGGGCCGTTTGTATTTGAGAAAGCAGATGCAGCTTATCCGCCGAATCCGTAGAGAGTGCGGCCTTGGCGTTTCAGGGCGTACACAACGTCCATGGCGGTCACGGTCTTCCTCTTGGCGTGTTCGGTGTAAGTGACGGCATCACGGATGACGTTTTCAAGGAACACTTTAAGAACTCCACGTGTTTCTTCATAAATCAAGCCGGAAATACGTTTAACACCACCTCGACGAGCCAAACGACGAATAGCTGGCTTGGTTATTCCCTGGATGTTATCACGAAGAACTTTCCTGTGACGCTTTGCTCCCCCCTTTCCCAAACCTTTGCCTCCTTTACCGCGACCAGTCATGTTTCAAAATGTGAAAGAACGACTCGACTCAAGACTCACAATCGAAGTATGTCTAGTCAGAGGATGCTCCGGCTTATATACAATGTCTGCGACACCATCCCCGTCCCGACGTCATCAACCAATGAGAACCGTTACCGCTGCTGGGTTTCTTATAAAATGACCACACTGACTCGGGCGCGCGTACAGTTTGTTGCCGACCTTCCGACAGTGTACTTCGCTCCGCCGAGATCTTGTTGTAAAATTTTCTGACGAAATGGCTCGTACTAAGCAAACCGCTCGCAAGTCTACCGGAGGAAAGGCTCCCAGGAAGCAGCTTGCAACTAAGGCGGCTCGTAAGAGTGCGCCTGCTACCGGAGGAGTAAAAAAGCCCCATCGCTATAGGCCTGGAACCGTGGCTCTCAGAGAAATCCGTCGTTATCAGAAGAGCACTGAGCTTTTGATCCGCAAGCTGCCCTTCCAGCGTCTTGTTCGTGAAATTGCTCAGGACTTCAAGACAGACTTGCGTTTCCAGAGCTCCGCTGTAATGGCTCTCCAGGAAGCCAGTGAGGCTTATCTAGTGGGTCTTTTTGAAGATACGAACTTGTGCGCCATCCATGCAAAGAGAGTTACCATCATGCCTAAGGACATCCAACTGGCTCGTCGTATTCGTGGAGAAAGAGCTTAGACCTAGCTGCCCATATAAACGGCCCTTTTCAGGGCCAACAAATGATAACGAGAATGATGTCTTTTTTCGCAATATCTCCTGCAGGCTGTAATTTCTAACATTGATATTATTGCTCCATCATCCATGTATGTGGATTTCATAAGGATTAGACTTCTAGTACGATTAAACTAAACGGAGTAGATTACTTACTTACTATTTACTTCCTAGGAAAATAGGTTCACGTATTCTATTAGAATTCTTATTTGGAAAGATTTTTTAATTAATATTAATTATTACAATAATATTGGCATATTTCAGGATCGCAATCTTTTGACCGACGGAGTTATCCCTGACATTTTCATTTCTTTTTACTTTTCACTAGAAAAAACGACCATTTAATATATCCCTAAGTCAACCGACACTAATTGTCGTGCACGATGTACGGCTCTGACGATCCCCCGAGTTAAACAGCATCGTTCGAGGCTGTAACTTGGATGGGTTACCGCCCGGCCACGTACCGGCTGGCCTGGTCACCGCGATCTGTTATTTGGGTTGAATTTAGGACAGAAGAATAAACAAAAATGTTTCCAATATATATTTGATAGTAAATAGAAAAATTAGCATTAGTAGGGAGCACAGGTAAAAAATTAACCAAATCCGTCAATATTTCACTGCGACCCAAGCGGTCGCTTTCGCCCACTAATATAATCTTATTAACGGGAATTGTTAAGTTGGGCCGAATTATTTAACAGGCGGATCTATTCACGTTATACTTCTAGTTTAGAAAATTACCATTATTTTGCATAACAATAAATCGTAAGACTGTTATTTTTACATTCAGTGTTGTAAAAATTTTAATGTGAAAATAATGCATCACTATTTTTAAAAAAATATATCAAGTTCACGTTACTTGTGTAAGCAGTAATGGAACCCACATATACTAGCTATTACTCTTCAATGAGTAATGTTACTCAAATCCATTACCCATTACTTTTTTTATGAGTAATGGAGTAAAGATCCATCACTCATTACTGTTTAATGAGTTATGGAGCAGAGATCCATCACTCATTACTTTTTTAATGAATAATTGTACTCAAATCCATTACCCATAACTTTTTGCTTCCTCATAGAGGAAGCTTTGTGAAAATTTTGTTTTTCCCGATTTTCATGTTAACATACTTAAAACCACTTAGAACGTCGAGAAAAGTGTTCTGGAAAATGTGTATGTATCTCATTCTCACGAAGGGCACGATGGATCGAGCTAAAATTCGGCATGCAACTACCGTATTGACTCCTCTGTATTGACGGGATTTTCAATTGAATGTATCAATGTATACAGATATTATAGAATTCTTAATTTTGAAAAAATGGTGTGATCGCTCTAACTTTCGTAAAAGTTCGCCAATTCTGCTAAATAGTTTTTTTTTTAAATTAAAGACGCGTTAAATGATGTTTGGTATTGAATTTCAGTAAAATCGGTAAAGTGGTTCCGATATTATAGAACTTTGAATTTAAAAAAGAAACGTGTAAATCACCTAAATCACGTCGAATCTCAACAAATTCAAAATGTTCTACAGTTACAAAATACCATACAGCCCTGCTTCGTACAAAATTTGGTGATGATGGGTAAAGTCGTTCGGATTTGTTGATTCCTCATCAAGGAGCTTTGTAAAAATCACAAAATAATGAGGGAGCAATGTCTAAGGTTCTACTTTTTCAATGGAGCAGAGATTCATCACTCATTACTTTGTTATTGAGTAATAGAGCAGAGATCCATCATGCAAAATTTCTTTAATGAGTAATAGAAATTCCATCCATTGACCATGAAGGTCATAATGCGTAATGGAACTCCCATGCAACGAGCATATTTTTTTTTCAATGGATAAATACGCTGAGATTTATCATCCATTTTTAAAGTGGTTAATGTCCCATTAGTTTCAAAAATCTCGCTAACTAACAATCTAAATCGAAAAATCGTTCGTGAAGTTAATTGATAAGTAGTTGAATAAAACAAGTTCAAAAATGAATAAATGAGCAGTATATTATAATTAACGATATTAATGGATTTTCAATGTATTCTTCGTGACCCCAATTTTGACGATTACATGTCTACATAGGACCGCAAAATTCTAATGAAATTTTAACCGTTCATTTATTAATCAATCTTTCGTAAGATTTTTCGATTTTAGTACTCATTTTTTCAGTTTTTAGAGCAATTTTTGTATTAATTAATTTATTCAGCAAAATTCCCTCAAGTAAAAGAACTTGACCTGTTACTTTGAATATGGGTGATGCATTACTGCTCCATGACTCATTAAAAAAGTAATACCTGAAGGATCTCCGCTCCATTACTCAGTAAAGAGTAATCTTTAATATGTAATGGTCGCTGGATCCGAATTCAATTATTTATTTTTTCCAATAATAATAACAAAATTGTAATGCATATAAAAAAATGCATTCTCCAAACTCTGTTTTCATCGACTTCTGTATCATTCACTGAATCGGTGCTCCGAAACCAGGATATGAACACAGCTATGCTCATTATTTTTTATTCTTATTTAGGATTTACTAAGCTACTGTTAATCATTGTCTTTCTATTCTGCATAAATTTATCATCGTAACCGTTGTTATTTTACACAATTAACCATTTCTAAGAGAAGAATGCAGTCGATGGCTACGTGCGCAGATGTTGAGACAACTCTTATTCTTTATATCCTTACCGTTTATCGTCTTATAAAATACTCTGGGATTAGCTTAGAATATCAAGTAATGTAATAACGGCAGAGATTGATAGATAAATTACGTGGAAATATTTTTAACCATATGATGAAGTTCATGTTGAGTTCCACACCGGTGGATTATAGACGAATGACACGCGCACAAGACTGCTGAGTCTTTCTTCATGGTACGCGCTCGGTCATGCCCCTAAGCGAAATCGCAGTTTCTAAATATTCTCAGAGCAGTTACTGTCAATTCGACTCAGTCAAGTTAACAGCTTATATTTTACAAAATGGCAGACAAAGCAGTTTCGTCACCAGTTGTAGTAGCAGTATCGGGATCAACGGGACCCGTCCCTGCAGGAACACCAAAGAAGACAACAGCCGTCAAGTCGAAGCAGCCACGTGCAAAGCCAGCTCATCCGAAAGCCGCTGAAATGGTCATCGCTGCCATAACAGCACTTAAAGAACGTGGTGGATCGTCGCTTCAAGCAATCAAGAAGTATGTAGCTGGTACATACAAAGTCGACGCTGATAAACAAGCCACGTTCATCAAGAAGTACCTGAAGGCCGCAGTTGCATCCGGTGTCCTCGTTCAAACCAAAGGCAAAGGTGCTGCTGGTTCATTCAAACTTGCGTCGACCAAGGTGCCATCCATCAAACCCAAAGCTAAGGCTGCAGCCCCGAAGAAGGCAGCAGTGGCTAAGAAACCAACAGCAGCCAAAAAACCAACATCTGCTGCTGCCAAGAAAGCACCCGCCAAAAAGGCCGCTGCTAAGGCCGTTACCGAGAAGAAGAAGGCATCCAAGGGACCAGCTGCTAAACCACCCAAGGCTAAGACGACGAAAGCAAAGCCGGCTGCTAAGTCTCCCGTCAAAAAGGCAAAACCGGCAGCGAAGAAGTCCAAGCCGGCTGCTCCCAAGGTTAAGAAAGCTGCTCCAAAGAAGGCAGCCGCTGCGAAGAAGTGAATATTATAAACCTTTCGCATCAGCGAAACTTCAAACGGCCCTTTTCAGGGCCACCACATCTTTCTAACGTTGGAATGATTGATTTTTTACGAATTTTGACAACCAGAATAACAACGGTTATACGCAGTTGGAAATTTCGAAAAATCGTTTTTATTAATTGTACTTTCGGAATATATTTTGTATTTTTGTATTCGGAATTGGGAAATGACATTTGAGTATTTTCTCTGAAAATTAAAAAACGTTCTGGTGAATATTCTCGGTGATACATACATATTCGAAAGGACGTTCGGACTATTAAAAATTTAATGGAAACATTTAACGTTTATTACAGAAATTACATCGGCGATGGTGGGTCCAAAACATACTCTGGGAATAATTAGCTCCACCTTACAGTGTAATTGAAGCGGAGAGAATGTATTAGATATTTTGAAAAAGGAATGGGTGTACGATTTCGAGACTGTGTAGTCAAAAAGTACGTAAAAATGGGAATAACATACAAAAAATCGTGTTTAGTGAAAAAGGTAAGCTCACTGCTAAGCCGATAGAGAAGTTGACACTTTATTATGGTTCAGCAATCAGGAAATACTGTGATTCCGTTGACAATATGGATAATGCAATATGGGCAACATTTTACCATCACTTTTGGACGGATAAAAACCCTGAGCACGAGAGGTACGCGTTCGGAGCTGAGTTATGGAGATGCTGACAAGGAGCGTGAGTTTCGAATAAATTACCAACTTTTAAACATCAGTCATTACCATATGATGTTGCCGAAGCGCTATTTCCAATCTACATAGATCTTATTGATAAAAAAATATTAGAAAGATGTGTTGGTGATTTCACGTAAAAAAATAACACAAGGAACAATCACTTCATATGGAAAATAACTCCGAAAATCATTCCGTCTCGTTCACAGACAATGTAAATACGCTTACATAGCAGCAGGCACGTTCAACGAAGGTACAACAACACTTTTATACTATATGATTGCGCTGAGACTATAAATTAGGCCCAATACTATGCCTATGCCGAACAGGAGGATGCATAGCGCGTCACGATCTCCGACTTCGAGCGCATGTGAGTAGGGCGGGGGAAGAATGGTCTCCAGATAACAACAAATCGGAATGTTCGAAGCTGCTGATGATGAAGAGGGTTCATTTTATGGCTCTGGCATGGATGATGTCATGTGAGATAAATAGAAAATTTTTGCGATGTGTGAATGACTTTTCAAACTATAAACGGGATTTGCTCAAATCGGTGTTTGTGGAGTCAGTGAGCACGATTTCTCAAAATGGCTTAACCTGATCGGTATTCTTCAGTTATTTTGTGGAAAATCGAAATTTCGACTATTCCCTCGATCAATACCTAAATTTATCTATCCACCAATAGAATCTAGTTTTATTTATTGGAAATTCAAAGCGGAGATACGTACTCACCGTCAGACACCATTTTTTGGAGGACCTCTAGGAGATCTCTGCAGGAGCAGTATTAAAAAATTATTTAAGAAATGTAACATAACTATATGAAGTTCGAAGCTACCACTACATTCATTAACGCTTCTTGCATTTGTTGAATAAAATCCCTTTTCAGAAGAATACCGATAAAAAAACCTACTTTTTTGCTTTGCAACTGCGGATATCCCTTAGGGCTTGAGTTCAATTTGATATCAAAGCAATCGATGATATTATCAGTTTTGAAAGATTTAAATCAGTAGATTTGGCTTTGCAAAGCTCAGATTTTGTGACAAACAAATTCGCAACATCACGAAGGCCTCAGCTAAGTTAACTTTAAGGAGGAAAGGTCAAAATTCTCCAGGCAAAATAAAGTTTTGGAATATTGAGAGAGCAATAAAGATCTTCGTGAAATCCTGTTTTTAAAAAAAAAATGCGTACACATTACAATCGCTATTTCAGATCTATACAGACGGTCTTGCACTAAAATTGCATTATTCATAATTAATACATATTCATAAAAAGCACACACCAGTAATTAAAGGTATTCATTCTGTCGTACAATGAATAATTTCAATGATATGAAGATGAAACCGTTGCTCCGTTCTCAACGAATACTGCTTTATTTCTAATTATTGTACTAACCATCACATCGGAATAGTTTAACGAAATAAAAGGATAATCAGTTAATCTAAGGTCACCGATGAGGAGAATTGTGGTGGATCCGCAGATTTGCCTGACAATTGTTATACGTTTTGAGTTTTTTTTTGGCCCTGAAAAGGGCCGTTTTGTTTTAATGGTTCCGAAGTTCTCACTTGGAGCTGGTATACTTGGTGACAGCTTTAGTTCCTTCGCTGACAGCGTGCTTGGCGAGTTCACCAGGCAAGAGAAGCCGAACGGCTGTCTGGATCTCCCGGGAAGTTATGGTCGATCTCTTATTGTAGTGAGCGAGTCTAGAGGCTTCAGCGGCGATGCGCTCGAAGATATCGTTGACAAAGCTGTTC
Organism: Tromatobia lineatoria; assembly: GCA_949699805.1. Classification (NCBI taxonomy): domain Eukaryota; kingdom Metazoa; phylum Arthropoda; class Insecta; order Hymenoptera; family Ichneumonidae; genus Tromatobia; species Tromatobia lineatoria. Next base: position 13,986,395 of record OX453039.1, on the reverse strand, counting down.
ATGATGCTCATTGCCTTACTCGACACCCCGGTGTCAGGATGGACCTGCTTCAGTACTTTGTAGATGTAGATAGCGTAGCTTTCCTTCCTCTTACGCTTCTTCTTCTTGTCGGTTTTCGAAATGTTCTTCTGAGCTTTGCCAGCCTTTTTCAAGGCTTTACCACTTGCTTTGGGCGGCATGGTTCGGTATACTTTTTATTTCAATACTACGAGCACTGACGACGTCCGGTAGTTGAATGAAGGTCGGCATTGACGCGCATGTGCTTAAGAGCTCACACGAATTTACTGCCGCACCAATAAGATAGAGGCTGAGAGTGGGGGAACATCTTTTCATGTGACCGCCGCTCCAATCAGAAGCAATTAGGGTGGGGATACGGATTCTCTGAATTGTGATTGGACCGTTGGTTGGATCACATAGTCTACAAGATTGACGGTTGAACGGCTTTGGGTATCATTCGGTCTCGAACCGTTCTTCTTGTTACGTTACGTTCTCTTCAACCTCAATCAACATGTCTGGACGCGGCAAAGGTGGAAAAGTAAAGGGAAAGTCAAAGACTCGTTCCAACCGTGCTGGACTCCAGTTCCCCGTCGGAAGAATTCACCGCCTTCTTCGCAAAGGAAACTACGCTGAACGTGTCGGTGCCGGAGCTCCAGTCTATCTGGCTGCTGTAATGGAATATCTAGCTGCCGAAGTTCTCGAGTTGGCTGGAAACGCAGCACGTGACAACAAGAAAACGAGAATCATCCCTCGTCATCTTCAACTGGCCATTCGTAATGATGAAGAGTTGAACAAACTGCTGTCAGGTGTTACCATTGCTCAGGGTGGTGTGCTGCCAAATATCCAAGCTGTCCTTCTTCCAAAAAAGACGGAAAAGAAAGCTTAAAGACTTACGAAAAAAAACGGCCCTTTTCAGGGCCAACAATTACGTTAACGAAAGTATTCTCTTGTATGTATAATGTATTGTTTTACAATGACTTTTCAAAGGGGTGATATTCCTCAATCAGAATGGTCGAAAACTCGGAGTTACCAACCGTCAGAGAAGAGAAATCAATCTTGAGCATTAAGGTAAAATATTTAACTGAATATTGAACAGTATGTAAATCGTTGAACCTGCGCAATAAGTCCGGGAATAAATGGGATTGAAGCACTAGCGGTAAACTAATTGCACGAAATTAGATAGTCTCATATTTTCCGATTATAACAGAAAAAATACATGGAAAGTGGAATATTGATTCGTCCTCAGTTCTTTTTCGCTTTACCGTGAGTAACTTAGTAGTTGTTGCCATGTTACTGCTTGTCAATAATCAAGTAGTGACAAATTAGAAACGTTTTCGAATGTAACGAGAACGACCGGTTGCAGAAATGCACAATTAGGCCTAGGAAATAGCGAGAACTTCGATCTTCTTCCAAAAACATCCCAGAGAAAATACAATGAAAGTACAATAAGCTGCGAGTCAATGTTTGTGAATCGGAAACTTAACGATAGTTGCACAAATATTTTATTTCGGGAGATCTGTAACCATAATAATTGATTAAATACGTAATAAACCGGAAACGACTCGACACAGTAATTCCTGATAGAACCGATAGCACGAGAACCATCATTCAAGCTTTGGCGAGAAGAGGACCGGTACTAGCACTACCCAATCCGCGGGAACAAGAGTTACATTTTATTCAAAGTAAATTTATGAAATTACCGGAGCTTGTAGTGTGCACTGTAACCTGGCAAGGACCGCGGGAACTACGCGAAAACACGCGTGTGAACTACAGGAAAATTGTCAACAAGGGAGCGTGTTGACGTCTCCATACACTTCGCCGGTCTCTCGGACAAGACTTATTATATCGAGTAATCATCGAGAACGCTCCATCATCATTATTTGGACTCCTCCAAAAATTCCTCACTCGAGGGCTACCGCCCTCTCTTTCCAATTACCTCGTAAATTTCTCGCACGTGCAAATTATGCCGAAATTTTTTTTATCATTTATACAACCGCCTCCCTTATTAGAGCTTCACGCGAAAAGGGGCCTATACGATACACCCATATCGCATCAGAATGCTCCATCCTATGCAAAACTGAACAAACTCCGTCCGTTCTCCAGCGTAATCCTCCTTCGCTATCAAATGCCGGATTCAAACCGTTCTATAACTAATTGCAAGAAATCGTATCAATAACTTATCCGTCGGGTTCGCTCGTTTCTTTGAGCTCTCTTTTTCACAACAGATTCGAGCTCACCGATTTCGTCATAACTCCACACAGCTTATCAATGAAGCACAGAAATTAAAATACTTACCTCAAGTGTAGTGGTAAATTGAAGGAGAGGCATTTCGGAACCTTCGAAAATACCAATTATCGGTTGAAGAAAATCTGGCCATCGCGATTTTCAAGAAGATCACGTGACATGACTTTAGTATATACACCAAGTCCTCGGAAAAACTGACCTCTCGTTTACTGGTTGATGAGCCAGCCGGTGAACAGCTCAGGGGATCGCTGGGGCCGTACATCGTCCGCAAAACCATCTTGGTCGGGTTATAATACATAATATATAATAATATAGTAAAAATTATCCACTGATGTATATTGTAATATAATTTTTATCTTTAATACTATAGTGATAGAGATTTATACTATATCATTTTACCAAAATCGAAATGATAGGACATTATAATTTCCAAAGTATCAGTTGTCTTCATCCACTGACCTACGAAAAGAAGGAATCTCTTTTTGGCCCTGAAAAAGGCCGTTTGTATTTAAGGAAGCAGAAAGCTTATCCGCCGAATCCGTAGAGAGTACGGCCTTGGCGTTTTAGTGCGTACACAACGTCCATTGCGGTCACAGTCTTCCTCTTGGCGTGTTCGGTGTAAGTGACGGCATCACGGATTACGTTTTCAAGGAACACTTTAAGAACTCCACGTGTTTCTTCGTAGATCAAGCCCGAAATACGCCTGACACCACCTCGACGAGCCAAACGACGGATAGCTGCTTTGGTTATTCCCTGGATGATATCCCGAAGAACTTTCCTGTGACGCTTCGCTCCTCCCTTTCCCAGACCTTTACCTCCCTTACCGCGACCAGTCATGTTTCAAAATGTAAAATAACGACTCGGCTCGAGACCGACAATCGAAGTAATGACTAGAGACAGAAAGAGAAAAAAGGGGGGGGGGGGGGCACACCTTCGCCCCTACCAGTGAGACTCTCCTGCCCGGCACCGGAGTTAGGCGCCCTATTACGAGTGATAGGAAGCGAACCTCCGGCTTAGAAGTCCCTCCTTGCGAAGGAAACGGAAAGATTTTAATTATTGGCTGTGAGTGTAGATGCATTACTCGGTTAAGAGCATTCTTGCATAATCTTGAGAGTGTAACATGACGGTTGGGATAGACTTGACTTGGCATATTGAAGAAAAAACCCGAAAACGCCAAAAATAAAAAAACTCAAGCAAGTTCATGATAAATAAGTGACAACTTATGCTAGATAGCGAGAAGATAGAGAGAAAGGTGAGAGAAAGAACGGTAGAAAAAGATAGTGAAACAAGGAGATAGAGAGAGTAGAAATATCATCATCTTGAAATATTTTGCGCTCTTTGATTTGGTGTGGCTTCTTTCCTGAAACAGACTTGTGTCTCACACGTTGTAAGTGATTAATGTTTTCTTAAGATGTCTTTTGGTCTCTTATGTTTATTTCTTGGATCATAATCATAGTTTCCTAAAGAATTTATTAGGTCGTAGCTGGACTCCGATGCATTTTTGTAAAATTTTTCAATAATCTTCTTGGTTACTTCAGTTAAGGGTGAAAACTTTAATTCTCTGTGTAATAGTGATGTTTTTGTGTATCTAGGAGATTTCGTGATGATTCGAAGTATTCTATTTTGGACAAGCTGAAGTTTATTTAAATGGCTGTTCACTGCTCCCCCCCAGACCGGGGCTGCGTATGTCATAATAGGTCGGATAATGGCTTTGTAGATAATTAAGCCGTTCTGTATCCCAATAGCAGAGTTTCTGTTCATGATAGCTCGTAATTTACTCAAAGCTCCCAGTGCCTTGTTCCTGGTGTTCGTTAGGTGCTTCCCAAAATAAAGCCCTGCATCGAGGGTGACTCCTAGGTATTTGACTTCTTTTTTCCATGATATTGTTGTATTATTTAATCCAGGCGGTCTCAGACTAGCTGTTGACCCTGCTTTGTTTCTTTAAGTGAATATAATTGACTCTGACTTCATAGCATTAAATTTAACTCTTCATTTTAAGCACCATTCATGCACTTGGACAAGGGCTTCATTTAAATGTCTGACAATTAATTTAGTACTTAATGAGGACGTGTAGAAGACCGTGTCATCTGCGTAAACTCCGATTTCTACTTGATTGGTTTTTGGCATATCGTTAATGTATAAGCTGAAGAGAATAGGGCCAAAAATGGTGCCCTGGGGTATGCCCGCTTCAATAGGCATTTTCTGTGATAGGTTATCATTTACGTTAACATAAAAGGATCTACTTGACAGGTAAGACTGTGACGATCGATATTTTTAAATCGTATAGATATCCCGCCTCGCAACGATCGAGCGTTCGAATTCACAGGAGCGATCGATTTACGTTAGTGTTCGATTTACCACAGACCGTAACTGGAGCATATGTATAGTACATATAGGCCAAGGTCGCATTTCTAACGGTAATTCGACCTTTCGGAAGGTTCTCTTCGCTCTCAACCACCGTGGCGAGCAAACTTGCTCGACCATTCTTATTTAGTTTCACCACGAATTTTATAAGCATTATATACGTGGCTATCATTTTCTTTTATATATCTGTGCCGCCGGTTTTACTCCCATGGAAGATACGAACATGAGCTAAGTATTCAAAATAATATCAATTATCGAGAGCGAAAACCAATAGATCTCTTATTTGACCAATATATATATATATATATAGATTAATAAAAATTTTCTTTCGTGTGAATGAATGGATGAACGGTATGACTAAAACATATATAGACACATGTACATATTTATAACTAGAGAAAAATGATATAATGCTGACCATTAAAATATCCGGTATCATTTGTGCTATATTTGTGTTTTTATTTATTATTTACATTCAGGAATTTGTGTCGCTCGAAGCCGTGGTGTTTATTCATTTGAAAGCACGGGAAGAGTCAAATTGGCTTTAAATTAAAAGAAAATAATAAAATGTGATTGTTTCTTTTTTCTTCACAATTATAATCGTTGTTTTAAAATAGAACATTACAAGACGAAATGAATGTGATCTGCTCGATTGGGATACCCTGGCTCTCCAATTTCCTGATCAAACCATTTATCCAGACGCTATCGAAAGCTTTTTTAACATCTAATAGTACTGCACCTGTATGTTTATGCCAGTTAAAATTTTTAGTGATAAATTCTGTTAGTCTGATAATTTGTTGCTGAGTGGTATGTCCATCTCTAAAGCCAAATTGTTCATTTCTAAGAATATTGTTCTGCACAATGAAAGATTTTAATCTAGAGATAAAGATGCCTTCCAGGAGTTTACTTAGGGTGTTAAGGAGACTAATTGGTCTATAGCTCAGTGGCTGGGTAAGGTCCTTGCCTGCTTTTGGGAAGACAAGTACGTTCGCAGTCTTCCATTCCTCTGGAAAATATCTTAATTTGAAACATGCGTTTAGTATGTTTACTATTATGGTGTAACGAGATAAAATTTATAATCATAAATAAGCTCGAAAAATTACGAGTGTAGTTCCTCGCAGTACGACGACTCCCGACAGATCCATAGGGCCTCTCGACATCCATAATATTATTTCTAATTCCCGTGTATTTTATTCATTTTTATTTATGTATGACCGAGAGATGAGGGCTCGCCCGAATACACTTTGGTATTTTTCCCCACCACTCGGAGGATATCTTGGAAACTATGAATAAGCAACGAGCTGCAAAACCGCACTTACTTCCTCTTTTTCTTCGGGAATTACAATGACAGAAGTTACGAACATCTCAAATGGCATAAGGAAATGCTACTCTCCATCTGCATTATCGTAGAACAACACCGGCCTATGTCATCGTCTCGCGCACTGTGTTACGAAGTCCTGATTTGGACTTCGCGCGCTACGAACACCAACTATTTAGAATAATTGTATAGTTTGCAAAAAATTAGGGTTGGCCGCCTGGCGATCGCCAGCGAAACAATTAGAGTAGGGATGAGAAGCTTCGTATTTCCGTGAGCGACACACCTCGAGGCCTTTTTCCTGGATCCGTGGTACTGGGAGGAGCTCAAGTCCCGTCTACTACGGTACTGCGAAAGCTCCCGACATTTTCTATTTGGAGCCGGAAGAGAAGGATTATTCTTGGTATTAACGTTGGGGCCGAGGTAAGCCTTGTCACTTGGCACTCCATATTTGTTAATTATTTTAAAAATTGTTATAACGTGTCCGGCTACGGTATCCCGCGCGTGGTTGAGTCCGCGAGCTCTATTATTTGGATATTTGGGTTTTGAGAGTCCCATGTGGCTTTACGGCAGGCCGTTGTCGACACGATCGAGACTGTGGGAAATATTAGGAACGGGGATTAACGTAGAGTCAAAGGGGTCGTCGGGAGTGATTCCAGGAAAATTCGCCATTATTGTTTTAGGGAAATTGTGTTGTGCGCGGGAATGTTAAAAGCGTGGCAGTGTGAGAGAGTATGCGAAATACTTCGATACCGGTGAATCGAGTAGCTGGTTATTTTTCCCGTAGGAGAGTTGATTGTCGCGTCTGATGTCGGGAATCTCAACAAATCCGTTCGAAGTGTGAAAACATTCCCGTGTGCCGCGGACGGGTGAGAGTGAGAGAGAGAGAAGATTAGACCGCGTCGTCTGGAAACGAGAGGTGTGAAGGTGCGCGATCTATTTATGGGATATTTTCAGGACAATTCAATTGTTATTACTCGTCTTAAACTATTCCCGAACTTCCTCTCGTATGAGTGATGGATGTATGTGTGTGTGTCAGCCGATCGAACCTTTGGGCTATTCGAATAATGAATTGAAATATTTACGGGAAGTTTGAAATCGTTTCACTCTTGTTAACTGCGAATAAATGGCTATTTTGTGATTCCCGTAATTTAGAGTTTGTAATTTATTTTCTTTGATTTCTACACGAGAACCTGGCTTTGAATCCCGCCACTCTACAATTCTTGACGGCTGCAGCTAGTCCGGCAAAAGCAGCTTGGTCCCGAATAGATCGCAGAGTTTTTCCCGGCGCGAAAGCGCCTGGCGCCCATATAAAATAAAGGGAAGAACTCTTGGGGACTTTAGCTTTGTGGTGTATTGGGATTTTTTTTTAGGAAATTACACTACAATGGTGAGGCAGAAATCCGGCAATTTTTTCAGCAAAAAGTTAGTGATTTGATCAGGTCCAGGAGCTTTATTATTTTTGGTCTTTTTAATATACTTTTTGACTTCTGCTGTATTTGTGGGTTTTATTTCACTATTAGATTCACGACCCAAAATATCCTCTACTATTCTGTCAGTCTCCTCAATAAAAGCTGGAATTGACGGGGTTTAATGTGGTGAAAATGTTTTTGCAAAGCAAGAGGCGAAGCAGTTAGCTTTTTCCTCCTGTGAGATAAATTTCTGCACAATGTTGTTGTCTTTTTGTGGAGGTATGGAGGGGTATGGTCTAGATAGAGCCTTTGAAAGCTTCCAACTTGAATTATCTTTAATGTTTAGTTTTTTAACAAAATTATTCCACTTTTGACATCTGAAATCTTTAATTTTATTTTCGAACTTTTTTCTGAGTCTATTGACCGCTCTTTTCAGGAGAGGGCTGTGATTTTGATTATAACAGTTTCTTAAGTCATTTCTAGCTTTAACTAAGGTAAATATATCCCTCGGCAGGGGGGGGGGGGAGGATCACCGTCCTTGCTTTTGCCAATAGGCGAGGAGGCATTGGTTGCCTCAGAAATAATGGTAGTTACTGATTTTATCGCAGCATCCACTTCTTCTCGGGATTCTAATTTGTAATTATGTGGAATTTTGATGATAAAGATTTCATAGAACTTTTCCCAGTCGGTTTTTGTAAAGTTTAAGCGAGGTTTGCGTGGTGGAGCTGTTGTTTGTAATTCTATTTCAAGAATAATGGGGAAGTGATCGGAGTCCAGCTCCCTGACCGTTTTTATATCACAGTTATAATTGAAATTTTTAAGAAGAGCAATATCTAATATATCCGGGTTATGGTCAGAGTTGTAGGGGACGTGCGTGAAGTCTAAAGGGGCCATGAACGCTAAATTATTGTCAAAAAAAAATCTGAAAAGTTTAGAACCCGCGTTATTAACTGACCGACTATTCCAGGCTGTGTGTTTCACATTGAGATCTCCAACGGCCAGCACAGATGGCGCCAGCCGAAAAGTTTTCTTAGAGTCCCTATCGGTAAAGTCACCACGCGGAGGGTTGTAGACAAAGACAATAGCCAATTCAGAGCCTTTCAATTTGATTTTAATAGCGGTGACTTCGATAAATTCAAAGCCTGTTGGTGTACATTCATGGTGCGCTATGTTATTTTTAATTGCAACAGCTGTGCCTCTAAATTTGTTATTTTTATGAAGGATAAACCCGGGGATTTTAAATGCAGTTTTTTCATTAGTTAGTGTTTCATTTAGTAGGCAAATATCTATATCATGTTCGATTAAGAAAGATTCTAACTCAGCTTTTTTCTTGCCGCACCCATGTGCATTCCAATGACAGATTTTAATGTTGTTAGGGGCCCTAGTAGGCATAATTAATCGCGAGATTGAGCATGTTTGTGATTATCTGGGTTGACTGAGCAATAACTTCTTGCATGGGAATAGTTCACTTAATTATGTCATTCGTGAAGTGAATTGCCTGATTGATAATTCTTAAAAGGTCGGCTCGAGCAGAGAAGTTTTCTTTTTTCTTCCTTGGCATCGTCTTTGGTGTGTCACTGTATACCGCCGGCGGTGGTTCGTCTATGTAGTTCGCGTTTTGATCCGATGAGGTTTCTTCGTAATTTTTCCTCCTGATGGGAGGAAAATCCGCGGGATCTATTTCGTAGCGCGGTAGCCCACTCGTCGCGGATCGCGTTTGCGCTTCGACGCGTTGTTGTTTGTTCGTCGCGGGAGGCTTGGAAGATGGCGACGTGCTAGTCCGCATTTTATTTGCTCCGCTTTAATATGCAAAGTTTTCTGTGCAATCATTAGCGATCAATCAAATTTACCACATCATCCAGTCCAGCATCGAGTCCTCTACCATCATCGACAAATATTTAGTGGCCTTCTATATTTATTCGAGAGTTACATCGAATTTTTGAATCGACTGTTTGCGGCCACGAGGACCAAACGTCGGACGGAAAGGACGGCAGCGAAAGTTGGATAAGTTTTTTTTTTTTTTTTAATCCTTATTTCCTCATTGTTTTCTTTTTGTTAATAATTTAGTAACGTAAGATTTTGCATCAGGTTAGAGGCTCCGGTGGACGCCTTTAGTGTTTCTTGTTAATTTCTTATTGACTATTCCTTGTGCGAAAATCCGTGTGCTCCCTTTGGAGCCATGGCTAACCTAAAACGCCAGGTCGTTGACGTGGACGCAGATCGTCCGCAAAGCGAGGTCTGTGATCCTATAATAGATAATTTAGACCCAAAAGTAATTCACGATATGATTGTAGGTTCCCCTTAACCGGAGTGGGAACAAGTATCAAAGAAAAGGAGAAGAGCTCCGGATCTCGCGTCCTCCAAAGAGTCAAGCGCGAAAGAGTCCTCTCCAACTCGCAAGTCTCCACAATTAGCGTGGAAGGATTTTGTGAATCAAGTTCCCCAGTGGAAAAACCGCTACACAACTGAGAATCAAGCGCCTTATACGGTACTGATCACGAGTGACAGCAACAGGAGAACTGCCCGCCCTGTTCTCAGAGATTCTAACCCAGCGGCGAGTATAAAAGATAACGCAGTGGGCCATATCCATCCTATGGTCATCGGCAAAAAGCTGAAGAAAATTTCTAGTCACATAAAGGAAATCAAACGCAAAGGTAGGAATTTGGTAGAAGTTACCTTCGCTTCATATCAGGCTGCGAACTCCTTTGTGAGCAGCCAGTCCTCGTCTCTGCCTGAGAGTTGGAGGGCTTACATCCCCGACTCGCGGATCTCCAGGATCGGAGTCGCTAGGGATGTGGACCCATCCCTGTCGACAGAGGAGATCCTGGAGGGCCTGGAGTGGCTGAGCGAGCCGAAACGAATTCTCAGGGTGGAAAGAATTGGCAGACGTGGTGATGGGAATTCTTCTATTCCCACATCCACTGTTAAATTCTTCTTCAGAGGCTCGGAACTTCCAGGCTGTTTAGCGATCTTCAAAACCAGGGTCCCAATCGTCCCTTTTGAATCTAAAGTTAAAAAATGCAACAAGTGTCGGAGGTTTGGTCACCTGGAGTCACAATGCCGAGGGAACGCTAGATGTGACAATTGTGGGGGAAATCACCCGCTTAATGATTGTCGAAGCTTAAACCCAGTCTGCTCCAACTGTGGTGGGAACCACCCAGCCTCAGACCCCAACTGCAGTGCATTTTTAAAAGAAAAAATCATTGCGAAAGTCATGGCGCATCGGAACGTAGATAAGGCCGAGGCATCGAACTTCATTTTTGCTAATAAACTTAATAATTTACACAGGACTGAAACCTGGCTCCAACGCTGCTCCGAGGATTCCTCCACCTCTCTCCGCAACGAATGGCTCCTCCCGAGCCCTCCTCGTCAAGCAACCGTGAGAGATTTTCCCTCTCTCTCTCAAACTGAGAGGCCACAGGAACCAGGTCAAGGAAAAGTGAAGGAAAAACGAAACCAGAAGAAGGCAACCAAATCGAGGCGTAAAATCGCCAAACAACAACAACATCTAGAGTCGGAGGTATCAGACTCCCCCTCGACCGAGACAGTTATTTTTAACAGGTCTCTTCTTTCAGAAGCTGAACCCTCGTTTAAAGAGCCGTGTGTGGCCTCTCAGTCGCCAGAAGGGAAAAACTGCGCTTCATTACATCTAGAGGATTCTCTCGGAGATGGGTCTTCTCAGCGCCAAGAGGAATCTTCCTCTCCTCTCACCGGATCGACTCACCTGACAAAAAGCCCCACCACGTCGGCAGGGAGAATCGTGGAGCGATCCCCAACAGTCGCTACTTCTGTAGGTCTTGTCAGCTCGCCTGGGCCATCAATTCCTCGAGACGGTCGTTCGGCTCCAATTCCGACGTCCACTTCCGTTATAATTTCTGGTAAAACAGGTAGTTCCGAGCCCATGGATATTTTGCCATCCGAGATTTTGAACACACTCTCTTAATTCTATGGGGCGTGAGTTTTCGCTTTTCCTCTCATCCTATAGTTTTTCTGAATGTTATTTCTATTTCTCTCTCCATTTCCATCATGGCTCAGAACCTAAACATTATACAATGGAATAGCAGAAGTCTGCTGGGGAAACCTCACGAAATTCCAGCTATTTTACGGGAAGTCGATTTTCTTGTCATTTCTGAAACTTGGTTGAAACGTGGTTCTAAATTCAAAATCCCTGGTTTTGATCTGGTCAGACTCGATAGAGCAAGCGATGAACCAGGTGGAGGAGTTGCTGTTGCCATTAGAAGAGGAATTAAGTACCAAGTAATTAACATCCCCAATAATCTCTGGAATCAAAGAGATCTCAAAGTTGTTGCGCTGGAAATCTTTATGTCTGGGAGGAAAAATCTTATTGTTGTTAGTGTCTATAGACGCCCCTCAGCGTCCTCGAAAATCCAAATGTGGAGTTCGTTCTTCAATTGTTTATCCTCTTTCTCACCAAATAATATTTTTATTGGCGGGGACTTTAACGCTCATTCTCAGAGATGAGGTGGATCTCATAGTAATTCGGCTGGCCGCTCACTGTTAAAAGCCATCGATAATTTCGATTTTTTCGTGCTAAACGATGGATCCCCTACGTTTTTTCTAAAAAATCGTCCGCTTTCAGGACATTCGGCGATAGATATATCCCTCATTAATTCAAGCTGTGCGTCAGATTGCTCATGGAATACGTCTAACGATTGTCATGGCAGCGACCATGTAGTTATTGAGGTAAATATTTGAGGTCTTACCGTCGTAAGCAGGTCTTTCAGACCTACGATTAGAACAAAAAAGGTAGATTGGAAGAAATTCACAAACACTTTAAGTGACTCTGAAATTCCCACGGACTTTTCACCCAACAATTTATTGTACTCTTATTCAAAAGTCTGTGACTCGATAAAAAATACTTTAGCTGCTTCCGGCGGTATATTTCCGGGGTCTTCCGTACAAATTCCACGGAAAAAAAGGAATATTAAACTCTGGTGGAACGACACAGCGGCAGCTGCTTTAACGTCTCGACGTGAGGCTTTTAGAGCGTATAAATCTGATAATTTAGATTCGAATCTGGATCTTTTGGATGAAGCTGATGTAGAAGCGAAAAAAGTTTTGAAAATCGAGAAACAAAAATCTTTTAAAACTTTCGCTAGTAGTATTAATCCAGACATGCCTTTCAAGGAGGTTTGGAGGAAAGTTCGCTTATTCAGCGGTTGCCAAATTAATTCGTCAAATTTAAATAATTCCAGTAAAAAGGATGATTCAGTCATGGAAGCAATTAATAAAGTTGCCCCCCCCCCCCCCCCATCTTGCTACTCTTCTCCCCTTATTCCTCTACGGAGAACTCGGGACTTTAACATTGTTAACAGTGTATGGTTCCCTTGCTCTGAAGATGCGGTCATTTCTATTATTAAAAAATTGAAAATTGACTCTGCTGGGGGCAAAGACTTAATTTCCAACGCAACAATTAAAGCCCTTCCTTTAAAAATTATCAAATTTCTTACCTATTTTTTCAACAATATCATTTCCACGGGTCTTACCCCTCCAGACTGGAATCTCTTTGATATCTGTCTTATTCCCAAACCCAAGAAAGGCTTTAGGCCCATTGCTTTAGCCCCTTGCCAACTGAAGGTCTTTGAGAGGATTATCAAGAACCGGCTGGATTACGTCTTGGAAACGGAGTTCGTCCTTCCTAATATACAATTTGGTTTCAGGAAATCGAGATCGTGTATCGACAACGTCTCGATTCTCACTACAGATATTTATAATTCCCTAGCCAAGAAGGAATTCGTGGCGACCCTTTTTTTAGACCTCGAGGGAGCTTAGGATAACGTCATTCCAAATATTCTAATTTCCAACCTTCTTGAACTCAGAATTCCGACTGGTATCATTAAAATAATTGCTAACCTCATATGTAAACGTAATGCAAATTTTTATCTGAACGGCGAATTGGTAACCAGTAGAGTTCTCTCTAAGGGTCTTCCACAAGGCTCAGTCCTTAGCCCAATTCTATTTAATGTATATATGCGAGATATTCTAAATAACATTGGCGATTCCTGTAGGGTTTTGCAATACGCAGATGATATTGTAATTTATTCTAAAAATGGAGACCTGAAAACCTGTATTGACAATTTAGAACAAAGAGTTTCTCTCCTCTCGTCATGGCTCGACAATTTGGGGCTATCAATCTCGGCCCCCGAAACTAAATTTGTTTTATTTTCACGCAAAACTAATATCCCTGACAACATTTCTGTCAAAATTAAAGAGGCTTGCATCCCTAGATCAACATCCGCGAAATTTTTAGGAGTTACTCTAGATCACAAACTCAACTGGAAGGCAATGATCGGAGAAACTAAAATTAAAGTATCTCAAAGTATGAACATTTTAAAGGTCCTTGGCACACAAATCTTGGGGGTCACACCCCGCCACTCTTCTTCTGGTTTACAAAGGTCTCATTCGGGCTCGCCTAGAATGGGCTCAAATTTTCTCTCACTCGGCCTCAAATTCAACTTTGCTTGCCCTTGAAAGATGCCAATCCGCAGCGCTTAGATTCATTCTGGGTTGCTTTCGATCCACCCCTACAAACATTCTTAGAGATATTTCAAAGGAACCTTCGGTTGGTTTTAGAGCCCGACTCATTTCAATTCGTTATCTACTTAATGCTTCGTCTTTCGACAGGCATCCTCTCACTCCTAGGTTAAAGTTTGCAGATCGTCTCTTTGACAAAAGGAAACCTCCTCCAAATTACTGTAAATCATTTCTTTATACTTCTTGGAAATTAATTGGCTCAGCATTACCAAATATCCCAAAAATCCTTCACAATGAAAACATCCTATGTTACAACTATCCTCTGAAACCGCAGCTACTGGCTATTCCCCTGAATTTAGATCTAGGAAAATCCATTCTAAGTCAAAACTCACATCTCGCTAATTCTATATTAAATCGCTTCTTAAAGGATCACTTCTCAAACTGCATTCATATTTATACCGATGGTTCGAAGAAAGAAGGTTCCCCTTTTGTAGGTCTGGCCTTCTTTATTACAACCTTAGAACTAAATAAGCAATTCAAAATGATATCTGCCAGTAATACTTTTGAAGCAGAGGCGAAAGCAATAGCGATGAGCCTCCTATTCATTAAACACAAACTAACAAATAAAAATATAGTAATTTTTACAGACTCCATGAGTGTCCTATCCGCTCTAAATGCTGCGGAAGTCAATCCCAAGACTCATCCATTCATCCAAGATATAAAATCCCTCTACTCGCGTATCACGTCCGGGGGTCGAAAAATTGATTTTGTCTGGTGCCCTTCACATAGGGCAATTTCGGGAAACGAAATAGCTGATAAACTCGCGGTGGGAGCTAGTACTGATGGCACTCTCCTAGACTTTCGGGTTCTGCCCCGCACTTCTGCCCTCTCATTCCGCTCGGTTCTAGCTAGAGATGATCAGCATGATTTGGAGTCTCTTTTTCACTCCAAAGGCAACTTATACGGATTGTTGAGACCTCAGAACTCAAAGGTCCCATGGTTCTCCAATTTTAACCTTCATAGGAGGGATATCTGCCTAATCAATAGACTAAGATCGGGACACATCGGAGTAAATAGCCATCTCTTTAGAATCGGGCTGGCAGCTCCCTCGAACTGCCCTTGTGGTGAAACTTCACAAGACTTGAATCACATTTTTTGGGCTTGCAAGGAGACTAGCGCCGAATCACTTACTCTTCAAAAGGAACTTATTAAATTAAAACAGTTTCCCCCTTTCGAGATCCGGAGTCTCTCCTTTTCTTCCTCTGTAGCAGTGCTAAAGTTGATAGTCAACTTTGCATTAAATATTCAGGATTTCTGTCTTCTGACGTATAAATAAAAATTAAAAATATATTTTAAAAAAATAAGATTAAAAAAAAAAATATATATATATAATAAAATAAAATCATATTCTATAATATAACACAATTAGTTTAAGTTTATGCCAAAGTGCTCCTTTCTCCGAGCGACACAAGACTCCGTCTGTGATAACTGAAGGATATTTGTTTTTCTTCTGAAAGTATATATTTACTATCGAATAATAGCGCATCGTTAGTAAGGCATTAAACTATTCTTTTAGATTGGACAAAATAATCTATCTAAGTCACTCCCTAGCTCCTTTCTACGTTTATAAATATTTCCCATTATAACTATACTTAAGGAACTATCTGTGATATTTAAATGTAATCTAATCTAACGCAAAACAGTTTTTTTATTGTAAATTTCCGTCCTTTCCACAAGCCGATTTACCAAAAAGTAAAGCTCTCAATGTTACCAAAAAATTACCATTCGAGCTCAATATCCGCTCATAAAGAGCTTAAGACTGATCCTCATGAAGAGGTCTAGACGACATCTGTTGTCTGTATATCATACTAAACAGGGCTCTACCTTGCCCCGGAGTGAAAATTGGCCGACACGGTGTCCCAGAGGCCAGTTGGGACTGCCTCCACCTATGCGTAGGCCCCAGCAAACTGTTAAAAAGAAAAGAAAAGAAGTTTGTTCGTCGCAGTTCGAGCTTGGTTCGGTTGCGCGCGCCCCCTGTCGATCTAATCGTGCGCTCGTTGTTCGGACGGTTACCTTCCCGAGCCCCTCTACGATTCTCTCTCTTATGAGCTGGGCATCCCCTGTAGTTTGCTGTGTGTTTTCCTTTACAGTTGGCTCAGGAAGGCTCGGCGTCTCGTATCTTCGCGCATTCTGCGGTCTGGTGTGCCTCGCCACATTTTACACAGCGGGGTTTCGCGTGGCAGTTTTCCGCGACATGATTAAATCTTTGGCATTTATAAAATTGGACCGTGGTTCTGGGCTTCCTATAGTCTTCGATATGTACCCGGATATAGGAGATCGTGCGGATATTGTTTATCTCTTTTGCTGACTCGTTATCAGCAATCATGACCAGGAATAGTGGGAGGGGTTCCTTTGAAACGCTATTGGTCATTCTAACTACGTTCTTAACATCTAACCCGTATTCTTTTAGTTGCGCCCTGATCTCATCGACCGGTTCAGTTTTCGGGAGATTCCTAATTACGAATGTAATGGGAGGTTTTTCCTCCACATTCTCTCTATACACATAATATTCAAAATCATTATCCTCAAGTGCTTTAATAAGTCTCCTATGGTCCTCGAGATGCGAGACTGATATAGAGTAGACGTCAAGCTTGAGCTTGTAGACGACTGGCTCGTATGTCACGCTGCTTTTAATTAGGCGCTTTAGCTTCTCATAGGTACTGCCCTCCCCAATAATAACATTAATGGGGGGAATTGATCCTCGCTTCACGGTATCCGTGGATAGAACCTCGAAACGGTTCTTGGTTGAAATGCCCTGGACATGCCTTACCTTAACGGCCTTACTGGCTTTATCCTGAGGTTCGTGGTTGTCGTCCGAGCGCTTCCTCCTTCTGGGGTCCTTTGTCATCCATTTCTCCTGGTTATCTGCTTCGGAAATGATCATCTCCTCATCAGACTTTGCTTTCTTGCTGCCACTGGTTTTCACCTCGACATTGTTAAGCGAATGTGCCATGATTCTCGCACTTAATTCGCTCAAGACGTTTGACTCTCGCCAGTCAGTATCAAACTCAGAAATCTGATCAATGATCTGATCGTAATGACTAGCAGCGCACGCTCCGGGTTATATACAATGTCTGCGACGCCATCCCCGTCCCGACGTCATCAACCAATGAGAACCGTTACCGCTGATGGGTGTCTTATAAAATGTCCACACTGACTCGGGCGCACGTATAGTTTGTTGCCGACCTTCCGACAGTGTACTTCGCTCCGCCGAGATCTTGTTGTAAAATTTTCTAACGAAATGGCTCGTACTAAGCAAACCGCTCGCAAGTCTACCGGAGGAAAGGCTCCCAGGAAGCAGCTTGCAACTAAGGCGGCTCGTAAGAGTGCGCCTGCTACCGGAGGAGTTAAAAAGCCCCATCGCTATAGGCCTGGAACCGTGGCTCTCAGAGAAATCCGTCGTTATCAGAAGAGCACTGAGCTTTTGATCCGCAAGCTGCCCTTCCAGCGTCTTGTTCGTGAAATTGCTCAGGACTTCAAGACGGACTTGCGTTTCCAGAGCTCCGCTGTAATGGCTCTCCAGGAAGCCAGTGAGGCTTATCTAGTGGGTCTTTTTGAAGATACGAACTTGTGCGCCATCCATGCGAAGAGAGTTACCATCATGCCTAAGGATATCCAACTGGCTCGTCGTATTCGTGGAGAAAGAGCTTAGACCTAGCTGCCCATATAAACGGCCCTTTTCAGGGCCAACAAGTAATAACGAGAATGATTTCTTGATTTCGCAATATATCCTGCAGGCCGTAATTTCTTACATTGATATTATCGCGCTATTTTTAGCCTGAGGAATATGGAAGGCTTGAGAGTATGAATGGAATTTTAGTCCATCCACCTTTCGCCGAGTTTGCACCACCCGTACAGGGAAAATCAGAGATGTCGTTTACTCAATATGCCTTTGGGAGTAGGGTTTTTTCCTTGCCCTGCAACGAGGCTCACAAGTCTATAGTTGGCATTGATTTTATAATCATTATGCGGAACGCCGAAAGAACTTTAGGACTAAGCGTATTCAGAACATCCTTGTATGTCGCTTTCATAGGGATTAGACTTCTAGTACGTTTAAACTAAAAGGAGTAAATTACTTATTTTCTAGGAAAAATAGGTTCACGGGTTAGAATTCTCATTTTAAAAGGGTTTTTTATGGACATTAATTATTACAATAATATTGGCATATTTCAGTATCGCAATCTGTTTACCGACTGAGTTATCCGTGTTATTTTTATTTGTTGATACTTTTCACTAGAATAAACAACCATTCATATATCCCTAAGTCAACCGACATTAGCGATCAGTTATTTGGGTTGAATTTAAGACAGAAGAATGAACAAAAATGTTCCCAATATATATTTGATAGTAAATAGAAAAATAAGGAATAGTAGGAAGCACAGATGAAAAATAAACTAAACCCGTAATCATTTCGCTGCGACCCATGCGGCCGATGACGCCCACTCAGACAAAGGTATTAACGGGAATTGTTAAGCTGGGCGCAATTATTTAACAGGTAAATCCATTTACATTATACTTGTAGTTTTTAAAATTATCATTATTTTACATAACAATTAATCGTAAGACCGATATTTAGATTCAGAGTTGTAGAAATTTTAATGTGAAAATAATGCATCACTCATTTAAAAAAAAATCGCATCAAGTACGCATTACTTCTGTAATAAGTAATAAAACTCACATATATCAGCTATTACTTCGTAATGAGTAATGGTACTTAAATCTATTACCCATTACTTTTTTTATGAGTAATTGTATTCAAATCCATTCCCTATTACTTTGGGTATGAGTAATGGAGCAGAGATTCATCACTCATTACTTTTTTTTATGAGTAATAGAGCAGAGATCCATCACGCACAATTTCTTTAATGAGTAATGGAATTCACATCCATCGACCATGACCTTAGAATGAGTGATGGAACGCCCAAGCAACGCTCATTTTTTGTTCAGTCGATAAATATACTAAGATATATCATTTAATTTTAATGTGGTTAATGACCTATTACTTTGAGAAATCTCGCTAAAATACAATCTAAAGCGAAAAACCGTTCGTAAAATTAATTGATAAGCAGTTGAACAAAAAAAAGTTTAAAAATGAATTAATGAGTAGTATATTATAATTCACAATATTTATGTTTTTCCAATGTATTTGTCGTGAACTCAATTTTGACGATTACATGTCTGCATATGACCGCAAACTTCTAATAATATTTTTACCGTTTATTTATTAATCAATCTATCGTAACATTTTTCGATTATAGTACTCATTTTTTTAGTTTTTTTGAACAATATTTGTATTAATTAATTTACTCCGCGAAATTCCCTGCAGTACGAGAACTTAAACCATTACTTAGAATATGGGTGATCCATTACTACTCCATGACTCATTAAAAAAGTAATACATGATGGATCTCTGCTCCATTACTCATTGAAGAGTAACGGTAACTGGATCTGAATTCGATTATTAATTTTTTTCAATAATAATTTTAAAAATTGTAATGCGTTTTGAAAATGCATTCTCCAAACTCTGTTTACATCAACTACTTTGTCAGTCGCTGAATCGGTGCTCCGAAACAGCGTTGTGAAATTATTAATATAAGAATAATGCATCGTTTAATTTTAAATAATGGATCATGGAAATCGAATCCAGCACTCAGTAATTTCAAATGTTTTATGGAACATAGATCTAGCGTCCATTTTTCTTCAATGTTTAATAGAGCAACGATGCAGCTACCATTGTTTTTTTTATGTTGAACGGAGCAGCGTTGCAGCTCCCATTAGCTTATAGCAGAGATTCAGCACACATTATTCTATTAATGTAGCAGTGCTATAGCTCCTATTACTTTTTAAATAGGTAATGGAGCAGGAAGAAAGAAAGAAAGAAAGAGGGGGTGGAGGGGGCCCCACACCGTCGCCCCCACCAGTGAGACTCTTCTGCCCGGCGACGGAGTTAGGCGCCCTATCACGAGTGATAGGAAGCAAACCTCCGGCTTGGAAGTCCCTCCTTGAGAAGGAAATGAAGAGTTCGATCAATTTACTTGACAGGGGAGTTAGATGCTTTACTCGGTTAGGAGCATTCTTGCATGAACATGAAAGTAACTTGACGGTTATGGTTAATTGACTTCTTATTGAGGAAAAAACCCGAAGACGGGGAAAAAAACCTCAAGAGAGTCATGATATTTAATTGCAAACTTAAACCTAGATAGAAGAGGGAAAGCAAGAGAATAGTCGGTAGAGAAATGGTGATGGAGGAAGTAGAGATAATGGCTGGACTTTTGGCCTTGATGATAGTCATATCCTGTGTCATATCCTGGTGACCTGAAACATTCTTAATCTCCCGGCGAGAGTGTTATTAATGGACCCTCAGAATGTCTTTGGGCCGTTTATGCTTATTTCTAGGGTTGAATTCATAACTCCCAAGGGAGTTTATAAGCTCGTACCTGGACTCTGCAGCACTTTTATAAAATTTTATAGTATGTTCATGGAATACCTCCTTGAGGAGTGGTATATCTAGCTCTTTGTGTAAGACTTCGTTTTTGGTATATCTTGGAGATTTGGTGATACTACGTAATATCTTGTTCTGGACTATCTGAAGTTTATTGAGGTTACTGGCCGCTGCACCACCCCACACGGAGACGGCGTAAGTCATTACCGGACGGATAATGGCTTTGTAAATGATTAGTCCGTTTTTAATTCCAATCTCAGAGTTTCGTTTCATGATGTCGTGAAGTTTGCTTCGAGCCCCCAGAGCTTTATTCCTGGTGTTCATAATGTCTTGTTTAAAGGTAAGTCCAGAATCTAGTGTGACCCCTAGATACCTGACCGCCCTTTTCCATGGGATTGGAACGGAATTTAACTCAGGAGGATTTATGTTAGTGATTGAACCTTTTTTATATCTTTCTGTGAACATAATGGCTTCAGATTTTCCAGCATTGATTTTAATTCTCTAATTTAGACATCAGGCGTGAACCTGTGTTAATGCTTCATTTAGATTTTTAACTATTAGTTTTGTGCTAAATGATGAGGTGTAGAATACTGTGTCATCAGCATAAACACCTATTTCAACTTTACTTGGCTTTGGCATATCATTAATAAAGAGACTGAAAAGAGTGGGACCGAGAATACTACCCTGAGGGACTCCAGCTTTAATGGGTATTGTTTGTGATTGGTAGTCATTCACGCTTACGTAGAAGGATCTATTTGTTAGGTATGATGCTATAAAGGCTATTTGCTCTGTTGGGATCCCCTGGCTCTCGATTTTCCTAATAAGGCCGTTGATCCATACACTGTCAAAGGCTTTCGCGACATCTAATAGAACTGCATCAGTGTGCTTGTGCCAATTAAAGTGTTTAGTGATGTGTTCGGTGACTCTAATGATTTGCTGCTGGGTTGTATGCCCATCTCTGAATCCAAGCTGCTCTATCCTGAGAGTATCATTCTTGACAATTACCGATTTTAATCTAATCATAAAGATGCCTTCCAGAGCTTTACTCATGGTGACTAATAGGCTGATTGGTCTATAGCTAATTGGAAGCGTGAGGTCCTTGCTGCTTTGGGGAAGACCAGCACGTTTGCTGTTTTCCATTCTTTAGGAAAGTATTTTAATTTGAAGCAAGCATTAATTATATTTACTAAAATATTTAGACAGAAGTCTGGAAGACTTTTTAAGAGAAAATTTTCAATTTGACCAGGCGCTTTATTGTTTTTTGTCTTTTTGAGATATTTCTTAAGCTCTTTGAGAGTGGTAGGCCTTATTTTATTTTCTGACTCACGAGCCAAAATTTCCTCAACAATCCTATCCGTCTCTGCAATAAATTCTGGGCTAGAGGGGGTTTCATGAGGGGAAAAAGTTTTGGCAAAGCAGGCAGCGAAGCAGTTAGCTTTTTCTTCTTGGGAGATATATTTGTGACGATCGATATTTTTAAATCGTATAGTTATCCCGCCTCGCAACGATTAAGCGTTCGATTCACAGGAGCGATCGATTTACGTCAGTGTTCGATTTACCACAGCCCGTAAGTGGAGCATATGTATAGTACATATAGGCCAAGGTCGCATTTCTAACGGTAATTCGACATTTTCGGAAGGTTCTCTTCGCTCTCGACCACCGTGGCGAGCAGACGTGCTCGACCATCCTTATTTAGTCTCACCACGAATTTTATAAGTATTATACACGTGGCTATCATTTTCTTTTATATATCTGTGCCGGCCGGTTTTACTCCCATGGAAAATACGAACATGAGCTTATTAAAAATAATATCAATTATCGAGAGCAAGAACCAATAGATCTCGTATTTGACCAATATATATATATATACATATAGATAAATAAAAATTTTGTTTCGTATGAATGAATGGATGAACGGGATGACTAAAACATATATAGACACATATGTACATATTTATAACTAGAGAAAAATGATATAATGCTGACCATTAAAATATCCAGTATCATTTGTGCTACATTTGTGTTTTTATTTATTATTTATATTCGGGAATTTGTGTCGCTCGTAGCCGTGGTGTTTATTCATTTGAAAGCACGGGAAGAGTCAAATTGGCTTTAAATTAAAAGAAAATAAAAAAATGTGCTTGTTTCTTTTTCTTTCAAAATTATTATCGTTGTTTTGAAATAGAACATTACATATTTTTGAACGTTATTAGTGTCTTTCAGCGGCGGAATTGAAATTAAAGGTCTCAAGAGTGCTTAATTCTATCTTCAATGCTTCTTTTCAGATTGTTAATAAGTTTCTTGAGTATGGGACTATGATTTTGATTATACTTGTTTCTCCAATTATTTCTTATTTTCATTGAGTCCATGATGTCTCGAGGGAGAGGGGGATCTCCGTCTCTGGATTTGCAGAGAGGGCTGGACATTTGAGCTGCCTCAGAAATTAAGTTGGTAAACGAAGTTATTGTTATACTCAAGTCGTCTTTGGTGTTATATGATGGTTATCTGGGATGTTAAGTGTTAAAAAATCATAGAATTTCTCCCAGTCTGTTTCGGCAAAGTTTAATCTCAGTTTGCGCGGTGGCGCAGTGGTCTTCAGTTCAATTTCTAAAATAATGGGAAAGTGGTCAGAGTCCACTTCTCGCACTGTCTGGATGTCATAGTTGTAATTAATTTTTTTTAAATAAAGCAATGTCTAGAATGTCAGATTTGTGTTCCGAGTTGCATGGTACGTGTGTATGGTCGAGCGGCGCCAAAAAATCAATGTTCTGATCAATGCAGAATATGAGTATTTTGCTGCCCATCGAATTCACTGAGCGGTTATTCCAAGCAGTGTGTTTTGCGTTAAGATCACCTACCGCCAACACAGAGGGAGCGAGTCTAAATACTAACTTAAGGTCTTTATCAGAAAAGTCTCGGCGCGGAGGGTTATAAACTGTGGCTATGGCAATCTCCGTGCCCTTAAGTTAAATTTTTATTGCCGTGGTTTCTATAAACTCAAATACTATGGGTGTGCATTCATAATGTGCAATATCAGTTTTGATTGCAATTGCCGTGCCTCTGAATGTATAATTTAGGTAAATTTTATATCCAGGAATTTTTTAATTCTTATCTGCTGCAATCAGAGTTTCATTAAATAAGCAGATGTCAATATTATGATCTAAAAGGAAGAATTGTAATTCTATTTTCTTTTTATTGCAGCTATGAGAATTCCAATGACAAGTTTTCAAATTTTTAAAGGTTTTAATAGGCATATTTGATCGCGAGGCTGAGCATATCGTTAATAATCTGTGACGTTTGAGCAATAGCTTCTTGGATTGGGGTGGTTCCGATTATAATTGAGTTAGTGGAGTTAATTGCCTGATTGATTGATCTGAGAAGATCGGCTCTAGCAGATAAGTTTTATTTTTTATTTTTTGGCGCCGGTATGGTTGCGTTTTCGTGTTGTTCGTGTGTTCGTTGCTGTGGCTGCGTTTGTTGCTGTGTGTGTGTCTGTTGACGTGCGTGTGTGTCGGCTGTTGTGCGTAGTTTGCATTTTGATCTTGAGGGAGAGAAGCTCCACTATTCGACGTTCCCGGTAGGCTAGGGAAATCCTTCTCAACGAATACGGGGGGAGGGGCCCTAGTGTTTGTTACTTTAGTTGAGGCGGGTTTCGTCGTATGATACTGTTTATTTTCATGCCTCTTGGGCTGGTTCGGGCTCTCGACACGGACGGCGCGTCGGTTCTCCGTTTATAGCGTTTGCGATCATTAAATAAAGGGACACAAGTAATTTTAATATAGTTTTATTAATTTCTTTAGAGGTAAGTATCTGCGTGTTTCTCCATGCGGGAGCGGTAACGGAACTAGTTTCTTATTGGCCCCAGGCCTTGCCTGTGGCGGTAAGAAATACTTTTTGGCGGCGAGCTCTGCCATTGGGCGAGAGCCGGAAGTTGCGCGCAAGGCACTTGCGTTGTCGCGTTGTGAACGCGCCCGAAACCGAGAGGGCTCCACACTACCCCCCTCCAGCAACTTCGGTAAGTTGTGAATTTGACAGTTCTTTTTTTTACATATGTTCGAGGAGGAGCATCTGGGCGAGGCGTAAGGGTCGGTGGTGCGAGAGGCACTAATGGAGGTAGCAACGGAGGCTGCGGTGATGATGTAGGTACCGGTGGAGGGTCTATCGGCAATGATGATCCTTCCATATAAGCTGGCTTCAGTCGTTCTGTCGATACGGTTGTTGGTTCGTTGTTTATTTTTATTTTGAAAACTGTGTCTGAAATTCGGTCGAGTACTTCGTATGGTCCTTCGAAGGGTTGTTCTAGAGATTTTTTTTTCCGACTTTCAAGAGAACATGTGAACATTGATATAAATCCTTGTGAATGAAGGGCCGTCGCTTAGAGTGGTGTGCCGTAGGAACTGGGCGAAGGTCGCGCATGAAACGTCGCAGTTTTTCTACATAAAGTTGCTGAGGTTTAGAGTTGTCTGAGTCTACGATGAATTCGCCTGGAATGCGCAGAGTTGTTCCCAGTACCGATTCAGCAGGCGAAGTGCCTTCTTTTATGCTTGTACGTAATCCTAGGAGAACAATAGGAAGAGATTCGACCCACTGAGTGTTCTCATGGCACATTATAGCGGATTTTAGTGTGCGGTGCCAGCGCTCAACCATTCCGTTCGATGCTGGGTGATAAGCCGTTGTGCGGTTTCTTTAGCACCCTATGAACTTGAGCAGCGCTTGAAAAACTTCTGACTCGAATTGCGAACCACGATCAGTAGTTATCGAGACTGGTGCGCCAAAACGCGAGATCCCGATCAAAGCTGTTACCACGGTATCCGTAATGATTTCGGCAATTGGTGTTGCCTTGGGCCAATGAGTAAAACGATCTATCATTGTCAGAACGTATCTGAACCCTTTCGATGGTGGTAGCGGTCCGACGATGTCGATATGGACATGGCTGAATGTTGAGTCAGGTACCGGAATGTGTTCGGGAATGTCACGATTATAACGAGATATTTTACTTCGCTGACATGGCAAACAGGTACGAGCCCAGGCAGTGATGTCGCGGTTCATCGATGGCCGAACAAACTTTTGTTGCACCAGTTTGTTTGTTACTCTGCCGCTCGGGTGTGATAGTCCATGGACGGCATCGAACACACTTTTCCGCAGAGATTCAGGTACATATGGACGAATTTCGTCTGTTGAGATATCGCAGTAAACCGTTGCGTTCGTATTGTCCACGCGTAGTCTTTTTAAATTAAGTGAGTTATCAGTTTGAAGGAGAACTTTCAATTCTTCGTCGGTCTCCTGAGCTTTTGCGATGTCTTCGGTAGTGATAATTACTGGCATGTTGATTGCATCGACTCTTGACAATGCGTCCGCGACTACATTGTCGACTCCTCTGACGTGTACGATTCTGGAAGTGAATTGACTGATGTAATCCAAATGTCGACGTTGCCTTGGAGTTGCTTTCTTACTTTTTTAAGTAAATGCGAACGTCAAGGGTGTATGGTCCGTTTTAATTGTGAGATCGCGTCCTTCCACTAAGAATTTGAAGAAACACAGTCCGGAGTATATGCCAAGTAATTCACGGTCATAAGCGCTATAATTTTGTTGGGCTGGAGAGAGCTTCTTTGAGTAGAAACCCAAAGGTTCCCATTTTCCTTGAGCGAATTGTTCTAAAACAGTTTCCATAGCGGTGTCGGATGTGTCGGTGTGAAGAGTGAGAGGTGCATTTTCGAGCGGATGAGCCAAAAGGGTTGAATTAGCCAGTTGAGTCTTGCAAGCGGCGAAAGCTGTCTCTGCTTCTGAAGTTCATGCGATCGGCCGTCTGTCTTTCTTTTTGGCGCCAGCCAGATATGCGTTGAGCGGTACCTGGTATTCGGCTGCGTTTCGCACGAATCGTCTATGGAAGTTTATGATTCGAAGGAATCGGCGGAGCTCCATGCGAAACCACAGTAACCAAATATTTTCAAAGGAGTTACTGTCAATTTCACTCACTCAAGTTAACAGCTCGTATTGTACAAAATGGCAGACAAAGCAGTTTCATCGCCAGTTGTAGTAGCTGTATCGGGATCAACGGGATCCGTCCCGGCTGAAATGCCAAAGAAGACAGCAGCCGTCAAGTCGAAGCAGCAACTTGCAAGGCCAGCTCATCCGGAAGCCGCTGAAATGGTCATTGCTGCTATCACAACTCTTAAATAACGTGGTGGATCGTCGCTACAAGCAATCAAGAAGTATGTAGCTGGTACATACAAAGTCGACGCCGACAAACAAGCCACGTTCATCAAGAAGTACCTGAAGGCCGCAGTAGCATCCGGTGTCCTCGTTCAAACCAAAGGTAAAGGTGCTGCTGGTTCATTCAAATTAGCGTCGACCAAGGTGCCATCCGTCAAGCCCAAAGCTAAGCTGCAGCCCCGAAGAAGGCAGCAGTGGCTAAGGAAGCAACAGCAGCTAAAAAAACCAACGTCTGCTGCTGCTAAGAAAGCGCCCGCCAAAAAGGCCGGTGCTAAGGCCGTTACCGAAAAGAACAAGGCATCCAAAGGACCAGCTGCTAAACCACCCAAGGCTAAGACGACGAAAGCAAAGCCAGCTGCGAAGTCTCCTGTCAAGAAGGCAAAACCAGCAGCGAATAAGGCCAAGCCGGCTGCTCCCAAGGCTAAGAAAGCTGCTCCAAAGAAGGCAGCCGCTGCGAAGAAGTGAATCTTATGAACACCTCGACACAGCATAACTTTGAACGGCCCTTTTCAGGGCCACCAAGACTTTATAACGTTGAAATGACTTACTTGTGGTAAATTTTATTGTTAGGATCATAGTGTGCTTCCAAGGAAATAACTCTCTCGTATAGTAAATAATAATCTTTATTGTTTAGTATGTCACTTATTTAATAACAAAGAATCATAGAAGAATATGACCCACGTCTTTACTCTGTCGAGTCGTATAAGCAAGTAAAGCGCTGCACAACGGCTTGCGCCTCTACAAAAGTGGGAGAGGTAACAGGGCCGCACCAGCAAGGGCGCCTATTCTAACACTCCCTCCCGCACTTGCGTTGGCTATTGTTACTATTTACCTCCTGAAACAGATGTCACAAAATAATTACAAAACAGACATCATCAACAATTCAACGCTCAATTACGCTCGTTACGCGCATTCGTTAATTTCTCTCGTTTGTTCATAATTTCACTCGTTAATCGATTATGCAACTCAAATGAAAGAGGTTTCGTCATAATATCAGCAATCTGTTCTTTGGAAGAAATCCATTTTATTTCTACCAATTTTCGCTGAATACATTCTCGTATGTAGTGTTCTTTGATCTCATGTGTCTCAATTTCCCTCTACCACTCATTTTTGCGCTTGCTTCGGTCGCTTTATTATCACACCAAAGTGTGATCGGGCAAAAAGAAGTATTGAGAACCAGTTTGAGTGAGTTGTCCAGAGCTATAAGCTCCTGACATGCTTCGCTCATTGCTACATATTCAGCTTGACATGTAGATAAAGCAACATATTGTTAAGCCTACCATTTAAACAAAAGAACTTTGCTTTCGTATAATCATAAAATTATTGGCCCGTGGTATTGCGTTCTACTACCACGGACACATTTATAAGGGTATATCAGTTTCATAGGATATGCATACGATGTGTTGCATCGCGGCTGGTGTCGTCTTCGACCGCCTCATCGACTCGCGATAAGACCCTCTGCACCTTGCAGTGGGATGCGTCGCTAAGCTGACAATGATCGTCAGAAGTCGCTTTGATGTGATCGAGTGCAGAAGCCTGCTTTGCCATAATTAGTTACTGTGCTAATCATAAAACATCAATAGCGGAATAATAGACTCTAATTTATAATAACGCTACGACAGTGCACAAGAGTGTAATATAGCAAGTCTGTTATTTGTATCCGATAAAACAAAGTGAATTAAAATCTGTGTTCACTCATAAATCGTGATCCTTCTCCTTCGTGTAAAGCCCGAAGACATCTTATCGATTACAGAAAGCTCTGATTCTTCGCCTGCTTCGCGTCGTATCCTTCAAGGTTCGTCACTTGCTCTCTGATGAGATCATCTGTTCGCCGTAACGGAAGTCCACGGAAGCGAGACCTTTGACCAACATTTTGATAAGTATTCTCATACGCACTGTGTTCTGCTCGCTTCTCATATCGATCTTGAATCTGATACTCGAAGGAAGATTGCTGCGTCCATAAAGACACCGTTGGGCTACGGACCTATTGTTACGCGTATTACCATCTGATGACGTAATACAGCCTTGGAAAGGCTTTACCAAAAACTTAACCTGGCGATTCGAAAACCTTAGGTTCTTTATTGTGACGTGTCACCTTGTGAGGTGTATTTTGTGCAGGGACAGAGTTAATAACGAACGCTAGTTGGATTCGAGTCATTTTTTAGCCATATGCGTAACATAAAATTGGCGATCCTGCCAGGATTTGAAAAATCGTAGAACCAAAACAAAACAAGTTTTTGGTTGCCAAAAACTCCATGCTGGAGGGTGTAAAACTGCGAGACCTGTGCACGAGTGAACATTGAATGCATATTCAATTTAGTTAGTTTTGTGTTAACGGAAGAGACATTGCTACGCTGAATTTTCCGTAAGTGGGCCACGAACGACTGTGCATTGAGAGACTTATACGTACCGCGCATCTATAAGACTTCACTGCAGGAGCACGAGCACGGGAAGGATTGAACTAAAACTGGGGGAGACACGCCTTCAGAAAATAACTTCAACACCGACGGTATGCTTGATCATCAATCGACGCGAGAGGTCTACAACCGATCGTTGTAACGGCGCCCGCCGCTTCAAAAACATCGAGAACAACATCAGTTGACCCAAATTGTACGCGAGCGCTGAGTAGAAGTAAGTTCCGAAATTTGTAAAAAATTGACACTTGTTTTGCGAGAAACCTCTCCGCAGTTATCATTCTGCGCACGATAAATTAAAAATAAGGATTTGTAATTGCCTTATCCTTTAAATAACGCAATTGAGTAATTTTGTGTGTTTAACTCTAAAAGAACCACTAGCATTGAAAGCTATGTCCAGTTCAAAGTAGCATGTAATTTTTATTTACTTTTTTTTTATCTCCATTATAAAATTGGTCTACGAGTTATAAAAAAAAAAACGAGAGAAGAAGAGAAAAGAGGAAAAATAAAGGAATCAATTCATAATTTGTGAAAAGTCTTTGAGACACACAACATCGCTCAATAAAAACATATACATGTATCTAAATATATATTTTGATATAAAATATTGGAATAAGCAAATTCTTGGACAGCGTTCTCTTGCGAGAAACACTATTAGCCGACACTTGTTTCGTTATTGATTATACATATTATTTGCAAAATTTGAAAGAAAAAAAAAAGAAATTCGATCAGTAATAGATATCCATTGGCACTGCGAACGATTAAAAAAAAAAAAAAAAAAAAAAAAAATTTACTCATAATAATAATAATAATAATAATAATTTAAAAAAAAAGGGTAATGTCAACATCAGAAAAGAGTATATCTGGACGAAGTATAATAATTCAGGAAATACCTAAGTACGTGAAGGAGCTCTCGAAAGAAGTTTCTCATATTCTGTTCAGCTATTTTTTCTATTACAAATACCACCCCGAATGGAATCCTAAAATAGACTTAGCAACATTTGAAAAATCCGAGCACATACAATCTGATAATTGGGAATTTCATAAAAATCCGGAGAACCATGCACATTTATTAGCTTATCACGGAGTACTTCATACGCTAGATTACATTTTAGTAATCACGGGAAAAAAGAGTATCGCGGAAGTTAGCGCACAAAACCTTGCGGTGGCTTTGCTACCGGAAGGTCGAGTTGCTGCTCGTCATCCTAGAAAAGTAGAGTCCGAAACATCGAGTAGTATAGAGTTCAAACCACCTCATAAAAAACAACTCGTTGAAAGTTCTAAAACTTTGAAAGAGCTCGAATCCGCTCAACAGACAAATTCTCAACTCGCACTTCTGGTGAACAAATACGTAGACGAAGGACTTGCACTTAAAGATAAAGCGATAGAAGAAGTAGAATATCGGGACACGGGAATTAAACAATTGCAGCGGGCACTTGCAGAATCAGATATTGAGAAAAAACATTTTATAGATAAAATTAAAGAGCAAAAAGAACAGATTGATCAATTTACTATCGAAAAAATAGAACTTGAAACAAATCTACTTGAGTATAAATCCGAAAAAATAAAGTTACAGCAAAAAATCGATTCTGACCTTACACTCGTTGAACAAACAAATCAAAAACTCACAGAACAGAACAGTCTCATTCACGCGCTTGAAAACCGAAATTTGCATCTCGAGAATCAATTTTCAAACACTCTACAAGAAAGGAATGTAGAAATCAGAAAAAGACACGACGAAATACACGAACTCAGACAGACTTTACAACACATGCAGACCGAAAAACAAGTATCAGACAGTGAAATTTTGAAACGAACAACTGAACTTTTAGAATTAAGAGATCAATTAAACGCTGTAAATATCAAAATCCAGACTTATCAGGAGAGGATCGAGACTCTCGAAAATACAAATTTATCACTACAGTCTCAGGTAATATCCCAACAAGAATATCTTGATAAAGAATCCATCGAAGTACAAGATTATTTTAAGAAACTTCAGCAACAAAACGCAGAGAATCAAAAGGAATTAGTGACCAATTTGAAAAAGAATTACGACATTCAATTAGCTCAACAGTTAGAAGACAAAATACAGGAACTCAAAAAAACGGAAGATAAATTTAAACGCGAATTTGAACAGGCTTTACTACAAGAGAGACAGCTACTACAAAAATCAACAGCAGACTTGCAAATCACGCTTCAAGAAAAAAATCAACGAATTGCGAATCAACATCTTGAGATCGAGGATCTGAAACAAACATACCAACACAATATGGCTACTCGAACGATAACAGAATCCCAAATAAAAAACGAAATGGAAGCGTTGAAGATGGAAAATTCTCAGCTTCAAGAGGAATTGTGTCAAACACAAAACCAAATGAGAAAAATGCAGTCTACAATGGAGAAACTTCTGCAAGCTCAGGAATCTCAACGTAACGAAGATCAACGTGACAACGTCAGAAGACCGTCGAATTCAAGGAATCACAACCGGAATAATCTACCACTGAGAGGAGGACATCCGGGAGACGATGATCCTGATGAATTCGGTGATGACGATGGGAGTGATGCTAATAACAGAAGAGACGATCCGTTTAGGCCACGAAGAGCATTGGGAACTCGAGACCTACTTCCAAATGAAGAAACACCAGCAAAGGAAACGATAGATATAGTGCCAATCTTTACCGGAGACAAGGCAGAAGGTGCGGTAAACATATCGAAGTGGATATCGAAAGTCGACAGAGCTCGACACTGGACAATGCGAAGCCAAGACGGACTTCTATTGGAAAAAATATTAACGATGAAAATCAAAGGAAGAGCACAAAACTGCATATCGAACGTAGACATCCGCACGTACGACCAACTGAAGGATGTATTGGTTAAACGAGTAAACCCTGTCAAATCGTCGTTACTGCTTATGAACGAGATGACAGCATGTGTCCATGTTCAAGGGACTATCCAAGAACACAACACCAAATTTCGCAAAATTTATACATCTTGGCTGAACGCAAAACGGCTTGAATTGAAGCAAGCTCATCAAACCGACGAAGCTATCACCATCTTCCTGCAAATCTCTGACAAAGACATCATTCAGACTTATTTGCAGAACCTCAAGGAAGATACACGTGCATATCTTCGAACGAAAGATATCTATTCACTCGCACAAGCGGAAACGACTGCCCAGGAGCACGAAGACTTCAAAAGAAGTATCCAACGACAACGAGGAATGTTCCACGAATCTCATTATCAACGGAGGCCGGACCAGTCGAAATTCTATCACGACAAATCAAGATCAAGCAACAAATACGAGAAGAAGAATACTTTCTCTATGAACAAACCGAACGTTCACCACACGTATTATGAATCATCCGATGAAGAGGAAGAGAAGCAAGATCGGATGACAGAAGAAGAACGACAATACCAGAGAGATATCCGACGGTTTGATTTCGATTCAATAAACAATATAGATCAAATGAGGGAAGCGTTTGAATACGTCATGGTGATGAATCATCCTGACCGACAATGCACTTATTGCAATCAACAAGGACACACCGAGATGTACTGCAACCAGAAAAAGAAAGACAAAGGTATACCGAGTCCCTTCAACAAAAAACATGGACAGACAAAGAAGAAATTTCAGAAAGAGAATCAAAATTTTCAGAAAACTCCGAATCTGAAGAGACCTCCTCAACACAAAGTGAATGTGACGAACGGAGATCAAGAAAACACAAGCGACGAAGAGATCGTCTGCGACGAGAGCGTATCTCAACAATAGATAAAGGACATCTATTTACAGCAAAATTCGAATTTGACAATACAACATTTAAAAGCTTAACAACTTTACTAGACACAGGAGCATCTATCAACATTATTAAGGAACACCTGGTGAATGCAAAAAATATCATCAAAAAACCGATCATCTTCAAAACTGGAAAAAAAACGAACAGCACACTTGGGTATACATTCATCAAATGCAAAGGCAACTTAAACAACAGAAGCGACAAATTCCACATTGTTCCGGCTGACTTTCCGATACGAGAGGATGCGTTGATAGGAACACCCTTTATCTTGAACAACGACATGATGATTGATCTACCGCGAAATAGAATAAGAAATATCAACAAATTAAATCATCTCTATTCACCGTTCCCGCGGGACATTTCATAACTATTCCTGTCGAAGTGGAAAAACAGAACGGAGCCGTATTAATAAAAACGCCTCAAGGAGAAAGCATTCATTACATAAAAGATGGAATCGTAAACATTCCATTAGCCAACGAAGGAAAAAAGAACTTAACTTTTCAGACAAGAAACATTCAGATTTTTGAAGTAAAACCAAGATTAATCGCCAACAAAGTTAATCAGAGTAAGAAGAGAATCGAAGAATTGAAGGCCAAGACACGATTGGATCACATTCAGAGTAACAAAGAAAAGAGTGAAGTTTGGAACATCATACAAAATTATTCAGATTTATTTCAACTCGACGACGACGAACCACCAAGTACTAAACTCGCGAAACACACGATCGTCATCGATGAACCAACGAAACCAATTAATATTAAATCTTACAGACCACCCAAAGTCCATCAGGATGAAGTCGACAAGCAAGTACAAGAGCTACTAAAAAAAGGAACAATTCAACACTCGCAATCACCATTCAATGCACCTATTTGGATTGTACCAAAAAAGAAGGATGCCTCAGGAAGGGTAAAGTGGCGAATGGTCATTGATTTTAGAAAATTGAACGAAAAAACAGCTCAAGATTCATATGCTCTGCCAGTTATTGAGGATATTTTGGATGAATTAGGAAAAGCATCGGTCTTCTCTGCATTGGATTTGAGTTCAGGTTTTCATCAAATACCGATGGAAGAAAAATCAAGAAAATATACCGCTTTCAGTACTCACCAGGGACATTTCGAATTCTTACAAATGCCCTTTGGATTCAAGAATGCACCTGCAACTTTTCAGCGGATGATGAACACCGCATTGAGAGGATTGATAGGAAAAATTCGCTTTGTCTATCTGGACGATATAATCATTTTTGGAAAAACAATGGAGGAACATAATAAAAATCTGACAATCGTTTTCAATCGATTAAGAGACACAGCTCTGAAGCTTCAACCAGATAAGTGTGAATACATAAAACCGGAACTTGAATATTTGGGACATGTGATCACGCCTAACGGGGTGAAACCGAACCCCATAAAAGTTAAAGCTGTAGAAGAATTTCCAAAACCGATTGACCGATCTTACAAAAAATTATCAGAAGGATAAAACCAAACCTGTAATATGGACAAAAGAATGCCAAACGGCATTTGACACACTTAAGAATATTTTGGTCAGCGACCCTGTGTTAAAGTATCCTGACTATACGAAGAAATTTATGTTGACAACGGACGCGTCTAATCAGGGACTGGGAGCCGTCCTATCACAAGATGGACATCCTTGTTCCTATATATCAAGAACGTTAAATAAAGCCGAAGTCAACTATACTACAACGGAAAAAGAGTTGCTTGCAATAGTTTGGGCAATTAAACGATATAGACAATATTTACTTGGAAGAAAATTTACAATAAAAACTGATCATCAAGCCTTGAAGTGGTTAGCAAGTAAACCAGATCCCGCATCCAGATTATTGCGTTGGAGACTCAGACTTGAGGAGTATGTGTTCGACATCGAGTACGTCAGGGGAAAACACAATGTGGTGGCTCATGCGCTATCTAGGGAAGCATGTATGGAAAAACCAGAAATAAATAACACTTTTAGCGATCATAACCAAATCAATTATAATTTACGATCAAGAAAAGCTGCTACCGAAAGAGATTCAGGAATCTCCAGCGACACAGACGTTGACGAAGATAAGACTTCAAAACAACCAGAAACGAAACCGGAGTCCGATCCTGAGATCGAATTACCATTCGACTTCTATCAATATTCAACATTCAAGCTTTATAACCCAAACAATCTTGGTCACCTTCTGAAAGAGAAACCTAATATCAAAGGAAAGAATTGGATAAAAATAAACTCACCAACTGACAATGGACCTCAAAGCCTATACTATCAAGTGCTCAATAAAGTAAGAACAAGATTGACAATTAACAGAATCAAAGGTACTAGACACATTAAAGTTTGCACCGATAATTTGATGACAAAAGCCAACAAGGAGGAAATTTTATCGATATTAAGATTTTTCAGTATCAAGGATCCTGAAACTCAGTACGAATATTGTTTTTCAACGTTCGAGGAACCTGAGTACACGGATAAGAAGAAAATAATAGCTGAAAGCCACGGAACTAATTTAAGTTCACATTTTGGAGAATATAAAACAATACAACGAGTGAAAGAACATAGAGAGTGGGAAAATCTTCAGGAAGACGTAAGGCATTACATAAAAAACTGTAAAATTTGTCAAAAATTTAAAGCCGTAAGAAATCGAGAGATGGCTCCGGCCATTGTCCCCGAATTGCCAGACAAACCCTTTGAAAAAGTTGCGTTAGATATATTTGGCCTATTACAAAAATCACGATCAGGTCATGAGTATGTTCTCAGTATACAGGATTGTTTGACTAAGTATCTTGTTTTGTGTCCTCTAGAGACCAAGTCGAGTTCAGAAATTATTCAAGCACTAAACGATGACTTTGTGTTGATCCATGGAGTGCCCGATGTTTTTCTCACAGATCAAGGACAAGAGTTTAATTCAAAATTAATGCAAGATTTCGAACAATTACATGGCATTTCTCATATCAAAACCACCGCGTTCCACCCTCAAAGTAACGGAAGTATAGAAAGAATGCATGCCTTGTTGAAAGAGTCGATCAAAACTATGTGCGAGGGACATATTGATAATTGGAAAGATATACTCAAATTAATAGCTTTCGCTTATAACAGCTCTATACATAGTGCTACTGGATATCAACCTGACGAATTAGCATTTAATAGAAAACTCAGAAAACCATCGAGCTTACCTCATAAGACATCATTA
This sequence comes from Tromatobia lineatoria, assembly GCA_949699805.1. NCBI lineage: Eukaryota > Metazoa > Arthropoda > Insecta > Hymenoptera > Ichneumonidae > Tromatobia > Tromatobia lineatoria. Next base: position 13,950,464 of record OX453039.1, on the reverse strand, counting down.
ACATACGATGATCTACTGAAAAAATGGACACTTACACACGATGCTATACTATCGGAAGCACGCGAACGATTGCGACTTAGTCAAGAGCAAACTGCCGAAAGACTTAACAAACACAGGAATAGAACTGATTTCAATCACATTAAAATCGGACAAAAAGTTTGGCTTCACAACGAAAGTAAAAAACATAAGCTCGACCTCGAATGGCTAGGACCATATGATGTATTAGAATTATACGCTGATAAATCTAATGTTAAATTGCAAATTGATAATAAGACTAAAATAGTTCATTTAAATAGAGTAAAGGTATTCGTTTCAGATGACGAACATAATGAAGATGTTGTTGATGACGACGATCGCATTAACCGCAATTAACAGCGCTTTTACCGTTGAACTGGTGACCCTTGCGAACACTTCATTCATCGAAGAATATCAATCATATGTATTAACCTACAGTGAAGAGATGAAATTCACAATAATCATAGACCTTAAGAGTATTTATAACGCTTACGCTGAAATGAAACAACAGGTTAGTCAGTATGCCGCTTTAGCCAGCAAGCCTGAAGAAATGGTCGGTCCGATTAATCAGAAATTCAATAAATTAAGAAATCAAATTCAGATTTTGACAACATTAAGTCGTGGAATCGCTTCTGGGGGTAACGACTCTACCGGAAACTCACTTGTCAAAGAAATAGAAAAGTTTGAAGACGCGAAACCATATCAAACATGAGGAACAGTTACGCCCGTTTACGGTGAATACACTTGTTTGCACACCGACGAAATCATATTAAACATTCGAACGAAATTCTTGTTGCTCAATAATATCAGAAACACACCCGTGAACCGAGGAAAAGTAATACCAGCACTCCAAGATCTAGGAAAAATTAAAAATTATATCACGAAAACAGGAACTCCTGAGATGGTTCGGCTTTGCATTATAATATCTCAGAGGAGACGAAAAAGAGGACTTTGTAACTTCCGTGGAAAAATCCAAAAATTCCTTTACCGAATTCCTACTAACGAAGACATGGAACGAATCGATAGTAATATTCAAAACGTCACAGATTCAGTAAATATCATAAAAATTTCAGTTCAGAAACAGTCCGCTGTCATTAAGAAACTCGCAACTGAGATAGGAAATTCCATTGCCGATCTGAAACAAACACAACTCGGATTCGGCTATGTGTTTTCAATGATGTCGTGCATCGATACTTTGCTTTTCGATGTAAGTAACATAATTTTGGCCATAGAGACAAAGGCAGTATTGCCTCAGTTGGTAGAGCCGAGCATCGTTCTTGGGATGATTGACCAATTGCTAAAGGCGTCAAAGGATGACCACGTATTCAATTATTCTAATTACACTAGAACCCAACACTTTATAGATATTGCAGATGAAATGATACTTTTGAGAAACGACAATTTGATTTTTGATTTGACTATTCCGAAGCTAGAAAACGATAAATGGGACTTGTACAACATCATACCTATTCCTAAAATCCACAACAATACTTACATTGTAACTGCACCGCGATTTTCTCATTTACTACGACAGGGAGATAATTATATGGTAATTGACGACAGCGAAATTAAGCAGATGAAAAAAAATTGACAACTATTTAATCACCCACTACACATTCCATTTATAACAGAATTAACACACCGACTTGTCAAAACAATATCAACCAGTGTATGCTCAGCCAAATCCACGTAAAAAATGTAAGTTACATATCCTTGTATGATAATCACGCAGTATTGATAATACCAGAAATTGGAAAATCCGTCTTGATCTTTGTGAATTGTAAGAGTCACTCAAACGAAATGTATATCAAGGAAGTGACATTGTTAAAAACAACGGAAAAATGTATGCTGGTTCACGACAAAACTAAAATTATCCTCAATGGTCTTCCGGAAGAATATCGATTGGTGAATCCTAGTGAAACGTATCTAAATACAAATTTTTCGGAATTGACTATTCGACGTACAGAAGTAACAAATCAAATAAGCACAATGTATCTCAGGGATATTGGTCAAGATTCAGATGACATTGGTAAAGATCTGGAAGAGGCGAAAATTTTTCTGAAACACGATGAATTTTGGCACACCATGAGTGGATTATTCGACGGATTCATAAAAATAGGGTTACCCACAATGGGCATTGTAAGTTTGCTTTTAGCTTTATGGCGCTTTGGAGTGTTAATGTCTATACTTAAATTTATTGGAAAGGGACTATTTAAGTGTTGTTGTCCTGGAACCAATAAGAAGCTTGAAAAATACGAAAGCAAGGCACATATAGAATTGCAAAAACTTAGAAAACAGTTGGATTCTATGGCCGAAGAGAGAAAAAAGATATCCGATTTCTCTGAAATCAAAACAAAGCCAAAAGATTTACGAACTTCGACATCTAGTTTCACTATCGCCGAAGTTCACTCTAACGTGGGGGGTGTTAAGCCTACCGTTTAAACAAAAGAACTTTGCTTTCGTATAATCATAAAATTATTGGCCCGTGGTATTGCGTTCTACTACCACGGACACATTTATAAGGGTATATCAGTTTCATAGGATATGCATACGATGTGTTGCATCGCGGCTGGTGTCGTCTTCGACCGCCTCATTGACTCGCGATAAGACCCCCTGCACCTTGCAGTGGGATGCGTCGCTAAGCTGACAATGATCGTCAGAAGTCGCTTTGATGTGATCGAGTGCAGAAGCCTGCTACGCCATAATTAGTTACTGTGCTAATCATAAAACATCAATAGCGGAATAATAGACTCTAATTTATAATAACGCTACGACAGTGCACAAGAGTGTAATATAGCAAGTCTGTTATTTGTATCCGATAAAACAAAGTGAATTAAAATCTGTGTTCACTCATAAATCGTGATCCTTCTCCTTCGTGTAAAGCCCGAAGACATCTTATCGATTACAGAAAGCTCTGATTCTTCGCCTGCTTCGCGTCGTATCCTTCAAGGTTCGTCACTTGCTCTCTGATGAGATCATCTGTTCGCCGTAACGGAAGTCCACGGAAGCGAGACCTTTGACCAACATTTTGATAAGTATTCTCATACGCACTGTGTTCTGCTCGCTTCTCATATCGATCTTGAATCTGATACTCGAAGGAAGATTGCTGCGTCCATAAAGACACCGTTGGGCTACGGACCTATTGTTACGCGTATTACCATCTGATGACGTAATACAGCCTTGGAAAGGCTTTACCAAAAACTTAACCTGGCGATTCGAAAACCTTAGGTTCTTTATTGTGACGTGTCACCTTGTGAGGTGTATTTTGTGCAGGGACAGAGTTAATAACGAACGCTAGTTGGATTCGAGTCATTTTTTAGCCTTATGCGTAACAATATAATTGCTTGTGCGTTTTCCAAGCAACAGCATCACCGTATAATTTTATGACATAACCACAAGTCGTAAGAGATCCCTTGCAGTCGGCAAAGCTTTCATCTGAGTAAGCTTGCATGTCATTTTGATTTCCAACAAATCTCAACCCCAGATCAGATCCTACATACCTTTTAAGTATCTGAAAACTCGTTTAATCATATGCCACTCGTTATTGGTTAGATCGACTTGGTGTCTGCTTAATACGTTAACCGCGTACATTATATCCGGTCTTGTCGCATTAGCCAAATATAAGAGGCTTTCAATTGCCTCTCGGTATAGACTGTTTTCTATGGATTTGCCCTCGTTTCTCTCCTTTGATGCTTCTCGAATTTTTCTCTCTTTATTAGCAACTTGCGTCGTTGCCATCGGAGTGCGTTGCGGATGCGTTTCTTCGAATTTAAATCTTTTCAAGATCTTCTCTATATACAGCTCTTGCTTTAGATAAATCTCTCGTTTTTCTCTCGTTAGAATGACTTTAATTCCCAAGAAAGATTTCGGTGAACAAGATCTGTAACTTTGAATTCGCTTCGTAGCACAGATTTGATCTCTAGCAATTTTCGCTCATTATTGCTAACCACCAGCATATCATCAACATATAACAGAAGAATCGGAAATTTTTCTCGCTCTTGCCAGGTGAACAGGCAAGGTTCAGTATAGCGAGACTTGAATCCAGCCTTTTGCGCTACTCCTGTAAATCGCATATTCCATCGTTTAGGGCTTATGCGTAAACCGTATAGAGCCCGTTGCCAATTTACATACCTTCGTAAAGCGTATACTTTCGTCAAGTTCCGTACCTTCAGGTATTTCCATGTAAATATCCTCATCTATTGTGCCGTACAGGAATGCAGTTTTGACATCTAGCTGAATGACATTCAGATCGAATTTGTTAATAATCGCAAATACAGACCTTACTAAAGCCAATCAAGAAACTGGTGCATATGTTTCCGTTAGATCGTACTTCGTTAGATCCTTGAAACCTCGAATAACCAGCCTGGCTTTATATTTGATAAGTCCACTCGTGTCGTATGTCCTTTTAAAAACCCATCTTGAATCACATTAGGTGTTTTCTGTTTTAATCTCAGTTCAGATCTGTCGACTAATGTCCAAACCTCGTTCTCTTTCATCGACCTCAACTCATCGTTAATCGCCTCTTGCCATTTGCATTTCTCTCTCGTTTGCATGGCTTCTTTATAAGAGGACGGATCACTGTTAATTTCGGCTAACAGTACGTGATAACTCGGGTCACTAATTTCAATCGTTACGTCAGGTATCACAGCTTTTCCTCTCTCGTTTTGCTCGTTTGCAGCTAGAACCTCGTTATTTCCAATCCCCCGTAGAGTTTCTGAGTCAACTGGATTTTTCCTTGGTCTGCCTCTTTTTCTCTTAAACTCTCCCTCCGTTTTCGAGATTTCAGACCGTTTTTCACTCGTGTCCTGTCCGAATTCAACAAACCATTTTTCTTTGTTGACTTCGTCAGACCCAAAAATCCAATTTTTAATGCTGTGTTTATGGTATTTGTTTCCATAAACAAGCTTCTCATTGAAACGAACATCTCTGCTCTCGTAAAACTTCCCTTCTTCCGGTCTAAATAGGATAAAACCCGAAGGAGTATATCCTACAAGAATCGCTCGCTTGCCTATGCTTGCAAATTTTGGTCCTACGTTTCGTTGGACTTTCATATAAGCTAAACATCCGAAACGTTTCAGCTGATTGATGTCACAACTTTTACTCGGTGCAAACCTCTGAATGGGTATCGCCATATCAATCGATTTATGCGTAGTCCTATTATGAGCATATGTGGCTGCTCCAAGAGCAAGATCCCACATATTTTCAGGAAGCTTTGAATCAAACATGTTTGCTCGCACCTTTCTCTGGATACTTTAATTAAACCGTTCCGCCACTCCGTTGTGCTCAGGCGTATCCGGACTCGACAAACGTGATTCAGCGCCGATTTTCTTGAGGACTTCCACCGTGTATCCTCCAGTGAACTCAGTGCCTTGATCGAATTGTAGGTAGTAAGCTTTTGCACCGAAACCTAAAAGATTTCGGCTGCTCTTGATGAATGCCTCCAGACATTTCCCAGTCTCGCTCTTCGATTTCATGGGACAAGCCATAGCTAACCTGGAATAGTCATCTATGAACACAGAAATAAATCGATATCGCTTTGGATGTGTCTAAGGACTTATTGGACCTATAGTATCAGAGTGTATTATCTCAAGTGGTCTTATCGCTCGTTTTACTAAAAGGCAGTTTATTAAGTTTCGCTACCATACAAATTTCACAATCTCTCATCGACCCATCGAACTGAGCATTGTGTAGGCTTTTGTTGTCCGGAAACATCCTTTGCATTGCTTTCAGATAGTCTAAGGACGCATTTCCAAATCGTGTGTGCCATAACAAAGCGTTATTTTTATCTGTAAATTTCTTGTATCCGTCGTTAAATGGCGTTTCATCGCTCGTTATATCATCAGACTCGATATCTACGTTACTGAACTTTCGGTCCCAAATTGATAAATCAAAGTTGAAACTTTGAATAACAGGAGCGACTAATTCACTAGTAGTTTTCTGACCGTGTCGATTAATTATATCGTTATCAGATTCACTTACCACCGGTAAATTAGTCATAACAGTCGTTTCTATTTCGTGAGTACTCTTTCGAATTGCAGCGTCAATTGCTGTTGTATCTGTATCCATTTGTGATCTGTCTACAGTTTTAGTTTTGCTACAAGCCATGTATCGAGGTTCGCCATCGGAACCCTCTGTCGTTAAGTAAGCTACCGTTTTCATCGTTTTGCTCTCGTTAAATTGTCGGCATTTACTATTCGTTTGATCTACTCCCTCAACTATCCAAAAGGGCTGTAGATAAATTCCCTTGATGAATGACTCGTGCGAAATGGGATTAAAAATATCGACTTCTCGATTGTCTAAGTAAATACTTAGTCCCATATCTGCAAACTTTCTTAGTAACAAAAGATTCCCTGACAAGGCTTCAGCTCGTATGACGTTTTCCAAGCTCATAACCCGATCGTTACTCAATTTAACGTCTATCGTTCCAGCTCCCTCCGAATTTAAATTGGCATGTGATTCTTTATTCGCGCATTTTATCGAACTTTTTTTAGTTTCGTCAAATGTTTTGAAAATGAGTTCAGAATTCGTTAAATGCTCAGTAGCACCCGAATCAGCCAGAAACTTCGTAAATATATTATCGACGTAGCTCTCGATAGTCAATGAATTTACTACACTTGATGTACTACAATTAGTCATATTTACCTCTGTATTATTACCTTTATGAGGTTTGTTTCCACTTTGACTCTCCTTGAAATCATCTTGGTTTTTCTTGTCTTTGTTTTTCTGCTAACCACCTTGTCCTTTGTCAGAAATCTTCGCTCGTTTTGCGTAGTTCTCGCGACTCGTACTGCTGAACTTGCGTTTACCACGGAAACCGCCTCTATTACCAGGACGCTGGGTCTGATATTTTGCAGTTGACGAAAACTTCAATGTCGAACCCTGTTCGTTCTGCTTTGCCAACCTGACGGAACATTCTCTGGCAATATGGCCGATTTTACCACACTCGTAACACTTCGGTTGACCATCGTTAGGGCATTCGTCTCTGTGATGACCCTGAGCTCCACAACCATAACATCGATTTTTCGAATCATGTCTTCTCACATTAAATGCTGTGCGCTTCGTATCAGTCGTTTGGGTCTTGTTGGCTTCGTGCTGTATGATAAACGCCTTCAGCTGATCATACGTCAATCATTTGCCAGTTGAATTCGTTGTCATAAATTCAATGGATCCGACTTGAGGTATAGCGAGAGTTATCGCATTGAAGAACGCATCTCTCTTTTCATCGTGTGAGAGAGGATTGACGTTTGGTAGACTATCGTAATTTCGTACTAATTCCTCGAAGCGATCCCAAAACTCCGCTGCCTTCTCTTTGCTCGGAACATATTCCATATTATAGAGTGGTTTTCGTATCGTCATAGAGGTGAAGTTCGACTCACATTGCTTGATTTCTCTGATCTTGTTCAAGATCTCAACTGGATCCTTGATCTTATCAATTTTAGAGTAATAATTTTCATCCAGTCTACTGATCAGAATATCTCTAACTTTGAAGATATGTTTTTCTCTCGTCCTGTCGTCAACTGTAAAGTTAGGTCTCTCATCCGGTTTGATGATGTAAAGCAAATCCAAGATTCGCAACTCGGATGTGAGAAAATCCATAAAGTGTTCGAATTTCGTTTGATTCGTCAGTTTGTACTCTCGTTTGCTCGAGTCTTTACCCACGAGCTCTACTCGTATCTTCCCGCTGATTTCTTTTACCACATCAGATCCCGAAGATGTTGGTCTACTCTCGTTATTATTTAAGTTGATACCCGCTCGTTTTATCTCGTTTTGAATCAACTCAATTATTTCATGACGGCCTACTCCAAATGCAGTATCACGCGTTCCTGCATCAGCTGTATTTGCTGTCAGAGTCACCGTATCTTCTTCGTTTCTTCGCTCGGTACTTCGAGGATCGGGATCGCTTGATGTACGAGAAGAACGCTCGCTTAGCTTATCGACGAGAGTAGTTATTCCTTTTAGGAAAATGACTCTCATGTCATTTTGTGCGGCTTTCATTACTTCCAATGCCTTGGTGACACTGTTCAAAGCATCAATAGTGTCGTCTCGATATTTCTTACTGCTCGTTGTATATGACTTATTACTGTCCGTATCAGCGTGGCTTGATTCAGCATCATCAGTTTTGTTAACATCGTTCGGATTGTTGATACTGGCAGACATGCTCAGTGTTGAGCCCTCTCGTTTTCTGTCGTTTATGGCCTGCAGTACAACTTTTCTTTCATTTTCTCCAAGAGTGTTCAATCCTGTAAATCCAACACTCGTTTTAACGACCCTCATTGTTGAGAAACGCTATTGCTTACTATTCCCTTAACAGAACACAAGTTAAGTAAATAGGTTTCTGAACACAAGAATACCACAGCACCCACCCATATTCCGACAATGTCAGAGCGCACAGCGGATAACATCGAAGAATATATATATATAATATATGTTTTTTTAATAAAGAACTCTCGTTTGAATCTAAATGCGTATTATTGTATCCAATCTATGAAATTTCTACAACATTTGCATACCCATACGATTTCAGAGCGCACAGCGGATAAAATCGCACAAATAATACAAACGGCAAGAATTCACAAATATTATTGCCAATCGTTTACCAATCGTTAATTAACCGCTCGTTACTTTAGCGCTCGTCAATGAACCAATCGCTAATCCTCTACTAATTTTACACTCGTGATTTAGTAGAAGAATGAATGGTTATACCTATTGAATACTCTGCACCAGATTCAGCTCGAAAAATAATGATGTCATTGACATGAATAATGTCAATTCTCTCCTTGGGTTGAATTTTGCTGAATTCAAATATCTCGTCGTGCGAGAGATAAAATGCCAATAGAGTCAGGCTATCTGTGAGGACATATATACAAAATTAAACATCGAAATGTATATAAATATATTCTCCGATCGAAATTCGATCAGACCCAATAGATACATTTTGATATTATTTAGTAGCACTCGTTTATTCTCTCGCATTCAATCCCTCGTTGACTGTGCGTAAATTACAAAGCTTGAACAGAATTCTATTTTATTGTTCGAACTTAAATTAATTTTTGAAACATTGAAAACTTCGTCAAGTTTTTCATTCTTGTACAATTGGAAAATAGATGCTTCCGCACATTTTTCCCCGTAGCGAGAGTTCTTATACACCCATACCGGCGCCTGTAAGTGTGTGTTTATAATCGAGGGGTACACGATATATGAGCATACGGCATATAGAATTTTCATCAAATATTCTTCAAATATGCGCCGCTTCGTTCTTCACTCGTTTTTTTTATAATTATTTTTATATGTATATTCGACCATTCGTTTATATCGTGAAATTTCGCTATTGTATAATTTATATATATCTCAATAAATATATATACATATGCCGATACGCGCTCTCTCGTTCTCTCATTTAACACTCGTCCATCGTAATCATTCGTTCCCTCGTTAACACTCGTCAAGAACGCTCGTCGTATCTCTCTCGTTATTTCTTTCGTTGGAGCTGCATCTCTCTTTGTTTCTCGTACATACATACGCGCCTCGGGCGTCTACGCTATTACTCGGTTTGTTGACAACGCGAGCCACTCCACGTTGTTTATACCGGTACGGGCCTCGGGTGAGACGTTCCCGGCATCGGACGAGTCTCGACTTGTTTCTTAGCTTTGTTCTTCACAAACGAGAATAATCTCTATATGTCAGCCATTTTTACAAACAAAAACTTTTGTTTTGCGCTAGCAACTTTCGAAACATGAAACAATTATCGATTCAATTTATACGACCTGGCCTTCGAGAATTTTTCAAGATCGCAAATTCAATTACTATCACAAATTTTCTCTCGTTAAATTTCACAGATTTCCTGTCATTAAAACTCTCGACTTTTCCATCGTACCGTGCGTTCTCACACTCGTTTTGTCCTTGCACCGAGAATTTTATTTATTTATTTTTCGTACTTACCGGTCTGTTCTGAAGCAGACGCACTCGTTTTGTCATTCTCTGCCATTTGTTTCCTTTCGGACTTCGAGCGTTTTCCTTCGTATGCACTCGATGCCTTGTCGACTGCAGCCTTTCTTTCCCTTCACACTATTCACGATTTTTCGTACTCGCGCTGTGGAAGCGTGCTGGGCCCATAACCTGTTGGGAATATATAGTGTGCTTCCAAGGAAATAACTCTCTCGTATAGTAAATAATAATCTTTATTATTTAGTATGTCACTCGTTTAATAACAAAGAATAATAGAAGACTATGAACCATGTCTTCACTCTGTCGAGTCGTATAAAGAAGTGAAGCGCTGCACAACGGCTTGCGCCTCTACAGAAATGGGAGAGGTAACAGGGCCGCACCAGCAAGGGCGCCTATTCTAACATTTATTGACAATCAGAATTTAAGTCATCGATGATTTTGTTAGTTCCGACAAATTTTAGTGTATAGATTTGTCATTGTAAGGTTCCAGATTTCGTGATGAAAAAATAAGCAACATCACGAAGGCATAAGCCGAGTCAACTTTAATTGATTAGCGAAATAAGAAATTCTCCAGGCTGAACAGAAAAGGTTTCGGAATATCGAGATGGAATCGAAGTCGCAATTACCACATAGTATCTTTTTGACCTTCGTGAGCTCTTTTAATGAAAATGCGCACATATCAAAATTATCATTCCGCATCGATACTTGCAGCCTTGCGCTGCGATTGCTTTACTACTTCTTAATTGATATTCAGATAAAGTACATATCACTGATGGAACGATTCTCATTCTATTATTCAGTAACTTATTTCATAAACTTTTGAGACAATTGTTATACGTTTCGAGTTTTTTTTGGCCCTGAAAAGGGCCGTTGAGTTTTGAGTATTCCAAAGTTCTTACTTGGAGCTGGTATACTTGGTGACTGCTTTGGTTCCTTCGCTGACAGCGTGCTTAGCGAGTTCACCAGGCAATAGAAGCCGAACGGCTGTCTGAATCTCCCGGGAAGTAATAGTTGATCTCTTGTTATAGTGAGCCAGTCTAGAGGCTTCAGCGGCGATGCGCTCGAAGATGTCGTTGACAAAGCTGTTCATGATGCTCATTGCCTTACTAGACACTCCGGTATCAGGATGAACCTGCTTCAGTACTTTGTAGATGTAGATAGCGTAACTTTCCTTCCTCTTACGCTTTTTCTTCTTGTCGGTTTTCGAAATGTTCTTCTGGGCCTTGCCAGCCTTTTTCAAGGCTTTACCACTTGCTTTCGGCGGCATAGTTCGAAATGCTTTTCACTTCAATACGACAGGCACTGACCAGGTCTGACAGTTGAATGAAGCCAAGCGCTCGCTAGCATTTATTTAAAAGCTCACGTGAATTAACTGACGCCCCAATCACACAGAGTCAGAGAGAGCAGATGCATCTCGTCGTTCGACCGCCGCTCCAATCAGAAGCAATGAAAGTGGGGATATAGATTCTCTGCATCATGATTGGACCGTTGGTTGCGTCACATGGTCTACAAGATTTACGGTTTAACGACTTTGGGTATTATTCGGTCTCGAACCGTTCTTCCTGTTACGTTGCATTCTCTTCAACCTCAATCAACATGTCTGGACGCGGCAAAGGTGGAAAAGTAAAGGGCAAGTCAAAGACTCGTTCTAACCGTGCTGGACTCCAGTTCCCCGTTGGAAGAATTCACCGTCTTCTCCGTAAGGGAAACTACGCTGAAAGAGTTGGAGCTGGTGCTCCCGTATACTTGGCTGCTGTTATGGAGTATTTGGCCGCTGAAGTTCTCGAGCTGGCTGGAAACGCAGCACGTGACAACAAGAAAACGAGAATCATCCCTCGTCATCTTCAATTGGCCATTCGTAATGATGAAGAGTTGAACAAACTGCTGTCTGGCGTTACCATTGCTCAGGGTGGTGTATTGCCAAATATCCAGGCAGTCCTTCTTCCCAAAAAGACTGAAAAGAAAGCTTAAAGCCGTACAAAAAAAATATCGGCCCTTTTCAGGGCCAACAATCATTCTAACGAAAGTATTCTCTTGTGTGTATGATTTACTGTTCGAAAAGTACTTCTTTTTCAAGAGAGTGATATTCGTTAACGGATCTTCCTAGTGTGGGAAAAATCGACTTTTTGTTTGAATTATACATTGCTCTATATAGTTAAATGCATCCTCTTAAATTTTCGAAGCCAATTGCGAAATAATTTGCTGGGAATATTAGTCATTCTTAGCGAAAACGATTCGGAGCAGCGGAGTAACCTGACTCGACCGGCACACCAGAGACCCTCGGTTCCGACTTTGCGTTTATCTGTTGACCTTCTGTCCTCTTTATACTTGCCTGCTGTTGCAGGTTTGAGCCTGCTGTATTCCGGAGCAATACTCCTGAACAGTCTCCTGTATAAATCCCGGTATCTATCATGGATAGACGTACCCAGATAGGAAATGTCAGCAGTAACAATAGGCCCAACGGTTAACTGCGTAATGGCTACGAACTGTTGGCTGCCAGTACTGGTTACACTCCGAACCAGACCGGGCTACCACCATCGGCCAATGTTCACCGGCTGAGTGGAGGCTATCGGTAGTCTGCTAATATTGGGGACCATTGCCTTAGTTCCAATCCGATTTTCGCCCATGTCAGCCAATCGTAGGTAGATATGAGCCATTATCCTGATGCCAACCATTGACATAAGCTCAATATCGTGGACTATTGTCATCACTAGCGACGACCTATTTAATTTCGGACCCTACGTTTTCAAGGAACAAGTTGACATTCCATTGAATCCGACACGACGTTTGTGAGCAAATCGGCGGAAAAGATTACCAAAAAAACGGACTTTAATGCGAAAGTGGATCAAAGTTTTGGCCACTGTATCGTCGATTTTTTTTTGTGTTTGGCGCGTTGCAACCCTTGCTAAAATGCACAGGTGTAATGGGGACGTAAAATGAATTTAAAAATCGGTTTTTGGATAAGAGTTCAAGCTGAGCGTAGAATCTGGGCGGTGGAGTTGTGTTCGGATCCGGCCGTGATCGATTTGTGTTCAGTGATAAAAAACGCCTACGACTCTATCGTCGATTTTGTAATGCGTGTATTCGGCATTAGTAATAGTGGCACTCGAGATTTTCACTGCGTTAATGGACTTTTTATCGTTTTTCAATAACACCTTATATTATCGAATCTTGAACATACTGAACATTGCAGTGAAGTCAATTAGCGATGGCGTTATCAGAAAGGCAGCTCAATGCCGTCTGCCGGGAATAACGTTCTTTACTCAAGACAGAAAGTATAAATTATAAAGTTGAGGTAGAATATAACTGTACGATTGGCAACCTTGAAGCCCTAGAAACACTCGAAAATATACTCTGTAATTTCCCGATTTATACATCTCTCAGAAAACATTATCCCGGGGAGTCGCCATTTCCAGGCCTACTTAAGAGGCAGCGATACTCCCATCTTACCCGCAGAAATTTCGAAAGCTGTTTTCTCCCAAGCACTGTAGCAGATACGTTCCGTATTTTCATGGGATACGCGGGAGCATCGTAGAATTGGGCTAAGATTCTCAATCTATTTAGTCGTTTTTTTTGTGGTGATAACTAAAGAACAAATAGTACGAGAAGGACAGAGCTATAAGCGTTTAACATTGGGCGACGAATTTTCTGATGGTGTATCACACGATCTAAAAATAGACAACTCTACAGAATCTAAGAACCTATTTTTATTAATACAAGCTACGTGCAAGCTGCGTGCCTCAATATTAAATAAATAGACCTGAGCTATAAGGCTCATGTATTCGTGAATAAGAATACATCTGTTTTCTTTTTGTTCCCTTTGCTATGTATTCGTATTGCAAATGTATTCGTGAATAAGAATACAACTGTTTTCTTTTTTTTCCCTTTGCTATGTATTCGTATTGCATATGTATTCTTGAATAATACAACCGTTTTCTTTTTTTCCTTTGCGACTTATGAGTGTTAATTCTCAAGGTGTAACAGAATTTTAGGATATTGTACACGTAAAGAAACTCATACTCATTCTCAAAGCCCATCCTGTATATTTTTCCACCTTATGAAAAAAAAGAAAATGAAAATTCCCAGCACTTCGAACGTTAATACAAATGTCGACTGTGAAAAATCGGTGCACGAGAACCCAAGGCCCAGCCAGATAGTGAGAAGTGCTAACGCCTTGTCCCAATTAATAATAATTAAGATTCTCAGTTATTTTTATCTTTTCCCCATAACTTTGCAAAAAGAATGAACTGTAGGTTTGGATTTTTTTTGGGCCCTGAAAAGGGCCGTTTGTATTTGAAAAAGCAGATAAGATTTATCCACCGAATCCGTAAAGAGTGCGGCCTTGGCGTTTAAGAGCATACACGACGTCCATTGCGGTCACAGTCTTCCTCTTGGCGTGTTCGGTGTAAGTGACGGCATCACGGATGACATTTTCAAGGAATACTTTGAGGACTCCACGCGTCTCTTCGTAGATCAAGCCGGAAATACGTTTAACACCACCTCGGCGCGCCAAACGACGAATAGCGGGCTTGGTTATTCCCTGGATGTTATCACGCAGAACTTTTCTGTGACGCTTTGCACCCCCCTTTCCCAACCCTTTTCCTCCTTTACCGCGACCAGTCATTTCTTAAAATGTGAGAGATCTCTACGATGCGAGTCACAAACGAAGTAATATTGAGACGAGGGACACTCCGGCTTATATACTATTTCTGCCACGCAATCCCCGTCCTGACGTCAGCAACCAATGAGAACCATTACTACCGGTGGGCATTTTATAAAATGGCTTCACTGGAGGGCGCACGTATAGTTTGTTGCCGACATTTCGACAGTGTACTTCGCTCCGCTGAGATCTTGTACCACAATTTTCTGATAAAATGGCTCGTACCAAGCAAACCGCTCGCAAGTCTACCGGAGGCAAGGCTCCCAGGAAGCAGCTTGCAACTAAGGCGGCACGTAAAAGTGCGCCTGCTACCGGAGGAGTAAAAAAGCCCCATCGCTATAGGCCTGGAACCGTGGCTCTCAGGGAAATTCGTCGTTATCAGAAAAGCACTGAGCTTTTGATCCGCAAGCTGCCCTTCCAGCGTCTTGTTCGTGAAATTGCTCAGGACTTCAAGACGGACTTGCGTTTCCAGAGCTCCGCTGTAATGGCCCTCCAGGAAGCCAGTGAGGCTTATCTAGTGGGTCTTTTTGAAGATACGAATTTGTGCGCCATCCATGCGAAGAGAGTTACCATCATGCCTAAGGACATCCAACTGGCTCGTCGTATTCGTGGAGAAAGAGCTTAAACCTAGCTCCTCATATAAACGGCCCTTTTCAGGGCCAACAAATAATAACGAGAATGATGTTTTGATTTATGCAATATGTCTCACTGGCCGTAATTTTTACATCAATATCATTGCATTATTATTAGCTCGAATTAAAGCAATATAGAAGGTTTTAAAATATGAACGTAATCGGGGCCTATTGCTTCATAGGATTTGCACCATACGTTCAGTGGAAACAAGAAAAAGTCGTTTACTGACTTTCTCTTTAAGATCAAACTAAGATGCGTAGATTTCTCACTTTCTAGAAAATATAGGTTTACATCTTAGAATTCTCATTTTTGTAGATTATTTCGATATGAATATTGATTAATACAATAATATTGGCATATTTGAGGATTGCACACTTTTTACCGACCGAGTTGTTACTGTTATTTTTAGTTGTTGTTTCTTCCCACTAGAATCTTTATTGATCACTCCATGCCAATCTCTCTTGAAAACAACAATTACATATATCCCTAATTAATCTACACAAGTAATTATGTAGTCGGTGTACAGTTCTGGCGATCTCCCGAGTTGAGCAGCATCGCTTGAAGCCATAACTTGGATGGGTGATCGCTCAGCCGTGCCCTAGCTGGCTCGGCCAACATGATCAGTTATTTCGGTTTAATTTAGGTCAAAAGAATAAACAGAAACGTTCCCAATATGTGATGAATAATAATTTAAAAAATTAGAATAAGTGGGAATCAACAGATATTAAAATATTTTGCTGCGACCCATGCAGCCAATTCCGCCCACTACGATGAAGTTATCGATGGGAACTCTCAAGCTGAGTCCATTAATTTAACAGGTAGATCTATTTACGCTATGCTTCTAGTTTAAAAGATTATCATTATTATGCATAACAAAAAGTCTTAAGACAGTTATTTACATACAGAGTTGGGAAAATTTTTATGTGAAAATAATGTATTACTTATGTTACAAAAATGGTGTTCGTATCCAGTACACATAACTTATTTAATAGGTGATAAAACTCATATACATCAGCTATTACTTTCTGATAAGTAATGGTACGTAAATCTATTACTCATTACTTTTTTGATGAATAATGGAGCAGAGATTCAGAACTCAATATATTATCAATAAATAATGGAGCATCGGAGAGCCATTACCCATAACTTTTTTGATGAATAATGGAACTCCCATGCAACTTTCATTTTTTTTTTGTAAATGGATAAATATAATGAGATCCATCATCCATTGTTAAAGGGGTTAATGTCCTATTACTTTAAAAAATCTTGTTAAATAAATATCTAAATCGAAAAATCGTTCGTACAATTTATTAATAAATTGTTGAATATAAAAATATTTTAAAAATTCATGAATGAGCAGATTAATCGACATCTTCGGAAATTCATATTGAATAGGCCATTTAGAATTTCGGAGTCTTAAGTTTGGATTTAAAATCAGTGACTCCGAAAATTCCCCAGTAAAAATCTTATCGCCACCGAGGGGGTCCGCGGTCATCTTTGACAAGCCCGTTGTCAAATTGTAGCTGCACAAGCGTACTAAAAAAAATTTTCGTTATTTTGTTTACGCAACATTTTGTTTTTTCGTTTAGTAAACGATCGTGCGATACCGTAGAAAAATATATATACATTGTTGTTATCGTCACTTACCTTAGGTAAGTTACCTGTTTTCTCCTCATCACTGATTTAGTGACACTGCGTTACTAAAAATATTATAGTTCTTATGAAAACTGTTGAATAAATGAAACACTGTGATAATAAGAGATTATAATTTACGATATTAATGTTATTTTAATATATTTTTCGTGAACCGAAATTTAACGATTGCACGTCTGCATAAGACCGCAGACTTCTAATAATGTTTTACTTATTAATTTATTAATCAATTGTGCTTCCCCGCAAGAATAGCTTTGCTTTTGTAAAAAAAAAAAGTTCCAGATTTTCATCTCAGGATGCTCAAAATGCTTTGAAACGCCGAGAAAAATTATTTGCACGAAATGTCTGTATGTGTGTATGTTCGGATTCTTGTTACCACGATAGCGTATGCAATATTCATGATATCGCTCTGGAATTCGGTACACATTTATAGTATGGGTAGACGAAGGCTGAGTTCGAATTAAGCATGAAACCGTTGAGTGGTTACAAAATAATCACAAATTGAATTTTTCAGATAATCACTTATCACCAGAGTTGGGGGCATTGCATTACATTCATAATGCATCACCGTTTTTTAACCCATTATTTTGAAAGTGGATAATAGAATTGGGATCCACTACACATTACTTCTTAAATGAGTAATAGAGCAGAGATCCAGCACACATTATTTTTTTAATGTTTACTGGAACATAGATATAGCAACCATTTTTGAAAAAAATGTTTAATGGAGCAGCGATACAGCTACCATTACTTTTTTAATGTTGAATGGAGCAGCGTTACAGTTCCCATTAGTTTTTTAATGAGTAACGGAGCGGGAATCCAGCACCCATCACTTTTTTAATATGTATACAATGTTACTCAAATCGTCTCCACCTAACTCTGTCCAACCTTGTCTAAGCCGATTAGACAAATTTAGGCAAGCTTAGACAGGGTCAAACGAAGTTAGACAGGGTTAGGCAGGGTTAGACAGCGTTAGACAGCGTTAGTCAGAGTTATACTGTTAGACAGGGTTAGGCAGAGTTAAACAGAGTTAGACAGAGTTAGGTGAAGACAATTTGAGTAGCATTGTATACATATTAAGAAAGTGATGGGTGCTGGATTCCTGCTGCATTACCAATTGAAAAAAGTAATGAGGGCTGGATTCCTGTTCCATGAAACATTAATAAAATAATGGGTGCTGGATCTGTGGTAAATTACTCATTCAAAAAGTGAGTGCTGGATTCGATTTCCACTATCCGTTTTTTCTCAAGTTGCATGATGCATTATTTTTACATTACAAATCTCACAACGCTGCTTATCACGCTCTTCCGTTTACGTTTTTTAAAATATTTGGCTTAGGTTTGGCCTACGAGTGGACTATTATAGACTCACTAGGGCATATCGTGATTCGTGCACTCGGAAAACCTCGGTTGAATATCACTAATCTACTTTTTTATTATTTCATCGCCAACTCGATACCACCAGCTCAAAATTCTATGGCCAATTTTATTTTACAACAAATTGTAGTTTTCAAAATTATGATTTTTCTAATGTAAATTATTTTGGACTTGCTGCAGCGAAAACCTTTCATAATTATTAAAAAAAAGAACAACAGAATTTTTAGGAAAGCTAGAAATCAACGGGGAAGCAACGTGACAATTTCAATTGTCAGCCTTTATTATTTTATTTAGCAAAAATTTCTAAAGTAATAATCTTAACCCATTACTTTAAATATGGGTGATGGATCACTGCTCCATTACTTAAAAAATGGGTGATGAATCACTGCTCCATTCCTCACTTAAAAAGTAATAGGTGATAGATTTTTGCTCGATGACTTATTAGAAAAGTAATGGTTAATGGATGTAGGTCCCATTACTCATTGCAAAAAGTAATACGAGAAGGATCTCTTCCCCATTACTCATTAAAGAGTAATGGGTACTGGATCCGAATATGATTTTTCATTTTTTAAATAATGGTTAAAAGAATGGTGATGCATAAGAACAATTGCATTCTCCCAACTCCGTTTATATCAGCTTCTAGAGGAGTCGCTGAACCGGTGCTCCGAAACCAGGATATAAATACAGCTATGCTCATTATTCTTGATTCATATTCAGGATTCCCTAAGCTACTGTAAATCATTATCTACGTATTAGGCATGATTTCATTATCGTAAACGTTGTTATTTTTAATAATTTACCATTTCTAAGAGAAGAATGCAGTCGATGAGTACGTGCGCAGATGTTAAGACGAAGCCTATTCTTTACATCCTTACCGTTTATCGCCTTATATAAGGCTCTGGGATTCGCTCAAAATATCAAGTAATATAATAACCGCACAGATTAATAAATAGAATTTGCGGAAATATTTCAAACAATATAGAGAAGCTCATGTTGAGTTCCACACCGGCGGTTTATAGACGAACGACACGCGCACAAGACGGCTGGGTCTTTCTTCATGGTACGCGCTCCATCATGGCCGTAAGCAGAATCGCAGTCACCAAATATTCGCAGAGAAGTTACTGTCAATTTAAGTCAGTCAAGTTAACAGCTTATATTTTACAAAATGGCAGACAAAGCAGATTCATCGCCAGTTGTAGTAGCAGTATCAGGATTAACGGGATCCGTTCCGGCTGGGACACCGAAGAAGACAACAGCCGTCAAGTCGAAGCAGCCACGTGCAAAGCCAGCTCATCCGAAAGCTGCTGAAATGGTCATCGCTGCTATCACAGCTCTCAAAGAACGTGGTGGATCGTCGCTTCAAGCAATCAAGAAGTATGTAGCTGGTACATACAAGGTTGACGCTGACAAACAAGCCACGTTCATCAAGAAGTACCTGAAGGCCGCAGTTGCATCCGGCGTCCTCGTTCAGACCAAAGGAAAAGGTGCTGCTGGCTCATTCAAATTAGCGTCGACCAAGGTGGCATCTGTCAAACCCAAAGCTAAGGCTGCAGCCCCGAAGAAGGCAGTAGTGGCTAAGAAACCAGCAGCAGCTAAAAAACCAACATCAGCTGCCGCTAAGAAAGCGCCAGCCAAAAAGGCCGCTGCTAAGGCTGTTACCGAAAAGAAGAAGGCATCCAAGGGACCAGCTGCTAAACCACCGAAGGCTAAGACAACTAAAGCAAAGCCAACTGCTAAGTCTCCCGTCAAGAAGGCGAAACCAGCGGCAAAAAAGACGAAGCCGGCTGCTCCCAAGGCTAAGAAAGCTGCTCCTAAAAAGGCAGCCGCCGCGAAGAAGTGAATATTATGAACACTTCGGAACAGCAGAACTTTGAACGGCCCTTCTCAGGGCCACTAAAACTTTCTAACGTTGAAATGACTCATTATTGGTGAATTCTATTGACATCCAAAATAAGAAATTCTGTACAATGTTATATTGAAGCCATCAATCATTCAATTTTTTTTTTACAAATTTTAGTGAGTAGATTTGGCTTTGTGAGGTTCATGATTTCGTGACAAAGGAAGAAAGCAACATTAAGAAGGCATCAGCTTAGTTAAAATAGCGAATTAGAAATTCTTTAAAAGATGGACGGCTGTGTCAATTTCCCGAGAAGTAATAGTTGATCTCTCGTTGTAGTGAAAGAGTCTAGAGACTTGAGCGACGATGCGCTCGAAGATATCGTTGAAGCTGTTCACAATGCATTGCCTTACTCGCTACTCCCGTATCAGGATGAACCTGCTTTAGTACTGTGTAGATGTAGAGAGCGTAGCTTTACTTTCTCCTACGCTTTTTATTGCTGTCGATTTTTGAAATGTTCTTCTGGGCTTCGACAGCCGTTTTCAAAACTTTAAGCTAAACGAGTTGGTGCCGGTGCTCCAATTTATCTGGCTACTGTAATGGAGTATCTGGCTGCCGAAGTCCTTGAATTGGCGGTAAGCGCAGCACATGACAACAAAAAATCATCCCTTGTCATCTTCAACTGGCCATTCCTAACGATGAAGAGTTAAACAAATTGCTGTCTGACGTTACCATTGCTCACGGTGGTGTATTGCCAAATATTCAGGTACTTCTTCTTCCGAAAGAGACTGAAAAGAAAGCTTAAAGACTGAGGAAAAAAATCATCTGCCCTTTTCAGCGCCGACAATTACTCTCACAAAAGTATTCTTTTGTATGTATGATGTTTAGTTTGATAATGCCATTCTTTTTCAAAGGAGTGATATCCTTTGATAAGATGGTTGAGAAAAACTCTGAATTACAAATCGTTGTAGAAGAAAATGCAAATATCCTTCGTAAAAATTAATGTGAATAGTTCAATGGTACTGAAACTCATAAATTTATGCGTTAAGTCTGGAAATAAATAGGATTGAAGAACTAGTGGTAAATGAATTGCATGAACTTGGAAAATCCTGCGCTTGTCGATCTTTAAAAAAATCTACATCTTTTGTAAATCAATTTGTATGTATGTACTTTGAAACCTATATCGAAACAAAAATATTTATTTTCCTTTAATTCCTTTTATTCACTAGAAGTATATCACTTTTTATTATTGTTCAGTAGATATGGGTCATTCTGTACAAAATAAACCAGACAACGACTTGGATCATCATCGATAAGAATCAAAGCTTGTGAAAATGTAGCTTACAGGATGGACATGAATGTACACGGGTCCCAATCACGCAAAGGTTTGTTTCTAACGTTATTCTAAGCGCGAAATATATGCATATATATTATTCTGTATCTGCATATATGCTTCTATGCTTGTATATGCATACGATTCAACCGAATCGAATTATCGTGGCTCAATCGGAGTATTAGGTCCACATCGTGAATTTGAGATGAAACATTTTTTGACCGGAGCAATCTAATCCTAGTTACGTCACAAATTCGGAAATGATATAAAATTTATTTGTGAAGAACCTTTTTTTGTTAATTCTGAATTCCGGTATAAACTTCGTTCAGACTATAATAAAAAAGCAAAAATTTATGGAACCGGGTTTTGAATTCCTTCGATCGCTATTAACGATTTTTCAAGTAATTTTATTTTCTGGGCACCCACATTACAGAATTAACAAAAAAAAAAGAACCTGAGTTTAAGTGGAAAGTTTAAATGAGTTTTTTCGTGGTTTTGGCAAAATAATTTTTTTTACTTTATTTTAAATTTTTCCAAAATTTCGCCTACATTTTAATCTGGGGAAAATTCCAATAAGTGAGCGAGAATCGATCTTCATTCAAATAATTTTTGGCCCTGAAAAGGGCCGATGGTTTTTCTAGGTGGATGGAAGTTAAGCTTTCTTCTCAGTTTTCTTGGGAAGCAGAACAGCTTGAATGTTTGGCAGAACGCCTCCTTGAGCAATGGTGACGCCAGAAAGCAGTTTGTTCAACTCTTCATCATTACGAATGGCCAGTTGAAGGTGACGAGGGATGATTCTAGTTTTCTTGTTGTCACGAGCTGCATTTCCAGCTAACTCGAGAACTTCAGCGGCTAGATATTCCATAACAGCGGCCAAGTATACGGGAGCACCAGCTCCAACTCGTTCAGCGTAGTTTCCTTTGCGCAGAAGACGGTGAATTCTTCCGACGGGGAACTGGAGTCCAGCACGGTTGGAACGAGTCTTTGACTTTCCCTTAACTTTGCCACCTTTTCCACGACCAGACATGTTGATTTAAATTGAGGAGTCGTAAGCGCACACGATACAACGGACAGCTCCGTGGCGTATATGATCCAAAGTCTCGGCTGAGCATCAGTGTTCTAGGTCATTGAATTCCATCAACGCTCCAAACGCGACGTAGTACATTTTTTTGCCCGTCTCTCACTGGTTCTGATTGGCACGTGGGTCGGGACGGCAGATGTTCTCCCCTCTTCACTCACGCCGTTTGGTTGGTGCGGCGGTCGGTTCATATTTCTTTTTAAATAAGGGCCAGCGAACAGCTGACATCACTTAACTCCGAAATTCCGTAAGTGTTCGAAGCTTGATAGTACAACGTATTCTTCATCATGTCGCCCAAAGCTAGTGGTAAAGCCGTGAAGAAGGCTGGCAAGGCCCAGAAGAATATTACCAAGACTGACAAGAAGAAGAAGCGCAAGAGGAAGGAAAGCTACGCTATTTACATCTACAAAGTACTAAAGCAGGTCCATCCTGACACTGGAGTGTCTAGCAAAGCCATGAGCATTATGAACAGCTTTGTCAACGACATCTTCGAACGCATTGCTGCAGAAGCCTCTAGACTAGCTCATTACAACAAGAGATCTACCATCACTTCTCGAGAGATCCAGACAGCCGTCAGGCTTTTGTTGCCTGGTGAACTCGCTAAGCATGCCGTCAGTGAAGGAACCAAGGCTGTTACCAAATACACCAGCTCCAAGTAAACAACACACACGTTGTAAACCATCGGCCCTTTTCAGGGCCAACAAAAACTCAATACGTGAAGCAAGACTTGTTGTCAACAATCATAGTGTGTGTTAAGAAAATTTTTAGACTTTCAGAATAATGTATCGAGAGCTCAAATGTCTTCAGCGTCACTGAACGAATTTAAATTAGTAAACATGCTAAGCCATGGAATAAAAGCTTCAATATTGGAGCCCTTAGTAATATGTGTGATAATGTTGTTGATGTCATGTAACAGCTAAGTAATAACGTCGTACACATACACGAATCAAAAACGTAACCGTATATTTGTAACTTGCTTTTGTTGGTACAAATAAGTTACTTATTATTCAGCTTATTAGTTGGTACTAATAAGAATTGAACATTATTAAACAACGTAGAATTCGAAAAAATCCTAAGTTTATATCGTGCTTTCACGATGATACGTAACAATATCTCAACGTAGTCTGAGCATGGCACTTATAGAATTTTTCCTAGTTACGTTTTTTAGTATAATTGCTTCATTTTGAAATATATTTATCTTTGAATATTATATCTTTGAATCCTATTATGTATTATGAGGACAAATTATATTTATTTATTTATCAAGTAGCATTATGTTTTTGAATAAGTATAGTAATAAACATGAAAATTATAGTATGTTAATTAGAAGTAAAACAATGGCCTTTTCTTATTCATTTTTCGTTAACTTTGCAAAAAGAATGAACTGTACGTGTTAATTACTTTTTGGCCCTGAAAAGGGCCGTTTGTATTTGAAAAAACAGATGCAGCTTATCCGCCAAATCCGTAAAGAGTGCGGCCTTGGCGTTTTAAGGCATACACGACGTCCATTGCCGTCACAGTCTTCCTCTTGGCGTGTTCGGTGTAAGTGACGGCATCACGGATTACGTTTTCAAGGAACACTTTAAGAACTCCACGTGTTTCTTCGTAGATCAAGCCCGAAATACGTTTAACACCACCTCGACGAGCCAAACGACGGATAGCTGGCTTGGTTATCCCCTGGATGTTATCACGAAGAACTTTCCTGTGACGCTTTGCTCCTCCCTTTCCCAGACCCTTTCCTCCCTTACCGCGACCAGTCATTCTTTAAACTTTAAGAGATCTACTGAACGGAGAACTCACAAGCGAAGTGATGTTCAGCAGAGAACTCTCCGGCTTATATACAATTTCTAGCACCCCATCCCCGCCTCTACGGCATCGGCCAATGCGAACCATCGCTACCCCTGGCATGTGTATATAATGGCTCTGCCAGATGGTGCGAGCATACTTCGTTGCCGCATTTTAAACAGTGCACTTCGCTCCGTTCAGTCTTTGTATACCAATTTCTCAACAAAATGGCTCGTACCAAGCAAACCGCTCGCAAGTCTACCGGAGGCAAGGCTCCCAGGAAACAGCTTGCAACCAAGGCGGCTCGTAAGAGTGCACCCGCTACCGGAGGAGTGAAGAAGCCCCATCGCTACAGGCCTGGAACCGTGGCTCTCAGGGAAATTCGTCGTTATCAGAAGAGCACTGAGCTTTTGATCCGCAAGCTGCCCTTCCAGCGTCTTGTTCGTGAAATTGCTCAGGACTTCAAGACGGACTTGCGTTTCCAGAGTTCCGCTGTGATGGCTCTTCAGGAAGCCAGTGAGGCTTATCTAGTGGGTCTTTTTGAAGATACGAATTTGTGCGCCATCCATGCGAAGAGAGTTACCATCATGCCTAAGGACATCCAACTGGCTCGTCGTATTCGCGGAGAAAGAGCTTAAGTCAAGCTGCTCATATAAACGGCCCTTTTCAGGGCCAACAATAAGTAACGAGGATAATTTCCTGTTTTTGCAATATGTCTCAGATCTGTTTGCATAGCTTCCTTTTGTTGCATTACATTATGTAATTTATAACGCATCCGAGGTTTAGGTGGTGATGCGATGTGCGAGACGAGACGAGTAAACATCAGTTTCGAGACGCATATCTCAAGATTGTCTGTCAAGATGACATTTCCGATCGAGATTCTGAATATAGTGAGATCGGAGCTGTTTCTTAAATTTGACAAGCAAGCTCAAATCCTATCTCGATCTCGCTCAATTTTGCTTTGAGAAGAGCCTGAATCTCCATATTCTCGCTTCTGATAAATGTTCAGCTGAGCATGACTGATCCAGACTCGTCCACAAAAAAAGAAAAAAATTGTTCCGATCGAGCGAAGCACATTTTCGGAATGCAATGTTGGAAACTTCGCGAAAACCAAGCCTTCGGTTGCCGTGTGTCCGAAATATTGCCAAGCGTGACTTCGGAACGCGATGTCGAGAATTTCGTGACACCGAAGACCTCGGCCACGGCATCTGCGAAAAATCACCGTGACGAACTCTTCACCTACTCAGTTGACGAGAAAAATGAAAAAATTTCGACATGCAATTTGTGTACAGTGGTCACCAAAATAATAAAAATGACGAGTGATAACACGACCGGACTCACTTTCACCTTCATCGGGAGCATCCCCAAGAGTTCGCGGAAATTTATGGAGCGATATCCAACCAGGTTTTTATTAAATCTCCTTTTTTCGAATCAAGGTATTCCGAGCGGTACAGTCGCAGGTAATCTGATGTTTGGAGTGGCCCATAAAGTATTTCAGATGTTTCCCAATGGAATAATAATCTGATAAAAATCAATCATACGTAAGGTATTCGAAGGGTTGATTTTGCGTAATAATAGGTCCAAATAGGTAACAAATTAATTTTTTAAAAACTTGACTAACAAATTACTTGGAAACCTAGAATTTTTTTTGTGATGAAAATTTTTTTGGTCGCAAATGCAAATGCCATTTTTTATCTGCTTTGAACTGAGAATATAGTATATTACGACGACACGAGAACTGAATAACTGTTTACTTGCTAGTGTGAGTTTACTCTTTTTCGGCTCGTGCTCGAATCACTGCAATCTCACGAGCTGAGAATTTTTTTTCGTTCGAGTATCGCATACAATTTTACTTTTCACACCGCAGTTATGTAAAAAAATTAATTAAAAAATAATCGTTTTAACATTTTCGGTAATTTCGTAATTTTCAGAATCAGAATGTAAACAGGAAACGAGAAGTTTTCTCCCAAGACAAGTTTGAAAAAATCATCATCGATTGTGTCACGGAATCTTCCGTTCAATTTCTTCGACGACGACTCAACGCGAGATTTTTTCTTCTATTTGAATCCCAACGCGTCAGTCCACAAGCGCAATATACTTCGAAGAAAAACTGTGGAACGGTCTTTCGAGGTTCGCGAAGCGTCTATTCAGATTTTGGGCGAAAACGTCTCGAAGATTTCATTTACTGTCGATGCGTGGACTTCGGTGGCGAACAAGCCATACCATGGTGTGACCGCGCACTTGATCGACAGCAATTGGAATATGCACTCGTTAGTGGTTGATTTTGCGCCTTCCAACGGAGCACACGCCGGCCGCGACTTCGCGCGAATCTCCCTCGACATTATCAAGAGCTGCAATCTATTGGAAAAAGTTCAAAGCATAACGCTTGATAATGCGTCGGCGAATACGAAGTTCATGCAAGAACTGTCGTCTCTGATGGCTTCTGAGAGCGTTCAATTCGATGCGACCAATCAGCACTTCCGCTGTTTTGCCCATGTTATTAATTTGGCCGTTAATGACATGCTTCGCACGGTGCAATCAAATATTGAAGTGGGTCCTCTATTGAGCTGCAATGAAGGCGACGAAGACGGTGATGAAGGCAGCGAAGACGGCGATGATGATCAACATCGTGAAGGCAATTGCAAGTCATGCAAACGGGTCCTCACGAAGATTCAAACGATCTTTAAAAAAGTTAAATATTTCGAGCAGTGGGCCCGTAAGCTAAAATCGTGTTGCGAAACCACGAACACGAGGATGCAGTCGCCTAATCTTGGTGTGGCCACCAGATGGAATTCGACGTGCGACATGATCGAAACAGCGCTGCAAATGAAGCAGCTTCTCAATTTGCTTTGCGACAATAACGCTGCACTCAGTGTCAATCGCTTGAGAGAAATCGAATGGTCACTTCTCGCAGAACTTATAAAGTTGTTGCGGCAATTCGAGGCCTTATTGACTGCCTTCAGTGGTAAAAAATATGCCACATCACCACTGGTCGTGATAGGCGTGAATATGATGCTGGATAAACTCGAAAGGCTGATACTCGCGTACCATGAAATCGCGGCGAATGACCCTGTCCACGATATAATGCTACAAACTGCGATTGCTGCGAGGGATAAAATGGTGAAGCATTATGCGAAGAGCAATTCGATTTATTGCGTCGTCCTTAGTCTCGACCCACGACACAAAATCGACACGTTCCAACGGACGGAATAGGGAAAAGAAATGGCGAAGGAGTCGATCGGGCGTTTCGAAGCGATATTCCGCGCTAATTATTACGACCCCACAAATGTGCCTGTCGGTACTTCCGCGGCCGACTCTGATGTTAGCGAGCAAGCACAGACACCGGAATGTACCGAAAACGATGCCCTGGATGTAGCGTCGCTGTTCGAGTCAACGTCCCCCAGGATCTCGAGACCCACATGGTAACAAGAAATTGACGAGTACTTTCGAGAAAATTGTGCTGGAAAAATCGAGAATCTTCTCTCGTAGTGGCGAGAACGCGAACCGAAATTTCCGGCGTTGGTTCGTATGGCGCGAGACTTTTTATGCGTTCACGCCACATCGGTGTCGGTCGAAAGATTTTTTTCGAAGGCGTCTCTTGTAATACGGAAGCAACGAAACAGACTAAGTCACGATTCTTCGCGCAGCCTGTTGTGCTTGAATGCTTCGAGAAAATGTAGTCTTTCAACTCAAATAGCCGCGAAACTATCTCAGAAGAAATCCGAAGTTAATCGGTGAGAAAGGGCTAAGGTCAAGGAGGACTTGAGGAACCGTGTTTATCTCACGCTAAAGACGCCGAAAAACGGTGGCCGACCACCAACAGTTTTTCTACGAGATTTTCTCCATAAATTGCACGCTTCGTTTCGTTCTGTCCGAGTTTATGTTGAATGTTCAAATAAAATATATTGAAAGATTAATATAAATAATAATTTTTCTTTAGTTTTCGGTGTCCTAAAAGTGCATATTTTTCATGCAACGTAGTGTAAATCGACACTAGTGTGTACTCTCGGGATTAAAATAGTGAAATAATAGATCAGATGCATCACAGAAAAAATTTATTAGATCTCACCCATGGATATTATACATACCATTGAACAAAGAGTTCCGAAAATATACTGTTTTTTTATTCGAAGGAAATTTGCACCAATTTATAGTTATACCGTTCGGACGTAAAACATCGGACAGCGAATTTATGCGAGCGCTCAATATACTTTTCAAGACAATTTCCATGATTTCTTGAATTATTATGTATAGATGATTTGTTCATAACATCTAATACTTTCAAGCAAGATCTAGAACATTTTCAAAAAATCTCCCAGCGACTTGATCAACACAATTTCACCTTACGTTTGGACAAGGCTTGTTTCTGTCAGGGGTCGGTAAATTTTTCGGGTTTCATAGTCTCTTCACAAGGAATTGTCCCTGATGCCAAAAAACTAGATATTAGAACAAATTTTAAGGAGTCGGAATGCAAACTAAATCTCCAAAAATTCCTTGGAATTTGTAATTATTACAGTCATTTTTCCGCAAACCACGCTGCATAAATTACACGACCACTAAAAAAGAACTTTTGGCGATTGTTTATTTTATACTTAAATATGAAATTCACTTGCTTGCGAGACCATTTATTATTATTACCGACCACCAAGCGCTAATGTTTTTAAATAGAACGCCTTATCATAAAGCACGAATGTTGGAATTATAGTGTGCTTCCAAGGAAATAACTCTCTCGTGTAGTAAATAATAATCTTTATTATTTAGTATGTCACTCGTATTATAACGAAGAATAATAGAAGAATATGAACCACGTCTTTACTCTATCGAGTCGTATAAAGAAGTGAAGCGCTGTACAACGGCTTGCGGCTCTACAGAAGTGGAAGAGGTAACAGGCCCGCACCAGCAAGGGCGCCTATTCTAACACTCCCTCCCGCACTCATTTTGATTTCCAACAAATCTTAACCCCAGTTCCTTCGTACCTTTTAAGTATCTGAAAACTCGTTTAACCATATGCCACTCGTTATTGGTTAGATCGACTTGGTGTCTGCTTAATACGTTAACCGCGTACATTATATCCGGTCTTGTCGCATTAGCCTAATATAAGAGGCTTCCAATCGCCTCTCGGTATAGACTGTTTTCTATGGATTTGCCCTCGTTTCTCTCGTTTGATTCATCTCGAATTTTTCTCTCTTTATAAGCAACTTGCGTCGTTACCATCGGAGGTCGTTGCGGATGCGTTTCTTCGAATTTAAATCTTTTCAAGACCTTCTCTTCAAGACCTTCTCTATACAGCTCTTGCTCTAGATAAATCTCTTGTTTTTCTCTCGTTCGAGTGACTTCAATTCCCAAGAAAGATTTCGGTGAACCAAGATCTGTAATTTTGAACTCGCTTCGTAGCACAGACTTGATTTCTAGCAACTTTCGCTCGTTATTGCTAGCCACCAGCATATCATCAACATATAACAGAAGAATCAGAAATTCCTCTCGCTCTTGCCACGTGAACAGGCAAGGTTCAGTATAGTGAGACTTCAATCCAGCCTTTTTCGCTACTTCTGTAAATCGCATATTCCATCGTTTAGGGCTTATGCGTAAACCGTATAGAGCCCGTTGCACTTTACATACCTTCGCAGAGCGTATATTTTCGTCAAGTTCCGTACCTTCGGGTATTTCAATGTAGATATCCTCATCTATTGTGCCATACAGAAATGCAGTTTTGACATCTAGCTGAATGACATCTAGATCGAACTGGTGCATATGTTTCCGTTAGATCGTGCTTCGTTAGATCCTTGAAACCTCGAATAACCAGCCTGGCTTTATATTTGATAAGTCCACTCGTGTCGTATGTCCTTTTAAAAACCCATCTTGAATCACATTCGGTGTTTTCTGTTTTAATCTCAGTTCAGATCTGTCGACTAATGTCCGAACCTCGTTCTCTTTCATCGACCTGAACTCATCGTTAATCGCCTCTTGCCATTTGCATTTCTCTCTCGTTTGCATGGCTTCTTTATAAGAGGACGGATCACTGTTAATTTCGGCTAACAGTGCGTGATAACTCGGGTCACTCATTTCAATCGTTACGTCAGGTATCACAGCTTTTCCTCTCTCGTTTCGTTCGTTTGCAGCTAGAACCGCGTTATTTCCAATTCCTCGTAGAGTTTCTGAGTCAACTGGATTTTTCCTTGTTCTGCCTCTTTTTCTCTTAAGCTCTCCCTCCGTTTTCGAGATCGCAGACGGTTTTTCACTCGTTTCCTGTCCGAATTCAACAAACCATTTTTCTTTGTTGACTTCGTCAGACCCAAAAATCCAATTTTTAATGCTCTGTTTATGGTATTTGTTTCCATAAACAAGCTTTTCATTGAAACAAACATCTCTAGTCTCGTAAAACTTCCCTTCTTCAGGTCTAAATAGGATAAAACCCGAAGAAGTATATCCTACAAGAATCACTCGCTTGTCTATGCTTGCAAATTTTGGTCCTACATTTCGTTGGACTTTCATATAAGCTAAACATCCGAAACGTTTCAGCTGATTGATGTCGAAACTTTTCCTCGGTGCAAACCTCTGAATGGGTATCGCCTCAGGAAGCTTTGAATCAAACATGTTTGCTCGCACCTTTCTCTGGATACTTTGATTAAACCGTTCCGCCACTCCGTTGTGCTCAGGCGTATCCGGACTCGACAAACGTGATTCAGCGCCGATTTTCTTGAGGACTTCCACCGTGTATCCTCCAGTGAACTCAGTGCCTTGATCGGATTGTAGGTAGTAAACTTTTGCACCGAAACCTAAAAGATTTCGGCTGCTCTTGATGAATGCCTCCAGACATTCCCTAGTCTCGCTCTTCGATTTCATGGGATAAGCCATAGCTAACCTGGAATAGTCATCTATGAACACAGAAATAAATCGATATCCCTTTGGATATGTCTAAGGACTTATTGGACCCATAGTATCAGAGTGTATTATCTCAAGTGGTCTTATCGCTCGTTTTACTAAAACGCAGTTTATTAACTTTCGCTACCATACAAATTTCACAATCTCTTATAGAGTCATCGAACTGAGCATTGTGCAGGCTTTTGTTGTCCGGAAACATTCTTTGCATTGCTTTCAGATAGTCTAAGGACGCATTTCCAAATCGTGTGTGCCATAACAAAGCGTTATTTTTATCTGTAAATTTCTTGTATCCCTCGTTAAATGGCGTTTCATCGCTCGTTATATCATCAGACTCG
Source organism: Tromatobia lineatoria (assembly GCA_949699805.1). NCBI lineage: Eukaryota > Metazoa > Arthropoda > Insecta > Hymenoptera > Ichneumonidae > Tromatobia > Tromatobia lineatoria. The sequence continues at coordinate 13,918,932 of OX453039.1, read as the reverse complement.
ATATCATCTACGTTACTGAATTTTCGGTCCCAAATTCATAAATCAAAGTTGAAACTTTAAGTAACAGGAGCGACTTTTGAAATGAGTTTAGAATTCGTTAAATGCTTGGTAGCACCCGAATCAGCCAGAAACTTCGTAAAGATATTATCGACATAGCTCTCGTTAGTCAATGAATTTACTATACTTGATGTACTACAATTAGTCATATTTACCTCTGTATCATTACTTTTATGAGCTTTGTTTCCACTTTGATTCTCCTTGAAATCATCTTGGTTTTTCTTGTCTTTGTTTTTCTGCTGACCACCTTGTCCTTTGTCAGAAATCTTCGCTTGTTTTGCGTAGTTCTCGCGACTCGTACTGCTGAACTTGCGTTTACCACGGAAACCGCCTCTATTACCAGGACGCTGGGAGTTATTCCTCTGATATTTTGGAGTTGACGGAAACTTCAATGTCGAACCCTGTTCGTTCTGCTTTGCCAACCTGACGGAACATTCTCTAGCAATATGGCCGATTTTACCACACTCGTAACACTTCGGTTGATCATCGTTAGAGCATTCGTCTCTGTGATGACCCTGAGCTCCACGACCATAACATCGATTTTTCGAATCATGTCTTCTTACATTAAATGCTGTGGGCTTCGTATCAGTCATTTGGGTCTTGTTGGCTTCATGCTGTATGATAAACGCCTTCAGCTGATCATACGTCAATCCTTTGCCAGTTGAATTCGTCGTCATAAATTCAATGGATTGGACTTGAGGTATAGCGAGAGTTATCGCATTGAAGAACGCACCTCTCTTTTCATCGTGTGAGAGAGGATTGACGTTTGGTAGACTATCGTAATTTCGTATCAATTCCTCGAAGCGATCCCAAAACTCCACTGCCTTCTCTTTGCTCGGAACATATTCCATATTATAGAGTCGTTTTCGTATCGTCATAGAAGTCAAGTTCGACTCACATTGCTTGATTTCTCTGATCTTGTTCAAGATCTCAACTAGATTTTTGATCTTATCAATTTCAGAGTAATAATTTTGATCTAGTATATTCATCAGAATATCTCTAACTTTAAAGATACGTTTTTCTTCCGGCTTGTTGTCAACTGTAAAGTTAGGTCTTTCATCCGGTTTAATGATGTAAAGCAAATCTACGATTCGCAACTCGGATGTGAGAAAATCCATAAAGTGTTCGAATTTCGTTTGATTCGTCAGTTTGTACTCTCGTTTGCTCGAGTCTTTGCCCACGAGATCTACCCGTATCGTCTCGCTGATTTCTTTTACCACATCAGGTCCCGAAGATGTTGGTCTACTCTCGTTATTATTTGAGTTTATACCCGCTCGTTTTATCTCGTTCTGAATGATCGCAATTATTTCACGACGGCCTACCCCAAGTGCAGTATCACGCGTTCCTGCATTAGCTGTATTTGCTGTCAGAGTCACCGTATCTTCTTTGTTTCTTCGCTCGGTACTTCGAGGATCGGGATCGATTGATGTACGAGAAGAACGCTCGTTTAGCTTGTCGACGAGAGTAGTTATTCCTTTTAGGAAAATTACTCTCGTGTCATTTTGTGCGGCTGTCATTACTTCCAATGCCTTGGTGACACTGTTTAAAGCATCGATAGTGTCGTCTCGATATTTCTTACTGCTCGTTGTATACGACTTATTATTGTCCGTATCAGCGTGGCTTGATTCAGCATCATCAGTTTTGTTAACATCGTTCGGATTGTTGATACTGGCAGACATGCTCAGTGTTGAGCCCTCTCGTTTTCTGTCGTTTATGGCCTGCAGTACAACTTTTCTTTCATTTTCTCCAAGAGTGTTCAATCCTGTAAATCCAACACTCGTTTTAACAACCCTCATTGTTGAGAAACGCTATTGCTTACTATTCCCTTATCAGAACACAAGTTAAGTAAATAGGTTTCTGAGCACAAGAATACCACAGCACCCACCCATATTCCCACAATGTCAGAGCGCACAGCGGATAACATCAAAGAATATATATATATAATATTTATTTATTCATAAAGAACTCTCGTTTGAATCTAAATGCGTATTATTGTATCCAATCTATGAAATTTCTACAACATTTGCATACCCATACGATTTCAGAGCGCACAGCGGATAAAATCGCACAAATAATACAAACGGCAAAAATTCACAAATATTATTGCTAATCGTTTACCAATCGTTAATTAACCGCTCGTTACTTTAGCGCTTGTCAATTAACCACTCGTTAATTTACCTCTCGTTAATCCTCTACTAATTTTACACTCGTGATTTAGTAGAAGAATGAATGGTTATACCTATTGAATACTCTGCACCAGATTCAGCTCGAAAAATAATGATGTCATTGACATGAATAATGTCAATTCTCTCCTTGGGATGAACTTTACTGAATTCAAATATCTCGTCGTGCGAGAGATAAAATGCCAATAGAGTCAGGCTATCTGTGAGGACATATATACAAAATTAATCATCGAAATGTATATAAATATATTCTCCGATCGAAAGTCGATCCGATCCAATAGATATATTTTTATTTTATTTATTAGCACTCGTTTATTCTCTCGTATTCAATCCCTCGTTAACTGTGCGTAAATTACAAAAATTAAACAGAATTCTTTTTTATTGTTCGAACTTTAATTAATTTTTAAAACATTGTGACTTTAAACTACGTCAAGTTTTCATTTTTGGACAATTGGAAAATACATGCTTCCGCATGCTCTTACACACCCATACCGGCGCCTGTATGTGTGTGTTTATAATCGAGCGGTACACGATATATGAGCATACGGCATATAGAATTTTCATAAAATATTCTTCAAATATGTGTCGCTTCGTTCTTCACTCGTTTTTTTTTCTATAATTATTTTTATATGTATATTCGACCATTCGTTTATATCGTGAAATTTCGCTATTGTACAATTTATGTATATATATCAATAAATATATATACATATGCCGATACGCGCTCTCTCGTTCTCTCGTTAACACTCGTCAAGAACGCTCGTCGTATCTCTCTCGTTATTTCTTTCGTTGGAGCTCAAAGAGAGATCTCTTTGTTTCTCGTACATACATGCGCGCCTCGGGCGTCTACGTTATTACTCGGTTTGTTGACAACGCGAGCCACTCCACGTTGTTTATACCGGTACGGGCCTCGGACGAGTCTCGACTTGTTTCTTAGCTTTGTTCTTCACGATCGAGGATAATCTCTATATGTCGGCCATTTTTACAAACAAAAACTTTTGTTTTGCGCTAGCAACTTTCGAAACATGAAACAATTATCGATTCAATTTTCACGACCTGGCCTTCGAGAATTTTTCAAGATCGCAAATTCAATTACTATCACAAATTTTCTCTCGTTAAATGTCACGGATTTTCTGTCATTAAAACTCTCGACTTTTCCATCGTACCGTGCGTTCCCACACTCGTTTTGTCCTTGCACTGAGATTTTTAATTCATTTTTCGTACTTACCGCTTTGTTCTGAAGCAGACGCACTCGTTTTGTCGTTCTTTGCCATTTTTTTCCTTTCGGACTCAGAGCGTCTTCCATCTTATGCACTCGATGCCTTGTCAACACTGCAGCCTTTTTTTTCCTTCACACTATTCACGATTTTTCGTACTCGCGCAGTGGAAGCGTGCTGCGCCCATAACCTATTGGGATTATAGTGTGCTTTTAAGGAAATAACTCTCTCGTATAGTAAATAATAATCTTTATTATTGAGTATGTCGCTCGTTTAATAACAAAGAATAATAGAAGAATATGAACCACGTCTCCACTCTGTCAAGTCGTATAAAGAAGTGAAGCGCTGCACAACGGCTTGCGCCTCTACAGAACTGGGAGAGGTAAGAGGGCCGCACCAGCAAGGGCGCCTATCTTAACAACGAATTATAAGATGAATTTTGCTGATCCAAGAGTACTCGTTCGCGGTAAAATATTGTAGAGGCCGTGAAAGAAAATTAGTATAGTCATAAGAATTTTTCAAAATGTTTTTTATTTGATATTATTATTGATTTCATCAGAGGGTGAAGCCAGCAGCTTTCTAAGTCTCGAAAATTATGCCGGATCTGCCCGTTCTCGACATCGAGACCAAATCTCTTTCCGAGTTCATAACGTCAATTTCCGACAACCTCTACGCCTATATTTTATTTCACAGCTATTCGCAACTACTTCTATTCCCTTATGGACACACCGAGCAATATCTAGACAACTACGATAAATTGGTAATTCGTTTCTTAATGAATATGTATAATTTGCTTATTAATTCTGCTCCCTCATGGAGGAAGCATGCGTGTGCGTGCGTGCGAGCGTGCGCGAGTGATGAAAGGCCAAAAACTCGTATAACTGTAACTTGTAAGCTATTATTGGACCCGATCAGCTCAAAACGAAACATTATATACAGTACTGGCTTATTCTCAATTGGTGTAAATTTGATAAGAATCGCTTAACGCATTTCATGTTTATGAAATTTCAAAATTTTGGAAAAAGTACGTGAACGCTCTAGCTCGTGAGTACTCTTAGTTATCGAGCTGAAACTTCGAAATGAAATTGCACAACGTTATACGATCCTTAGTATTCAATTTGGGCCGAATCCGTAAAGCGGTTCGGTTTTGATGTGATCTGGAAATTTCCGAAAAAAATTCTGTTTGCTCAAATTGAGTCAGAGTTTCAACGAATCAAGTGAAATTTTCTACACAGGAAAAATAACATTTATCCCTGCTATGTAACATATATAGTAATGATTGGTCAACGTATCAAATTTAGTAATGATCGGTAAGGCGCTTCGGATTTTGTGTGATTTTATATTATTCGAACAATTTTTGTTTCCGCCGTGTTACCAAATTCGAGTTCTTGTTGACTCAAATTTATATGAATCTAAGATTTTCAAATGTATTCAAAATAAGGATGCAAAGTACAACTTTGCACATTGATTCGTCAATAATTTCGGATTCTTGCGGATATTCCCTTATGAGCAATCTAAAAATAAAATGAATAAACTTTTCTAATAAAGGCGGCTTTGCGAACGCTCAAAATGAATGAGAAAGCAATGTGCAAAGTTCTACTTCGTATCCTTTTTTTTGTTAACTATCTATTTATGATTTTTTTTTTCAATATGCAATGGGGAAGGAAACTATTCAAGCTCTGTCCAAAAGATCCGGCACCCAATAAGTAACTGGAAACGTCGCTAAAACCATCTCTAAGTATCATTCATTTTTTAAGATTTCAATTGAGATGGGATTTAAAAAAATTTATTTAAAATAAAGATAATCAAGCTGAGAAATATGAAACGCCTTGATTGTACATTTCAAGAGATTAAAAACTCACACCATTTTCCGAATAATTTTTACGATCTTTTTGGATGAAATTATAATGAATAGAAACGAGAAGAAACTTTATCACAAAAGTTCCTAATATCATTATCTGCCCGTATAAGCGTTGAAAAAATTATTAATACCACGAAATCTTCTTAGCATTTGATGATAAAATAAAAACATATTTTCATACCTCCGAAATTGATGCAATATTTTTTAAATTATTAGACATCGCCACCGGAAGTTCCGTCGATTGGGTCAACCCCACATTCAAAATTCTCCTTGCCTACACTTACGAACTCCGCGACACGGGCAGATACGCATTTCTTCTTCCTGCTGACCAGATCATACCAACTGGTCAAGAAACTTTGAACTCTTTGGTGGCACTTTTCAAGGGAGCCGGTGTTCGGGGAATGGGGGTAAAGGCACGAAAAATGTGAAACTCTAGAAACATGTTTGACGACAACACCTTGCATTTTATGAACTTGCCACATTCGTAATTATCAGAGTGTCAATTGCGTACAAATGCTGTATTTTGTAAGAAATGACAAATAAATAAAATTATTTATTTCGTAGAAAAACCTTTACTCGGTATATAATTTAATGAGGAAAAATTGTGATGCATCATAAAAGTCCTTTTATTGAATTATTATATTTTCAATTTTTGGTTCGTGAAGTTATTACAGATTCTCTATAATTGTGATAAAGTAATGTATTTCTGGAAAAAACCTTTGGGCAAGGTATTATTAGAGAAAAAAATTGTTTGTAATGCGTGCATGAACAGCGAGGCTTTCGATGGCAGTTTTTCGGGCTGAAAGTGACTAGTTTGATGGCAGTGTTAAAAGAATCGGTCGATGCGAGTATAGCTCGCGTTTCTGTCACTTTCGTCCTTTCGGTGTGTCACTTTTCACTGTCCTTTCCTCACAACTACCATCCAATGCACCACTATTCATTTATGCACTCGTTACAAAAAATATAGATGAATGTGAGGCTTGCTGCCCGAGCAAAGCAAGGGCTGCAATCACATGAGTTTCTCAAACTTTCGACCCTTGTCGCACCATATACTATTTTTTATAAATCGTAATAATCCTTTCATAAAATTACCACATTCTTAGTTCTTGGTTTGTTTTTACAGACGTTTTTACAGATTCTCTATCTTTGCAAAAAAAAAAATTCATTTTTGCGAAAAACCTTTGAGGAGTGAATCAGTGGATAAGAAATTTTTTTCATGCATCATAAAAGCACTGCGATTGAATAACCACATTCGTAATTATCGGATTGTGAATCTTGTAATAATGCTGTATTTTGTAAGAACCGAATGATAAGGAAAACCTATTTACCCAACAAAAAATTCTTCAATCGGTGTTATTATCGGATAAGAAAAAAATCTTGATGCATCATACAGGTTCTTTTTTAAAATTATCACATTTCCTATTCTTGGTCTCGTACAGATTCTATTAAAGAAAAAAAAAGTAATTCTGGGGAAAACCTCTGATGAGTGTATCATTCAATGGGAAAAAATCTTGGTGCGTTTTAATAGTCCGCTTATAAAATTGCCACACTTTTAATTCTTGATGTGTGAATGTCGCACAATTTTTGTATTTTTAATGAAAAGAAATAAAAACTTGTAACTTCTAAAAAAACTTTGGTCAATGTATCATTAAATCATAACAGTGCTATGATGTAATAACCAAAGTCGTAATTCTTGGTCTATGAATTTCGTATGAATGCTATATTTGGTTAAAAAAAAAGATCTTCAGAGTATTTATTTTCGATAAAAACTTCGGTCAGTGTATTATGGGATTAGGAAAATTTTTTCATGTATCACAAAAGTCAAACCATTTTTTATCTGTTGTTCGGTATTAACTTATCTAAATCCTCGTTAGCTCTTGGCCCCTTTACGTGCTGTATCATTTAAATGCGTAGGCATGCATATATAATGCGCCACGGACTCGAGTCTCGAAGTCTCTGAGTGATAAAGTGGATGTTTAAAATTGTCCCGCTAGTAAAGTGTTCTTAGGTCATTTTAATTTTCACGAAATATAAGCATTTTGTTACAAACAAGCTCATTAGAAGTGAGAAAATGTATAATGACTCTGATAATAATCAGAGTCATTATAAAATGATGAAGAGAAAGCTAATATTGATAACATTGCCAATTACTTAACTTCAAAGAAAAACTTTATGATAATAAAACGTAACGGTGAAACATGATTAAATTTTTTTAAATCAGAAATATCTAAATAAATGTAGATATGAGGAATTTTAGCAGAAAAATGTATGTAAATTATATAATATTCTTATTTCTCTGGATTCCAGTCTATTATGAGAACTCAGTATTTAATTAAGACTTATCTTAAATGTTTCGTTTATAAAAATATTTTTCATTGTTCTTTAATTATTATTATTAAGCAATCAACACTACGCAATGCTCAGGCGGTCAATTCATAGGTTATTTTTTTAAAAAGAGAATGAGTTATCACTTATGAAAATTAGAAAAGAATTACAGATTATACATGGAAAAAAGAAGAAAAATGTTTCCCATAAAAAAAAATTATCAGTTAATCTTCATGCAAATTCGTCACTATTAATATTTTTTTAGGTTAAGTATACATACTGCAACACCAATATCTCTTCACTTATGTTATTTAGAGTGTATTGAGCTTTCAATAATCGATTACAAAAATTCAGTACTGATTTAACTTCGAGAGTTGTCACCGATCCTCCTTAACCCATTGCAATCATAACAAATCTAAAAAAATAGTTAAGGCTATCGTGGATAAACTTTTACATCGATATCAAGGATATATGGTGCTCGACATTTATCGAATTTTAAAAAATTTCATAGTTGGAGGGGTGATTGAAAGATTCCTGATCAGTATTGCGTGTTTCGTATACCCTGATATTGCTCGTAGAATAACAATCTGCTACCGTTAATTTTGGTTGCATAAACCAAGGTAGAATCATGACATTTCCAAATAATATGCTACTGAAAGCAAATATTAAAACTAAAATAGCTTCCATTTATTTTAATGGGTGCATATTAATGATAATTGTAACCTCTGTTAATGAGAAGTGATATGAAATAATGTTTTTTAAATAAGTAAATGCAGTATGGATTAATGTAATTAATTACCGCAAAAAATTTATAACGATCTGATTGTTTCAATCAAATTTAAAATAAAATTTTTGTTAAATAGTAATTGAAAATCAATGGAAGTGGTACAAATTCTTGGTATAGGAAAATTGCAACAAAAAAAAAAAATTTTATGGTTATTTTCTGAATAAAATTTTTAGTAACAGGAGGATCTCTGGTAAAAATTACTACATTATCGACAATTTAGTTTAAATTATCAAAGTCTCACCAAATGAATAAAAATTCCCAGAATTTTACCATATTTTTCTTTCTCCATCGTCAATATTTATCTTTATAATAATTCGAAAAGCAATTGAAATACAATTTAATGAAAATTAATTAAAACTTAATAAATATGGCACGTATTTTTTGTAGAGAAAAAATATAACTAGAAAAATTATATTTACTGGTAATTTTTTCGATGATTCTTCTGCAAAAAATAAGATCTCTGGGAAAAGATCAGCTGATTTTCGACAAATACTTGAAAATTACCTGACTTGTGGCACATTTTTCTTTATCCAAAGTTCGCAGTCTCGTCAGGTCGACGACCATTGTTTCAATATTTGTAGCACCTAGTTTTATCTATAAAAGTAGTTTCTTTTCACCGCCTCTTCATTTACTGTTATCATTGATAAAATATCACGGGAACAATGTCTCCGGATTATCTGACAAGTCGATCTCATTTCATTTCAGATTTAGCCCAACAATCAAAACGTCGTACGTAACAGACGATCTACTGATCACTATCGATCCAATATCTTTCGTTGGAGTATAATAAAGTATCTGTGATTATGATAAGCCGTCAATTTTACTCGATAGCATCGCGCGTGTCTGCATTTCTATTTATTATCGGAAACTTGAGGCTTATCCCTGAGAAGCGAGCGAAGATTGTGGATAAATAGTCGAGACCTGAATGGGAGTTGGTAACACGTTCTTGGGTAACGGTCGAGGGTAAGTCGTTACTGAAGCATAGAAGTTGATGGGTTGCAGCTTATTCGGGCTATTTCTCACGTCTCTGCTGCCTTGATTCTAAATAGAATGAGTGCATTGTAAATTCAATTGTTACACTAGCGTAGGCCTCTCGAGTCCGGAACCGTTACTTTTTATGATCGACTAAAAAATTAATCAATTCCAACTTTCACTAAGTTTCCATATATGGTCCTCAGTGGAAGAACATTTGTCTTAGTCTTGATCTGAATCTCGTTGCAGCGACATCATGCTCAAGTCTACCGTGTTCTTCGCTCTTCTCGCCGTGGTCGCCGCCCACAAAAAAAGTTTCGATAATTACAAGGTGTTAAGGGCCATTCCTACCAATGAACAACAGCTCGATTTCCTAAAGGAATTCGAGGAATCTAGTGACGATGAGGTATGTTTACGTTGATTCTTAGAAAGAGAACCCATGCAAGAGGCTTTTTTAGAATTTCGATTTTCGAATAAAACGGGTTGCTTAACGTTATTACTACTTCGCATACTTTTTATTTCACATTTTCACCGTTTGGAAATATTTTTTTATATTATTTAAAGAAATTTGTTTATTTTTTATTTGCATTCATATATCATTCTGACGAGCGGATGGGATCGAAAATACTTGGAATGTGATTCTGGAAATTTGATTTCGTATTCTCAATATATTTAGTTACCATTTTGTGGACATTTATTTATTTTTCACTTAAGCTGATAAGTGGTGTCTCCCTCGACGGCTTAGTGATTGTGCTTTCTTTTCGATGGAAAAGATCATTTATATCATATATTAAACATTTTTATGAATTAAAATAGTGAAAAAAATCTGAACATCTGCTAATGTATTTTTAATTGTTATTCACCGTGTTATTTTGTTTATCAAAAACATAATTTCATTGTGTTAATGTCTTGCATGATGAAATATTGATGTATTATCTCTGTTTTCAGTATTCGTTCTGGAGAGGCCCAACCTTCATCAATGCGTCTGTCGATTTCATGGTCGGGCCGAACAGCGTCGAGGAATTCGACAATTTGATGAAGTTATCTGGCATTAAATACGAGACTTTTATCGAAAATGTGCAAGCGTTGATTGAAAATGAAAACCCACCAGCCAGCAGATTTGGCAAAGCTGGTTTCGGTTGGACGAGTTACCACACTCTCGAAGAGATCTATGCGTATCTTGATTCATTGGCAAAGGCATATCCCGACAAAATAGAAATAATCATCGGTGGAAAAACTTACGAGGGTCGCGAAATTAAGGGAGTCAAATTGTCCTTCAAGAAAAATAATCCTGGTATTTTCATCGAGGGTGGGATTCACGCACGTGAATGGATCACACCTGCAACTGTAACTTACATTCTTAATGAATTGCTTACTAGCAAGAACCCCGAAGTCAGGGCACTCGCTGAGAGCCACGATTGGTACATATTCCCAAGCTTTAATCCTGATGGTTATGTCTACACTCACACTTCGGTAAGATATAATCCTTGAAGCATGATTTATTAATTTTAAATAAAGTACCATATCAGAATTCTGTTTTTTCAAATTGGAAACAAAAATATTTGGGGGTAAAATAGTACTCTACGACACTAGCGAGATAAAACTAATTTCTGTCGAGTGTGAGCTTCTCATACGACTCGAAAGTGTATATTGTAATCACACGAATCAAGAAAACGTTATTTTCCGTGTGCCGTGTGAAATTTTATTTCACAAGGTGTGAAAATGGGGTTTTCAGCACGAAGTGTGCATAACACCGCGTTTCTCGCACACTGAGTTAAATAAACAAATAATTCTAGCGTTTAACTATTCTGCGTACCCTACTATATATTTTCTTCATTGTATGTAAATTTTCATTAGTATTGGTAGGTTCATTATTCTTGAAACACTTTCATTCGTTTCATTTGGGATTGATATTATTTCTATATTTTAGGACCGTTTATGGCGTAAAACAAGGAAGCCGTACGGTTCTTGTCGTGGCAGCGACCCCAACCGCAACTGGGGATATAAATGGATGGGTAAGTCAATTAAAATGCACCCTGTGAATAAAATATTGTACTATAATGCTACTCGGTGCGAGAAGTACGACTTCTCGCACTCATGAAATAAAGGCTTGAACGAAACTCGTGCGAGGAAATTTTCCTTAACTCGTGTGAAACTCACCCTCATCAGAAAAAAGTTCTATCGCACTAGTATCGTAAAGCACTATTTGATTTAGGCTCAATACAATTTTTTAAAAATATTGTTACATTGTAAAAATATAAATTTTCTAAAAAACTTTTTTTCACATTTGTTTTGATAACCAGAGGGCGGAGCAAGCTCGTACCCTTGTTCGGAAACCTTCGCCGGAACCAGTCCTTTTTCGGACATCGAAACGAGATCACTTTCAGAATACATAACTTCGATTTCTGACAAATTCTACGCCTACATCTCCTTCCACAGCTACTCGCAGCTTCTTCTCTTTCCTTATGGACACACTACGGCACATTTGGATAACTACGATGACCTGGTACGTTTTATTAACAAGCAAAGAATAAAAAATTGCCGTTTTCTGAATGAATGAATTTACGACTTCAGATTTTCTTCAACGAAATTGAGACCTTTTGGTACAAGCAAATTTCCTTTGCGAATCATTTAAGTGACCGATTTGTTTCTGTTTGCCTTAAGATTTTTTTCTATTCGTATTTATTATGTTTAGTTTGCGATTGGTACGAAAACGATTGAAGCTCTAGCGAAGAGATACGGTACCGAATACGTCACCGGAAATATCGCCGAGGCGATCTGTGAGTATACTATCACAATTGATGTTTAAAAAAATTATTCTTCTCACATATTTAAAAAAAAAATTAATCGTCGTCTTCATTTTTTTTAAATATACAAAGGTATATTTTCATGAACTATTTTCACTTAAAAATTATTTTTTTAATTTTTTACTCACTTTGATTCAAAAACTATTTTTATAAATTATTTTTTATTGAATTGCAGATATCGCCACCGGAAGTTCGCTTGACTGGGTAAAGGGAACCTTCCACACAGAAATCGCTTATACTTACGAACTTCGTGACCGGGGCCAACATGGATTCATTCTTCCGGCTAACCAGATAATCCCTACAGGCGAGGAAACCCTTGATTCTCTTATTGGCATGTTCAAGGCTGCAGCGGATCGTGGTATTCCAAAGAAGAAATGATAACTGTTATTGCAATTTGTCCTTTAAGCTTTATGGTAAAACGTACCGTTATTGTTTTCTATTGTAACGCGGAGAGGAATGGAAGATAATAAAAGATCATTTAAAAAATGATGATTTTTATTTATGAATCTTGTCGAAAGAGAAAACGCAAGATATCCTTAACATGTCAGTCAGTGTACGAGATAAAAATGTCCATGGAATTACCATAGTCAAGAAAAAGACAGACGTCAAATTTGTTGGACCAACCTTAAAATATTTATTAGCGTACCGTCTGCGAAACGTGAGATTCAGCGAGTATGTTGGATCGCTTGTTAAGGGATAAGAAGTTCGAAAAAACGAAGCAAATGGAAAGTGCTGAAATTGTATATTGTGTGCGTGAATCACCTACGCGCACGCGGCCCACATACTATTTTTTAAAATATGTGCGTGCCAAGTTCAATTGCAGTATAACGGGAGCAGAGGCACATCGAAGGGGGGGGGGGGGGGGTCTAGAGGGTGGATATAATATAATAAAAAATATATAATAAAATTTTTGGTAAGACTTACCAGAGTTTTACCAAATGAGTGAAAATTATCAGAGTTTCATCAAATAAATGAAACAACCAAAATTTTTGTTAGAATTTCTAAATATTGGATTTAATAATCCTTGATAATTCTAAACGTTTAATTGTTAATAACATTCATTGGCTTCGTCTCCGGGAGTAACCAGAGACTTGTCACTCTGTCAACAACATCCGTACTCGATTTACATGTGAAATTGTATCACAATTTATAAATAAAAGTTGTTTTCAGAAGCTTGGACCCCGTGCAGAAAATAATACGGGCGTCCGAGACTAAGGAACGGGCCCATAATAGGCATATTCGTGGCAGTCAAAGATAGGAATGCCGTCTTGGGACCTACTTAGCCCGACAAAAATTTCCACAACCCAATTTCCGGGCGCTCTCGTAGAAGCCATGATAGGGAATTTAATCTTAGTCCCTACTTGGCGCAACAAAGCGTTGACAAGACAATTTCTTGTCCCCTAATCTTGGTCCCTGCTTGGCCCAACTAAGTGACAGCCACACCGGGAGCCCCTCATTGGGTTCTGCTATGAAATAACTTTCAACTATTTCTTTCATCGCAAGTTATGTTAATTTTGTGCCTATTATTACCTAAGTTTTTCACGAATAAGTACTAGGACATGCTGTGCAACTGCCCATAAGATGTACGAAAAAAAAATCATTAACTTATGAAAGAGATTTTCTATAATAAAAGGATAAAATTGTTATAGTACATACAAATTGAGCCTTAATATTTCGTGATTTTTATGTTACAATAAACTTACGGTGCATACAAATTGCTGTGATCACTAAAAATTAGCACCTTACACTGAATACAGTAAAACTGTTGTATGCTGCTTCTCGATGACCTCTTTTTTCCGCCCGTTCAGACCGCGTCTCTGAATAATTGACATAGTACAACGTTAAATTCATCATCTCGTTTACTTAATTGCTAATTAAGGTTTGTGTTTCAAGCGAAATCGAGAAAGACTAATACAAATTTATTGCTCGTCCTCATGGTGAACAGACATTGCACCGTATGTGGAACCTTCTCGCGACTCCCTTCGCGTTTAATTTTTTACTCTATATCTTGATCCATTATTTTTATATAATAGAAAAAGTTAAAAAATATACCCGAAATATATCCGGGACCTGTACGGGGCCTCTCTACATATTCAGGAAATGGTCATGGATTTCTGTACTGGCCCCACACATTTCGTCCTATACAGGCCCAAGAATTCAAAGCATGAGCGGCCAATACAGGCTGTAGTTTGATTTCCAAGATAGGCCCGTAGTTAGTCACGGAAAATTATTCGGGCCCAATATGTAGTCCTGAGTAAATTTCTACACGGGACTTTTTGAATAATTCATCCTGCTCTAATATGTAATAGGCGCAGAGCAACGCGGATAATCGTTTCAAGCATGATTAATCCATAAAAATATAAAAAGGCCGATGGAACAGAATATCAAGTTGTCGTAAAAAATGGATTCTAGAAATATGTGAACGGGCAATATGTGAGAGTGCAATACTTCTAGAGAAATTTGGGAAAAATTTGAGGCAATTTATCAATCGAATGGGCCTGCCAGGAAACCCACTCTTTTCTGCAGATTAATTCTTCATCGAATGAAGGATGCCGACGACGCACGATTACATATGACCGGTTTGTTCGATGCTTCGGACAAGTTTCAGCAAATGCAGATTAAAATTAACACGGAGTTGTTGTCGATTCTGCTACTGTACAGTTACCCTGTAAGTTTTAACGTGGTTCGCATAGCCATCGAAACCGGAGATTAGTCACCAGATCCGGAGCTGCTGAAAACAAAAATTATGAAAGAGAACGATTCGAGAAAGCACGAAGTTGATTATAGGAGGCAAAATGTGATGGTGATAAACAAGAAATCACAGGGGCCGTGGAAGTCGAAATTGAACGGATTTCCGTTCAAATTTCGTCAATTACGTCGTCCTTATTTAAGTACGATGAATTCCGATGCTTTCGCTCTAAGAGAATCGGTCATGAGACTTCCGATTGTGAAGAAAAGCACAATAATTTTCAAGGAAGGGCTGGGAGGACCGAGGAAGACGGATTCGTAACAACGTGTGAGGGTAAGAAAAATCATTCTGCACCCCAAATCAATGGCGTAACGTTCCGTAGTAGCTGGTGCTTAGACAGCGGCTGCACCCATGCGCGCGTAAAAACATAAATTTTTATCTACAGAGGCCAACAACATCAACTGTCGAATCTGGCCAGTAATTCTACCACTGCTATTGAGGCGAAAGGCGTTGCGAAAATCACGACAACGAACGGAACAGCAGCTAAGACTTATAATCTCGAGAATACCGTGTATGTCCCTGATTTGAGAACAAATCTGATGTCCGTTGCGAAAATAACCGAGAGAAGAAAGCGAGTGATATTCGAGAAAGACGTTGCAACTGTTGAGGACGAAAACGGAATCGTGAAGATGGTGGCTGATAAAATCGACGGACTTTACTATGTCAGAGAGGTTAGCGAGTCATCTGAGAACACATACAAGGCAATAGTTAAATCGGAAAGTTCTCAAATAATGGATTAGCATCGACGTTTTGACCACGTACACGAACGACCGTTAAAAGAGATTGTCAAGAAGAATGACATAAAGTAAAGATCGGTAAAAAGGACCTGCCACCGTGGGACATATGCCTGAGGGGAAAATTGACTCGCGCTCCGTTCCCAAAGGAATCAATTAGAAGCACAAAAATTCTGGACATCATACATTCAGATCTCTGTGGTCCTATGCGGACTCAGTCACGCGGTAGCACTGTCGGTGAAGGTAACAATATAATGTTACCTTCATCGACAATTACTCCAGATGGTGCGATGTTCGATTCTTACGGAAGAAAAACGATGGACAAAGAACGTTCGAGAAATTCAAAACTATGGTGAGGAATCACACCGGGCAGAAGATCGAATATCTTCAAACTGGTGATGGCTCTGAATATTGCAACAAGAGTTTCGATGAGTTCCTGAGCCGCAATGGAATCAAAAGACGATTAACGGTGACATATAACCCAAAACAGAGTTGAGTCGCTGAAAAAAAAAACTGAACGCTATACTTGAAACCGCAAGGTGCATGATGCTTGTGTCCGGACTATCAGGAACATTTTGGGCGGGAGCAGTAATCATGGCGAATTACGTATGAAATAAAGCTTCCTGTCATGTTCTCAAAGGAAAGACAAAGTGTAAGTTCTGGATCGAACGCCAAATATGGAAAAGTTCGAACCACGATCACGACAAGGGATGTTTATTGGCTATTTCGAAGAAGCTAAAGCGTACCGCATCTGGATACCCAATGATTAAAAAAATGAAGCTTAACTGCATGTGAAATTTTTGGATGAATTTCAGAATGAAAATGACTTCGAGGATTCAATGCCGGAAAAGGAAACTGCAACCTCCAATCAAGAGCATGTAGCAAATCGTTCTCACCATGCTGACTTGTTCCGAACATAAGAATATATCAGTGAAGGAACTGGAAGACTGTCAGGAACCGGAGCAACAACCGGGTGATGTGAGGTAAATCACAGCCGACAACTTCGAACAGCAAGAGATATACGTGGAGACAGAGGAAAATATACCACCAAGAGGTCAAAAATTCCTTTCAATAGAAACAACCTTTGGTCCAGAAAGACCAAAATTCATCAAGACAGGTGCTCGAGGATAACCACGGAAAGTGTGGCAACCCGCGCACCTACATAGTGCTATCAAAGCAAGGAGCAACGATGAAGACTCGAATAATGATTTTGGCGGAAAATAAGAATCTGAATACGAAGACGCTATAAGTTCAGAGGAGAACTGCAATTCGGCAGAGATACAACTAAAAAAGCATCTAATGGACCGAACGTCGAAACGTGGAAGCAAGCTGTGAAAGGTGAGTACAAATCGCAGAAAAAAAAACGGTAACTGGGATCGTCGACAGGCCACAAGATGGAAGTATTATCAGCTGCCGAGTTACTATACGCAATAAACTGATTGCTGATAGATCATTAGAGCGTAGAAAAGCTCGATTAGTAGCGAGAGGATTCGCTCGAAAAGCCGGTGTGGATTTTCATGAAACTTTTTCGCCGGTAGCTCGCATGACTTAGATACGATCAATCATGGCTATAGCACCAAATCTGGAACTTTCGAGGCACCGATTCGATGCTTGCAGTCGTTTACGTAGATGATATAATCTTGCTTCCACAAAACACGGAGTGTGTAAACGGATAAAAAAAAATCTTATGTTGAAATTTGAAATAAGAGACCTCATGGTCTCATATCTCATGGGATAAATCGACTATTGTCTGGACATTCAATTTTCGCAGAAAGAGGGGAAAATCGATAAGTCACAAAAACAATACGTTGAAGACGTACTCAAACAATTTGGCATGAACATGAATTCGAAGCCCGATTCAACTTCTTTCGGCATTAGCAAAGGCTTATAAAGTCAGAGCATACGGTTGAAAAAGTGATGAAGAGATTTCCATATTATGAATTAATCGGGTCTCTCAGGTATTGGGCTATCTGTACTAGGACAGACATCGCATTCGCGGTCAGTTATATGAGCCAATTTAACGATAACTACAATGAAACACACTGGATAGCTAAGAGAGTCATCCGGTACCTCTAAGGTACAACCGAGTGCAAATTCGTCTACAAAAGAGGTAGGAACAAGTCGATTGTTTTCGCCGACGCAGATTGGGGTGCTCGTATCGAAGACAGACGCTCGTTTGCTGGCTATGCATTTTTATTTGGCACCTCGACTGTAAGTTGGGCGTCGCAAAAATAGCGAACTGCTGCCTTATCCAGCACTGAAGCTGAGTACAGAGCACCAGCAGATGCGACTACCGAAGTCATCCATTTACAACAATTCTTCAAGGGCGTTGAAATAGAAATCGGAACCACTCCAACGGTGTACAATGACAATCAAGGTGCGCAAAACAAAGAATCCGGTGTTCCATACACGGACGAAACACATTGATATCCGTCACCATTTTAGACAAGCTGCAGTGAGAGAAGGGCGCATCGTCATCAAGTATATACCCACTGAAGAAATGATGGCGGACGTTCTCACCAAGGGACTCAGCAATGCAAAACAGATCAAATGTCTCCAGAAGTTCAGCCTCAAATTAGTCGATAAGAGTGGACAATGAATATTGTCGGATTAAGGAACGCATTAGAATTCCTAAATATTCGATTTAATAATCCTTGATCATTCTAAGCGTCCAGTTGTTTATAACATTCGTTCTTTGGCTTCGTCTCCGGGAGTAACGAGAGACCTGTCACTCTGCTAAGAGCCTTCGTCCTTGATTCACGTGTTGAATTGTATCACAATTTATGATACATATACAAATGAAAGTCGTTATCAAAAGCTCGGACTTCTTAAATAATTTGACTTGCTCCAATAGTTTTACCGAATAAGTAAGAATTACCATAATTTTACCACATCATTATTACCCCACAATTCGCAGTGTCCGTCAGGTCAACGACCTCTGTTTTAATATTTGTAGAGCCCACTTTTGTTTATGAACACAGTTTCTCTTCCTGGAAATTAAATTTCTGATGTCAGCAATGGAATATCACGAAAACCTATGTGTCCGGATTATATATCACGTTAATCTGATTTTATTTTACAATTAGCACAACAATCTGCCGATCGTCTATAACAAGATATTTTTCTCTCCTGTACGGTATCTTCCCGAGCAGAAGTTATCGTCACGCTGACATCAGGTCCTGTTAAGGTATCATATGAGGCGCTGATCAGTAATATAACGCAGAGGCCCTATAAGGCACTAAAGAGGTCGCCCGATAGAACCCTGCTGTCCAGCCTGACGTGGCCTTGATATATTTCTGTTAACCCTGTTGCTTCCTCATTTCAACCTGATAGGGCCTATAAAGGTTGCTATATTGAGACCCTACTAATATAATAGAGAAATTAAATTGAAAATATCAAATTATCCTTATTCAATATAGTAATCATGTACGTTTGATTACATATTGCGTCTTGGTCATTCATAATGGTATATATTGATCACGGAAATAACATATTTTGTTTTTACATTCACGGGAATCGAACTTGGCACCCTCTGTGGAACGCTGTTGCAGGGTGCCTTAGTTCAATCGGCTATTTGGATTATATGATTACAGAATTTTTTGTTGTCTATTTGAAAGACTTGTATGAAATAGTAAATAAAATAAATGTAATATAATCAGCGACTTATAAATTCATATGATTGCGTCTGCCGTGCTGAAATAAAAAAGTCATTCAGGAACTTTTCACGTTGATTGAATATATCGAACAGTGTACATTGTATCGTTATTGGTATCAATTTAGTATATACACTGAGTCGTCGGAAAAACTGACATCCTGTTCACTGGTTCATAAGCCAACGGGTGCACGGGGATGGGGTCACCCATCCAAGTTAGGGCGCAAGCAATACTGCTTAACTAGAGACGTACATCGACCGCACAACCATCTGTGTCGGTTTATAATAGATAGTAAGTCTATATTATACATAGGCTTATATTCTAATAAAATTTCAATGTTTAATACTATGATAGTAAAGATTAAAATTATATCATTAAACAAAAATTTGAATGAGATGATGAAATATTATAAAAATTCGAACTATCAGTTTTCTTCATCGATTAGCAGTGACCTTGCGAGAAAATTAAACTGTACGTTTAAATCGTTTGTTGGCCCTGAAAAGGGCCGTTTGTATTTGAAAAAACAGATGCAGCTTATCCGCCAAATCCGTAAAGAGTGCGGCCTTGGCGTTTTAAGGCATACACGACGTCCATTGCGGTCACAGTCTTCCTCTTGGCGTGTTCAGTGTAAGTGACGGCATCACGGATTACGTTTTCAAGGAACACTTTAAGAACTCCACGTGTTTCTTCGTAGATCAAGCCCGAAATACGCTTGACACCACCTCGACGAGCCAAACGACGGATAGCTGGCTTGGTTATCCCCTGGATGTTATCACGAAGAACTTTCCTGTGACGCTTTGCTCCTCCCTTTCCCAGACCCTTTCCTCCCTTACCGCGACCAGTCATTTTTTAAACTCTAAGAGATCTACTGAACGGAGAACTCACAAGCGAAGTGATGTTCAGCGAAGAACTCTTCGGCTTATATACAATTTCTAGCACCCCATCCCCGCCTCTACGGCATCGGCCAATGCGAACCATCGCTACCCCTGGCATGTGTATATAATGGCTCTGCCAGATGGTGCGAGCATACTTTGTTGCCGCATTTTAAACAGTGCACTTCGCTCCGTTCAGTCTTTGTATACCAATTTCTCAACAAAATGGCTCGTACCAAGCAAACCGCTCGCAAGTCTACCGGAGGCAAGGCTCCCAGGAAACAGCTTGCAACCAAGGCGGCTCGTAAGAGTGCACCCGCTACCGGAGGAGTGAAGAAGCCCCATCGCTACAGGCCTGGAACCGTGGCTCTCAGGGAAATCCGTCGTTATCAGAAGAGCACTGAGCTTTTGATCCGCAAGCTGCCCTTCCAGCGTCTTGTTCGTGAAATTGCTCAGGACTTCAAGACGGACTTGCGTTTCCAGAGTTCCGCTGTGATGGCTCTTCAGGAAGCCAGTGAGGCTTATCTAGTGGGTCTTTTTGAAGATACTAACTTGTGCGCCATCCATGCGAAAAGAGTTACCATCATGCCAAAGGACATCCAACTGGCTCGTCGTATTCGTGGAGAAAGAGCTTAGATCTAGCTGCTCATATAAACGGCCCTTTTCAGGGCCAACAAATAATAACGAGAATATTGTCTTGTTTTTTGCAATATTTCCTGCAGACCGTCATTTTTACATCAATATTAATGCTCCATTATTAGCCGCAAGATGAGAAATATGAAAAGCTTGTAAGTACGAAAGTAATCGTTGCTCAGTGCTTTCGTAATGTTTCCACCACCCGTACAGTGAAAATCAGGGATGTCGTTTACTGAATTTCTCTTTAAGAGTAGAGTTTCGTCCTTGCCCTGCAACGAGTTTCACAAGTCTATATTTGACATTGATATTAAAATCATGCGGAACGCAGAAAGAACTTTAGGTCTAAGAGTATTAAGATCATCCTTGTATGTCGCTTTCATAGGGATTAGACTTCTAGTACGATTAAACCAAAAGGAGTAGATTACTTACTTTCCAGGAAAAAGAGGTTCGCAACTTGGAATTCTTATTTTCAATGATTCTTTTTTTTAGTGAAAATGAATTATTACAATAATATGGCCATATTTGACGATCGCAAACTTCCGACCGACTGAGTTATCCCTGTTATTTTGATTTGATGTTACTTTCCACTAGGAAAAACAACCATTTAAAATATCGCTAATTGATGAACGACACTAGTTGTTGTGCAATCGGTGAACGGCTCTGGCGATTCCCCGAGTTGAAAAGCATCGAGGTTCGAGGCTATAACTTGGACGGGTGACTGCTCCGCAGTGCACCGGCTGGCTGCGACCCATACGGTCAATTTCGCCCACTAAGATAAAGTTATTAACGGGAATTGTCAGGCTGGGCCCAATTATTTAACAGGTGGACCTATTCACGTTATATTTCTAGTTTTTATAATAATCATTATTATGCATAACAAAAAATCTTAAGACCGTTCTTTACATTCAGAGATGTAAAAATCTTAATGTGAAAATAATGGATCACTTATTTTAAAAAAATCGTATGTAGTAGACATTACTTTTGTAATGAGTAATCGAATTCACATATATTAACTATTACTTTTTATGAGTAATAGTACTCAAATCCATTACCCATTATTCTTTCAATAAGTAATCGAGCAGAGAACCATCACGCACAATTTCTTTAATGAGTAATGAAATTCATATCCATTGACCATGACTTTATAATAAGTAATGGAACTCCCATGCAACGCGCATTTTTTTTGCGGATAAATATACTAATATCCATCATCCATTTTTAAAGTGGTTAATGTCCCATTAGTTAGAAAAATCTCGCTACATAACGATCTACATCCAAAATCGTTCATAACATTAATTGAAGAGTGTTTAAATAGAAAATAGTTTAAAAATAAATTGATGAGTAATATATTATAATTAAAGATATTGAGGTTTTTGAAATGTATTCTTCGTAAACTTAATTTTGACGACTACATGTCTCCATACGACCGCAGACATCTACTTTGACGGTTTATTTATTAATCAATCATCCGTAAGATTTTCCGATTTCGGTACTCATTTATTAAGTTTTCTAACAATCTTTTAATGTAGTAATTTATTTGGCTAAATTTTATAAAGTAATAAAACTTAACCCATTACTTTGAATATGGGTGATAAATTACTGCTCCATTACTCATTAAGGAAGTAATACGTGATGGATTTCTGCTCCATCACTCATTAAAGAGTAATGGGTACTGGATCCGAATTCGATTATTCATTTTTCCCAATAATGGTTGAAAAAAAATTGTAATGCATTTTTTTAAATGCATTCTTCAAACTCCAATTACATCAACTTCTGTATGAGTCGCTGAATCGGTGCTCCGAAACCATGATATGCACACAGTGATGCTGATTATTATTGATTCATATCCAGGATTCCCTAAGCTACTGTTAATCGTTATCTGCTTATTCTACATGATTTCAACATCGTGAAAGTTGTTATTTTGGAAAATTAACCATTTCTAAGTGAAGAATACAGTCGATGACTACGTGCGCAGATGTTGAGACAAAGCCTATTCTTTATATTGTTGACGTTTATCGTCTTATATAAGACTCTGAGATTAGCGCAGCATATCAAGTAATATAATAACTGCAAAGATTGATAGATGAAATTCGTGGAAATATTTTAAACAAAATAAAGGAGCTCATGTTGAGTTCCACACCGGCAGTTTATTGACGAGCGACACGCGCACAAGACCGCTGGGACTATCTTCATGGTACGCGCTCCGTCATGCTGGTAAGCGAAACCACAGCGACGAAATATTCTCAGAAGAGTTGCTGTCAATTTAACTCAGTCAAGTCAACAGCTTATATTTAACAAAATGGCAGACAAGGAAGTTTCATCGCCAGTTGTAGTGGCAGTATCAGGATCAACGGGATCCGTCCCGGCTGGGACACTCAAAAAGACTACAGCCGTCAAGTCCAAGCAGCCACGTGCAAAGCCAGCTCATCCGAAAGCTGCTGAAATGGTCATCGCTGCAATCACAGCTCTTAAAGAGCGTGGTGGATCGTCCCTGCAAGCGATCAAGAAGTATGTAGCTGGTACATACAGAGTCGACGCCGACAAACAAGCCACGTTCATCAAGAAGTACCTGAAGGCCGCAGTTGTATCCGGCGTTCTCGTTCAGACCAAAGGTAAAGGTGCGGCTGGCTCATTCAAATTAGCGTCGACCAAGGTGCCATCTGTCAAACCCAAAGCTAAGGCTGCAGCCCCGAAAAAGGCAGCAGTGGCTAAGAAACCCACAGCAGCTAAAAAACCAACATCTGCTGCTGCTAAGAAAGCGCCCGCTAAAAAGGTGAGTGCTAAGGCTGTTACCGAAAAGAAGAAGGCATCCAAGGGACCAGCTGCTAAACCACCCAAGGCTAAGACGACCAAAGCAAAGCCGGCTGCTAAGTCTCCTATCAAGAAGGCAAAACCAGCGGCGAAAAAGGCTAAGCCAGCCGCTCCCAAGGCTAAAAAGGCTGCTCCAAAGAAAGCAACCGCTGCGAAAAAGTGAATATTACAAACACTTCGACACAGCATAACGTTCAACGGCCCTTTTCAGGGCCACCAAGACTTTATAACGTTGAAATGACTTATTGTGGTAAATTTTTTTGACAATCAGAATTGAAGTCATCAATGGTTTTATTAGTTTTGACGAATTTTTGTGAGTAGATTTGTCTTTGTGAGGTTCCAGATTTCGTGACGCAGAAATTAGCAACATCACGAAGTCATCAGCTGAGTCAATTGTAATTAATTAGCGAAATTAGAAATTCTCTAGGATGAACAAAAAAGGTTTCGGAATTTTGAGAAGGAAAAGAAGTGACAATCATAGCATGTTGTCTTTTTGGCCTTCGTGAGCTTTATCAATAAAAATGCACACACATCAAAATCATTTGGCTTCGAAACTCGTGGTTTCGCGCTGTGATTGTATTACTTATTAAATGATATCCAGAAAAAGTGCATATCACTAACTAAACGATTCTTATTCTGTTGTACAGTAAATTATTTCATAAACTTTTAAGACAGTCATTATACGTTTCGAGTTTTTTTTTGGCCCTGAAAAGGGCCGTTGAGTTTGCAGGGTTCCAAAGTTTTTACTTGGAGCTGGTATACTTGGTGACTGCTTTAGTTCCCTCGCTGACAGCGTGCTTGGCGAGTTCACCAGGCAACAGAAGCCGAACGGCTGTCTGGATCTCCCGGGAAGTAATAGTCGATCTCTTGTTGTAGTGAGCGAGTCTAGAGGCTTCAGCGGCAATGCGCTCGAAGATGTCGTTGACAAAGCTGTTCATGATGCTCATTGCCTTACTAGACACTCCGGTATCAGGATGAACCTGCTTCAGTACTTTGTAGATGTAGATAGCGTAGCTTTCCTTCCTCTTACGCTTTTTCTTCTTGTCGGTTTTCGAAATGTTCTTCTGGGCCTTGCCAGCCTTTTTCAAGGCTTTACCACTTGCTTTCGGCGGCATAGTTCGAAACGCTTTTCACTTCAATACGACAGGCACTGACCAGGTCTGACAGTTGAATGAAGCCAAGCGCTCGCTAGCATATATTTAAAAGCTCACGTGAATTAACTGACGCCCCAATCACACAGAGTCAGAGAGAGCAGATGCATCTCGTCGTTCGACCGCCGCTCCAATCAGAAGCAATGAAAGTGGGGATATAGATTCTCTGCATCATGATTGGACCGTTGGTTGGGTCACATGGTCTACAAGATTGACGGTTTAACGACTTCGGGTATCATTCGGTCTCGAACCGTTCTTCTTGTTACTTTACGTTCTCTTCAACCTCAATCAACATGTCTGGACGCGGCAAAGGTGGAAAAGTTAAGGGAAAGTCAAAGACCCGTTCCAACCGTGCTGGACTCCAGTTCCCCGTCGGAAGAATTCACCGTCTTCTACGCAAAGGAAACTACGCTGAACGAGTTGGAGCTGGTGCTCCCGTATACTTGGCTGCTGTTATGGAATATCTGGCCGCTGAAGTTCTCGAGTTGGCTGGAAACGCTGCTCGTGACAACAAGAAAACTAGAATCATCCCTCGTCATCTTCAACTGGCCATTCGTAATGATGAAGAGTTGAACAAGCTGCTGTCTGGCGTTACCATTGCTCAGGGTGGTGTATTGCCAAATATTCAGGCAGTCCTACTTCCCAAAAAGACTGAAAAGAAAGCTTAAGGAGTTACGAACAAAAACATCGGCCCTTTTCAGGGCCAACAATTATTCTAACGAAAGTATTCTCTTGTGTGTTTGATCTACTGTTTGACTTAATTCTTAATTCCAGGGAGTAATATCCGTTACGAGATCTTCACAGTGTGGGAAACATCGATTTTTTTCTTGTCTCATACATTACTATATACGGTCGAAATGCATCCTCTCAAATTTTCGAAGCAAATTGCGAAATACTTCGCTGGCAATAGTCATTCTTAGCGAAAAGGATTCGGAGCAGCGGCCAGTAACCTGGCACGACCAGCGCGCCAGAGACCCTCGTTTGCGTCATTGCGTTTACCTCCGAATCAGTGCTGGAACCCAACATAGGCCAGTGTTCACCGGCCGAGTAAATGGAATCAGCAGTGTGACAATGTTGGGGACCATTATCTCAGTTCCAATACAAATTCCACGCATATCAGCCAGTAGATAGACATGGGCCATTACCCAGATGCCAACAATTAACCTAAGCTCAATATTGTGTACTATCGGCATCACTAGCGACGACCTATTCAATCTCGAGCCAAGAGGAAAACGTTTTAAAGGAATAAGTCGACATTCCATCGAATCGAATCGAAGATTACGAAAAAAATCCGGACATCAAACTGAAAGTGGATCGGTTTCGGCTCCTGTATCCTCGAATTTTTTTCGCGTCTGGCGCGCTGCAACGCTTGCTAAAATGCACATGCAATGTGGTTTAGGGTTGAAGTTGTGCGTGGAGTCTGGGCGGAACTATGTTCGGATCCGGCCGTGATCGATTCGTGGCAAGTGATAAAAAACGCCTACGAAGTCAATCGTCGATCTTGCTCCGTAATGCGTGTGCTTGGCATTAGGATTATCGGCATTCGAGCTTTTCACTGCGTTAATGGACTTTTTATCGTTCTCTAATAAGACCTTGTATTATGGAATCTTGAATATACTGCACATTGCAGTAAAATCAATTAACAAGGTCGTTATCCGACTGGCAGCCCAATGCCGTCTGACGGGAATAACTTTGTTCACTTCAAAATAGAAGGTATAAATTATATATTTGAGGTAGAATAGAACTGTACGATTGACAACATTGAAGCCTTAGAAACTCTTGAACATATACTATGTGATTGCCCGATTTCTACATCTCTCAGAAAACATTATCTCGGGGAAGTACCATTTCCAGGCGTACTTGCGAGCCAGCGATACTCCCCTGTCCCGCGGAGAAATTTCAAAAGCTGTTTTCTCCCGAGCAGTACGGTAGATGGGGTTCTTATTATCAGGCGATACGCGGGAGTATCGTAGAATTGGGCTAAGTTTCTGGCTCCTCAAGTAATTTAGTCGTTTTTTGGTCAGAATCAAAACACAAATAGTGCGACAGGGAGAGCTATAAGCGTTTAACATTGGGCGACGAATTTTCTGACGGTGTATCACACGCTCTCAAGTTAGACAACCCTACAGAATCAAAGAACTTATCTTTATTTATACAAGCCGCGTGCAAACTGCGTTCGTTCATATTAAATTAATAAACCTGATCTAAAAAGCTCAACGTACTCGTGAATAAGAATTCGATCGTTTTCTTTTTCTTTCTTTGCTACTTATACGTGTTATTTCTCAAGCTGTAATAGGATTTTACCTCATGTACACGTAAATAAATTCGCAGCAGTTACGTGTTCGGACTTTGATACAAATTCGGCTGGTGAAAAATAATTCTTTTACTACGGTGATTTTCTTGATGTCGCGGTGCACGAGCACCTAAGGCCCATCGGGATAGTGTGAAGTGCTAACGCCTCGTCCCAATTAATAATCATAAAAATTCTCAGTTTTCTTGATCGCTTATCCATAACTTTGCAAGAAGAATGAACTATCGGCTTGACATTTTTTTGGGCCCTGAAAAGGGCCGTTTGTATTTAGGAAAGCAGATACGATTTATCCACCGAATCCGTAGAGAGTGCGACCTTGGCGCTTAAGAGCGTAGACCACGTCCATTGCCGTTACAGTCTTCCTCTTGGCGTGTTCGGTGTAAGTGACGGCATCACGGATGACGTTTTCAAGGAACACTTTGAGAACTCCACGTGTTTCTTCATAGATCAAGCCGGAAATACGCTTAACACCACCTCGACGAGCCAAACGACGAATAGCGGGCTTGGTGATTCCCTGGATGTTATCACGAAGAACTTTCCTGTGACGCTTTGCTCCTCCCTTTCCCAGACCCTTTCCTCCCTTACCGCGACCAGTCATGATACAAGATGTGAGAGATTTACTCGACCCAAGAGTCACAAACCATGTAATATCCAGACACAGGTCGCTCAGGATTATATACTATTTCTGCCACGCCATCCCCGTTCCAACGCCATCAACCAATAAGAACCGTTACTACCGTTGGGCTCTTTATATAATGGCCTCACTGGAGGGAGCACGTATAGTTAGTTGCCGACACTCGGACAGTGCACTTCGCTTCGCCGAGATCTTGTACTACAATTTTCAGACAAAATGGCTCGTACCAAGCAAACCGCTCGCAAGTCTACTGGAGGCAAGGCTCCTAGGAAGCAGCTTGCAACTAAGGCGGCACGTAAGAGTGCACCTGCTACCGGAGGAGTAAAGAAGCCTCATCGCTACAGGCCTGGGACAGTGGCCCTCAGGGAAATCCGTCGTTATCAGAAGAGCACTGAGCTTTTGATCCGCAAGTTGCCTTTCCAGCGTCTTGTTCGTGAAATTGCTCAGGACTTCAAGACGGACTTGCGTTTCCAGAGCTCCGCTGTAATGGCTCTTCAGGAAGCCAGTGAGGCTTATCTAGTGGGTCTTTTCGAAGACACGAACTTGTGCGCCATCCATGCAAAGAGAGTTACCATCATGCCGAAGGACATCCAACTTGCTCGTCGTATTCGCGGAGAAAGAGCTTAGATCCAGCTGCCTATATAAACGGCCCTTTTCAGGGCCAACAAATAATAACGAAGCTGATGTCTTGATTTTCGCAATATGTCTTACTGGCCGTAATTTTTACATCAATATTATTGCATTATTATTAGCCGTAATTGAAGTTATATGGATGGTTTTAGATCTCGAACGTAATCTTCGCCTATTGCTCTCATATGATTTGCACCATACGTTCAGTGGAAATAAAAATAAGTCGTTTACTGATTTTCTTTTTAGGAGCAGACTTTTTTTTCTTGCACTGCAAGATGTATAACAAATCTATTCTTAGCATTGATATTGATTTATAATCATTATCTGGAACTTAGAAGAAACTTATCGCTTTTATAGGGTGTAGACTTCTGGTCCGGTTAAACTAAACGGAATAGATTACTCAGTTTTTAGAAACAAGAGTTTACTTCTTCGAATTCTTATTTTTATATTATTATTAATTAATACAATAATATTGGCATATTTAAGGATTGTACTCTTCTTACCGACTGAGTTATCCCTGTTATTTTTAGTTCTTGTTAGTTTCCACTAGAATTTGTATTGATCACTCTATGCCAATGTCTCTTGACAAACAACAATTTGGTATATCCCCAACTAACCGACACTAGCAATTGTGCAGTCAATGTACAGCTCTAACTTGGATGGGTGACCTCTCAGCCATGCACCAGCTGGCTCGGTCACTGTGGATTTTATTTAGGCCGAAAGAATAAACACAAACGTTGCCAATATGTATTTAATAGTAGTCAGAAAAATTAGGATAAGTCGGAAGCACAGAGGAAAAGTGAAATGAAGCCATAAATATTCGGCTGGGGCCCATGTGACCAATTTCGCCCACTAAGATAAAGTTATTGATGGTAACTCTCAATCTTGGTCCAATTATTTAACAGACCTATCTATTTACGCTATACTCGTTGTTTGAAAGATTATCATTATTATGCATAACAATAAATCTACAGACCGTTATTTACATACAGAGTTGTGAAAATAATGCATTACTCATTTTTTTAAAAATGGTGTCCAGATTTAGTACATATTACTTTCTTATTAAGTGATAAAACTCTCATATCAGCTGTTACTTTTTGATGAGTAATGGTACCCAAATCCACTACTCATTACTTTTTTAAGAGTGATGGAGCAGGGACCCATTATGCATAACTGTTTTAATGAGTAATGGAACTCCAATGCGACGTGCATTTTTTTTTTTGTAAATGGATAATTATAATGAGATTCATCATCCATTCTTGTAGTGGTTGATGTCGCATTACTTTGAAAAATCTTGCTTAATAATTATCTAAATCGGAAAGTCGTTCGTAAAACGAAATGATAAATAGTTGAATAGAAAAATAGTTGAAAAATTAATAAATGAGCAAATTAATCGACAACTTTGGAAATTCACATTGAACCGGCTATTTAGAATTTCGGAGTTTTAAGTTTCGATTCGAAATCTGTGACTGCGAAAATTCCCCAGTCAAAAATCAATCGCCGCCGAGGGACCATGCAGCTATTTTTGGCAAAGCCATTGTCAAGTTGCAGCTGCACAGGCGTACTAAGAAATCAATTTTTTGTCATTTTGTTTACTTAACAATTTTTTTATTCGTTTAGTAAACAATCGCGCAATACCATAGAAAATTATAAATAAATTTCTGTCATCGTCACTTACCTTAGGTAAGTTACCTGTTTTCTCGTCATTACTAATTTAATGACATTTTATTACTGACAATGTTTCACTTCTCATGAGAACTGTCAAATAAAAGAAACACTGTGGTGATAAAATATTATAATTCACGATATTAATGTTTTCTCAATTTATTTTTCGTGAACTCAAATTTGACGACTGCACGTCTGCATATGACCGCAGATTTCTAATGATATTTTAATTATTCATTGATTAATCAATTGTGCTTCCCCGTAAAGGAAGCTTTGCTTTCGGAAAAAATATCTTCCAGATTTTCATCTCAGGATGCTCACAATGCTATAAAACGTCGAGAAAAAAGATTTGTACGAAATGTCTGCATGTGTGTATGTGTGTATGTTCGGGGTCTTGTTACCACGATAGCGTATGTAATTTTCATGAAACCGCTATGGAATTGGGTACACATTTATAGTATGGGTAGACAAAGGCTAAGTTCAAATTCGGCATGAATCTGTTCAGTGGTTCCAAAATCGTCACAAATTGAATTTTTCAGATAATCAATCATTACGCTTTTCCTTTTACGTTTTAAAAAATATTTGGCTCAGGTTTGGTCTACGAGTGGACTATTATGGACTGAGTAGAGGATGTTGTGATTCGCGCGCTCACAAAACCTCGGTTGAATATCATTAATATTTTTTTTATTATTCTATCGCCGATTCGACCCTACTCGCTCGAAATTCTATGGCCAATTCGATTTCAAAACAAATTGTAGTATATAAAATTATGATTTGTTTTGTGTTAATTTTTTTTACTTGCTACACCAAAAACCTTTAATCTCTTCCTAAAAAGTTGGTAGGTCACGAGATATCTCGAAAATATCGACGTTTTGATATTTACATTGTTGCCTTTTTATTCGGGCTGCGACGAGATCGGTCGTTGCAGTCGTTAGACCGTCTGGGACCGTAAAGAAGTCACACATTGAACCTTTTTGATTATGTCAAATGTCAAAATTGCCACAAAGAAGCCAGCGCGCGTTACCGCTCCGTAGTTCCCTTTTAAAAAGTTAGTGTGGGTCGGCTATGTTCGTGTGAAGCCTTTTTGATTCGTGCTGTGATTGGCCCTCGGTTTGCGCGAAAGCTGAACGACCGAGGCCAAATTCGTCTGGTTTCAATCCGGAAAATTGACAGTATGCCATTCGCGATCACGCGGCTGTCGAAAGCAGAGTTGGGGGCAATGCATTATTTTTTAAATGCATCACCGTTTTTAGAACCCATTTTTTTTTTAAGTGGGTAATGGAATTCGGCTCCACTAAACATTATTTTTAAAATGTTTAATGGAGCAGAGATCCATCGGCCATTGTTTTTTTAATTTTTAATGGAACCGCGATACAGCTCTCATCACTTTTATAATGTCCAATGGAACACATATCCAGTACACATTATTTGTTAATGGAGCAGTGCTGCTTTCCCATTACTTTTTTAATAGGTACCGGAGCAGGAATCCAGCATCAATTACTTTTTTAATATGTATATAATGTTATTAAAATCCTCTCTGTCTAACTCTGTCGAACTCTTTCAAACCCTGTCTAATTCGTATAAGCATATTAGACAGAGTTAGACAGAGTAAGGCGGAGTTAGGCGAAATTAGACAGACTTCGGCGAAGTTAGACAGCCTTCGGCGAAGTCAGACAGAGTTAGGCCGCGTTAGACCGAGTTAGGCGGAGTTGAACAGAGGTGGGTGGAAATGATTTGAGTAACATTGTATGCATATTAAAAGAGTAATGGGTTCTAGATTTCTGCTCCATCACCCATTTTGAAAGTTATGGGAGCTATAGCACTGCTCCATTAAAAAAAAAATGTGTGCTGGATCTCTGCTCCATTATCCATTAAAAAACGAATAGGACCTGTAACGCTGCTCCATTCAACATTAAAGAGGAATGGATGATGGATCACTGCTCCATTACTTAAAAAATGGGTGATGGATCACTGCTCCGCTCTTCGTTTAAAAAGTAATAGGTGATGCATTCTTGCTCCATTACTCATTAAAGAGTAATGAGTACTGAATCAGAATTCGATTATCCATTTTTTTAATCGAGGTTAAAAGAATGGTGATGCATAAGAACAATTGCATTTGCCCAACTCTATTTACATCAGCTTCTTGATGAGTCGCTGAACCAGTGCTCCGAAACCACGATATAAATACAGCTATGCTCATTGTTCTTGATTCATATTTAGGATTCCCTAAGCTACTGTAAATCATTATCTTCATATTCCGCATGATTTCGAAATCGTAACCGTTGTTATTTCAAACAATTTACCATTTCTAAGAGAAGAATGCAGTCGATGAGTACGTGCGCAGATGTTGAGACAAAGCCTATTCTTTACATCCTTACCGTTTATCGTCTTATATAAGGCTCTGGGATTCGCTCAAAATATCAAGTAATATAATGAGCACAAAGATTGAAAGATAGAATTCGTGGAAATATTTTAAACAATATAAAAAAGCTCATGTTGAGTTCCACATCGGCGGTTTATTGACGAACGGCACGCGCACAAGATCGCTGGGTCTTTCTTCATGGTACGCGCTCCGTCAGCCCGCTGAGCGAAATCGAAGTGACCATATATTCTCAGAGGAGTCACTGTCAATTAAACTCACTCAAGTTAACAGCTTATATTTTACAAAATGGCAGATAAAGCAGTTTCATCGCCAGTTGTAGTAGCAGTATCGGGATCAACGGGATCCGTTCCGGCTGGAACACCGAAAAAGACAACAGCCGTTAAGTCGAAGCAGCCACGTGCAAAGCCAGCTCATCCGAAAGCTGCTGAAATGGTCATCGCTGCTATCACAGCTCTCAAAGAACGTGGTGGATCGTCGCTTCAAGCAATCAAGAAGTATGTAGCTGGTACATACAAGGTCGACGCTGACAAACAAGCCACGTTCATCAAGAAGTACCTGAAGGCCGCAGTTGCATCCGGCGTCCTCGTTCAGACCAAAGGAAAAGGTGCTGCTGGCTCATTCAAATTAGCGTCGACCAAGGTGGCATCTGTCAAGCCCAAAGCTAAGGCTGCAGCCCCGAAGAAGGCAGTAGTGGCTAAGAAACCAGCAGCAGCTAAAAAACCAACATCAGCTGCCGCTAAGAAAGCGCCAGCCAAAAAGGCCGCTGCTAAGGCTGTTACCGAAAAGAAGAAGGCATCCAAGGGACCAGCTGCTAAACCACCGAAGGCTAAGACGACTAAAGCAAAGCCAACTGCTAAGTCTCCCGTCAAGAAGGCGAAACCAGCGGCAAAGAAGACCAAGCCGGCTGCTCCCAAGGCTAAGAAAGCTGCTCCAAAGAAGGCAGCCGCTGCGAAAAAGTGAATATCATGAACACTTCGGAACAGCAAAACTCTGAACGGCCCTTTTCAGGGCCACCAAAACTTTCTAACGTTAGAATGACTCATTTTTGGTAAATTTTATTGACAACCAGAATTTATAATTCTGTACAATGTTATACTGAATCAATCGATGATTTCATTATTTTTGACAAATTTTAGTGAGTAGATGTGGTTTTGTGAGATTCCAGATTTCCTGACGAAAAAATAATCAACATTACGAAGGCATCAGCTAAGTAAAATTAGCGAAATTAGAAATTTATTAGGCTAAACAGAAAAGGTTTCGGAATATTGAGCGGTACGTTACAATGATAACGTGCTGTTCCACCGACCTTCGTGACCTCTTGCTTTTTAATAGTGCGCACACATCAAAATCATCATTTCGTATTGATACATGTGGTTTTGCACTGTGATTGCATTATTACCCATTGAAATAGTACTGATCACTGATTAATCGTTTCTCATTCTGTTATAAAAGAAAAATATTCTATAAATTTTCAGTTGAAACCGTTAAACCGTTCTTAACAGATGCTGTATTTTTATTTGCATATCGCTAGTATAATACCCAAGTAACTATTAATGACTATTGCATTTCCCATCTCTTTAAAAGAATCAATCGAAATATAAACAAATTTGAGTTAATCTGACTGTACCCACGGTAAGAAATGTGATGAATTGAAAGTCTTCCATTCGTAGTTTCAGTGCACAATTGTTTTATTAAGTTTTTTGGCCCTGAAACAGGCCGATAAGTTTTAAAGGTTTAAAAGTTTTTACTTGGAGCTAGTATACTTAGTGACAGCTTTAGTTATTTTGCTGACTGCGTAATTGGCGAGCTCACGAGGCAAAAAAAGATGAACGGCTGTCTCGATGTCCCGAGAAGTAATAAGAGAATATCGTTGGCAAGACTGTTTATAATCTTTTAGGAATCTCCATCTTTTGTAAATCAATTTCAAGTCGATAACCCGTTGTACTTTGAAGCCTATATCGAAAGAGAGGTATTTATTTCTCTTTACTCAAAGCGCGAATTATATGCCTATTTTTCAGTCTGTATCTCCACATGTTTCTATGCTTGTATAAGCGATCTATTCAACCGGATCGAATTATCATGGTCAATCGGAGCGCTAGGTCCATATCGTTAATTAAAAATAAAACATTTTTTGATCGGAGCAATTTAACCCTGATTTCGTCAGTAAATCATTAACAGTAACATTAAATCATACACACAAGAGAATACTTTCGTTAGAATAATTGTTGGCCCTGAAAAGGGCCGATGTTTGTTGTCGTAAGTTTTCAAGCTTTCTTTTCAGTCTTTTTGGGAAGTAGAACTGCCTGAATATTTGGCAATACACCACCCTGAGCAATGGTAACGCCAGACAGCAGCTTGTTCAACTCTTCATCGTTACGAATGGCCAGTTGAAGATGACGAGGGATGATTCTCGTTTTTTTGTTGTCACGAGCTGCATTTCCAGCTAACTCGAGAACTTCAGCGGCTAGATATTCCATAACAGCAGCCAAGTATACGGGAGCACCAGCTCCAACTCGTTCAGCGTAGTTTCCTTTGCGTAGAAGACGGTGGATTCTTCCGACGGGGAACTGGAGTCCAGCACGGTTGGAACGAGTCTTTGACTTTCCCTTAACTTTACCACCTTTTCCGCGACCAGACATGTTGATTCAGGTTAAGAGGTAACAACTGAACTTGTTACAACGGACTGATCCGTATCGTTTATGATCCAAAGATTCGTCCCACCATCTGTCTACTAAGCCATTCGGTTCAATCAACGCTCCAATCGCGACGTAGCAAATTTTTTACCTCGCTCCCCTGCGGCCGTTGTCGTATCTCACGCGGCGGTTGGAACGGCAGATGTGTTTCTTTACTTTCTCACTCCGTTTGATTGGTGCGCCGGTCGGTTCTTATTTTGCTTTGAATAGAGGCCAGCGAACGGCTACGATCACTCAACTCCGTGATTTCGTCAGTGTTCGAAGTGTGGTAGAACAAAGTATCTTTAACCATGGCCCCGAAAGCAAGTGGTAAAGCTGTAAAGAAGGCTGGCAAGGCCCAGAAGAACATTACGAAGACCGACAAGAAGAAGAAGCGTAAGAGGAAGGAAAGCTACGCTATTTACATCTACAAAGTACTGAAGCAGGTCCATCCTGACACTGGAGTGTCGAGCAAAGCAATGAGCATTATGAACAGCTTTGTTAACGACATCTTCGAACGCATTGCAGCCGAAGCCTCCAGACTCGCTCACTACAACAAGAGATCAACCATCACTTCCCGGGAGATCCAAACTGCTGTTAGGCTTCTCTTGCCTGGTGAACTCGCCAAGCACGCTGTCAGTGAAGGAACCAAGGCTGTCACTAAGTATACTAGCTCCAAGTAAAAAACTGACCCGTCTATCCACATCGGCCCTTTTCAGGGCCAACAAAACTTCAAAACGTAAACAAAGTCTCGTTACAATAACTGTAAAAGTTACTTGAAATTGCGATAAATGATTCATCGTGTGTACGGAGTTATGAGTGTTGAATACATAATCCACTTTGAAATAGGAATACTGAAGCATCGCTTAGCATGTTAATGTTACATCCCTGTAATTTTAAGTTTCGTAAATTCTTTAAATATTATAGAATTTGTTAATTATCCTGTAATTTTATTACGAAGCAAATCTAATATTCGAAATAAATATAATTCAACTTTTCAAAATTGTTCTATATAAAAAATACTCAAGAATTAATTTCTTTGAGAGATCAGGGACGGACCCGTATGGGAATGACGCCGGCGTCATTCGCCGAAGCTAATCCTAAATTAAATTTATCTGGATACACTGCCCAGCGCGGGCGAAAGATAAGGATCCATGTAGTCAAGCGAGCGCGTTGCGTAACGTCCGTGGTTCCTCTACTGGTTTTCGAGATGTAAATTGTTCGCTAAGCGTCCACTGTTTGCATTCCGGACTTTAAACACTGACGAGTCCCTCCAACTCGTTATCGTTTGTTTTAAAGGTATCGGAAGCCAATTGCGCTTT
This sequence comes from Tromatobia lineatoria, assembly GCA_949699805.1. Lineage (NCBI taxonomy): Eukaryota > Metazoa > Arthropoda > Insecta > Hymenoptera > Ichneumonidae > Tromatobia > Tromatobia lineatoria. The sequence continues at coordinate 13,882,500 of OX453039.1, read as the reverse complement.
GAATATCTTTCGGGGAGAAGATTGTAAAAGAGCGGTATAAAAATGGCGGCTGATAAGCCTAACGGCTTAAAATGAATTTTACATTAAAACGGCACGCTCAGTGGCACTTATACAATAATTGACCATAATAATGTATTGGTGCTAACGCGCGCCTCGCTAAGCTGCTTACCAACGCCTGGCGAGAGACGAGCGCCTAACTGGAGCGGCTCGCTTGGCCATATGTATATAGATGTATATTTAAATGCAGGCGTCGGGCGGAGAGCGGGGAGGGTTATCGTCTGTGCTTGACGGACGGTTGGGGCTGGCGATCCGTTACAAAGCTAATTATATTTGAGCGATACTACATAATCAGTGACTAGATATGATGAATTGGAAAGTTGTGAGTAAATTTCACGCAGTGACATTGTTATGTATATGAAACATTTCGCTTGGAGTATGTTTTTGAAAATGTTTTTACGCTTATAAAAAACACTTTCTGGCAATCAAACATTTCTTGAGTAGCGAACAAGAATAATCGCCTATTATTTTTCATCGTTACTTACACACTGAGGCTGTAATGAAAGAAGACCTGTTGAGAACATTTTGGCAGAATCTAGTCAAATCGTAATTGATAATGATTAAAATTATCCAACTTATTAATCATTGATTCAATTTGCAAAAAGAATGAACCGTACATTTCTTATTATTGGCCCTTAAAAGGGCCGTTTGTATTTCAGATGTTCTATAATCAGGGGCAGCTTATCCACCGAATCCGTAAAGAGTGCGGCCTTGACGTTTCAGAGCGTAGACAACGTCCATTGCGGTCACAGTCTTCCTCTTGGCGTGTTCAGTGTAGGTGACGGCATCACGGATGACATTTTCAAGGAATACTTTGAGAACTCCACGAGTCTCTTCGTAGATCAAACCAGAAATACGTTTAACACCACCTCGACGAGCCAGACGACGGATGGCGGGCTTGGTTATTCCCTGGATGTTATCACGAAGAACCTTCCTGTGGCGCTTGGCTCCTCCCTTTCCCAGACCCTTTCCTCCCTTGCCGCGACCAGTCATTATTCAAACAGTTAGAGACTGATCGGCTGAAGACGCACGAAACGTTTTGATGTCCGTGCAGAGAACGCACTGGCTTATATACAATTTCTGCCACACAATTCCCACCTTGCTGCCATCAGCCAATGATAATCGTCGTCACCGCTGGGCTGCTTATAAAATGGCCCTGCCAGAGAGAGCACGTACAAGTTGTTGCTGACTATTCGAGAGTGAACTTCGCTCCGCTGAGATCTAGTATCCAAATCATCAGACGAAATGGCTCGTACTAAGCAGACAGCTCGTAAATCTACCGGAGGCAAGGCTCCCAGAAAGCAGCTTGCAACCAAGGCGGCTCGTAAGAGCGCACCCGCAACCGGAGGAGTAAAGAAACCCCATCGCTACAGGCCCGGAACCGTGGCTCTCAGAGAAATTCGTCGTTATCAGAAGAGCACTGAACTTTTGATCCGCAAGCTGCCCTTCCAACGTCTTGTTCGTGAAATTGCTCAGGACTTCAAGACTGACTTGCGTTTCCAGAGCTCCGCTGTAATGGCTCTTCAGGAAGCCAGCGAGGCTTATTTAGTCGGACTCTTTGAAGATACGAACTTGTGCGCCATCCACGCAAAGAGAGTTACCATTATGCCTAAGGACATCCAACTGGCCCGTCGTATTCGTGGAGAAAGAGCTTAGATCTAGCTGCTCATATAATCGGCCCTTTTCAGGGCCAACAAAAAATAGCTACGATGATATCTTGTTATTGCAATATGTTTTACAAGTCGTGCGTTTTACATTGGAAATGCAAGAAGTCGCTTGTGGACTTTATATTTAGAGAGGTTTCTTGGTGCCCTTAGACATGTTTCCCAAGTCTATATTTTGACATTGATATTATCGCAGTATAATTTCCTTTAATATAGAAAATACTTCATGTTGAATTATAGTGTGCTTCCAAGGAAATAACTCTCTCGTATAGTAAATAATAATTCTCTATTATTTAGTATGTCGCTCGTTTAATAACAAAGAATAATAGAAGAATATGAACCACGTCTTCACTCTGTCGAGTCGTATAAAGAAGTGAAGCGCTGCACAACGGCTTGCGCCTCTACAGAAGTGGGAGAGGTAACAGTGCCGCGCCAGCAAGGGCGCCTATTCTAACACTTATTTTGACTTCATTAGAGAGGAAGTTCCACCTCGTACACGTCCTCATGTCTAGTTTGATACAATCTGCGAGTTCTATTACGCACTTTGATCAATCCGGAAATATCTTGCGGTAATGTTAGTGAAGTACTAAGTAAAATATTTAGCAGAATGGCTACTTTAATTGCTTTGCTAATTAGGTTAGTAAGTTCCTCAACGCATTGGTTAATTTGGGCTTTAGTTTTAAAAATAGATTCAATAGATAAATTTTCGTCTAGGTATTTGGCTAAAGTTTCCCAGTTGGCGTTTTTATAATTTGAAGTTTTTCTTACTACTCTACCGAAAGGAGTGTCATTTAAAGTAATAATTAGTGGAAGATGATCAGAATCTAGTTCATTTACGGATTATTCTTCAAGACAAGATTATTTTTCAGTTTAATCGGATGTGCTTCAATTAAAGTTGTGTTTATTTTAATTTCAGTGCAATCGATGGAGTTTTTACAGTAGATGGAAACCCCTCCGCCCATCTGTTCACTTGCACGGTCTTTTCTATAGCATTGGTAGCCTGGTATTTTGCATTTTATTTTTTCTTTAAGTTTAGTTTCACTGACTAATAGAATATCAATACTGAATTTTTCGGGGAAGTTCGACATTTCGCGTAAATGGCTTTTAAGACCATTAGCGTTTCAGTGCGCTAAGAGAATCAAGTTTTTCCTAGTGCTTCTTGTATTACACATAATTAAGGATAACGTTGTAGAAAACTTCACATTTCGAGATATGGTCATGGCAATTTATTAGCCTATTATTCAGCTCTCTGAACATTTGGAGCATTTTACTAAAATGACAATGAGTTTGTATCATTTTAATTTCGTCAACGAGGCTACTGAGGGTAGCACTGTCTGTGTCGCTATCAATTTGAAGTGCGGTATCATGTGTGCGCAAGTTTTGGATTTCCTGAGTTTTTAGTCGAGAACTATACCTGTACTACTATGACCGTTGTCCGCAGAGCCTTGCTTTGGGACCTGTGTTTGCTGTTGTTCTAAGACGGGGAAGGTATCTCCGCATGTGATGTCCGGAACTTTCTGCCTCTGCTGGGTTTTGGTAGGATTCCTTTTCAGTCTCTTCACTTCAGCTTTTTGGACCTGTTGTTTGTAGATTTAAGTTTTTAGAATTTGCCGTATGTTCTCCTTTGCAGTTGACACATTGCGGCTTGTCCTCCTGTTGCTTTTGGCAGTCTTTGGTGAGATGATGTTGGATGCATTTAACACATCGCGGTTCTCTGTGGCAAAAGGAGATTAAACCACTGGCATCGGTAACACTGGGTTATTTATTCGGGATTTTTGTATTTATCCCACTTCATTCTTACCACAAAAATGGAACGTATGCTCCTTAGTTGTTTTATGTTTGTGGCTGCATCAAAGGCAGCAAAATAGAGCGGTTGGTTAGGAATGGCTTTGGGTCCAGGTTTCATTACCTTGATCTTTATTGGTGGGAAGCCATTTTCCACCAAGTCTTCAGTTATGTCCTTTTCGTCGAGTACAGGTAAGCCTTTAATTACAAACTTCTTTTGCTTTTAACTGTCAGCAGCGTAGGTGTGGTAGTTAAATTTTTACGACCTGATCGAACATTCTTCGAGTAGTTTGATCAGGTCGTCAACGTGATTCTTGGTTTTAGGGTAGATTGTTACTGCCACGTTGGAGAAATTGATCGTGGTTCCTTTGTGATTTTTGATTATTCGTAGGTGGATTTTCGCCTTATCCTCAGCTGTTAATTTTTCTGCGTTGACTACTATGGGCATAATCTTGACCGGTTTTTTAGGTTGTGTGTTTGCAACGGACATTTCAGACTCGCAGTCTGATTCCGTTGACTCTTCATCTGATAGAGCGTCGAATTTGTTTTTGAGTGGAACCCCATCCTTGCTGGATACTGGCACTTGTTTCATCTTGTTTTGGTTTGTTGCATCCATGTCCGCTGGTATTTTTATACTATTTTTCCCCATGTTGTCTGGGAATGTTGTGAAGTAGTCTTTAGCCTTGGTTAGAACCTGACCACTCACTAGAATTTTATATTTCAGTGGCACTTCCGTATTTCAGTATTATTAGTGTATACCAAATAGGTTAGGATAGTTATATCCCGACGTTACCCGCTCAGCGGATCGCAACCGAATCTGTATCCCGTTCATAACATCACATTGTGCGCAAAAATGATAGTTAACCTCTATTTTCTGCAGGCCTAACGTTGCGTATTCGTCGATGATCAAAAAAATGATTAATTAAAAGTAATTAATCAAGCAGCCACACTCGACGAAATTTATCTCAAAAAAATTCCGCCATGACCCAGATCTGAACCGGAAACACCCAGAATTTTAACCTGGTGCGTTATCAAGTGTTTCGCAAAAACTTCATCATTACGAACAATTGATCGGGAATAGTCGCATGCCTTAATACAGTAATGTTACTTCGTTTCCGGTTCCTGTCAAACAATTTTTACCGGATTCTCCCTAAATCCTGCATCTCACTAGTACAATGCACAACTAACTGTTATGATGATTGTATTTTCCCATTAGATTAAAAAAACCATTTGAAATGATAAGAAAACAAGTTCATCCAAGGCTACCCACGACGTATCCGTAGTCCGAATGGAAAACTATTCGCAGTTTTGCAGAACAATTGTTATACGTTTCAAGTTTTTTTGGGCCCTGAAAAGGGCCATTGAGTTTGCAGGGTTCCAAAGTTTTTACTTGGAGCTGGTATACTTGGTGACTGCTTTAGTTCCCTCGCTGACAGCGTGCTTGGCGAGTTCACCAGGCAACAGAAGCCGAACGGCTGTCTGGATCTCCCGGGAAGTAATAGTCGATCTCTTGTTGTAGTGAGCGAGTCTAGAGGCTTCAGCGGCGATGCGCTCGAAGATGTCGTTGACAAAGCTGTTCATGATGCTCATTGCCTTACTAGACACTCCGGTATCAGGATGAACCTGCTTCAGTACTTTGTAGATGTAGATAGCGTAGCTTTCCTTCCTCTTACGCTTTTTCTTCTTGTCGGTTTTCGAAATGTTCTTCTGGGCCTTGCCAGCCTTTTTCAAGGCTTTACCACTTGCTTTCGGCGGCATAGTTCGATATGCTTTTCACTTCAATACGACAGGCACTGACCAGGTCTGACAGTTGAATGAAGCCAAGCGCTCGCTAGCATTTATTTAAAAGCTCACGTGAATTAACTGACGCCCCAATCACACAGAGTCAGAGAGAGCAGATGCATCCCGTCGTTCGACCGCCGCTCCAATCAGAAGCAATGAAAGTGGGGATGTAGCTTCTCTGCATCATGAATGGACCGTTGGTTGGGTCACATGGTCTACAAGATTGACGGTTTAACGACTCCGGGTATCATTCGGTCTCGAACCGTTCTTCTTGTTACGTTACGTTCTCTTCAACCTCAATCAACATGTCTGGACGCGGCAAAGGTGGAAAAGTAAAGGGAAAGTCAAAGACCCGTTCCAACCGTGCTGGACTCCAGTTCCCCGTCGGAAGAATTCACCGTCTTCTGCGCAAAGGAAACTACGCTGAACGAGTTGGAGCTGGTGCTCCCGTATACTTGGCTGCTGTTATGGAATATCTGGCCGCTGAAGTTCTCGAGTTGGCTGGAAACGCTGCTCGTGACAACAAGAAAACTAGAATCATCCCTCGTCATCTTCAACTGGCCATTCGTAATGATGAAGAGTTGAACAAGCTGCTGTCTGGCGTTACCATTGCTCAGGGTGGTGTATTGCCAAATATTCAGGCAGTTCTACTTCCCAAAAAGACTGAAAAGAAAGCTTAAGGACTTACGAACAAAAACATCGGCCCTTTTCAGGGCCAACAATTATTCTAACGAAAGTATTCTCTTGTGTGTTTGATCTACTGTTTGACTTAATTCTTAATTCCAGGGAGTGATATCCGTTACGAGATCTTCACAGTGTGGGAAACATCGATTTTTTTCTTGTCTCATACATTACTATATACGGTCGAAATGCATCCTCTCAAATTTTCGAAGCAAATTGCGAAATACTTCGCTGGCAATAGTCATTCTTAGCGGAAAGGATTCGGAGCAGCGGCCAGTAACCTGACACGACCAGCGCGCCAGAGACCCTCGTTTGCGTCATTGCGTTTACCTCCGAACCAGTGCTGAAACCCAACATAGGCCAGTGTTCACCGGCAGAGTAAATGGAATCAGCAGTGTGACAATGTTGGGGACCATTATCTCAGTTCCAATACAAATTCCACGCATATCAGCCAGTAGATAGACATGGGCCATTACCCAGATGCCAACAATTAACCTAAGCTCAATATTGTGTACTATCGGCATCACTAGCGACGACCTATTCAATCTCGAGCCAAGAGGAGAAGGGTTGTACGTTTTAAAGGAACAAGTCGACATTCCATCGAATCCGACAGGACGTTAGCGAGCACTTCGGCGGCAAAGATTACGAAAAAAAACCGGACATCAAAGTGAAAGTAGATCGGTTTCGGCTCCTGTATCCTCGAATTTTTTTCGCGTCTGGCGCGCTGCAACGCTTGCTAAAATGCACATGCAATGTGGTTTAGGGTTGAAGTTGTGCGTGGAATCTAGGCGGAGCTATGTTCGGATCCGGCCGTGATCGATTCGTGTCCAGTGATAAAAAACGCCTACGAAGTCAATCGTCGATCATGCTCCGTAATGCGTGTGCTTGGCATTGGGATTATCGGCATTCGAGCTTTCCACTGCGTTAATAGTTTTTTTATCGTTCTCTAATAAGACCTTGTATTATGGAATCTTGAATATACTGCACATTGCGGTAAAATCAATTAACAAGGTCGTTATCCGAATGGCAGCCCAATGCCGTCTGACGAGAATAACTTTGTTCACTTTAAAATAGAAGGTATAAATTATATATTTAAGGCAGAAAAGAACTGTACGATTGGCAACCTTGAAGCCTTATAAACTCCTGAACATATACTCTGTGATTGCCCGATTTCTACATCTCTCAGAAAACATTATCTCGGGGAAGCACCATTTCCAGGCGTACTTGCGAGCCAGCGATACTCCCCTGTCCCGCGCAGAAATTTCAAAAGCTGTTTTCTCCCGAGCAGTACGGTAGATAGGGTTCTTATTATCAGGCGATACGCGGGAATATCGTAGGATTGGGCTAAGTTTCTGGCTCCTCAAGTGATTTAGTCGTTTTTTTGTCAGAATCAAAGCACAAATAGTGCGACAGGGACAGAGCTATAAGCGTTTAACATTGGGCGACGAATTTTCTGACGGTGTATCACACGCTCTCAAGTTAGATAACCCTACAGAATCTAAGAACTTATCTTCATTTATACAAGCCGCGTGCAAACTGCGTTCCTTCATATTAAATTAATAAACCTGATCTAAACAGCTCAACGTACTCGTGAATAAGAATTCGATCGTTTTCTTTTTCTTTCTTTGCTACTTATACGTGTTATTTCTCAAGGTGTAATAGGATTTTACCTCATGTACACGTAAATAAATACGCAGCAGTTACGTGTTCGGACTTTGATAGAAATTCCGCTGGTAAAAAATAATTCTTTTGCTGCGGTGATTTTCTTGATGTCACGGTACATAAGCACCTAAGGCCCACCGGGATAGTGTAAAGTGCTAACGCCTCGTCCCAATTAATAATCATAAAAATTCTCAGTTTTCTTGATCGCTTATCCATAACTTTGCAAGAAGAATGAACTATCGGCTTGACATTTTTTTGGGCCCTGAAAAGGGCCGTTTGTATTTAGGAAAGCAGATACGATTTATCCACCGAATCCGTAGAGAGTGCGACCTTGGCGCTTAAGAGCGTAGACCACGTCCATTGCCGTTACAGTCTTCCTCTTGGCGTGTTCGGTGTAAGTGACGGCATCACGGATGACGTTTTCAAGGAACACTTTGAGAACTCCACGTGTTTCTTCATAGATCAAGCCGGAAATACGCTTAACACCACCTCGACGAGCCAAACGACGTATAGCGGGCTTGGTAATTCCCTGGATGTTATCACGAAGAACTTTCCTGTGACGCTTTGCTCCCCCCTTTCCCAAACCTTTGCCTCCTTTACCGCGACCAGTCATGATACAAGATGTGAGAGATTTACTCGACACGAGAGTCACAAACGATGTAATATCTAGACACAGGCCCCTCAGGATTATATACTATTTCTGCCACGCCATCCCCGTTCCAACGTCATCAACCAATAAGAACCGTTACTACCGTTGGGCTCTTTATATAATGGCCTCACTGGAGGGAGCACATATAGTTAGTTGCCGACACTCGGACAGTGCACTTCGTTTCGCCGAGATCTTGTACTACGATTTTCTGACAAAATGGCTCGTACCAAGCAAACCGCTCGCAAGTCTACTGGAGGCAAGGCTCCTAGGAAGCAGCTTGCAACTAAGGCGGCACGTAAGAGTGCACCTGCTACCGGAGGAGTAAAGAAGCCTCATCGCTACAGGCCTGGAACTGTGGCCCTCAGGGAAATCCGTCGTTATCAGAAGAGCACTGAGCTTTTGATCCGCAAGCTGCCCTTCCAGCGTCTTGTTCGTGAAATTGCTCAGGACTTCAAGACGGACTTGCGTTTCCAGAGCTCCGCTGTGATGGCTCTTCAGGAAGCCAGTGAGGCTTATCTAGTGGGTCTTTTTGAAGATACGAACTTGTGCGCCATCCATGCAAAGAGAGTTACCATCATGCCGAAGGACATCCAACTTGCTCGTCGTATTCGCGGAGAAAGAGCTTAGATCCAGCTGCCTATATAAACGGCCCTTTTCAGGGCCAACAAATAATAACGAAGCTGATGTCTTGATTTTCGCAATATGTCTTACTGGCCGTAATTTTTACATCAATATTATTGCATTATTATTAGCCGTAATTGAAGTTATATGGATGGTTTTAGATCTCGAACGTAATCTTCGCCTATTGCTCTCATAGGATTTGCACCATACGTTCAGTGGAAAGAAAAGTAAGTCGTTTACTGATTTTCTTTTTAGGAGCAGACTTTTTTTTCTTGCACTGCAAGATGTATAACAAATCTATTCTTAGCATTGATATTGATTTATAATCATTATCTGGAACTTAGAAGAAACTTATCGCTTTTATAGGGTGTAGACTTCTGGTCCGGTTAAACTAAACGGAATAGATTACTCAGTTTTTAGAAACAAGAGTTTACTTCTTCGAATTCTTATTTTTATATTATTATTAATTAATACAATAATATTGGCATATTTAAGGATTGTACTCTTCTTACCGACTGAGTTATCCCTGTTATTTTTAGTTCTTGTTAGTTTCCACTAGAATTTGTATTGATCACTCTATGCCAATGTCTCTTGACAAACAACAATTTGGTATATCCCCAACTAACCGACACTAGCAATTGTGCAGTCAATGTACAGCTCTAACTTGGATGGGTGACCTCTCAGCCATGCACCAGCTGGCTCGGTCACTGTGGATTTTATTTAGGCCGAAAGAATAAACAAACGTTGCCAATATGTATTTAATAGTAGTCAGAAAAATTAGGATAAGTCGGAAGCACAGAGGAAAAGTGAAATGGGACCATAAATATTCGGCTGGGGCTCATGCGATCAATTCCGCCCACTAAGATAAAATTATTGATGGTAACTCTCAATCTGGGTCCAATTATTTAACAGACCTATCTATTTACGCTATACTCGTTGTTTGAAAGATTATCATTATTATGCATAACAATAAATCTACCGACCGTTATTTACATACAGAGTTGTGAAAATAATGCATTACTCATTTTTTTAAAAATGGTGTCCGGATTTAGTACATATTACTTTCTTATGAAGTGATAAAACTCTCATATCAGTTCTTACTTTTTGATGAGTAATGGTGCCCAAATCCACTACTCATTACTTTTTTAAGAGTGATGGAGCAGGGACCCATTATGCATAACTGTTTTAATGAGTAATGGAACTCCAACGCGACGTGCATTTTTTTTTGTAAATGGATAATTATAATGAGATCCATCATCCGTTCTTGTAGTGGTTGATGTCGCATTACTTTGAAAAATCTTGCTTAATAATTATCTAAATCGAAAAATCGTTCGTAAAACGAATTGATAAATAGTTGAATAGAAAAATAGTTGAAAAATTAATAAATAAGCAAATTAATCGACAACTTAGGGAATTCACATTAAACCGGCTATTTAGAATTTCGGAGCTTTAAGTTTCGATTCTAAATCTGCGACTGCGAAAATTCCCCAGTCAAAAATCAATCGCCGCCGAGGGACCATGCAGCTATTTTTGGCAAAGCCATTGTCAAGTTGCAGCTGCACAGGCGTACTAAAAAATCAATTTTTTGTCATTTTGTTTACTTAACAATTTTTTTATTCGTTTAGTAAACAATCGCGCAATACCATAGAAAATTATAAATAAATTTCTGTCATCGTCACTTACCTTAGGTAAGTTACCTGTTTTCTCGTCATTACTAATTTAATGACACTTTATTACTGACAATGTTTCACTTCTCATGAGAACTGTCAAATATAAGAAACACTGTGGTGATAAAATATTATAATTCACGATATTAATGTTTTCTCAATTTATTTTTCGTGAACTCAAATTTGACGACTGCACGTCTGCATATGACCGCAGATTTCTAATGATATTTTAATTATTCATTGATTAATCAATTGTGCTTCCCCGTAAACGAAGCTTTGCTTTCGGAAAAAATATCTTCCAGATTTTCATCTCAGGATGCTCACAATGCTATAAAACGTCGAGAAAAGAGATTGGTACGAAATGTCTGCATGTGTGTATGTGTGTATGTTCGGGGTCTTGTTACCACGATAGCGTATACAATTTTCATGAAATCGCTATGGAATTGGGTACACATTTATAGTATGGGTAGACAAAGGCTAAGTTCAAATTCGGCATGAATCCGTTCAGTGGTTCCAAAATCGTCACAAATTGAATTTTTCAGATAATCAATCACGCTTTTCCTTTTACGTTTTTAAAAATATTTGTCTCAGGTTTGGTCTACGAGTGGACTATTATGGACTGAGTAGAGGATGTTGTGATTCGCGCGCTCACAAAACCTCGGTTGAATATCATTAATATTTTTTTTATTATTCTATCGCCAATTCGACCCCACTCGCTCGAAATTCTATGGCCAATTCCATTTCAAAACAAATTGTAGTATATAAAATTATGATTTGTGTTAATTTTTTTTACTTGCTACACCAAAAACCTTCAATCTCTCCCAAAAAGTTGGTGGGTCACGAGATATCTCGAAAATATCGACGTTTTGATATTTACATTGTTGCCTTTTTATTCGGGCTGCGACGAGATTGGTCGTTGCAGTCGTTAGACCGTCTGGGACCGTAACGAAGTCACACATTGAACCTTTTTGGTTATGTCAAATGTCAAAATTGCCACAAAGAAGCCAGCGCGCGTTACCGCCCCGTAGTTCCATTTTAAAAAGTTTGTGTGGGTCGGCTATGTTCGTGCGAAGCCTTTTTGATTCGTGCTGTGATTGGCCCTCGGTTTGCGCGAAAGCTGAACGACCGAGGCCAAATTCGTCTGGTTTCAATCCGGAAAATTGACAGTATGCCATTCGCGATCACGCGGCTGTCGAAAGCAGAGTTGGGGGCAATGCATTATTTTTTTAATGCTTCACTGTTTTGAGAACCCTTTTTTTTTTTAAGTGGGTAATGGAATTCGGATCCACTAAACATTATTTTCAAAATGTTTAATGGAGCAGAGATCCATCGGCCATTGTTTTTTTAATTTTTAATGGAACCGCGATACAGCTCTCATCACTTTTATAATGTCCAATGGAACACATATCCAGTACACATTATTTGTTAATGGAGCAGTGCTGCTTTCCCATTACTTTTTTAATAGGTAATAGAACAGGAATCCAGCATCAATTACTTTTTTAATATGCATATAATGTTATTAAAAGCCTCTCTGTCTAACTCTGTCAAACTCTTTCAAACCCTGTCTAATTCGAATAAGCCTATTAGACAGAGTTAGACAGAGTAAGGCGGAGTTAGGCAAAATTAGACAAACTTCGGCGAAGTTAGACAGCCTTCGGCGAAGTTAGACAGAGTTAGGCCACGTTAGACCGAGTTAGGCGGAGTTGAACAGAGTTGGGTGGAAATGATTTAAGTAACATTGTATGCATATTAAAAGAGTAATGGGTTCTAGATTTCTGCTCCATCACCCATTTTAAAAGTTATGGGAGCTATAGCACTGCTCCATTAAAGAAATAATGTGTGCTGGATCTCTGCTCCATTATCCATTAAAAAACGAATAGGACCTGTAACGCTGCTACATTCAACATTAAAGAGGAATGGATGATGGATCACTGCTCCATTACTTAAAAAATGGGTGATGGATCACTGCTCCGTTCTTCGTTTAAAAATTAATAGGTGATGCATTCTTGCTCCATTACTCATTAAAGAGTAATGAGTACTGAATCCGAATTCGATTATCCATTTTTTTAATCGAGGTTAAAAGAATGGTGATGCATAAGAACAATTGCATTTGCCCAACTCTGTTTACATCAGCTTCTTGATGAGTCGCTGAACCGGTGCTCCGAAACCAAGATATAAATACAGCTATGCTCATTGTTCTTGATTCATATTTAGGATTCCCTAAGCTACTGTAAATCATTATCTTCATATTCCGCAAGATTTCGATATCGTAACCGTTGTTATTTCAAACAATTTACCATTTCTAAGAGAAGAATGCAGTCGATGAGTACGTGCGCAGATGTTGAGACGAAGCCTATTCTTTACATCCTTACCGTTTATCGTCTTATATAAGACTCTGGGATTCGCTCAAAATATCAAGTAATATAATAAGCACAAAGATTGAAAGATAGAATTCGTGGAAATATTTTAAACACTATAAAAAAGCTCATGTTGAGTTCCACATCGGCGGTTTATTGACGAACGGCACGCGCTCAAGATCGCTGGGTCTTTCTTCATGGTACGCGCTCCGTCAGCCCGCTGAGCGAAATCGAAGTGACCATATATTCTCAGAGGAGTCACTGTCAATTTAGCTCACTCAAGTTAACAGCTTATATTTTACAAAATGGCAGATAAAGCAGTTTCATCGCCAGTTGTAGTAGCAGTATCGGGATCAACGGGATCCGTTCCGGCTGGAACACCGAAAAAGACAACAGCCGTTAAGTCGAAGCAGCCACGTGCAAAGCCAGCTCATCCGAAAGCTGCTGAAATGGTCATCGCTGCTATCACAGCTCTCAAAGAACGTGGTGGATCGTCGCTTCAAGCAATCAAGAAGTATGTAGCTGGTACATACAAAGTTGACGCTGACAAACAAGCCACCTTCATCAAGAAGTACCTGAAGGCCGCAGTTGCATCCGGCGTCCTCGTTCAGACCAAAGGAAAAGGTGCTGCTGGCTCATTCAAATTAGCGTCGACCAAGGTGGCATCTGTCAAACCCAAAGCTAAGGCTGCAGCCCCAAAGAAGGCAGTAGTGGCTAAGAAACCAGCAGCAGCTAAAAAACCAACATCAGCTGCCGCTAAGAAAGCGCCAGCCAAAAAGGCCGCTGCTAAGGCTGTTACCGAAAAGAAGAAGGCATCCAAGGGACCAGCTGCTAAACCACCGAAGGCTAAGACGACTAAAGCAAAGCCAACTGCTAAGTCTCCCGTCAAGAAGGCGAAACCAGCGGCAAAGAAGACCAAGCCGGCTGCTCCCAAGGCTAAGAAAGCTGCTCCAAAGAAGGCAGCCGCCGCGAAGAAGTGAATATCATGAACACTTCGGAACAGCAAAACTTTGAACGGCCCTTTTCAGGGCCACCAAAACTTTCTAACGTTAGAATGACTTATTTTTGGTAAATTTTATTGACAACCAGAATTTATAATTCTGTACAATGTTATACTGAATCAATCGATGATTTCATTATTTTTGACAAATTTTAGTGAGTAGATGTGGTTTTGTGAGATTCCAGATTTCCTGAAGAAAAAATAATCAACATTACGAAGGCATCAGCTAAGTAAAATTAGCGAAATTAGAAATTCATTAGGCTAAACAGAAAATGTTTCGGAATATTGAGCGGTACGTTACAATGATAACGAGCTGTTTCACCGACCTTCGTGACCTCTTGCTTTTTAAATAAAAGTGCGCACACATCAAAATCATCATGTCGTATTGATACATGTGGTTTTGCACTGTAATTGCATTATTACAAGTTCTTAACAAGTGCTGTATTTTTATTTGCATATCGCTAGTATAATACCCAAGTAACAACTGTTAATGATTATTGCATTTCCCATCTCTTTAAAAGAATCAATCGAAATACAAACAAATTTAAGTTAATCTGACTGTACCCACGGTAAGAAATGTGATGTATTGAAAGTCTTCCATTCGTAGTTTCAATGCACAATTGTTTTATTAAGCTTTTTGGCCCTGAAACAGGCCGATAAGTTTTAAGGATTTGAAAGTTTTTACTTGGGGCTAGCATACTTAGTGACATCTTTAGTTATTTTGCTGACTGCGTGATTGGCGAGCTCACGAGGCAAAAAAAAAAGTAATAAGAGGATATCGTTGGCAAGGCTGTTTATAATCTTTCAGGAATCTCCATCTTTTGTAAATCAATTTCAAGTCGATAACCCGTTGTACTTTGAAGCCTATATCGAAAGAGAGGTATTTATCTCTCTTTACGCAAAGCGCGAATTACATGCCTATTTTTCAGTCTGTATCTCCACATGTTTCTATGCTTGTATGAGCGATCTATTCAACCGGATCGAATTATCATGGTCAATCGGAGCGCTAGGTCCATATCGTTAATTAAAAATAAAACATTTTTTGATAGGAGCAATTAAACCCTGATTTCGTCAGTAAATCATTAACAGTAACATTAAATCATACACAAGAGAATACTTTCGTTAGAATAATTGTTGGCCCTGAAAAGGGCCGATGTTTGTTGTCGTAAGTTTTTAAGCTTTCTTTTCAGTCTTTTTGGGAAGTAGAACTGCCTGAATATTTGGCAATACACCACCCTGAGCAATGGTAACGCCAGACAGCAGCTTGTTCAACTCTTCATCGTTACGAATGGCCAGTTGAAGATGACGAGGGATGATTCTCGTTTTTTTGTTGTCACGAGCTGCATTTCCAGCTAACTCGAGAACTTCAGCGGCTAGATATTCCATAACAGCAGCCAAGTATACGGGAGCACCAGCTCCAACTCGTTCAGCGTAGTTTCCTTTGCGCAGAAGACGGTGAATTCTTCCGACAGGGAACTGGAGTCCAGCACGGTTGGAACGAGTCTTTGACTTTCCCTTAACTTTGCCACCTTTTCCACGACCAGACATGTTGATTCAGGTTAAGAGGTAACAACTGAACTTGTTACAACGGACTGATCCGTATCGTTTATGATCCAAAGATTCGTCCCACCATCTGTCTACTAAGCCATTCGGTTCAATCAACGCTCCAATCGCGACGTAGCAAATTTTTTACCTCGCTCCCCTGCGGCCGTTGTCGTTTCTCACGCGGCGGTTGGAACGGCAGATGTGTTTCTCTACTTTCTCACTCCGTTTAATTGGTGCGCCGGTCGGTTCTTATTTCGCTTTGAATAGAGGCCAGCGAACGGCTGCAATCACTCAACTCCGTGATTTCGTCAGTGTTCGAAGTGTGGTAGAACAAAGTGTCTTTAACCATGGCCCCGAAAGCAAGTGGTAAAGCTGTAAAGAAGGCTGGCAAGGCCCAGAAGAACATTACGAAGACCGACAAGAAGAAGAAGCGTAAGAGGAAGGAAAGCTACGCTATTTACATCTACAAAGTACTGAAGCAGGTCCATCCTGACACTGGAGTGTCGAGCAAAGCAATGAGCATTATGAACAGCTTTGTTAACGACATCTTCGAACGCATTGCAGCCGAAGCCTCCAGACTCGCTCACTACAACAAGAGATCAACCATCACTTCCCGGGAGATCCAAACTGCCGTTAGGCTTCTCTTGCCTGGTGAACTGGCCAAGCACGCTGTCAGTGAAGGAACCAAGGCTGTCACTAAGTATACTAGCTCCAAGTAAAAAACTGACCCGTCTATCCACATCGGCCCTTTTTAGGGCCAACAAAACTTCAAAACGTAAACAAAATCTTTCGTTACAATAACTGTAAAAGTTACTTTAAATTACGATAAATGATGCATCGTGTGTACGGAGTTATGAGTGTCGAATACATAATCCACTTTGAAATAGGAATACTGAAGCATCGCTTAGCATGTTAATGTTACATCCCTGTCATTTTAAGTTTTGTAAATTCTTTCAATATTATAGCATTTGTTAATTATTCTGTAATTATATTACGAAGCAAATCTAATATTCGAAATAAATAGAATTCAACTTTTCAAAATTATTCTATATAAAAAATACTCAAGAATCAATTTCTTTGAGAGATCAGGGACGGACCCGTATGGGAATGACGCCGGCGTCATTCGCCGAAGTTAATCCTAAATTAAATTTATCTGGATACCCTGGCCAGCGCGTGCGAAAGATAAGGATCCATGTAGTCAAGCGAGCGCGTTGCGTAACGTCCGTGGTTCCTCTACTGGTTTTCGAGTTGTAAATTGTTCGCTAAGCGTCCACTATTTGCATTCCGGACTTTAAACACTGACGAGTCCTTCCAACTCGTTATCGTTTGTTTAAAAGGTATCGGAAGCCAATTGCGCTTTGAATATTTTTCGGGGAGAAGATTGTAAAAGAGCGGTATAAAAATGGCGGCCGATAAACTTAACGGCTTAAAATGAATTTTACATTAAAACGGCACGCTCAGTGGGACTTATACAATAATTAACCATAATAATGTATTGGTGCTACGCGCGCCTCGCTAAGCTGCTTACCAACGCCTGGCGAGAGACGAGCGCCTAACTGGAGCGGCTCGCTTGGCCATATGTATATAGATGTATATTTAAATGCAGGCGTCGGGCGGAGAGCGGGGAAGGTTATCATCTGTGCTTGACGGACGGTTGGCGCTGGCGATCCGTTACAAGGCTAATTATATTTGAGAGATACTATATAATCAGTGACTAGAAATGATGAATTGGAAAGTTGTGAGTAAATTTCACGCAGTGACATTGTTATGTACATGAAACCTTTCGCTTGGAGTATGTTTTTGAAAATGTTTTTACGCTTATAAAAAACACTTTCTGGCAATCAAACATTTCTTGAGTAGCGAACAAGAATAATCGCCTATTATTTTTCATCGTTACTTACACACTGAGGGTGTAATTAAAGAAGACCTGTTGTGAACATTTTGGCAGAATCTAGTCAAATCGTAATTGATAATGATTCAAATTATCCAACTTATTAATCATTGATTCAATTTGCAAAAAGAATGAACCGTACATTTCTTATTATTGGCCCTTAAAAGGGCCGTTTGTATTTCAGATGTTCTATAATCAGGGGCAGCTTATCCACCGAATCCGTAAAGAGTGCGGCCTTGACGTTTCAGAGCGTAGACAACGTCCATTGCGGTCACAGTCTTCCTCTTGGCGTGTTCAGTGTAGGTGACGGCATCACGGATGACATTTTCAAGGAATACTTTGAGAACTCCACGAGTCTCTTCGTAGATCAAACCAGAAATACGCTTAACACCACCTCGACGAGCCAGACGACGAATGGCAGGCTTGGTTATTCCCTGGATGTTATCACGAAGAACCTTCCTGTGGCGCTTGGCTCCTCCCTTTCCAAGACCCTTTCCTCCCTTACCGCGACCAGTCATTATTCAAACAGGTAGAGACTGATCGGTTGAAGACGCACGAAACGTTTTGATGTCCGTGCAGAGAACGCGCTGGCTTATATACAATTTCTGCCACACAATTCCCACCTTGCTGCCATCAGCCAATGATAATCGTCGTCACCGCTGGGCTGCTTATAAAATGGCCCTGCCAGAGAAAGCACGTACAAGTTGTTGCTGACTATCCGAGAGTGAACTTCGCTCCGCCGGGATCTAGTATCCAAATCATCAGACGAAATGGCTCGTACTAAGCAGACAGCTCGCAAATCTACCGGAGGCAAGGCTCCCAGAAAGCAGCTTGCAACCAAGGCGGCTCGTAAGAGCGCACCCGCAACCGGAGGAGTAAAGAAACCCCATCGCTACAGGCCCGGAACCGTGGCTCTCAGAGAAATTCGTCGTTATCAGAAGAGCACTGAACTTTTGATCCGCAAGCTGCCCTTCCAACGTCTTGTTCGTGAAATTGCTCAGGACTTCAAGACTGACTTGCGTTTCCAGAGCTCCGCTGTAATGGCTCTTCAGGAAGCCAGCGAGGCTTATTTAGTCGGTCTCTTTGAAGATACGAATTTGTGCGCCATCCACGCAAAGAGAGTTACCATTATGCCTAAGGACATCCAACTGGCCCGTCGTATTCGTGGAGAAAGAGCTTAGATCTAGCTGCTCATATAATCGGCCCTTTTCAGGGCCAACAAAAAATAGCTACGATGATATCTTGTTTTTGCAATATGTTTTACAAGCCGTGCGTTTTACATTGGAAATGCAAGAAGTCCCTTGTGGACTTTATATTTAGAGAGGTTTCTTGCTTGCCCTTAAACATGTTTCCCAAGTCTATATTTTGACATTGATATTATCGTAGTATAATTTCCTTTAATATAGAAAATACTTCATGTTGGGATTATAGTGTGCTTCCAAGGAAATAACTCTCTCGTACAGTAAATAATAATTCTTTATTATTTAGTATGTCGCTCGTTTAACAACAAAGAATAATAGAAGAATATGAACCACGTCTTCACTCTGCCGAGTCGTATAAAGAAGTGAAGCGCTGCACAACGGCTTGCGCCTCTACAGAAGTGAGAGAGGTAACAGGGCCGCGCCAGCAAGGGCGCCTATTCTAACACTTTTTTTGACTTCATTAGAGATGAAGTTCCACCTCGTACACGTCTTCATGTCTAGTTTGATACAATCTGCGAGTTCTATTACGCACTTTGATTAATCCGGAAATATCTTGCGGTAATGTTAGTGAAGTACTAAGTAAAATATTCAGCAGAATGGCTACTTCAATTGCTTTGCTAATTAGGTTAGTAAGTTCCTCCACGCATTGGTTAATTTGGGCTTTAGTTTGAAAAATAGATTCAATAGATAAATTTTCGTCTAGGTATTTGGCAAAAGTTTCCCAGTTGGCGTTTTTATGATTTGAAGTTTTTCTAAGTACTCTATCCGAAGGAGTGTCATTTAAAGTAATAATTAGTGGAAGATGATCAGATTCTAGTTCATTTACGGTTTTGATTTGAATATTTTCAACATTCTTTACTAATCCAAAGTCAACTACACTTGGTAGCGCTGCATGATTGTAGGGGTACAGAGTAAATGTATCTGAAGCAAGAACAGATTTGGGAGTGTTTTGTAAAGTCGAAAATAGTTTTGCCGTGTCTGTTGTTAAATGAGCCATGCCAGTTAGTATGTTTCGCGTTGAAGTCTCCAACCGCTAATACTGAATGAGCTAGGTTAAAACTTTTGTTTAAACATTAGTGTCAATTTTAATTTGTGGTCGTGCATATACAACCGAGATGACAAGATTATTCTTCGGTTTAATCGCATGTGCTTCAATAAAAGTTGTGTTTATTTCAATTTCAGTGCGATCGATGGAGTTTTTACAGTAGATGGCAACTCCTGCACCCATCTGTTCACCTGCACGGTCTTTTCTATAGCATTGGTAGCCTGGTATTTTGCATTTTATTTTTTCTTTAAGTTTAGTTTCACTGACTAATAGAATATCAATACTGAATTTTTCGGGGAAATTCGACATTTCGCGTAAATTGCTTTTAAGACCATTAGCGTTTCAGTGCGCTAAGAGAATTAAGTTTTTCCTAGT
This sequence comes from Tromatobia lineatoria, assembly GCA_949699805.1. NCBI lineage: Eukaryota > Metazoa > Arthropoda > Insecta > Hymenoptera > Ichneumonidae > Tromatobia > Tromatobia lineatoria. The sequence goes on along the minus strand of OX453039.1, from coordinate 13,862,517 downwards.
ACTTCTTGTATTACACATAATTAAGGATAACGTTGTAGAAAACTTCACATTTCGAGATATGGTCATGGCAATTTATTAGCCTATTATTCAGCTCTCTGAACATTTGGAGCATTTTACTAAAATCACAATGAGTTTGTAACATTTTAATTTCGTCAACTAGGCTACTGAGCGTAGCACTGTCTGTGTCGCTATCAATTTGAAATGCGGTATCATGTGTGCGCAAGTTTTGGATTTCCTGAGTTTTTAGTCGAGGACTATACCTGTACTACTATGTCCGTTGTCCGGAGAGCCTTGCTTTGGGACCTGTGTTTGCTGTTGTTCTAAGACGGGGAAGGTATCTCCGCATGTGATGTCCGGAACTTTCTGCTTCTGCTGGGTTTTGGTAGGATTCCTTTTCAGTCTCTTCACTTCAGCTTTTTGGACCTGTTGTTTGTAGATTTAACAGTTTTTAGAATTTGCCGTATGTTCTCCTTTGCAGTTGACACATTGCGGCTTGTCCTCCTGTTGCTTTTGGCAGTCTTTGGTGAGATGATGTTGGATGCATTTAACACATCGCGGTTCTCTGTGGCAAAAGGAGGTTAAACCACTGGCATCGGTAACACTGGGTTATTTATTCGGGATTTTTGTATTTATCCCACTTGATTCTTACCACACAAATGGAACGTATGCTCCTTAGTTGTTTTATGTTTGTGGCTGCATCAAAGGCAGCAAAATAGAGCGGTTGGTTAGGAATGGCTTTGGGTCCAGGTTTCATTACCTTGATCTTCATTGGTGGGAAGCCATTTTCCACCAAGTCTTCAGTTATGTCCTTTTCGTCGAGTACAGGTAAGCCTTTAATTACAAACTTCTTTTGCTTTTAACTGTCAGCAGCGTAGGTGTGGTAGTTAAATTTTTACGACCTGATCAAACATTCTTCGAGTAGTTTGATCAGGTCGTCAAAGTGATTCTTGGTTTTAGGGTAGATTGTTACTGCCACGTTGGAGAAAATGATCGTGGTTCCTTTGTGATTTTTGATTATTCGTAGGTGGATTTTCGCCTTATCCTCAGCTGTTAATTTTTCTGCGTTGACTACTATGGGCATAATCTTGACCGGTTTTTAGGTTGTGTGTTTGCAACGGACATTTCAGACTCGCAGTCTGATTCCGTTGACTCTTCATCTGATAGAGCGTCGAATTTGTTTTTGAGTGGAACCTCATCCTTGCTGGATACTGGCACTTGTTTCATCTTGTTTTGGTTTGTTGCATCCATGTCCGCTGGTATTTTTATACTATTTTTCCCCATGTTGTCTGGGAATGTTGTGAAGTAGTCTTTAGCCTTGGTTAGAACCTGACCACTCACTAGAATTTTATATTTCAGTGGCACTTCCGTATTTCAGTATTATTAGTGTATACCAAATAGGTTAGGATAGTTATATCCCGACGTTACCCGCTCAGCGGATCGCAACCGAATCTGTATCCCGTTCATAACATCACATTGTGCGCAAAAATTATAGTTAACCTCTATTTTCTGCAGGCCTAACGTTGCGTATTCGTCGATGATCAAAAAAATGATTAATTAAAAGTAATTAATGAAGCAGCCACACTCGACGAAATTTATCTCAAAAAAATTCCGCCATGACCCAGATCTGAACCGGAAACACCCAGAATTTTAACCTGGTGCGTTATCAAGTGTTTTGCCAAAACTTCATCATTACGAACAATTGATCGGGAATAGTCGCATGCCTTAATACAGTAATGTTACTTCGTTTCCGGTTCCTGTCAAACAGTTTTTACCGGATTCTCCCTAAATCCTGCATCTCACTAGTACAATGCACAACTAACTGTTATGATGATTGTATTTTCCCATTAGATAAAAAAACCATTTGAAATGATAAGAAAACAAGTTCATCCAAGGCTACCCACGACGTATCCGTAGTCCGAATGGAAAACTATTCGCAGTTTTGCAGAACAATTGTTATACGTTTCAAGTTTTTTTGGGCCCTGAAAAGGGCCATTGAGTTTGCAGGGTTCCAAAGTTTTTACTTGGAGCTAGTATACTTGGTGACTGCTTTAGTTCCCTCGCTGACAGCGTGCTTGGCGAGTTCACCAGGCAACAGAAGCCGAACGGCTGTCTGGATCTCCCGGGAAGTAATAGTCGATCTCTTGTTGTAGTGAGCGAGTCTAGAGGCTTCAGCGGCGATGCGCTCGAAGATGTCGTTGACAAAGCTGTTCATGATGCTCATTGCCTTACTAGACACTCCGGTATCAGGATGAACCTGCTTCAGTACTTTGTAGATGTAGATAGCGTAGCTTTCCTTCCTCTTACGCTTTTTCTTCTTGTCGGTTTTCGAAATGTTCTTCTGGGCCTTGCCAGCCTTTTTCAAGGCTTTACCACTTGCTTTCGGCGGCATAGTTCGATATGCTTTTCACTTCAATACGACAGGCACTGACCAGGTCTAACAGTTGAATGAAGCCAAGCGCTCGCTAGCATTTATTTAAAAGCTCACGTGAATTAACTGACGCCCCAATCACACAGAGTCAGAGAGAGCAGATGCATCCCGTCGTTCGACCGCCGCTCCAATCAGAAGCAATGAAAGTGGGGATATAGCTTCTCTGCATCATGAATGGACCGTTGGTTGGGTCACATGGTCTACAAGATTGACGGTTTAACGACTCCGGGTATCATTCGGTCTCGAACCGTTCTTCTTGTTACGTTACGTTCTCTTCAACCTCAATCAACATGTCTGGACGCGGCAAAGGTGGAAAAGTAAAGGGAAAGTCAAAGACCCGTTCCAACCGTGCTGGACTCCAGTTCCCCGTCGGAAGAATTCACCGTCTTCTGCGCAAAGGAAACTACGCTGAACGAGTTGGAGCTGGTGCTCCCGTATACTTGGCTGCTGTTATGGAATATCTGGCCGCTGAAGTTCTCGAGTTGGCTGGAAACGCTGCTCGTGATAACAAGAAGACGAGAATTATCCCTCGTCACCTTCAACTGGCTATTCGCAACGACGAAGAGTTGAACAAACTGCTCTCCGGTGTTACTATCGCTCAGGGTGGCGTACTACCAAATATCCAGGCAGTTCTTCTTCCGAAAAAGACTGAAAAGAAAGCTTAAAGTTTCATTCTACCAAAAAACACATCGGCCCTTTTCAGGGCCATCAATTATTCTAACGATGATTTTCTCTTGTATAAATGTACTGTGATGCCATAACCCAACAAAATACCTAACATGCCACATAACTTACTCCTTGATCGGTTACCTTTCCGGAAAGAGCGCCAATCACGCATTCGTCACTTGACGCGATTGGATCTCAGATCCTATTTTCATTTTTTCATTTACAAAAAAAAAAAGAGCAACGGTCTAGTTGCCAAGGCCAGCAAGCGGCCTAGGAAAAAAAGACCGGTTTGGGGCGTTCAGATTTAGTTAATGACTCGAAATTGAAGAAAAATAAATAATATCAAGACGACATAAAATCTGGGAAAAAATAACAGGTTTTATTTCGGGAAATTAAACCCAAAAGATCCTTAAACTAGTGACAGAAAATGCCTTACTAAAATCACCGAAAGCTACTCCGTTCACTTACGCGATTTCCTACTCGCAATTAAAACAATCAGAACACAAATTTATGGAAGACTGAGAGCTAATCGAACATGCAATAATCGTATCGCAGTTCCTATAAAAATTCATTATCATGACGTTAACAAAAAAATGACACGTTTCATGCAGCGTTCAAGGGCGAAAATGTTCCGAGGGCAATCGGTCGCCGGAAAATTATTAAGGCGCGAATTATCTCACGCCACACTAGGTCGACTGCAGCTGAGCGTACCTGGAAAAACGCCACAGATGTCGATCTCCAACAATCCCACCACGTGCCGTGCACTAAGAATGCCGGTCTCCGCAATTATAAAATAAACTTTTTTGTAACGTACCGCTCCTAGATAAACTCTCGTTTACAACACTAAAATATTATTGATAAGCGACTCTCTCGAATTTCGGGTTCCGCAACTGTGTCACACGCACTGAAATGTACTATTTTTATTTAAAAATAATATACTTGGACTGACGATAATCTAACTATAAACTATAATTCCCACGAGGAACGTCTATATTTTATGGTTATAGCAAATATCAGAAAATAGTTGGATCATCCACTAATATATATCCCAGGATAAAAGTCTATATTTTATAGTTATAGCAAATAGAATTATAATAGAAATCATCAAAATGATAATAGTTTCAAACATACCGTTTTGTTGCATATACAATTTCAACGTTTGTTTCCAATAACCTTGCAAGTATCGTTTATTTAACCATATTATCATCGCTTCAACCATAAAACATTGCAAGCCTTCCTATATTCGTTTTACAATGTGAAATCGTCAAATAAACGATATGCTTTCCTCTCAGTGTACTCTTCCCAAAATATTTGCCAGGAAATAAAGAAGCAACACGCTTGACCATCGATACGCTTTATCTGGCCGGGTCGAGGCATCGCGGCCAAATGGGGCGAGCATACCGATTTTTTTACTGTCCTTAATATTCCCTTTCCTCTATTACCGGAATTAATAAGTAGGACAATCGGGAACTTTCGCGTAATTTCGCCAGGAAAGAGTTTGGAGGATTGTCTAGACAGTACGTGAGCGTTTGACGTTAGTGACCGATTCCAAAAGCGCGGAGCGTTAAAAGAGGCATTGCGTATGAGAGTAAGCATGGAAATTCGGATTTTCCGCAAAAATAAAATAATAAAATCCCAGTGATAGAAAATGTCGCTTATCAATGCACAATGATCTTATGAAATCTCTCGGGGGTCGTGCCCAAGCGAGGTGGAAGCCCTTTTATCACTACAACCGCGTCAATATGATAATAATTTTTATTACTATATTGGCTAATGTGACCCAGATCGAAAAAAAGCGTTAGAGTACCTATTGTTTGACAATTCCCTTTTTTAATCCGAGAAGGGTTATATTTATCAATCCTTGAGGTGATAAAAAAAACTTAAAGCTGTAAATCATTGTAGAAGAAAATACGGATGCACGTACATCAGTAGCTGAGTAGAAATTAATGTAAAATATTCTGCGGTACTCCAACTACTTACTTTTTGAAATTTATTCGAAATATATATTCCCACATTACCTCGGATAACCGGGTAACCCGGGTGGGAAGGAAGTACCTCGGATAAGTGAAAACTCGGATAATACGGAAACAAACACAACTCAATTTTTTTTATTTATATATGAATTTGAAATAGTAACAAATAAAAATTCATAATCGTGTCTTGAACATACGTTAATCCTAACGAACGTACGTACGTACGTTAATCTTTGGTGAAGCAGAGTGTTAGTACTTGGTACTAGCGCGACTTAAGAAAATCAGTAATACAAGGCTGCCTCAACCTGCTCATTTGTTTTTTAGCTGCAATATCTCGCCATCGTTTTATCAGTAACAGGTCACTCGCTGTACTTTCCGTGTGTTCCTCGACATATTTGAGAGCTGATGCCAGCGCGTTTAGTCCTTCTTCGTGTTTCATTCGCGGGCTCTCTTCCGAGTCTTTTATCCGAGAAACATAACAAACTTGTTGCAACATGCTTATGGGCGTAAAAGCAACAATGTAGCGACGCGGACGACTCAGCGCATTCAGCGTCGTAGCTGCTGTATCCGTCTCATCCGAGTTTTGCCGTATTATCCGAGTCTCCACCTCGATTAACGCGGAGTGCTCGAATGAGTCCGGAGCCTCGGTTGATCGAAGGCCGGATAAGCGGGTTTTACTGTATTTCTGATTAAAAAATATTCATACAGTTCTTTCCTCGCGTACAAAATTATTCATTATGTCTCATCGCAATCCCGGTTCAGTGTGAACTTTACCAGCATGTGTTTTTTAAATTTTATATTAGTCATGTTTATATTCTTTGTTTTTGCTAGTTGTCATTTTAATTCCGGTAAATTTTTTTTTTAAATACTCATTAACGGCTGCAAAGATCCAAAGATTCGTCTCACCATCTGTCTACTAAGCCATTCGGTTCAATCAACGCTCCACTCGCGACGTAGCAAATTTTTTACCCCCCTCGCATCCGGCCATTGTCGTTTCTCGCGCGGCGGTTGGAACGGCAGATGTGTTTCTCCACTTTCTCACTCCGTTTGATTGGTGCGCCGGTCGGTTCTTATTTCGCTTTGAATAGAGGCCAGCGAACGGCTGCAATCACTCAACTCCGTGATTTCGTCAGTGTTCGAAGTGTGGTAATACAGAGTATCTTCAACCATGGCCCCGAAAGCAAGTGGTAAAGCCGTGAAGAAGGCTGGGAAGGCTCAGAAGAACATTACGAAGACCGACAAGAAGAAGAAGCGTAAGAGGAAGGAAAGCTACGCCATTTACATCTACAAAGTACTGAAGCAGGTCCATCCTGACACTGGAGTGTCGAGCAAAGCAATGAGTATTATGAACAGCTTTGTTAACGACATCTTCGAACGCATTGCAGCCGAAGCCTCCAGACTCGCTCACTACAACAAGAGATCAACCATCACTTCCCGGGAGATCCAAACTGCCGTTAGGCTTCTCTTGCCTGGTGAACTCGCCAAGCACGCTGTCAGTGAAGGAACTAAAGCTGTTACGAAATATACCAGCTCCAAGTAAAAAAACCAACATCATATTCAATCGGCCCTTCTCAGGGCCAACAACCATTTCAAAACGTAATGCAAGACTTTTTGCAATAGTTGATGTAGTTCTAACGGGACCGACAGCCGTGGACAGGCGGGTCGGTATGTGGCGTCGGCGGTCCCCAGACTAAAGCAGAATTGTTGTCGGCCATAACTGGGATGGGCGTCTGCTTAGCTGTGCACGGAATTGCGCGTTACTGCTGAGCGGGAGGCATTTTTCTGAGTTTTCAATATCTTCTCATTCAGTAGAAACTCAGTAAAAATAAAGGCACCTGAATCTGCTAGATTTATCGCCGTTTCCCTGAGCCCTTGTGCAAATGCGATACAGTAGTGCATTAGGATGATCGACTGTGGACAACACTCAAGGGAGGTCTCTATACAGAAACGGGGAAAAGAGTTACGTACGGAAGAAATTATTCCAATAAAAAGTATTTCTCACGGTATTTCCGATATTTAATGAATATTGAGTCATGGGTACGAATGTTTTAACGGTTACCAAACGATAATGTCATATATGGAAATCATAGGGTTTCTTATAACTAAGCGTTACTGCATGTTCCCAACTTCCTCAAGTATTACTCGACAGAAATGTTACAATATTAATCAAGGTGTGATTGAGGGAAAAGTAATGATATAATATCGCATACTGACAATGATACGCAACAACATCTTTCAATGTTGTCTCCAAGCACTGCGTTGAATGATTCCTATTCTTAGGACTTTCAAACACTATATGTAAAAAAGTTTCTGGAAAGTCTGTTACGAAAGAGGACACATTGCTTTATTTTATCATTTTTTAGGAAGCACGAAGTTTTTGTAGTAGAATGTTAGTGATGATTTTGCTTCTACGATTACCGTCTATAATAATGAATATAGAAGATTGCAGTCATAAAGATAAAAATTACCGATTAATCTCATCAGATGTTAACTTTGCGAGAAAAAATGAACCGTACGTTATCTTTTGTTGGCCCTGAAAAGGGCCGTTTGTATGTCAATATGGAACTTATCCACCGAATCCGTAAAGAGTGCGGCCTTGGCGTTTAAGAGCATAGACGACGTCCATTGCTGTCACTGTTTTCCTCTTGGCGTGTTCAGTGTAGGTGACGGCATCACGGATGACGTTTTCAAGGAATACTTTGAGAACTCCACGTGTTTCTTCGTAGATCAAGCCAGAAATACGTTTAACACCACCTCGACGAGCCAAACGACGGATGGCGGGCTTGGTTATTCCCTGGATGTTATCACGAAGAACCTTCCTGTGACGCTTGGCTCCTCCCTTTCCCAGACCCTTTCCTCCCTTACCGCGACCAGTCATTTTTCAAATAGTGAAAGATCTAGCCGACCGAATACTCACTGACGATGTGATATTCAATCAGAAGAGGCTCTGGCTTATATACAATTTCTGCCACACAATTCCCACTCTGCGATCTCTAACCAATGAGATTTGCCGCCACTGGTGGGTCATCTACACATATGTAAAATTGAAGAGAGTGGCACAGGTCTTCACGGACGAGCCAATCACAGGCGGAAAAAAAACATATGTTACAGATTAATTCGTATGCCGGTCAGTGAACACCATGGGCAGTAACATTTCTAGATTCTATTTGATAATAATATAGCTTCTTTGGTGCCTCTGGACCACACACAAGTTCTTTATAATGCAGTACATATAGCTAAAATTCTCGACACTGCACTCTTAAACAATTTTCACTTCAATTGTGACATTAAGATGATACCAGAGCCGGATTAGGATCACTTTCCCATTTTTTTAGATATCGAACTGCAGACGTCAACATTACCGCGTAAACCACCATTAAATTTTGCTAAGGCAGACTGGGAAAAATTATATAATTTTTTATTACTCAATATTCCAGATAATTACGCGTACTCCACTAAAGAAGATTTGAGTGAAATTTTAACTTCGTTCGCTAACATCATTTCTGAGGCAGCTAAAGATCCTGACTTCTCTGCAAATCTAGAGAAGTAGATCCCCCAGATTCAATTGAAGTAAGAAATACCGAGAGAAATATTTATAATGATAATCATAGTCCTATACTGAATAAATAAATTGATAATCTCAGAAAAAATATTGAAGATAGAATCAGAAAATATAGATGCGATAATTGGAATAATTTCGTTAAAAAACTCAATATCAAGGACAATTCAATCTGGAAATCATCGAAAACTCTCGGGACCATCGCCTTTTATTCTTCCTCTTAAAGATGACAATAATGTCCAAAAATTGATTTCTCAGGTAGATTTTAATTAAGCACTGATTCGACTAGTATGAAGCGCAGTATCTACCTTAAAATGAAAAATTATGACATTTTCAGTGATGCCAACCATTAAAAAATGGCCTGATCAAATATTATAACTAGCCACACAGTTAACCGGTTAGTTTCTTGGCTAGTACCACTTACTCAACTTGCTTCAATCAGAGATGAGTAGGGAGGTTGTCAGTGGAGCGATATCCTTGAGGCAACTTTTTTTTCGAAAAAATGCGACAAATATATATACATGCTCGCAGCAACAAATACGTTGCTGCGAAGATACATTCATTGAATTACGGATAAACGCTGAAAAAATAGAAAATTAATGGGAAGAAATTCGTTCGGTGCGGGAGCGAACAGGCCTACGTCTGTCGGGCTTACTTGATTATTTAAAATTATTTATTGATCGGGTTAATACAGTGGCAATCTCCCTAGGTCCCCACTCATCTCTGCACAGACTATTTTTTGTAATGCCTGCGAGAAAATGAGTTTTTTTCGAAGAGGTTTTCCGTGGCTATGGTGCGACTTTTCCAAAAGCCGTGCGGAAAGTAATTCACTTTACGCACGACCTTTATTTGATGGACGCCGTTCGGAAACCGACCACTATAGCCTCGCAAGAAACCCCCCCCCCCCCCCCCCCAGCGCTTACTTTCCGAGCAACTATTACAAAAAAGTTTTTTCATGAAAAGAAAGTTTCCTGTATGAGGAAGCAAAATCTTGAAGATCGTTTTTCAGTGTTCCATTAGGTAAGTTGGAAACACGACCGCCTCACGCGGCGAGACGAATTGTACCCACGTGACTTTTATAATTTCCCGCGTTCATATGACGTGTAGAGGGCCAACTAAGAAGTGGGGTTAACTTGGCGGTTTGTTAGATAGGTTATGTATCTAAGCTTACGGGAGTTCATCGTCGAGCCGGGAGCACACGTTTGTGTTACTCACATGTCGTTGTTTATAATCGATAAATAATAAATAGTGAAGCAACAATGGGTGACGCAGATTTCAACGAGTTGTTGAGATCGGCTGAGCAACTTTCGGCTGCTGTAGAGGGGACCGCGGAGCTTCCTCAGGTCGAGAGAAATCTTCGCCAGATATCCGAGGCTGCCAACGAATTATGGTCCCGCGTGACGCAAACCGGCACACAGGACACTCAAGTTCAAGCGTAAATTTTTTTTTCTCATTCTATAACCAAAATCCAAAAGATAATTTCCATAAAATTACTCTAAATATTACATTATCATTAACTTTTTAGTTTAACGAAATTCCAAATTCCAGCAATTTTTTGATTGGCGCAATAGGAATCGATGCACCGCTGATATCACAAAAATTAAATTTATTGTTTAAATTTTTTTCTTATTCTATATCTAAGACCCCAAAAATAATCTATATAAAATTTCTTTAGATATCCAATTTATTCAATTTTTTTGTTTGATAAAATTTGAAACTGCAGCAATCTTCATTTAGTTCTTTATTCTGATCTTTATCAATCACACAAACTTAAATTATTGATGAAATTCTCTTTCTCATTCTGTACCTAAAACCTGTAAGAAAATCTCCATGAAATTTGGTCAAGAATCAAATTTTTGTTACCTTTTTTGATAAATGATATTTGAATTTGCAGCAATTTTTTGATGGGCACAAGAGGAATCGACTTACCGCTGATATCACAGAAACTTAATTCATTGAGCACAAGACGCACCTTTGAACCTCTGGATCCTATTGCAGATACTGATATTGTTAGCTACTTGAGGAATGAGAAGGAAAATGCTATTTTATCAATCATCGAACAAGTACACAAAGATGTAAGTTCCAGCTACACACATTTTTTGGCAAAGCATAGCTATAAATCCTCCGTAATTCAGAAAATATGGTTTATGATACAGTTTCTTTTTGTAATTGTCATTTCACAATGATAACCTGTAGCATTTATAAAATTATGTGTAAATATTTGAATAACTAAAATAAATGCTATTTTTCGTTCAAATATTGAAAGAAATAATATCAAAAACTAAAAAAACACAGTCTTTGTTTTCTAGATGCTTCAACGATTAGTGTAAAATTTCATCGGAAATTAACAATGTTTGCACTTAATAAAAAGCTTATACATTTTATGAAAATTACTATATGTTACTGTTATGACGTCACAATTATAAAGCAAAATGTATTATCAGTGTTATTTTGTTGAGTTTTAGAATTACTACAACACTTAAGCAGATAGAGTCTGAAAAAGGTTTCTGATATTATTTTGAGGATATTTCCCTTGTTTAACTGCTCATATTATGGGATAAACTTCCACTGTTTCATAATAAAACTCTGAATATGTTGGGTTATTGCAAAAGCATCAAGCTTTTGAAAATAGCTTCAATTTGAATCATGTTTTATAAACTGAATAGCAGATTTGCAAGTCAATAGGATGCCACATTGGTACGTATATTTTATTTGCAAATTAAATGTGTATACCTGCTTTAAAGGTACAATATTATCAATGAATCTATAAAGTTACAATTGATTCATGAATAATTTTTTTAATCTTCGTGTTCAGATACTATGAACTTTTTTTTTGTTATACATTGGAATCATGAAGCTGGAAGAATACATCTCATATAAAAAATGAGCTTTTTTGCAGGATTTTCTCTCTGCTGGCTTTTTGGAAATCTTCATAAAGTATGATTTTATTTTAGCGTGCTTGTGTTCCACCGTAAAATAATTTATATTTATGGACTGTATTTTTCTCATAAAATCACCAGTTGAGCATGTAAAATATTCTCAAAAGCATTGTTGTTTTAGCATATTCAAAATGGTCCATAATATTCACAAAAAGTAGTTTTCACCGCTCACAATGTATGTGCAGACCTCGAAAAACTCAATTTTCTCAAACTTCAAAGTGTTTCATCAAAATTGAGCACACAAGTAAACCAGTAAACTACCGTTGATTATTGCAATTTTCGGCAAAATGATTTCAGTAGTAGTAAATGATATTTTATGAATCATTGCAATCTATACATTATTGATACAATCTATATATATATAAAGAGATATTTGTGCGTGATCAACTGGCCATTGACCGAAGTCCTTCAGCCAGTATATGCATATTACATGTGGTATTACAAAATCATTATAAAAATGCATACATAATAAATAATATATAATTCATAATACATGAAAATACTTAAATAATTGAACTATACTTGAATCGCTAATTGTTCAAGAATAGTTAGTAGCGGTTGAGTTGGGAATTTGTGTCTACTTATGGTCCTGTGAGGTCTTCTATTGCAAAGGGAGGCAATTATGTGTATGTAAAATAATTTCATTTTGACTCTCTTATTAATTTAAAAAAAAAAAGTGTTATTGCTCTAATTTTCATAAAATTTCGAATATTTTTCGTTTGATATTGAATCTCATTGACATCAATAGAGCTCTACCGATTTCATGAAGCGAAACCTGAGATAGTGAGTCTAAATTATCCACATGAATCACATATTATTCAGTGTTACCAAATACATTATTTAGTAATGACCGGTAGAACGAGTTTGGAGCTTAAATGAATCTGAATTTTTCTGTATTATTGCTTGATGACTAAAATGTTTCTGAGGTACATTTGAAAAAAAAACTTTTCCCATAGTTTCTTTTATGAAGCAGCAAAAATCGATGATCATCCTTGGTCATGGAGGTAACTTGTAGAAATTCAAAAATGATCCGAAAGCAATTTGCAAGGTTTTTTATGGTATCGTTTTTTTGTCTTTATTTGCCCATCTCATTTTCTATGAGATACGCCAATAACTGTAACTCTTTAAACTACAACTGTGCGTTTGATACTAGACTACCCGAATTTCAGTAATTGAATGCTGTATATTTTCAATCTTCCTGCTGGTATTAAATCCAAAAAGAAGTAAACTAATTTTTAATGAAATGTTACTTTTGATTGGAAATGTACATTACTAATAAGGCCGAAACCAGTTTATCGTAACACGGCGCTTTTTCTGCCAGTTTTGCCGGACGAAAGTGACTAATTCTATAGGAGCGTTGAAACGAAACGTTGGCGTACTCGCAGTTCAAGATTCCTTTACTTTTGTCCCTAGATACGAAGTTAGTAATTTAATTTTTCGCTGGTCATCTCGCAAAATCAACATTCAAGCCACCATTATTCATGCACTCGATATAAAAAATATAATGGGAAATTCGTGCGGAAATTGTCATTTGCAACTCGTGTGATTGCTTCGCTTACACGGCAATTCTCACCGTGGCCACAATCACCAACTTTCGACCCTTGTCGCTCAATATATTATGATTTTCATTGTAAAATAAAAAATACTTATAAAGTCCGAGGAGTCGTATTCGCAAGACATCGCGAAATAATGTATTTCTCCCCCTTCCACGTAACGAACGATCGCGGTGCTCTGAGAGTTGCAGGGCTCGAGGACAAAATCGCAAGTGGTCAGTGAACTGCGAAACGTAAGAAATGAATTTATGTCGATAGCCAAACAAAATTCGTAACTCCGAACCCACGTGAGTGCGATTACACGGGAAAAGCGCACGGGCTTTAGTTCAGGCAGTTCTTATGTCATTCCCCGCTTATTTAGTAATGTTGTGTGTTACCTTACTTTCTATATTGTGTCTTGCACCGACAATCTTTGGCTTAGTGCAAATAAATAAGATTTCCTTCTTTATCAGTTTTCTTTAATCGATCCCAGCTACCGGTTCCTTTACTTACTTTTCATTAATCTAGAAAAGCATTAACAGTCCTTTTTTATCACCAGACATTCGAACTCAACAGAGTCCAACAAATGGAGCACATGTTAGGCGAGTGGAAGCAAATGCGTTTCGATATAATAAACGCAATGACGGCGCCATCCGGCGAGTTAGTAGATTTGCGTGGTACGCCACAGCGGACAAAACTCGCGGGCTCGATGGTGAGCGGCCTTTCTGATGTGGAGAAAGCTTACGCAAAGGTCTTGCAAAGATACAACGACCATGTTCTCCGTGGAATAACGCGTCCGAGTCTCTTCCTCTGGTTCTCCAAAGCCGTAGAGACTTTCAACGACAAGAAGATTCAAGACATGTGGCAGATGGTCAGTTGTATGTTGAGAATTCCCCCGACTCCGCGTGGCGACCAAATAAAATCCCGAAGCAGCCTCGAAGTTGAGCAGCAAATCGTCGTACAAGCAAGACGGTATCTCGAAAACAGATATCGCGAATTTATGAATTCCTTCGTTAGCGAAAATTTGGCGCAGGCCAAAAGAGGCGGAATTCCCGGAACCGTACCACTTGTCAAGAGTTTCGTGGGCGTTCGGGTGCAAAATTATCGGGATTTAGAAGATGCGATGCTCGAAAACAAACCACTTTGGCCGCTTGTCTATTACTGCATGAGAGCCGGTGATTTTAAGGCTGCTCTGCAGTGCCTTAATCAGTGCGGTGCACCTTTTCAAGAATTCCGTCAAGCTCTCGAGGAAGCTGCGGATGATCCGCAAAAGCGACCGACTGGTCGCGGAGAATCGATTCTTAAACTTCACTACAGAAAACACGTAAGATCCTCCACGGATCCGTACAAGAGGGCGGCCTACTGCGCTCTTGTTCCTTGCGAACCTGATGATTTACATTCTGAAGTTATGTCCACGGCGGATGATTATCTGTGGCTGAAATTATGCCAGGTTCGAGATCAAGCGGATTCTGAAAATAAATTAACGCTCGATCATTTGCAGAAGACGATCCTCGAAGTTTACGGTAAGCTTGCTTATGATTTTTTACTTCTTCAAGTAGGAAGTTTTGTCATGAAACAAAATTTTTCCAGTTTTTTTTTTCCAATGCCAATGGGTTCAAATTTTTCCAAAATGCCCAGAAATATTCGACTGTGTTATGTGCCTGTGTATGTATGAGCCTATGAAATTCAACCGTTTGGAACGAAGGGACAGGTTGAGTTACACCCGAATCCCCTTCGATGCATACACGTAATCTCAAAAAATACAGACTACGCGTGCTCTAAATTTAAGCTCGATGCACGATGTCCGAAAAGGATCGGTTCTAACTAAAGATTTATCTAATTTCATATCGGAAAATCGATTTATCGAACAAAAATATATATCAAAATTTCTATTTGCGACACTTCTTTTGTATTGAGCATTTTTTACATTAACGTACACAGTAATCCAATTGTTTTCAATCGGATGGCGTCCAATATTTTTGTATTTGGGTGAAAATACTATTGTTCTTCCAAAAGTATTTACAATTAATTTTTGTCATATCTTTACCTTATATGAGTAGGTAGAAACATGATTCGGTGATGAGAGGATATGGAAATAACGAATAACCAATTATATCAGCTTGCAACAGATATACTTCATAACCGTTTTGTTTCGTCCTTTTTTCAATTAAACAATTTCAATACGAACTATAAAGAGTACTCAAATAAGTACACAATAACACAACGTAATAAAAATAAGATATTTGTCACTTAGAAATAAAAAAAACAAATCTCACATGGAAACACATTGCAAAGTGTTCCTATGTGCATCCCCTAATTGTGTAAAATACGAACATGCACACATACACATGCAGACATTTGGTAAGCTCTTGAATTCATTCCTGAATGCATCTGCGTGTTTTTCTACATCCAGAATCCAGTCGGCTATATTCAGAATAAAGTAGTAATTAGTTGATTTTTTCGCTCGGATGTTTGATTTGAATAGACACAACGATACATTGAAACGGAAATATAAATTCAAGAACGAAGCTATTTGATTCTGTATGTTGCTAAACACGAAGATACATTCAGAAATGCATTAAAGAGCTTGGTCATTTTTGAAAAATTAGTTTTTTCGACATTTTGGGCCATGCTGAGTGTAATGAGACATTTAATTCGCGAAAAAAAGTGTTGGATGAAATAAAGTTTCTTTTTTGAGAAAGCAAAACTGTGAGATATGATGTGCAAAACAATTTTTTTTTGTCCGCAGGTGAATCATATTATCACGCTCACGAGCAACCATTCCTGTACTTTTCGATGCTATTCCTGACCGGTCAATTTGAAGCGGCGATCGAGTTTCTTGCCCGCGGTGCGGGCGCTCGTCTATTACCTCATGCGGTTCATCTCGCTGCTGCGATGCATGAACACAGCTTGCTTGCTGCGAGTCAAAGCGTCCTCGCGCCTCTGATTACGGTCGATCCAGCAGACAAACCTCCCGCGAAAAGACTCAATCTCGCCAGACTTATACTCCTCTACGTCAAGAGATTTGAATCTTCCGACCCGAAAGAGACATTGCATTATCTTTTTTTGCTCAGGTAACAACTGCAGAAAATACTTACATGAATTTTTTATTTAACGGCACCCCAATATGCAGTTATGATACTGGACTGCAGCCATATGCTTGTTTAAGATGCACTAAAGAGAATTTTTTGCAAATCGTGTATGAATCAATCTCGTCAAAATTTGTACGGTGTAATTTCATAAAAAATTGTATAATTTAATTTCGGCAAAATTTGTATGTTATGATTACGATAAAATTTGTGTGATGTAATGTCGTCAAAATTTATGCCGCTTGATTTGGGTAACATGCACCGGAGCTTAAAAGTATTTTTATGAGATTTCAGCAAAGAGAACAAAAGATTGATCATTGTTTAGTGTCGAAGAATTTTGAATCCTTTGAGCCATTAATTACTTATTTTTAAAATGAAAAAAAAAACTTTTTGATAATTGTCAGATATATTAGATTGGAACATTTAAACTTAAGCGGAAACAGATCGTTCAGTGATCGGCGGTTATGCAAACACTTAAGGGGGACATACATGTTGAAATCGTATTTTAATGAGTATTAAACAACGAATTTGAAACTTTATTTTTGCAACTGCCTTTACGATAAGATTAAGCTAAGGTTTACGGCTATAACCTCTGCATTTTTAAAAAAATTGGTCACTTATTCCGGGTTTTTTTTTTGCAAAATAATTGGAGATATTCGGCGCAAAAATCTATTAGGCGCACTCCCATACATTGTCGCCATAGTCGGTGCCTGAAATGTAGTGTTATTCTAAACAGGGAAAAACCGATGTCTTAAAAGTAAAAAAAAAGATAATTTGCAAAAAAAATTGGAGGAATATATCCATAAATGAGGCACCCAGCATTACACCGTTGGCAAGGAAACCTGGAAAAAGTGGCTAACTTAAAAAAATGCAGAGATTACATAGATAAGATGTAATCCTGTAACGGTTATTCATACAGGCTTGAACCTTAGCTTATTTGATCATGAAGATAGTCGCATCGAAACCAGAGAGAATTTCCCATTCATTGATTGGACAGTATCACCGTTACAGCTTTAAAAAAAATGTTCTTAAATACGACTTCAACATGTATGTTGACCCTCATTACTTAATTTTTTAATCCCTGTTGTGAGATGGATTTGTAACTTCACTATTTCGAAAGCATCGAGTCCTTGACAATAAAACTTGAGAAGTTTCAAGCACGCACGCTTTTTTGTAATTTGGTACAATCCTTGATATTTTTTCAGATGTATGAAAGATCCTCATGATAGAAACATGTTCGCTTCTTCTGCGGCGGAGATGGTAGTGGATGCCTCACCGGCAAATCGGACACTTTTGGTGGGAAAGATCGAGAGGGAAGGAAGATTACCGGGCATCTTAGATCAATTTCAGATAAATACCGAGGATGTGATAAATATATGTGCTGAGACTCTGTACCGTAAGGGATTATTGGAGGACGCTGTGACGATGTACGATCTCGCGGGCAATCACGACAAGGTTCTGAATCTGATGTGTATGTTGCTGGCGCAAGTTGTAAGTCAAAAGGACACGCCAGGTTCACTCAGATCCCGTCTGCAGATCGCTGCCACTGAGATAAGCTTACGATATCAGGGAATTGCAATTCAAGCATCCGCCGAATTGGTCGCCGCATTTTATACTCTCAGGGATCTCATGGTTTTCTTTGACCAGTTCCATAACGAACAATTCCAGAGTGCCTTAAGGGTAAGAAGTATACTTAACATTTATTTTATTTTTGCGTCTCCGTAGAGAAGGCTTTGTTAAAAAATTATTTTGAGATTTTCATGCAAAGACACTCGATGTGGTCCAAAACATCGAGAAAAGTAGTTTTGAAAAAATGTCTGTATTTATGCGCGCGCGCACGTGTATGTGAGTTTTTTGCGTGCAATTTTATATATGAAATCAGTACTATTCGATGATGATAGGTACACAGTTGCGTAATCATTTATTATGTGGTTCAGATTTTTTAGAATTTTAACCTTTATTAAAAAAAGCTGCAAAGTAGAAATTTGCAAGTTGCTTCCTTATTATTTTTGATTTTCATTACAAAGCTTCCTCAATGATGAAGCCAAAATCGATAAACGAGGATATTCGTCTACGAGGAAGTATAAATATATATATACTTCCGACGCAGCATTGTTGAAAAATTTGATTTTTTGATTTTTTGAATATTCTTTTAATGGATTATTAAGTTTGAGCCCAACACAAAGGACCTAGAACTTCTTCTACGCCTTATTTCTTCACTTACTGCCGTTGAGTATGACTTATAATGTTCACGCCTTCGACATCATTAGGCGAAATAATATATTATATATATATAATATATAATAGTATGGGTAAAAAAAATCAATGTTTTTTTTTTCAAATGCGACATTCGAAAACTAGTTGCTTAGTATCTCTAGAAAATACTCACGAAGTATGAGCTTTTAATATTAATGGGAAGATTATGCTCATCATCGATTTGCATTTTCAATTTAGTCTCATATAAAAATGATCATGTCTTATCACCAACAAACTATAAAACCAGTACCATCGTTTATATGTATAGAAAATTGAATGCTCTACGACAATGGGGTCTTATACTTTTTTGATTAATCTAACCATTCAAAAGATATTCAAGGCCAAAGATTGAAGGATTTTAACAAAAAAGTAAATTTTTGTTTGGAAATTTGTAACTTACTGAAAAATGATCATTGACAATTGAGTTTCTATTATTCCTATAGGAAATTAAACGCTCTACAAAGAAGGTCTCTAGGTACTCTAACGGATAGAGTAATCGATCTTTGTCGATTACTCTATCCGTTCAGAAGATATTCGCATTGGAATATCAATGCATACTGCTATTCATAGTTTTTTAACGATTATTTTCAATTAATCCGTTTGATTTATAAATTTTGAGATAATTTATAAGAATTTAAGTTTATCTTGATGGAATGTCAGTTGCCAAGTTATGTCTCATCTTTTGTTTGAGAATATATTTCTTTGAATCTATTTTTTAACAATATTTTCTTTCACACCATGTGACAGGTATATTTAACATGAAAATCTCAATAAAACAAAAATTTCACGAAAACAAAGCTTTCTCTATGAGGAAGCAAAAAATAAAGAAGCAAATCGGGCCACTTTGGCTCTAAACTTAAAACCTTTTATATCTGATACGGGATATTCGAGAATTTTTCAGATTTATAAATTGTAGCTAACAATATTTTTACTTTGAAAAATTGTAAGAAAATTCAGTCAAAAAAAATGTCAAGCTCTTTTGAGAGTTAGGACCACGAAATAATACCACGAAAAATCGTAGAAGAAATCCGAGAGGTCGAGGGTCAGTCCCAGGTCGAAACCAGCGGAAATCTTCGAGATATAACAAATATAATAAAACTTAACCCTTTTTCAGACTATCGCCGATTCGAAATTGCTTCCTCTACGCGTGAAGGAGGTAGACGAACGAGTGACCGCCTTGAGACGCGTTTCACCAGAAGTCGCGGGTACTTTATCCGAGGTTCTTCTCGCCACGATGACGATATTATACAAGCAGTATCAAAAGCTACGTTCCTCCGAACCCGGCGACGAAACAGCCAGAGAGCAGCAACTTCGCGATCTCAGAGAACAAGCCAGAGCACTCACCAGTTTCGCCGGAACGCTGCCCTATCGAATGCCCAATGAGACCAACAGTAGACTCGTACAAATGGAGATTCTGATGCACTGAGATTTTTTTAATTTAATTCTTTTTTGTAAATTTAAAAACAATTTGTCTGTACGGTATTTTGCTTTTTGAGTGGATCGAATCTGGGCGAATTCACTAGTTTGAACGATCAGAATTCACCAGAGATCTTTCTGAGTAAATACGAAACCAGAGCTCAATTATTTGTGTTCTATGAAATCGTAAAACGTCTTTGAAAAAATACTGTTCCTTGAAGAACAATAAAAATTGATTCTTAATCAAATGTAAATTGATTTGAGAGCAGAGGTTTTTTCCCTGAAGATATTTTTTTAAGTTAATTAAAAAATTACAAAAGAATCGTCAAATATTTGGAATCGAGTTTTTTTCTGCTTAAATTTCAGATGTTTTGGAGGAAGGCCTTTTCGCGTCAAGTGGCTTGACGATGTCAATTATTTTTATAAGTTATAATAAAAAATCTTCATCATCAATATGATCAATGACATTGATGTCCAGTCTTTTATTTGTGGCAATGCTTCTAGTATATTAATGATACATCGGACGGAATCTTTTTCGCTATAGATTTTCGATTATCCTGTTGGATCGTCGCTGTCGGAATTCGCACATTTTGCCGAAGTTATCGAAATCCCACTGCTGAGATCTTGAACCTTTCCCTCTTTCACCTAGTGGCAAAAATAGTCAACATTTAAATGAAAAATAATTGAACAATTTTGCATTCACTCTACTCACGGCTCGGTAGTCCAAAAGCATCTCTTTGAACGCCAGAAAATCCGTGAATGTTGATAAAACTTCAAAAACTTCGCCTTCCAACTCGGAACCTTTTTCACTTTAGAATAAAATTTAATTTATCAGCATGAACGCAATACAAAAGTACGAAACATTTATATTTACCTTAGCTGTTTTAAAAGTGTTTCCATTTTGAACATAGGCACTGCCTTTTTTAGACTTTTGTCTATATAGGATTCGATAGCTTTGTTCTAAAGAATAACTAGTTGAAAATCAGGTTGAATAAAATACCGTTTCCTCCGGAAATATCCTCGAAAAGAAAAACCCACCGAAAAAGCATGCTAAAATAATTATTCTATGAAATATGAATGCAGAGACGAGATATCCGATTTTCCTTTGGAATATGGGTAATTTGGCCAATATACCTGAACTTGTCGATTTGACTGTAACTTTGCTGATGTTTAATATACCGTAAAAGTCAGTTACTTGCATTTTTCAGATATTTTCGGGGGTGCCTTAAAAGTTTTGTGAGAGTTTAAAAATATTTCGATATTTTTATTCACTTCTCAAAATTATTTTAGGAACACATTAACATCTTTCCTTCCTAAATTATTCTAAGAAGGAAATAAGTCAGTGTCTCTTGACATCCCGCTCAAAAAAAAAAATAGTAAAAGAGGATTGGAATAGTATTAAAATGGAAAGTATGAGAAGTATGTCGTAATGAACAAAATCGTACTCCAATACTCATATTCAAGTACTAATTATGAAATAAGTAAACGCAAAAATATTCGAGTATTTTTTATTTAATTTCAATTATTTCCAATTAAAAATTAATACTTCTAATTTGAAAATATTCTAAACTCGATCATATTTCGTATGCCCATTTTAGAATTAATAATCTAATAATCAGTATAATTAGAATGTGATTTCGTTCAAAATGAAATCCTCGGAATTTCCATTATATTCTAATACTCTGTTTATACTATTTTTTTACGCGCAATCCAAGATCGATTTTTAAATCGGTCTCGGATGTCACGCGACATTAACATGATTAAGATCTGGTAAACTAATATTTTTGTTTCACTTTTTACAAAGGTAGGCAGCAACGTTTTTGAGGTCTAGTGCGGCAAAACGGTGAATCCGTTCTTGAGTTGTGAGATCAAATTCGTCGTAGAAGTCTTTCGACTACAATATGCGAATGATTATTATTCTAAAATGTTTGCTTACCGAATTTGTTCAGAAACCTTTGTTTGGTTTGAAGTTTTGTAATTTTGTTAAAAATATACTTGTCATAAATCTTATGTTGACGTATGTTTACGTATTGTGGCAATTCTTTTACTTTTTTTTTTTTCAAGTATGAGCGATTCAACCAAAGTTCAACCATCATATTTTTTATTCTTTAAAAAATTCCAATAATCGGGTTCTGTTATTGTAAAAACTTTACCAAATGCCAATACGATAAAATAGATATCTGATAAGATATTAGAATTTTTCAATTTTTCAGTAAAATGACTCTATATTGGGTTAGTTTCATAGTACATACATTTCTGAAAAATGTAAATGTTTGAATTTTTATGGCCCACAAAAAAAATGTATACCGATTTATTTGGGACTTTTCAGCTCAATTTAACTGAAATTTTCCGAAAACATCAATAATGATTTTGTTTCGCCGAAGGTGCTGCTACTTTTTAGCCGAATGAATTTTCTTCCATTCTATATATGAATAACGAATGTTTAAGATTTTTTTCGAATGGGATTCGAAGTTTCTGGCCATTTTCAAGGCCAGAATTCAAATAATTTTTCACAAAATCTTTTTTTTAGAACAATTTTTTAAAAAATGTTTAAAAACAATTTTTCTTTCACTGTGGAAAATGGCTATATATTTTTAACGATTTGTAATCCCACTACAAAAATCGTTTTCGACATTCGTTATTCATATACATAATTCGAGGAAGTCATATCGGCTCCAATATGGCGAGGTTTTAGCAACAAAATTTAAAAAAATCATTTGGCCTTAAAAATGGTCAGAAACTCCGAATGCCGATCCAAAAAAATTGAATAAATTCGTTATTTATACCAAGATCTTTACAAAATTAATTTGGCTAAAAAGTAGCGGTACGTTCAGTGAAACGATAAAAAGAATTAATATTGTGTCGGAAAATTTGAGCGAAATTAGAGCTAAAATGTCGTATAAATCTGTAATTTTTGTTATAGGCCATGAAATGCCACACATTTACATTATTCACAAATGTATGTGCAATAAAATCGTTCTACGTTTGAATGAAAAAATTAAAAAATTCTAATATTTTGTCAGATTCCTATTTTATCGTATCGAAATTTCATGAAGAAAAGGAAATCTTCGTGGCTGGATTTGGTGGAATCGCTCATATGTATTTTTCCGATGGATGTTTTTACACAGGTGATTTTTTCGTGGGTTTTTTTTCTCGAATATTTTTCCTGTTATAAGAAGAACCATATGAAAACTCACATACTCTTCGAAGATGTCCATATAAATCAACTTATTTTCCTCTACGGGCTCGAAAACCTCCCAATATTTGTCGAGAAATTGTTGTTGTGTCTGTTGAAACTCATCTTCTAAAACATCAATTTTATCGAAATATGGATATGGAGATAATGGTAAGGACAAAGATTAGATTTGTAAAAACTCTTGGTGTGTATAATTTCACGAAAATTAGCTAAATACCCATCAAAATATCTTCAATGTGACCAATAATCTCGTCGAAGGTTGCCTCTCCCTTATTACCCTTCCGAACATCCTTGTACTCGATATTTTCGACCGATACTTCACGTAAGTTATGCGAAAGTGTATCTGCAAAATCATAATTACACGATATTCCTAACCAATTAAAATAATCAAAGATTACCAGTAACATTCGCTTTTAAAACTTCGATATCGTACAATTATCATTTCTTTGTAGGGGAGAATGGGGGAATTACAGTCACTAAGGATTATTTGCTAGTTTCTGTGAATAAATCGTTTGTTCTACCAAAAACGGATGGTTCTTCGATACTTCACTAACTATTGATGAAAAGTCATAGCATAAAAACCACCTAAACAGACAAATGATTCGATTTTTCATAAATTATAAGAATCTGTCCATTGACCGGCATTGTCCGACGTTTCGGGTAATTACAGTCGCTCCTCGGGGAATTAGATTAATTTCCTCTCAACAGCGCAACTTTATACTATCAGCTAGGTGGTAATTCCACATACAAATTTGAATCCATGGTTTACGGAAAAAATTTAATTCCGACCTGAGGAATTCTGAGGAGTCAACACCGACGTGTCAATTATAAACACATTTTCTATCTATACCATCAATTCTTATTCCATTCGAAGTCATTAATTAACCTAAATACCTATTATAAATGAGATCCCCATTGCCCCGCGTTTGTGATAATTGTTATTCCGACAACTACGAAGATTTCTTATATTTAATGTCAATATCTTTGTTTATGAAGTCGAAATTTCAATATGGGGAAATTGGACCTATAGAGCTGACAGACACGAATACCGGTCGGAGGTAATTTTAACAACTATATTTTTTGCAACACCTGATTTGAATTACGACTTTTTTTATGAGCAAAAGAGTGTATAATTTCAGAAGCTGCAAAGTTGAACTTTGTAAATTGCTTCCTCATTATTTTTGGTTTTTTGTACAGAGCTAGCTCTATGAGAAAGTATGTAAATCAATTTTAGCTTCCTCATAGAGGAAGCTTTTTAAAAAAACTAAAGATACTGAGGAAGCGATGTGCAAAGTTCACCTTTGCAGCTTTATTTTTTATCAAAGTTAATTTTCGGAAAAATTTTAACCCCATAACAAATAATTACGAAACTGTGCACCGATTAATGCAGTATACTACTGATTTCATGTATAAAATTTGAGTTCGCTCTCTTATGTTTTCCTAAAGTTAATGCACTAACGTAATTTTTGTAAAAGTTAACATTCTGAGAAATTGAACCCATATTGCACATTATGACGAAACTATGTACTCATCATCGTTAAGTAGTACCGAATCGATGTATGAAATTTGAATTCGTTATCTTATGTTTTGTTAAAGTTCGGGCAAACACGCGAATTTTTCGAAAATTCCAAAACTCCATAAAATTTGAACCGCTCTACCGATTTCAGTCAAATTCAATGCCACAAAACATTAACAATAACTGCACGTATGAAGAATTATTTAGCAAAATATCGTCACTCTGCGAAAGCTAGAGCGTGCACGTCCTTTTTAAAAAAAAATCAACAAACTATTAAATGAAAATTTGTGCGTATATTATAAAAGATTGCATCAGTAAAAAATGGACTGCTGTTACATTTGTGTACCAAATGTTAGCTCAATCGGTTGAACGATTCTCGAGTTACAGGTGATTAACA
This sequence comes from Tromatobia lineatoria, assembly GCA_949699805.1. Taxonomy (NCBI): domain Eukaryota; kingdom Metazoa; phylum Arthropoda; class Insecta; order Hymenoptera; family Ichneumonidae; genus Tromatobia; species Tromatobia lineatoria. Next base: position 13,837,550 of record OX453039.1, on the reverse strand, counting down.
TTTCGAAGCCCTGCACACACACACACACACACGGACATTTATTCTAAACGACTATACTCGATGTTTTGAAGCATTCTGCGTGGTTTGACATGAAGATCTCGCAAAACAATTTTTTCATAAAAACAAAGCTTTTTCTATGCGGAAAAAAAATTATTAGTTATTTAAATTTATCTTGGTTTAATCACCACGGATCATTAAATTATTTGCTCATCATGGACATAAGCTGCATACAAAAAATAATTCGATATAATCACCGATTTCTGCAAAATTGAGGTGACCGCCATTGCCCGGTGATCGTAGTTGCCCCATTCTCCCGTAACGTTTTGAATTTGTATCATTTAACTGTGATGTTCGGTAGACTTATTGAACTCGAAAATATAGATATATATTTTTTTACATATATACAAAAAATGTCACTAAGGATTAGTTACTAACCTAAGAGTTCCTGAGACATTTTATTCAGCTACGAAATAAATCGTTGAGTTCACTGGCACCGCTTATTTTTTTGGGGTTACTTAGTTGTACTGTAATATTCGATAGCTGTCAGAGTTTGTTGATAGGGCAGGGGCAGCTGTTCCGGCGATGACGTAACCATTAAGGTGGATTCTCATTACAAGCGCACAGCGTTGTGTACTAAGTTTTTGGTGAGTCGAAGCACGGACCGAAATTTTTTATTCGTACTCAGAGTCCTTAAAATATTAATATGTGAATATACGAGTACTCATCTGCAGATATCAATAACTTACATTGAAGTTGTTAATCTTGTGTATGTCGTATAACATAAGCGTATAAGTTGAGCATCGCTGGAGAAAGTGTGTCGTTAGAAAATACTGAACTCCTAGAAATTATTATAGGGTAAACTAACCAGTAAATGGAATGGGACCAGCGAAAGAACACTTTCCATAAGAGCAGGTACATAAAAAAACGTCCTTTCACTGGGTCTGCTCAACTGTCTATTTATTGGTCGGTCTACCTTAATAGCTGTGAAACTTCTAAAGGCTTTTTTCGTGTTTTTTGTACCTTTTAGATAAAATAAAGAAAAATATTCAACGCGGAGATTCAAGATTATTCTGACGATTTTATTATTTCTTTTAGCTGATTACTCTTAAAGATGAATAAAACATAGTTGAATGTAAGTTCTCTATAGGTTCAGGGTTGATTCTTACCCCAACGCGATAATTCTTTTTGTGAGTGAAGGCTTTTACAACACTCTTCTTGGAACCGCTTTTTAACAATTGCATCTCTGTATTTCTAACAATTCTGTATCTGCAGTTACACTGCACAAATAAAAGTTTTTTTGAGAACATAATAGTCTTCTTTTTAATTTTTACTATTAGTATGCGTAAGATAATTACAAATATTTGTAAGGCCTCCTATTTTTTTATGTGTAATAATCACAACGCCTATTGTACGACGAAAAAAATCATCTTTCTCATAAAGGAAGTTAAATTTGAGGTTTTGAAAAAGATGCGGAATAAATTTGAAAAATGAAGTTTTATAAAATGCTCTTGATTTTTTTTCCCCAAATCTAGGCCCTCAATGACCTTGCCCGTTATTGCGTATGTGTTTAATATTTCGGCAGTTTTTGTTAAATACGTTAATTCAAGGACAGTTTAAATTTGTATAAAATCCCAAGATCTTTCATCGATTTTCATCAAATTTTATATCTACCGTTTTTTAAATATTATTTCGTCCCTTGAGTAAAATTTACTTTGACTGTCATCGATCGATTTGAGTTAGAACGATAACGTATGTACATTTATCGAAAATCCTGAGTTCTATAAGATCGAATACTTCTATAGACCGTCACCAAATCAGAAATTAAGCTGAACGACGAATTGAATACCGATCGTCCTTTATCTTTTCTGCACCTGAAAATAACTATTAAGTTAACAATTAGCTCAAAAAGACCGCGAACCAGAGCACGCACTTAAAAAACAAAAATTAATTGAAGGTTTCATAAAAATTTTCCAGATGCTACAATTGCTGCTTCAATTTTCATACAAGAATGAGTGTAACTGTTCTACCATTGTACAAAATTTATGCTTTATTTATTTATTGAATTTAAGCGAAGATGTTACACAGACATACATCCAGTTTTTTATTTCTAAGCCACCCATGATAGAAAAACGGCGTGCTGTCAAAAATGCTTCATGTTTTGCAGCATTAAGCATCGTTATTGACGGCACGGGGTGCCCAACGGCACGAATATCCCTCGCGGACCTCCCAACCTAAAACCAACCGGTCAATTGGTGCACCCAAACTCCCCAGATAGAAAAACGTGTCGTCCAGTGCTGCACGCCATGTCTGCACGGTGCAGTTAGTTGCTTTAAAATGAGACAGCACTGTGACAGCACGGCGTGCCGACTACGCACTGTGCCTGCACGGTGTCATCACGTCTTGCATGGCACGACATACTGAAACCGTGGGAGCACTGATGAAGCTTCAGCACACCGTGCCGTCACTATGCTGACAAATTTGAAAGCAACGAACGGCATTGTGCCGTTTCGTGGTGCCTGTGTGGTCTCACCGTGAACCTTAATGGCTATTTGGGTCATCTCTGGTTTCATCCATCAATTTTTACTATACTGACATGAAAACATCTAAAAAAAATTCTCGACAAAACAGAGCTGCCTCAATGAAAAAGCAAGGATTTTTTACAAATCCTAAAAAATGTAACAGATAAACAAAACTTCATGGTATTTTATCTCTCGTTTTGTGGATCGACTCTCGAGCGCAAGATCGCTGTCCGTCCAATCAGACATGAACCGGCAAAACTAGCAGCCAATGAGACTGCCTTACTTTCAAATATTTCCAGCATTTAAACAAAGTTCCATTTTCGGATCTTATACTACGATCTCACAATTATATATCATAATTCAAACTGGATCTCAAAAAAAAATACTCTGCATAAAACATAGAATATACACTTATTCCCCATCTAACGGTCGGCCTATCAATAAATTTTAAAGCTTTTCCTCTGACTCATATTTCAAACGGTTTTAGCAGACGACAGACAACAGAGTTTCGGTTGCAGAAGCCTCAACAACATTCACGACACGTTTTTTACATTTTATTTCTGAAAACAAAGTTTCCAAAACTTATTTCCGTTGTACTATAAATACGTTAGTAAAAAACGCGACTATTCGGAATCATAATACAAAGTTATATCTCGTCGACATGGAAATATTTACCTTCGACAAAAGTTTGCAAGAGCGCCTCGTTGAATTCACCGAAATATTGTCGAGTCGAGGAGACGTTGTCCCGGCATCACAGATTAAATCCGAATGGTCCTTCCACGTGGAGCTCGTTATTGAACCGACAGGATGGCGAGCTCTTTGGAAAATTCCTCGACTCACTTGTCAAGATTTTGAAATTCACTACCCAACGATAGTAGTCGTCGAGGTGCAGCAAGTGGATTTTGGGGAACTTTCGGCTTTGGTGAAGATCGTAGCTGTGCAAGATGATATTCATTTACCTGAGAAATACGATGTGCCACTTGTGGAGCTTTATCCGACAAAAGAGCAGGAAAACGAAGTCCTCGACATGATAGGAACCTCCAACTGCATCGACGAGCTCAGATTTTTTTTTCACTATTTATGGATGCCGTGGGACAGCGACGATGACGATAACACTGATTGGGTGTCTCTGCATCTCGAAACAAGAATCAGACTCTTCTTCGACATGAAACGAGGCATCGTTGACAAGGAAACTTGCGACGTTATCAGGACTTTGGTACGAGAGGGCAGAGAAATTCAAGCAAGGATCACTAGACTCGAAGCTGATATTTCGGACGAAGAAGAGGATCACGAGACACTTATGGATGAAGGAAAAGCCTGTCAGCTCATGAAACTTCACTTTAGATTGCAACAGATAAAAACTGAGATGGAGGTCATGGAGAATCCGGCTATGAGAGAAATGCTCACTAGAAACGGAGGCTCCGCCGCTGGAAGCGTAGAGATGAAGCGGCGGGAAAGCAGAGGGAGAAAGAGAGAAGGATATTTTGTCTGGCACGGAGGATCCTTGGAGGATACTCTAGAATCCTTGAATAAAGCCAAGGAGTTTTTACAAAAAGATCTCTTTCTGAAGTTTGTATATATATTTTTTAACATATATACAGATTTTTCACTCAACAGAGATTTCAAAACATTTTTAAAAGAAAATGGCACAACGAAAAAAATTAATAGAATATTCTCTGTCTTTCAGTAGGGTGTTTTGATTTTTGCCACGAGGACTGTATTTTTTTAAAAATTTGTCTCTGTCATTTTTGAAAAATTTATTTCTTCTTTCATGTTATGCTTTTTTAAAATTGTTGAGTAAAAAATGGCATTTTTTAATAGTTTTCCTGGATTGGAAAAATCTAAAAAAGCTTTAAAATTATTTTTTAGAAGTCATTTTTCAAGCAATTTTTAAACATCTGTGTTTAAAAATGTGAAAGACCCTTTTCCAAGGGATCTTTCAGACTTTTTTTTAGATTTTTGGGGTCTGCGAGGATTGTATTTTTTTAAAACTGGCGTGACTGTATTTTTTGAGAAAAAAAATTATTTTTCGCATGCATTAAAATTTTTTTTAAATGTTCAATGAAAAATATCACTTTTTACAGTTTTACTACACAACAAAGATCTTAAAAGCTTCTTAAACACTGCTTCAATAATCATTTTTCAAGGAGCTTGGCCATACTTCATTTATCCTTAAAGATCGCTCAAATGAAAGATTTATCAGAAAATGCTTTAAAAAAAAAAACCAATACACTATTTTGAGTGGTCCCTAAAAACGCTTATTAAATTTTTGCTCTGAGGGTTGTATCTTTCTTTAATTGTTGTACCATAGAATTGAAAAAAAAAAGGTTTATTTTTTCATATATTGTCATTTAAAAAAAATTGTAGTATGAAAATGCAGAGGATTTGGATTAAAGTATTGTGAAAATTCTTGCAGTATGATACTGGAGCAGATTCTAAGAGGATGAAACACTTTATATTTGTCAATTATAGTTTAATATTTTTATGATAAAGGCGATTGGATAATTTAGAGAATTAATTGTACTAATAATAGACTTACAGAAATTTCAACCATTAACAACTTTTAAAATAGTTTCAGTTCTGTTACAAAGTAATTTGTAATTCGTTTCCAATTGTAATGCAGTATGGCTTGTACTATTGTTTAAATATGCTCTATAAATTGCAGGTAGAGACCTGTATAAAAAATTTTGAGAAGAATTATTTAACTTCTGAAATATGTACAACAATTTCTAGCTATTGCTACTAGTGTTTTATGTATAGTAGCATAATTCATGTCTAGAGTGGCTTTCAAGTAAATTTCTAAGCGAGTGCAAAATAAGATTTACCGCTGATCAAATATTATGATAATCTTCTTCAATAAAATAAGGAAACAAAGTTAATGCATAATTTTATAATAACTGCAGATTAGTGTTATTAAATCATGACTACAAAATTGAATGTTCTATAAATGTCATTACTTTAAGCAATCAGGATCTACAAATATTCACAGTATGAATTTTTGCAGAATGAGTTATAAAAATCCAGTACTGTTTCTAATTAAAGCACTAAAAGTCAAGTACACAAACTTCTTTAAACATGAAGAGAATTACTGTTTATAAAAAAACAATGAATGAATGAAACAGCAATTCCCAGCCATTCATAAATAATGTAGCAAATCAAAATTAAAAAATTAGCTACATTTTTAATGCAAAATCTTTAGAAATATGATTTCAATACAGAGATACTTACATTGTATGTAGATGTAAATACTTTGTCTCTTTAGCAATCATTATGATTCATTTGAAATGATAATTTCATTGTATGTAGATGTAAATACTTCGTCTCTTTAGCAAATATTATGATTTATTTGAAATGATAATCGTGATAAGTTAGATAATTTCCAAGGCTGCAACTAAATTCGTTCCAATGTTTCGAAAAAAATACCAATGAATCATAATATTTTACAGCCATAAAATTTAGGTACAATAATTTCGTTAAAAAGGCAAATTTCATTCAGATTGTATCTATTTTTGCCTGGTAGTCAATAGTATTCTGCTAATATTGATAGACAGGATTTCTAACCGACAGAGTGACTGGCTGCTTACGCGAAGCACTGGATGCTTCGGAAGTCGGTGATATCATCATTATAGGGGAAGGAGAGCATCATATTCGGGGTGCAGGTGGCCTAGAAGAGGGTGGAATCATCAGAGGAATTTCAAATTTGGATTACACAATTCTGTGTCCAAAAGAAACGGAAAGCGGTCCATCCTTGTTCGATTTTTCTGGCGGGGAGGTAATGAGAATCCGAAAAATTACTTACCCATTTATTCTCCAAACGATTGTTGCGCCTAGAATCACTTCTATTTGAATTTGTTCATTTTTACAAAACCGATAGCTAAATTAGCTAATTTCAGTTATGCATCTATAATACCAAATTTGTTCGTCATTCAAACATCAAGTTGACTGCTTGGGCTTATGTTCGGTCCGCCATAATGAACTAATGAATTCGAGTAGAGGTCGGTATTTCGATTTATTCAATTGTTATTTGTTTGAATAAATCTCGTCAAACTTTACAAATCTCACTCGAGTCGTACTCATACACTGGCAAGATATTAAAAAAAATAAAATGTATTGAACATTCTATGTAAATTCAGCCATTTTTTTTCGACCATCTTAGATCTGCCCAAAATTGGTCATATCAAAGTGTCACTAAAAAACACAGTGCGAGAGTTTCCACAATGTTGAGAACGATTTTTGTAATGTGTTTAAAAATCATTGGACAGATACAACCATTTCCCAGAGTAAAATTATTGAAAATTCACCATATCATCATGATTGACTTATCATACTTGAGCCATTGCAAAAATTGTTCTTAATATTCGTTATTTGTATACATAATCCGAGGAAATCAATTTGTTTCAAATATAGCGAAGTTTTCGCACAAAAAGGAAGATTTAAAAAAAATTATTTGGCCTCAAACATTGCTAGAAACTCCAAATCTCGTACCAAAAAAAAAATCTTGAAAAATCATTGTACATATACAGAATTTTAGAAAATCTATTTGGCTAAAAAGTAGCGATTGCTGCGGTATAAAAATGTAATTGATATTTTTTTCGGAAAATTTGATTAAATTTAAGCTAAAATTACCCATATAAATTGGTATTAATTTTCTTGTTTTAGGCCATAAAATTCCATAGATTTCTATTTTTCAGAAATGTATGTATGTTACGTCATGGCTTTTGTTGTTATGACATAACGGAGCTAAATTAAATTTATTTGACTCCTTTTATCCTCAAGGGTTTGGAGGAGTGTACTGGTGATTGGGTATTAATATTTTTATCGAAAATATGTTGATGAGTCGAGATTTCACAATTTTCATTTGGTTGTGTAATAAAAATATTTAATTTCGTAAATGTTAACCTTCATTATTAAACGTAAACATTTATTATCAAACGTTAACATTTATTATTAGTTGATAATCGTAGTTTAACACATTTTTGATTTGTTTTATTTATTCAGGTATCTATTTATATGTCGGCCCCCTGAGTAAAATCACTAAATTTTCACAATATTTGGCGAACTCGACCACGCTTGGTCGAGTTGCCGTACAGGACTCACAATAAGACAAATTAAAAGTGGTGATAAAGCCACAGTGCATTAATATACAAATTGAAGATGCAGGACATCCCACATCTCATAGGTGTGCGGTGCCCTGCTAATCGCCGTGGGACCGCTGCCGCTGCGCTGATAAGGGCAGCGAATGGAATCCCCGGCGCGTAATGCACAAGAAAATTTTATTTTGAATCACCACAGTAGCGAGAGGGTACTTTTGGGTGGTACAAAAATAAAATATTAATATTATGACTATTGAATTTTTATTATAAATAAAACGAACAAGTAAAACAATATTAATTTTACAACGCCAATCTTGTTATTTATTCATTTGTTATCTAATAAAATAAGAAAAATATGCCTGGAAGTAACAATATACAACAAAAATGTCCCAAGATAGAGACGTTAGAATGAACAATTCTTATATCTCATCCGATTTCTAGTTAACCGTATTGATATTTTATAAAGTTTTTACAATGACAAAAAACCCGATTTTTTTTGGAATTTTTTGAAGAAAATTTTGGTGGCTGAATTTTGGTGGAATTGTGCCCAAGATGTTAATGTGACCCTTGGCATGGTAGCCAATGGTCAGGGAAATCAGGGAAAAGTCAGAGAAACATTACCGGGATAGAAGAGAAGAATAAAGATATACACAGAATTTATTCTAAATATTAACTAATATATATTAAAATTTTTTTAGGTCATATGTATGACGGAAACTTTTTTTGGGTTTTTTGGACTAGACTTATTTTATTTTGTGTCCATCAGCATAATTCTGTAGATCATAAAACGGAAATTGTATTAATATATTGAAAATTTCATAATTGCCGATTTGAAAGAACGTGAAACAGCTCGAATGGATGTATTTTAATTCTAGCATTCCAGGAAGTTATATTTTGTTCATTCCGTTCCAATTTTCTTAACAAAAGAAGCGGTCAGAAAAGTTGATATATTCATTCGTGATACCAACCTGATATATAATGCTCTTGAGTTCGTTAGTTTTGAATGTTCATACCTTTTCGACAAGAAGAACGTAACAAAGAAATTCGGTCGATTCATAAAATTGAAGACCGTAAACTCGCTGTTTTTGCGTGCACGCGTTTGCTAAAATCCGTATCCTCACTTCCTAACTATCATTCGGTGTTAGTCGTGAACATTCTATCGCTTATAGCGAATTGTCCGTGCTCGTAGAACTTACTTTCCGTGCTCGTACTTCACTGGCTAGGCGCGTCGTAAGCGACGATAGAACCAATCGTTTTAGCTGCAAAAACGGTCGCTGGTCCTCGCACGAAAATCGTTGCTAAAAATGGATCTCGATTTATGGGTAAATACTGAAAGAATTGTAAACAAGTTATAAGTATGCCAGACCGTCATTGATTGAATTTATTAATCGCTTTAGTATTGAAGGGCGTGTATAAAAATTACCGCCACTAATGACATCTTGCTCACACTTATATTTCGCTCACGTTTCAATAGTCAGGAAAATTTTATAATTTAGTCAAAGAAAATCAAGGAATTTTTTTATTCGATTTTAGTGGCTATCATGTTAATATGATACTGTAATAAAACTTCATTATATATTTCAGATTTTGTTGGAGAACGTGTGTCTGGATCTGGGAGAGCTCCAGGCAGGTGTACTAGTCAGAAGAGGCAATGTTAAAATAGTCGGCTGTAAAATAATTGCTTCCAGCAAAAGTGTTGTAAAATTGGGAATCGTTGTTCTATCCGGTGGCAAATTAATCGCACAGAATACTATTTTTTCCGGCCTGGGAACAGCGGTAGCGATTCATCCGTCTGGTGAGGCGATACTCAACGATTGCAGATTCGAGGATTGCGTAGAAGGAGTACAGGTAATAAAATATTATGTATTAAAAACTGTTACGATTGAAAGAACTTACCTAAGTGAATTACGACTAAAATTATGTGTGCTGTCTTGTTGGAATTAGAGCGATATTTTTACTGATGGAATAATCGCAGGCTACTTAATAAAATAAAAATTAATAATAAGTATAATTAATAATAATATAACTTACTTAATAAGTCTCTTCTGCATCTCCTCCACATTTATTGTTTTTTTTTCTTGAAAAATCTGAGTAATTAAATCTTATTGGAGGTTCTAGCAAAAGATACAGATCCAAAACTTGCTGATATCAATAACAGCTGAGAAACTGAAGATAAAATCCGTGGAAAAAGAAATCCTATGAAAATAAAATTAAAAAAAAATGCACAGAATCCAATCAAAATTTGTGATTAAGATTGAACACCGTTTGGATAAGGTTAATGCAATAGAATAAATGTAGATAAGAAGATACATCCATAAGACAGTAAATTCTCACTAATACAATTGTGAAATAATATTTCTGTTATGTATGTCTTCGAGAAAAGGTCAATAAGGAGGAGAGGCCTGAGTCGGCCACCTTAATTGATAAAGCTGCTTTTAAGGTTTTGTTGCAAACCCGTTGCACACAAACTAGACATTTGTACATCCTCATAGAGAAAGGAGAAATATTTTTCCTCATAGAGGAAGCACTTTGTTTTTATGAAAAAAATGTTTTGATTTTTCAATGTCAAGACACTCAGAATGATCTGAAATGAAAAAAAAGGTCTAGAACAAATATTCGTATGTATGTGTGTGTGTGTGTATATAACGCCAAAAATTTAAACACTGATAACTCAAGAACCACTTTAGTTATCGAGCCCAAATTTATCACATAACTAGAACAACAGGCCCTCTTTAATTGTTGCAATTGTCGACTAAGTGTATGCAAAAATGTAAATTCCGTAGCTATCTAGTATTTCGCGTGGATACTCTAACTTTCCTAAAAATTAGCTAAATCGTTTTTCATAAGAGCATGTGCACTTATTGCTTGGTATTAAAGTTGGCTCGAATTAGTAAAGTCATTAAGACTTTTTGGAATGTTGAGTTTTTCAAAAAATTTACGTTATGGTTTGTTTAACGTGTTGTTTGTTATTATGGTAAGTTTATCAAAATCTTATCTGAGATATCAACTCCAAATTTAGTAGGGGAAGAAAATAAAATTCAGTCAGGATAAGTATATAATTTAGTCACACAGATATATATATTTTTGGTGTTGTTGTGTTTTACGGAATTTTTCAATAATTAAATAAAATTAACGGTATCAAATTAGCTGCGGCAAAGCTTCGGATATCGATCCAAAATTCAATATGTAAACCAAATAATACGCAGTCATGATCCATACATAATTTAGTGACGAACGGTAAAAAATTTGGATGCAATGCAATTTTTCATTATCAAAAATCTACCTTTATCGCATTAACTTTTACAAATCTTGAGATATCGAGCCCAAATTTAGCACATAAACAAAATAATACGGAGCCATTTTCATCTATTTATTTAAAACAAGGATGCAAAGTGAAAGCTTGCACATTGCTTCCTCATTAAGTGTCGCTTTTTACGAAGCTTCTTTTATGAGGAAGCCAACATCGATGAACATACTTCTTCATAGCCGTGGCTTTGTGAAAAGCGACAAATAATGAGGAAAGAATGTGCAAGGTTCTACTCTGCATCCTTGTTTTTCTAAACCAATTTGCTTTATCTTGTTTCATAAAAACGGAGCTTTCTCTGTGAAGAACAAACCCTTTTTGAGTTTCGTTCAACACTTGCAACGAAATCGATGCAGTAGCTGAAAGTCTCATACTGACTTCATTTCCAGTTACAAGATGACGCTCGACTTAGCGCAACGAACTGCAGTTTGTCGGGCTTCAACGAGTATGGAATACGCATGGAGACCCAGAAATATCTGTCCGGCACCGAGGGTAAAACTGGGGGTAGGGAATTACTCGAGCAGGTCACGGAAATATCGATGCAGGACTGTGTGTTCGAGAATAACAGTAAAGGAGACGTAGCGTTGAAGCCGCGATTAGCTTCAGCCCTCGCGACCAAACAGGACAGTGCAATAGGAATAATGGTTTCCTGACTCAAAAATTCAACAGAGTAGTTTATATTCATTACAATCTTCTCCAGAATCCAGTGGTCATATAATGTAAACACATTCATTCCCAATTGTTCATATCAGTCGTAATATATGGTTGCTTTAGAGCAGAGATGTCAGTTGTTTGTTACTTTTAAATACACACTATTTTCTGTTTAGCGTATACTTTGTTTATAATCATATATAACTAAATGTTTTAACTATTTATAAAATCCTTAAAACTCATTTTCGGCGACAAATCTTATGAAACAACTTAAAGAAAAAAAAGTAATGAACAAAAGTAAAGATCGCTACTTTCGTCATTACTCATTATTCGTTTCATATGCTTTTTAAAATTTGGTTCATAAAATTCATTGAGAAGAATGGGTCTTAAGGGTTTCATATACAGTTAAAACGTGGAGTTATATAACGTCCAGACCACGCTTACTAAACGTCCAGTAATAAACGAATTATAGGTTAAAAAAAATAAGAATGTATATAAAAGTAAAGAACGCTGACATCTCTGCTTCGACAATTCGACGAACCAACTTCACATGACGAAGTAAATTTCTTATTCATAATTTGTAAGGAGGCCACCGACGTTTACACTGCTTCGATTGTTGTCGCATTTTTGTAATAATTTTTGTACAGTTCCATACAACATAGTATTACAAGATGTTGACTTGATAAAACAGAAATGGTGTTTGATGAGGAAAAGAATAACTAATAAATGTTTTTGTAAGAATAATCGGTAATTCTTTTCCAGTGTAAACACAGGACGGCTTATTTTGTTTCTCAAAAGACTCAATATTCTTATACCGTTCATATATTTTTACTAAGAAAAAAATGTTTGAAAATTACAGTTTTTTTTTCGCCAGTCATAAAAATTTATTACGAATAAAAAACTCTTTGACTAAAATATCGGGGTGTTTGAGGAAAATTGGTTGGAAATTACTGATATATCTCAAAAACAGAAATGGAATATAAATGTACTGTCCCAATACAATTTCTGGATTGCCATTAATTAAGTACTATTTCAGTAAAAAAAAACTGTGAGTATTTTTCGGAGTTATGTGTCAACATTATTTTCAACTACGGTGAATTTATGCGTATAACGCTCCAAAAACAAGAGGAAAATCGACTAGTGTGAAGTGCTACACTCTTACTTTTAATAATATTCATAAAAGTAGAAAACCTAAGAAACGTTGAAAATTTAGTTCTTGTCGACTTGATGAAAGTGATGATGATGAAAGTAAGGACCAAATATGAAAGATAATGAATTTAAAAAAAGATTTGTTGATGAGAAAAACCATTATGTACGTTTCCTTGTCTCCCCTGTGAAAAATCAGCTTGCGAGGATTCCTGTCGAGAATAGTAAGCGTAACATATCATACCGTAAAATAATCGGATAAGTCCGATAAAGAGACTACACTTATAGAAATTTACTTGAAATGTAATGCACATGTACATGTACTGAAACATGTTATTCATTTATAAATTTACTATACCAGTGCAATGTCACATTTATTTTTGGTACAGTCATTTTAATAATTCGTTTTAATCTTAGCGTAAAGGTACTTCAATTTTAAAAAATTCGATTCAATTCTATTGCAAAAGTACTATATACTACATATTTTATATTACGCTTGTACATCGAATTTAATTAACGAGTTCGCGGATAAAACTTCCAGTCTTTTCTGACAGTGCATGTGTAGAAAACTTTTTTTACTTTTGGGATCTTTACCTTAGCTTTACAGGTAGGTGATTTTTTTAAGGAACATCAAATGTTAAAATAATCGATTAATTGTAAAAATTGTTGTAATTATGTATAAAAAGTTGTGTTTAAATGGAAATCAGTTTTATAAGAATATTAAATCAGAAAATCAATGAAAAAAAAAAAAGAATTGATGAAAGCAAGAAAATTCAGGATAAAAAAAGGATGAGAAATAACCAGCATAAAAGCATATTAGTGGTAGAGACGTCACCTTTCTAAATTGGCGAATGACACAAACAATGCTAAGAATATTATAGCTTCATCGACAACACTAGAATTAAGGATGGAATCATTCAAAATAAAAATTAATCAAATTAGCTTAAAATTGGTAGACCGGTCCGTAGTCGCAGCAAAGCAAGACGATGTTAAGATGTAAAAATTAAATTTCCAGTGGAAAAACAAAAAAGGCAATTCTCTTGGGGAATGATGAGCCATAAATTTTTTATTTGGGCTTTTTGTTCACTTCAGTATAGGTTTAATCAATCAAATTATGATAAAAAAAGAGCATCAGAAAATTTGAATGCCAAATTTTTGTCCAATATTTCGTGAATAATTCCATATGTGAATAACTCACGTATGATGCTCCATGTGAATTCAGTCACAAGAAAAAGTCTAAAACTCAGGTTCAGTGATTATAATAGATTCCAAACCAACGAAATTGTAATTTTCGAAAAATTGACTTCAAATTAATTGTGTACTTTTAGACATTATTTTACGGCAAAATCAACGAAAATATTTTATTGCGGAAAGGACTTGAGATATTGGTATCGGAAAAATTGTTGCATATTCTGTAAGTGAATGCCCAATTTTCAGTATTTTTTTTATAGGTCTCTTCAAAGTTTACAAGTGATAACAGTTTACAATATTTGAAAAAATCAATAATAACCATTAAACAAATATAATTATTACATCGGACGCACTCCTCGATAGGTTGAGTTTTGTTTAAAGATTTTTTGACACGCTGCAAAAATGACATCCAATCATTTGCATAGATCAATCAGTTGGATGGTTTACGGTGACACTTTCAGAACATTTTTTTTCGTTTCGGAAAGATTATTTTCCAGGTCGATGCGGAATATCGCTTTACGATTAATTTTTTCTTCGACATTGGTATAAAGCTGTCGCATTTTTTAATCCCCGGAATAGCATCCGCAACGGAGCGTCTCTGTTGAAGCATTTTCTTTACATTATTGCGTCTTTCCTTGTCATAAAAAAAAACTGCTATCGAATGTGAGTTCTGTTTTGCCCATTGAAAGAGAGCTTCCGGTCTGAGTATATCACCCGATGTAATTTGAAGATTCGCACGGATAACGCCTCTCTTGAGAAGAGGTCCCATCGCTTACTATTTTTTGATATTTATTTTCGAAAAATATTGTAAACTGCTATAACTGGTAAACTTTAAAGGGTCCTTTAAAAGAAATACTGAAAATTGGGTATTCACTTGCAGAATATGCAACAATTTTTCCGATACCAATATCACCAGTCCAACTGGTGAAAAGGTACAGCTAACAATGAGCAATATAATGACAAAAAAAGTGCTATTTTTGCAAAATCTGTGTAAAAAAAAAAATGAAAAAATCGCCTGCAGATAATCGAGGAATGAACGAATTTGTCTTGCAATGAAATTATTGAACAAACCGATGAAAAGGTACACCTGACATTAAGCAAAATAAAATAACGAAAATGAGTTCAACTGTTGCAGAATCGCTGAATAAAAAAAAACACTCAAAAAACGGCCTGGAGCTCAACAAGAAATGAACAAATGTGCGTTTGAAATATATGAATTGATCACAGGGTTAGAAAGTTACAGCTGATACGAGTTTAAATTTTGTAGATGCAGATATCTTTTTCAGGGTCATATACATATAAGCAGTCCCCTGTCGCTTAACCCAACACCGAAAGATGGCGCGGCCGTCAGGGAAATTTCCCCCATTTGCGTCTGTTGCACGATAGATGGCGTCAGTGCTACCACGATCGGCTTCACATACGGCAAGTGTTATTTACCGCGTTGTGTTTACGGTGTGTTAATGCAATATTTTCGTGTCTTCTTCCAATTAATGACCTTTGCAATTAAGTTGGAGAGTGCAGTAAACGGAATCCACAGGAAAATTCGATTCCTGGTATGTAAAGTATTTAAACTATCATTGAGTAAATTATTTTCCCCAATGCTTGTCGGCGCCTTCGAAAATCACGAACATAACCTCAAATGCCGCTAATGCCACGTTGTTTACTTGCAACGAGATGCACGTGTGTTTATGATTAAGCTTATTTGCCATCAGTTAAGGTTAAGAGAAAAAAATCTGCTTATGACATTCACGTATTTTTTAATAACGATATTTCGGAACAACTCTAAAGCGTTGGACTCTGAAGACCAGGCATAACCTCGAAGGGGTGAAACTTTCGTCTGTTCTGAAATATTCCGTGAGAGGAAATACACTCGTTCGGTCGTAACGCCGCGATCAAGCGATTGAGGGTCGTTGAGTGGCCGCGCTATCGAAAGTATGAGAGTTCTATTTTGGGCGATCTCTGCGATGCGAGAGCTTTAGGATTTATTGTAATGATGCGGAGAATTTCTACGCAACCCTTATCGCGTTTTCGATGGGGCGAGTGTTTCTCAAGTAACCGCAATCCATGGCCGTCATCTGCTAGATTATTCCGCGATCTATTCTTGCTAATACGTTTTAAACATTATAATTTCCGGTCCGAATTCCAGATTGATTTATGAATCAAATTTCCCAGACTGCTTTTCAAAAGTATAAATTCATTGAATTTGCTGTTCTAGATTGTTCAGAGTATTCTAATATGTTTGCAAAAAAAAAAGTTAAATAATATTGTTTATTTTGAAATATTCATATGACTTGATGAATATCGCTTAATATTTAAAAATAAAGAATATTTTCAAACTCTTGTTTTCGCAAACATTCAGTAAGAATATGTTTCATCTATCAGATTTATCATAAAGTATTAATTATTGAATTAATTATTGGAAGCATATTACAAAACTTGATTGTAACAGATTGTTTAAGTCATGGAAAATTAATAATGACTCAGATTTATTCAAAGTATCATCTTCAAAACAAACTTCTTCGATAGGAACATAGTTCATATTTTTAAATATATATTCATTTATTTACCAGATGCAGAAATTTTAAAAAACCTAGAAATTCCTATTTCCGTACTGTTTTAGATCTGTTATTATAAAACTATTCATTGAAAGATCCAGAATCTTTCTAGACGTAATGTAGGGTCTATGATAGTATATCTAAAAATTTCAATCTTTTTATTGTTTCTTCAAATGGAAAAATTTAATTTAAGTAATGGTTAAAACATCATTGTTGAGATAATTTCTAATTAACAAACTAAAGACATTTATTCCATAAATAAAATATTGCATTTTCAACTCAATTGTTAATCAATTCTTTTGTGATTTATAAATTATTATTATGACTGCTAGGATGACACATTAATACAAAAATAATGGAATTTTTCATGATAAGATGTTAAAGTAATGAGCTACATTCAATGTACGATTGTGATGTCAAATTACTGTACTGTTGCATTAAAATTGAACTAAATCACAAAGAAGTATCACTATTAGTGATTTAATATACCAAATTATGCATAAAAACTCAGAAAGCACCTGGGATAGAATCTTTTAGAATCTCTGAAAGAATTTTGCATGGATTGTAAATACAATTTTTTTTCTGTCAGGAAAATATTATTTCTCGATTTTCCTATATAGTTTTCCTTTTCCCTAAGATTAGAACAGAAGCAAAGTCAATACTGAGCAACCTTGGTTATAAGTCTATATATGTGCTAAATTCGAGTTAGATTATAGTTATAATATATTAGATTGTTTATAATTTCCAGAAGTTAAGGGGACCCAAAAACCTAGAAAAAGGGATAACAAACATTCTGTAAATGGTACACTTCTTTTAAAAAATCTTAAATTACAAATTCATTAAATTCATAACAAGCATTATGATTTTACCATTTTTTAAGAACTTACAGGACACCAAAATATTCAAGGTAAAAAGTACAAATTTTTACTTGTCAACTTGTTGTAACTTTCAGATCAAGCTGGTGAACAAATTTTTGTGTTAAATGTTTTATTTTTTCTGTAGAAGAGTGCGTTATAGAATAAATATAGGACTTTTCATTTTGAGTCTATACGACGGACCTTTGATTTTAAATGTGTAAATAAATCTTTCTCTATGAAAAAATTACTAAACAATTGGTTACAATAAATATACTTTTCACAATATATAAATAACAATATAAATATATTCATATAATAATTACATTGTTTCTAAATGTTATTTTTTATGTGCCAAATCATTCTAAACACATTGACATGAAAATGTTGAAGAAAATGTTTTCAGGACAATAAAGCTTCCTCTATGTGAAAGAAATATCTGAGAACTTTTGTTCAATAATGAATTCGACTTAGTTATTCAACATAAGAAAATCGGAAGGAGACATTTTTTCCAAAATTGTGCTTGATTGATTATATTAAGATAGTTCTAGTGCTGAGTGGTGCTCAATGGCCTCAAAAGTGTGTAATTCAGAGAGAATTTAGAACAGGAATAAATGGAATAAAAATCTAAAAAAATGGCATGTATACAAAGTGCTGAAAAGATTAATTTTGCATAACAATAATTCGGAAATGGAATTAACAAGTAGGTGAAAAAAACAATTGTTCAACAGATTAGCCGTCAACATAACTTTGTTTCGAAGGAAAATCATGTCAATTTTTTTGAAGATATATAACTTTGTTAAGAACTTTGTGCACTTTTTGAAAACCGCATTTTTCGTTTATGTTTGAGCCGTATTCGTGTATCTATTCGATCGATCGTCCGGAAACTCCTTGAGCATAATTGTTGGTTTTGGGGGAAACACATAAAAATTTGGAGACTTAACACACATGTTTGAAGAAAATTATTTCCAAAGAAATCTGATTTTGTTGGGTAGAAAAAATTCTGAAAAAATTCATACGTATTCAGAAAGATTAATATATAATTTATATTCGAAGAAAAGTTGGGCTGGCGGATAATTTGTTGAACGATTGTTTTTTAACCTATTTGTTAATAACATTTTGGAACTATTATTGCGTAAAATAAATCTTTTATATGCTTGATATTTTTCAGATTTATATTCCATCGAGAACTTTATTAGTCAAGCAACCATACTTGAGGAATCTTATAAAGAACAAATTGTGTACTGCTTAAATTACTCGGACTACCCGAAGTACTTAAAGTACCCGGACTACCCGAAGTACCGGAAGTACCCGAAGTACCCGAACGTTGATCGACTCCGGATAGTTTTGGGTAAACCGAATATTCGATCTTGAAGTGTCAGATCCGCTTGGTCCGGATTATTCGGACTTTTCGAATAACCGAGAAAGTGCTAGCCCTAGTACGAAGATGGCGATCGTCAGCCATGTTAATATAAAACCATTTCATTCCAGCCGTGATTGGCCGTGGTCAAAAACTGGGAACGAAGTTGAGTTCGTGATTCAAAAATTTGACCGATTTATAAAAATAACGGAATAAAGTTTGGAAGAAAAGCTGTATGATACAGCCTGTATCTAATCTTTTAGAATCGTTATTTTATTATCATACATCATTTTTTTGGTTTCTTAAATAAAGACGAGCTATAGTCCCACTGTGGCTCATACCTTAAAAATTTAGAAATACAACAGGAAAATTCTAAGAATTTTTTTCACTTCCGGAAAGAACGGCGAACTTGTTTATTTCAAAAAGCCCGATAAATAATAAATATGATAAATAAAAATCTGCAATGCATTTTTGTCCCTTTTAGAGTTGGAACATAAAACATCGACGACCAGATTCAAGAGGTCGAGGCCCAGACGTAGATCAAATTGGTGTGGAATGCTCTTATAAAAATATCAAACGTACCAAATATTTTAAGTCTGCTAATTTTTAATATCCGAATTTTTCCGACTATTTGCTTTTTAATGACTTACGTATGTACATAAAACCGAATTGGTGTCACCGATGGCACGAGTTAATAATTAAGACAGGCGTCTGAAAATAATTCATACGCAGCCAATTCGGTGAATTAAATAATGGAAGTTACGACCCTTTCTGTATGAATGATCCACGGAGATCGAGGGTCGGCAGTAAAAGAGTTGCGACGGGCAGGCGAGGCCGTGCACTTTTTCAGGTGCAATTTTTTTTTTCTGCTGTAAAGGCAGTAGACGTGGAAAAAAACGTATATAGGTCGCTAGAAGAAGTGACTTTACGTCCCGTACTGGGGCCGTAGGCCATTACGTACAACCGTAAAAATACAGTTGTTTCGTCGTCGTATCGTTTCAGATCACGAGGCTCAGAGGAGACGGTATACTAACGCTTCTAGAGAGAGATACGAGTCCGCTAGGCCATCAACGAATCCTGCTCGAAAAGCCGAAATTATTGAGAAGCCACAGGCGACATCAGCAGTACCACCACCAACAGAACCGTCGACCACTGTGGTCCAATAAATTTGGTGCGATGGTCGAGACGAAGACACCAGCAGCCGCACAGTCGATCGACGAACAAACGCAATTTGGCAACGGCCGAGAATTCGAGCCGTCCGACTGCATTTTCGTCTTCAAGGATACGCAGTCTGACTATGAGGAGCCGCCCTCCGACGAAGAGGTGAGTTTGTAGTTGTCATTTATTATTTAAAGGTTTCACAGAAATAACAGAACAAAGTTACAAATATTTAGTATTCATGCAACTGGAGTCGACGATGAAGCTTTCTCAAGGAGTTTGGAGAGCTTTAAATTAGTCAAATCAGTGATAAAAAGGTTGTATAATTTTTAAAAAGGTCTCAGGACTCAAGGGGTTGAAATGCTTTAGAGAAAGTAAGGTCTATATCATTTTAAGCGTTTTTGTAAAATTCTTATCAGTTGTTTTACTTAAAAATCAAAAGCGAATTATAAATCAGTGAAATACATATAATTAGAAAACTATGAGAATATCATGTTGACTGCAAATAACGATGCCACATTTTTTCGGTGGGTACAAAAGGTAGTAAGTACATCTGTGTCCACTCACAAAAATATCATGTGAAAACTTTTAGCAGTTTATTGTCGGGATTTTGTGTTCTATGAGCCGTAACAGTTTTTGAGGACATAAAAAACTCGCTTTTCCTACTTTATGGGAGGTGCTGTTGCTCCAGTTTTTTTTACCATCAATCATAGTACAACACTACAATCTCCTATTAACGTTTTGGCGCAAAGCAAATACCAAATTCGCAAAATGAAATTCAAGAGAACAAAAAATGTTAGACCAAAAAATTGCGCGCCGATGTGTGTGTGTGTTAAAGTGAGTCGATAGAGATGGCAGTGTAGAAAAGAACTAACGATCTGCGATAGCTGATACACATGAATTCAATCGATCTTTAGCGCGACCATTGTTGAGGTACATGAGTTGCAGTTTTTTTAATCACGCAGAAGTTAGCACACTATTAAGCATTATGTGGTTCGATGTTGTTTGTATCGAATGAGTTCTAGTGTTAAGGTTTTGTTTACAAGTATCAGTTTCAGTCGGAGGACGCGGATCGAAAACATTAAAGTGTTTAGGAACTTCGGAAGTTCGCAATCGGCCACTCGGAATCGTGGAAACAGTTTGTGAGACAATCTACTTGTACCGCCAATATCTCCTTAAAATATTTATAGTTTTTGGTAATAACCATTGCTTGTCATCGACACAATCGTAATAAATAAATTTAAAAAAAATGCACCGTTCTTTCGTTTGTTCTGTAGTGTAAATTTCCTAAAAACTACCAAAACACCGCAAAGCTAAAGTTCCGAGTTCCTACCTTTGTATTAACGAGACGCCAGGCGCTTGACGACGTAAAGAACTTGCAAGTTTCGTGGACTAAACTGCTTTTCCCGAGTCGATTGCAGTCGTAAAAAATTGTAAGGTGACGGGTTTTGGTTTTAAAAACACGTCCAGTTAGTAAATAAAACAAGTTCCACACGCCTCACACTATAGAGAGCGCTCAAATTGATGATGATCTTTAAAAAAAACATAACTTAACAAGGGATGTTTTTGAACGATCGATAATCCATCCGGGTGGATTCGAATTTAAACAAGCTGTGATTTAAACACGAATCACTGTCACACAAATAAAAACAAGCACCAATTGTCCCTGCGCATAAAACAACTAACTCTGACAATGAAAACCTGCTGATATTAATTCCCGACAAATCCATCTAACTATTTTATCAACCCAGTATTCGCAGAATAAATACTTACCGTAAAGTTACGTGGGACTGACTGAACACGATGAAATAAAAACTGTCGGACTTCTTACATGTGCAAGGTCGTCGCAACTACCGATATATTTATTACAACGAAACAATTATTATTTGCAATAAAAAACATATATATAATTGACGATAGATAAAATTTGTGCGCGCTCGATAAATGCAACGCAGTGGAAGACGACAGTTAGTAATGTTATTGTTAGTAGTTATTTTTTGATGCGTCGATGTTGTTCTGGATACTGTCCTTCTTTACTCGGATGCAGATACAGAAGAGAAGATTAATGTGAGAGCAGAAATGCCCTTCGAGATCGACTACTTCCTCTCTGTCGTATCGTAGCTGGTATTTCGATGACTACGTCAATATAGATGCGAAATGCTCTTATCGCTCGACGTACATACATAATACAAAATAAAAACAAGGAAGATTATACCTTATTTGACTATCGAAACTCATGGAATTGCTAGTAGTTGTAGTCTTCGTATCAAGGATCTGAAGGGAAATGGACCCAAGTTAAAATGTAAACAGTTTTAACACCTTTCATGGAATCAAATATTCATTTGTAAAATATGCCACTTTTTAAGGTTCTTATAAGGGCCTTAGAACTTCATCTCACTTTGTATAACCTACACTCTTTCAAAATGCAAGTAAATTAAATTTGTCATGGGATATGAGATTTACGAATCGGGTATATGAATTCCATATTGATATACTTTTATTGTAAATTTGATAATAGTACAAGTAGTATCAATACGTGTGTATTGATCGAACTATCAATAGATCCATGAACGAAACTTAATATTCGGTTCAGGACATTTCATAACCAAGTTAGAATTTAACGTACATTTGCATGATAAATATGGGATTGCAGTTCTTGGAATTTTTCGAACTTCGGTCGGAGAAGAAAAAAAAATGCACCAGTACTTCTGACACATGGTAATAAAAGTTATTTCCCGAAGAATATCAAATTTCAAACTCTGTCAACAAATTAGAAAATATTATACGCCGAGTGGTGATTCCATCGGCAGGTATAGCAAATGACAAATTTGACCCCCTTTCATTTTCCACGCGGAACTTGGTCCAATTTCGCTAGATGACGAACAACCCGAAAAGTTCTCCGCAAGCGATTGTTCGCCGTTCCTTGTATAAGTGTGGGTGATTCTAAATCACCGGGCGCCCATGTACTGACGTGGAGCTTTCGTTGTGTTGTTCATGAGTGGCTCATTAGTAACTCAGTCAAAATAAAACCACGTGTATCGGCTTGGTTTACCAAAATTTCCTTGTGCCCTCGTGCAAATCGGACCGACTTCGGCAGTAGGAGTGGCTACGGACAACACTCTAAAGGTGATCTACGAAGGAAAGTGGTGAGGGGCATGGTAAAAACCTAAATAAGACATACTGAGGAACATTGCAATAAAAAAATTAATAAAAAAGGAATACTTCAATTTCACCTCACCGAAGATATACAAACCAGTGCAAGTAGAGTAAGTTCTAAATAGAATTTTACGTTGTAGAAAGTATCTATGCACATCGTTTGCAATTTTACGAAAAAGTTTGGCTAGTGAACAGTCAATTGGTCCGTAACATTCAAAGCTGACTGCTTATTTTCAATATACCAATTAATATATTTGTCAATTACGAATGTATCTGAAAATAAATATAAGGTATGCATCGAAGCTTTATATGCTGGGATATTTATTTTCAAACTAAATTTTTTTACAGTGTTTCTTGGAGGTCCAAGCATAAGAGTTTCAGTCCACAGTAGTTTTTGGTAACTCCAAATGGGTAATACCCGCCAGTTTAAAGGATTCGAGGAGAATCAAAGAAATGGAGGAAGCTTTGTTTACCCCGCGGGACTACCACGTTTAGGTTTCGGAAAGGAAATTCTAAATTTACCGCGAGATTTTACCGTATTACAGTTTACATCTACCCCGTAAACTTTACGCCATTGTTGGTTGTTTAAAGTTTTCTCATCCTTAATGGGGCCTAGCTCATTTCATTGCTCGAAACAAGTTCTTTGAATTGACGACCTAGGTGTACAATAACTTTATAGTCGTTAGGGTCAGGCGGGCACAGTGCTGGAGTGCCCGTAACATTAATGTTACAATTCTGTTATGACTGTGAAATGGATGAAACACAAACTTGGTCCCGGCTACAGGACAAATCAAAGCATGAGTAAAACGGGGCCATTTTAACTGATAACTACCTCCATTTTAGAATGACAATTACAATTTTGTATGAAGGAATTGTCGGTTCCGTAAGCAACAGGTTGTAATTTCGGATGGGTCGACACTATCGAATACCTAGACGGTAACCCTATATACCTCTTCAAATAGATAATCTATATAGTCTTTCCATTAACAAAATCAACTGTTTCGCCTCAAAAACCGTAGATGAATAATTGCGGATTATTCTAAAATAAAATCAAGATGTAAATTAACATGGAAAAATACCAGTGATTAGTTCATGCTTTTTTTTTTGCAAATCTAGTAATAATGTTTTTCCGGACTAACCCCACATTTCGTAACGCGAATAACATAAAACTTGAACGACATAAAACTCTACAGAGCAGATGAAAAGCTAGCACAGGTTAGATTAGTCTTGAACGTTTCTTCTTACCGTTCTTCTTAATTGGCAACGGTTAATAAATTACGACACGGGAAAAAAGAGTTGAAACAAATTTATATAGACCTGGTCTTCCAAGTGTTTATGGTTGGTTGTTAAAAGAACTTGGTGGTGCCTCTTTTATCAGAATTTTCTTCAACAGCGCCCCGAGAGCTCGGTTATATTTATACGATAGTTTTTCAAGAGGTCTGGGCGTTCCTCTTAAACGATAAACCGATTATCTGCAATGCTAGAGGTGGAAAATATCGTTGCGCCTGCGGTGGTCAAATAATAGGCCCGTTGTACATGGTAAGCATAGTGCGCCAGCGTTATAAAATACTGGATTACCACATGCCGTGCTCAAGGGTGGAGGAAGTTGGCGCGACCGCTTTGCAACCCTGCACGTTGCGCAGTGTTGCACGTACTGTTAATTGGGTCGCACCGCTGCGACGAGTCCCCGGGTGCTTCCTGTGATTAGAGGATGTTATCCCAAATGTCACACGAACTCTCGCGATGGAGTTTCGTGTTATAGTGGAATCGTATGAGAACAAACGCTACAAAAATACATCACTCGACACCCCATAAATCAAAATTGTCTGTTCTACAGTTGGTCGAATTTAGTTCCACTTACTGATCCGAATTTTATGATGGATCGCCTCTCGTCGTTTAGTATTACGAAATTGCTATTGCAGTTTGAAGCTCGATTCGATAATAATACGCTGAATTCGCGATTCGTATTGGTAGTGTAGATGCTGTAGAACCTCGATAAAACGGCGTTAGATTCGAAGGATCCGAGGAAATTTGATCCGCTAGTTCGATTTACGGGCAAAGAGAGTGAGAGGATATTTGATTCCCAATTGTTATTACCCGATAGTTGACGCAGTAATCAATTTCTTTATTTAGCAAAATGAGTGATGCACGGAATCTGATAGATTTTATTCTGTGCTTGAGGAAGTTAACCGAGGAATTTTGAGGAAATGTACATTTTTGTGGAGAAGCAAGATGTTCGCCACCGCGGATAGACGGGATCTTAATACAGTAAAACCTCGTTTATACGAGGTAATGTGTAAAAGTTGCATATCGGATAAACGAAAACTCGGATATGTTGGTATACGTTATTAAAAATCATTCATCATTTGTATGCATGTATATAATTAGGTATAAAAGTTTGTTACTAGCGGTCCTTAAGGTTCTTATGAGAATTAGACAAAAAGCTACCACTATCATGGAAATTATTGCAGATGTACATTATATCTTTGCAAATTATCTGGTAAAATTGTAGAACAATAAACTGAATCGTTTATGAGAGAAGAAAAATCTAAAACTTTGTAGCTTATTGCATTACGGTTATGAGAGTTTCTGACGATTTCGCCGTGTTTACGTTATAACCGTTAAGAAAATGCTACCACGAACATAAAAAAAAATGTGTATAGCTCAAACGATAATCGCTTGAATGTTTGGCATATTTCGAAGAAGATTTACAGCACCGTTTATTTATTATTAATTAATTAAATACTCTTGATCGTTTTCGCTTGGGAATTGAATACGCAGCTGCCTCACGGGCACACGGACCGCACCGCATATCGCGCGCCTTGTAGTACAACCCGCCCTATCCCGCAGGTCTACACCCTATAACAACCTTAATTAACCCAGTGATATAAAGATGTTTCAACTTGGCAACACGTTTTCTAGCTGCATATCTGGTCATTGTTTCATGAATAAAAGGTCACTTACCTGTATTTTCCGGCCGAAACTCGAATTATTTATAAGCCATTTCAAGAGGACTTAATGTAGCCATTGAGGTTTTATCCGTTTTTCTTAAATTGAAGGGCCCGAGTCACCTGAAATAAGCAATAAAAAAGAAATTTGCGCAGATGTTTCCTTTCGTTTGAAAAATCTTTTCCTCAAACCTCATTAAGTACATACCAAGCATAATAATTCTGTAATTTTGTAAACACGAAAATAGTGTTTTGTAAAAAGTAAGGTTTTTAACTTGTCGCAGCTTTCACGAAAACTCGTGCGTGTGCAAACGCTCTTTAAACAAAAATATTTGTAAGACAATTTTATTAATATTATTACATAATATTTCGTAATATAAATACGAAATTGGTGCACCAGATGCTATATGCTATAATTAAAAAATTTGAACAAATTATGAAAACCATTCGCGTGAATATGAAAATATTCCAGCTTAGACCCAAAACGGGGAAGATTTTTCTTCGTATAGTTTTTGAACTTTTTTTATTAACAAAATTATTCAAAAGTAGAAATAGAATTTTTTTTTTTAATTAATGCGGCTCGTATGATGCTGGTATGGAGTCCTAGTTCGGAAAAATCGAAAAAATTCTGAGAAAATTAATGAAATTCTAAAATCCATAAATAACCGTTTGACCAGTCGCCCGTAGTAAATTAATGTTTTTTTCTGTTTGTTTAAAAATAATTTGTTTGATCAAAAAAGTTTCACAACTATGAAAAGAAAAATCTTACTTACTTTGGCTATAATAAGCCCAAAAATTTCTATATTCCACAAAGTATGTTTCAGAATTATTTCAGATTTTTCAATGATGGCATTTAATATGTCACTTTTGCCAAATATGCTTAAAAAAAAAGATTACAAAACTGAGCCGAGGGTCTAACCCATCTTACAACAAATTACGAGCCAACCGGGCAGTCGAGGGCCAAAAACAGGTCGAATCGAACTGGAATACCTTATATTTATTACACGTTAATCTTACAATCGAAATAAAATAATTTAATTAATATGTTTGCGGTCCTATTAAGGAGGTTGCGCAGGGTCTTTCTGGCGGGGAGGTTGGCAGAAAGGCCAAGTGGTGCGCGAGTTATCCTCCAAAAAAATCAACTCATTCTTATCATTTGGCGATGACAGAGCAACCTCCTTAAGCCGATATCCAAATAAATAATGTGTCTACACTGACCCGAATCTACTTTGTTCTTCTAGATTTTGTTTTATGGCTGCGTGTGGAATACCAAGAATATTCCTTCCTTAACTAAAAGTCATTGAAGGTGGAAATAAGGGACCAAAGTGAACGGGCACTTTCAGGATTGATCACGCTTTGACTGCACACGAAATAACATGATGTCTCGCGCTGGAGTAAAAGAAGAAAATATGTGCATTTAATTTGCGGTGTGTACCTCTGGCACAATGGTTGCATCTCTAGTAGACGAGAGGTTACGGGTTCTCAAAATATCTCCGCGTGGACTCTGTAGCGTTTCACCAGGGTGAACGATCAATCACTCTCCGGCGGCGAGAGAAGACCAGAAGCAAAAGTGGGAGAGGGAGAAGGAGAAGCAGCGTAGAAACGGTTTATCGTTGGTTAAGCTCGCGAGCTACTGCTGTAAATAAACCCTCAAGCTATCTCGTAGCGTTTGCCGGCCTCCGGTCCTTCAGAGACGTTACCCAGCCCCCTTCTATCTGCGTCTATGACAAGGATAGCGACTCGTGCGTACATACGCAATTCGATTATCTACTGTTCCTTCTTACCCAACGCTGTATAAACTCCTTGTGCGTATTTGCTATTAAGGTGAATGTAGAAGTTCAATGATTTTGTTTTGAATCACTGTCTTCAGAAAATCGACTTCCAGACGATAATACCAGTCAATTCAGGGATAATTACCAGAATTGCAACGACAGTTACAATCACCTATTACTGTTTGACGCCCTTTATTTGTTTGTTTATTTTATTAATAATAATTTCATATTCAATATTCCCCAAATTTTATAATCAGATAAGCAAAAAATTCTCAATGTAGCAAAATCATAAGAGTATACCGTAAAACTTTTGATTTCATGATCGTTAACCTGCCAAATGGATCATCTGCACTTACCATATCCCATGCAAAAACAAAAGTATTGAAACGCTATTAAATGGAGTATAAACGGAAAATATTTCAAGTATGATCTATTGGGCATTAATACTAATATTTATTAGATACCGACAGCAGTGGACGTGCGGTCGGTGTGTGACTTCGGCGGTCCCCAGAGACAAGCAGCATTGTTTGCGGCCATAACTTGGATGGGTGACAGCTTAACCGCGCACTGGTCCCGCGCCCAAATTGCTGGGCGGGAGGCAGTTTTTTCTGAGATTCTCATGTATTCTAATACAGTAGAAACTCAGTGTAATAAAGCCGCCTGTATCGGCCAGGTTTTCCGCAGTTTCCCTGAGCCCCCGTGCAAATGCGATACACTAGTGCATTAGAAAGAGTGACTGCGGACAATACTCTAGAGGGATCTCGTGGAATGAAATGGGGAATTAAGGGGAGGAAATAGTAAAAGCCGATTGGCTTACTTGAGGAATAACCAATAAAAATACTAATAAGTATTAGACCGAGTTTTCAGTTTTGAGGGACCAGGTTGATATATCAACGGCTTTTAGTATCCATTTCGATACCTCCATGGTTTTTGTTGTCTAGATCACTATTTTCAGGGTTTTCGGGTCGAGCTTGATATCTCCATATCG
The DNA here is from genome assembly GCA_949699805.1 of Tromatobia lineatoria. Classification (NCBI taxonomy): domain Eukaryota; kingdom Metazoa; phylum Arthropoda; class Insecta; order Hymenoptera; family Ichneumonidae; genus Tromatobia; species Tromatobia lineatoria. The sequence continues at coordinate 13,808,855 of OX453039.1, read as the reverse complement.
TTTGATGTCCAGGTCGACTGCTCAATAGTTTTAGGTGTCCATAACTTTCGGTGTCCAGATATAACTGTACGGTCAGAACTATAAATCAATCGATCTGGACCTTGAGAACGAAAAGATATTAACCTGGATACTGAAAACTATGGACATCGCAGCGTGAACGCTGGTAACTAATAATTCGAACCAATATTTTTTAATATTATTTCAGCCCAATAGATCATACTTGAGATATTATACTTTTCATACTTCGTTTGATATTGTTTTATACTACTTTTTTTGCATGGATTTTTACGGTATTTATCAGTTCCTCTTTCGACCTTATATGTGTCTGCACTTGTCAGTTTTTCTTTGGACTTGGCCATATTCGTCTGTACTGATCAATTTCTGTTCGTACTTCTTAAGGTTTGTTTATCCTTGTTCATATTTGTCTGTTCTTGTTAATTTTTGGTCGCGCTAAATAAACACACATCAGTCATTCCGGTTTGCAGCTGGCACTGAAAACTCCATCATACAATTTACCAAAAGACCGGAGAAAACGGGTCAAATCCGGTGCTGAAACATAATCGGTCCCAAGTTAGAATGTAGGTACATAATTGGAGCGTTTCGCTGAAAAGTGAACGGTCGGGCTACACTTATGCATAATTATATCTGAAACTTTTGTTTTCTAAGAATGTTTTTATTCCCATCGCAACGAAAACACCAACAGTCGAATTCTCTACATCCCGCTACTCTCATTAAGTGGCAAGTATATTAAGGCAATTACACTGAAACATCGATTCTTTTTCTAATTTTACGTCATTGTAATAGCAAATACAAAGATAATGACAATCATTCCAGTAAAAATTGTTAGTTAATTAATTTAATAAGAGCCTGTGTTCTATCCGATACAACACGCTGTCCATGCCAGTGGTGTAAAGATTTTTACTCCGTTTTACCCATAATGTCTTAAATTACATAGATTCCGGAGACAAGATAGCGAAAGTCGCTTCCGAAAATATCCTCGATTATCCCTTTTCGTTTTTATTTTTTTTTCGTTCTAAACGCCACCTTCTCTCAACCTTGTAGACGATTTTCTCTAACTAACGTGTTTTTAAAAATAACTTCTCCTTTATAATGGAAAAAAAAAACAAAAAAAACAAATCGATTGTCACCAAGCGTTGAAGTCCGCCTCTCCATTGTTACCTGGCTTTTACCTCTGTCCCTATCCTCTCGTTTTCATTGTGTTTTTGTTCACACTGTACTGCTCGCATCTCATCGGATCTTATTGTCACTCCCCGGCGACTTTATTGTCCGCGTTGGACGTAACGTTAGATAGTTTAGTGTGGTTGTCGTGTGGAATCGTTTTGCCGGAGGATTTTCGCCTATAAGTTTTGTGACGTTGTGCCATTCGAGTTTCCCCGGGCAGCGCTCCGGGAATTTTGTTCTTTTTTCGTCTCTCACTTATACATGTGTTGATGCATCCAGAAACAGCTATGGACGTCGTTGCTGCCGGTGGTACGTGCGCTGGTAAATCCAGTCAGAGCTGTTGCGATGTCGTCTATTGGTTTAACTAGTATTCGGACGCGGAGCTTGGGTACTGCAAGTTTTTGACCCTCGCTACATTCGTGCTTTCACCATCACGGAGAAAACGATTTTGCTGGGCCAGCAAATCTTTGGCTGAAATAGTGATAGCATTGGTTTCCTTGCTAGCTTAGCTAAACAAATTGTTACCCCGTAAAAGGATTTTCTAGATCAGCGAAAAGTTTTGTTGAACTAGCAATTTTTCTAGTTAGGCTCGCAAATAATGCAATGTCGTCATTATTTTAGCAAAAAACTTGTCGGCCTAGCAAGATCGCTTTCTTCGCGATGAACCAGTTCAGATGGATTTTTAGTATACGTCGGACTAGAAAGAAAAAAAAATCCAGAAAACCAGTCACTATTGTTCGCCCATCTATATTTAGACGTTTACATTCGATTCTGTTCGATACTGAGCTGAACTCATAATTCTTATTCTTTGTTTTATCGTTCACCAGCTGTTGGTAGTTTCTTGACCCTCCTCTTTTCTGTCTCGGGTTTTTGTTCTCTCGTTTTCTTCTATCTCGTATTTGTTCATCCTCCGGTGTCACAATGAGCCACTGTTTAGGGGAAAACTTTATCGCGCTTAAAGTACACGACTTTAGAGACCTTCTCGAGTCTGGACTTAGGTATAAGCTCGTCCAAGACAGGAATTATGAGGTGATGCGTTCTTGGACCATCCAGTTCCACGACGAGTCTGTTTTTGACTGCATCTTACAATTCTCAAGAAATACTGTTGTCTTGGTCCGGCTGCCTCATCCATTATTGTGATCATATCGTGGATATTACATGAACACAGACCCTAATGTTTATTGTATTTAGTCATGCGGCTGGGTATTATAGGGTCCCGGAATGTAGATGATGAAATCTCTGGAGAAGACGAAACTATTCGAGAATTAAGTTGAAGGAACTTTGGTGTTCCTCTGTTCAATTTGCCGTGGCGGCTATAAACAGTTTGCACGAAATTCGCTTCCTTGAGTTTCCTGAAGTTAGACAATTCCCACTGTAAACAGAATTTAGAATTGAGGATAAAGTTCTGCACACTGGTAAAATCAGTGTAACATTCTGGCAATCGTTTCATTAACATTTTGTGAAGTTCGATTAGTCTTACAGTATGTAGAGCACTTCTGCCGAAGTGTAGACGTTTTGAACCTGAAGCCCTTAAATTTTTTAAAAAAGTGCATGTGATATATCAATCTTAAATCAAAATTTCATGAAAAAAAAAGTAAATGTAAAAAACAGAAGTAACGATCACTACGTTCGTCGTCACTCGTTATTCATTACATTCACTTTTTATAATTTTTATTTTTCATGTAATTAATCGCCAAAAATTTGTTTTTAGGATTTTATATAAAGTTAAGCCATTGGGTTATGTAACGTGTAGGCCACGTTTACCGAAGTTCAATAATTGATAAATCACAGGATGTATATAAAATTAACGAACGCTGCCAGCTCTGATTCGAAATATTCAATAGTTTCATTACTCTCTAGGGAAGGAAATGGATAATTTGTGCCCAGCGGAGGATAAAGATTTAAACTTTTTCTCTCTGACATCGAAAAAGTTTAAATCTTGATAGCTTATTTTCCTGTTAATCGATTGAGGCCGATTTCAATAGCAATCTATTTTAGTGATCATTCGACATGTGTCCCATATTTCAGCTAGATTGCTGAAAATTTGAGACCGTTTTCGTGTTCACGGCCTTTCACGAAATACACACCCATAGACACACGCCCACATTTGCAATACAAACACCGGACATTTTTTCCAGATATGCTTTTTTGACGGAACATTCTAAACACATTTTCTATGAATCGCATTTGTTTTCACGGAAAGAAAGCAATATTTTAGAAAAATTTGATAACTTTTCTTCTCTCGTTTCTAAATTTTTTAATAGTTTTTTATAGAGCAAAAAATAGAAGCGAAACTTGGCCCACTTTTGTTTTAGGCTCAAAAATTTTGTTATTTCATGCAGAACCTTTAAGAATTTTTCCAGATTTTTTAATTTGGGCTAACGATATGTTAGCTTTGAAAAATCGCAACAAAAAAATTCAAATAAAAAAATCTGAAAAATTTTTCCAGTACTTTTTGGAGTTGGTCCAATGATATAAAAAATTTTCGACCAAATCCGAGAGGTCGAGGGTCCGACTCAGGTCGAATCGGTATGGAATGGCCTCATATATTACAGATATTATCAAATCACCTGTTTCAAAATATTGTTTTAGACCGCGATGTTTAAAATCTCTTTTTCGTAGAAGTCTCGACATTTTATTTCCATTCTTAGTAATTAGTAATTACTATTTCAGGGTTGTCCGCGAGTGTTACTCCACAGTTGTGGAAATCAAATGTCATGCACATACATATCAAGCACATAAACATGATTCCGGAGTTGAATGTTTATTGGCAGGATGAACCAAGTGAATTTCAAAAAGCATAAAATAAATTACTTTTTTTTTAAAGTCCCGATTACGTGTCTTAAACAATGTAATCCTTTTCTCCATATGTATCTAGATAGAAATTTGCATTTGAATGATAATTATTGAAATTAGAAATTAAAAATTATATGCAATATGGACATCGCTAAGGCGAAAAACACGTCTCCCGACTGTAGTGACAGTAGAAAATGAATCCATTCAATTCAAATGTTTTAACATTTTTAATTATATTGAAAATTATTTCATTTTTTTAAAACTGATTTTCTATTATAATAATTTTTTGTCTGACGCGAGTTGGATGAATTAGCTTTTTTGATATAAATTTTTTTTTACTTGCATAGGTCATTTCCGCACCCGCGACCAAAATTAGCACTTTCTTTTCTTATAGCATAATATACAATTTTTTGTTTAGTAGGTTTATATTTGTAATGGAGTTCTTATGTGCGTCGTGGTAGAAGGACTAGCAAAAGTAGCTAATAAGAGAGTACAGCAACGAACCTGCAACGTATACAAATGGGTCGCGAATGCACATGACATCTCGAATAGCTTGCAGTCGGGTTTATAACGTAGATAGTAGTTCAGCGAGTGAGAAAGTGAGATCGAGAGTTGTCTCTCTATCTTTGTCTATGAACGCAACTTCGTCTTCTAGGAGGGCACCGGCCCTCGTTCGTGTTTAGGAAATGGCTGAGAGAACTCTTTCCGAGCTGCCGCGTGCTAATCTTTGCCAGTTCGGTGCCAAATCAAGTGACTATATCCGTATGAGGGGGTGCAGGGGATACCATGCAGTTTTCTGACACACTGGCCTGAGCGATATGTCCCGTGATCGCTGGAACAGGTGCGTTATCTCTAGTGAATTCGCACTCTCTTGATTCTTCCTCTTCCTATTCTCATTCTACATGCAATTCCACTTGACTCGGCGTAAACTGCACGTGACCTCGTGCATTAAAAAAATATGAAGTTTAATTCAGAGATAGCCAGGACAATAAAAATGGCCCAAAAACGGAATAACAGTAGAAATTCTGAAACTAGTGGGAAATAGTGACTGCAACATAATATTACGCATTATTAACCAATCACTTCGGGATGGCAAAGTACCAGGACAATGAAAAAACTCAATTGTGACACCGATTCAGAAAGTTCCAGGAAGTGAAAGACCGATAAACACGTTACCCGTATACGAAAAAATATTAGAGCAAGCGGTCAAAGATCAACTGCTGGAATCCATCGAGACTAATAAAATATTAATAGAGGGACAATCCCGTTCTAGGAAAGGTCACTCGTCTAAAACTGCTCTACAAGATACGTTGAACGAGTGGAGAATGAAATTGGACGAAAGAAAAATCATACGAGTCGTGTTTATAGACTTTAGGCGAGCATTCGAAACGAAGATAGGAGATTATTATTAATTACATTACGGAAATACGGAATAGATAGACAAGTATTACAATGGTTTCAATTATATCTGGAAAACAGAAGTCAACGAGTGCAAAACAATAAAGAGATATCAGAAAAAATTTTAGTCGAATACGGTGCGCCCCAGGGATCCAATACTGTTCATTATGTATATTAACGATGTAGTTGCAAATTTAAAAGAAGAGTGATGTCAATGTAAGCTTTTCGCAGACAATATGATATTGTACGTAAGTAGTGACGACTTGGAATATATACACTGAGAAAAAAAATCGTTTAAATCAACAAAACGTGCGTTTGCCGGCAGCGAAAAGCATATTTTGTCGATTGGACAAAATATTTGACAATGTTGATCGAACCATCTATTAATAGTATCACCAGCCGCTTAAATCAATTGAATATTTCTTTCGATGAAACAAATATTTATTTCCGCAAGCGCACGTTTTGTTGGTTCTAACAATTTTTTTTCTCAGTGTAGAGACTAAAATAAATAATGGACTGAGAAAATTATTAGACTGGTTGAACTATAACTCATTGAAAACAAATGTAAAAAAACAGTATTTGTCCTCGTACATAACCCAATAAAGTTAAATCTAAAGAATAGATGAACGATTAAAATAGGTAATGACACACTAGCAGAAGTCACGGAAACCAAATATTTAGGTGTTATGCTTATGATTGATGAAAACTTGTTGTTCGGAAGCCACGCATGGTACATGGCAAGAAAAATTGCAAAAAAAGTCGGGTTTTTGTACCGTTTAAGGAATGAAATAAGTCTATATGCTACGGTGACGACATATAAATCAATAATAGGCACACACTTCAACTACTGCAGTACAGAATGCTCAGGTTGAGTGATGAGAGGATCAAAATGTTACAAAGGACCCAAAACAGAGCAATGAGAAAAATATTAAATGTAAATAGCTGCACACCTGTGAAGTCGATGTTAGATCCAATAGGATTGATGCGTGTAAAGCAGAGGATAAGGTATAACACATGTATATTGGTGTATAAAATGAAAAACGGGTTAGGAGCACAGTACCTATGTGAACTAATTAGCAATAACGGAGAGACACACATATATAACACAATGAATAGAGCAAATTTGACAATTGGTAGGATGAGTGCAGTCAGAGCACAAAAATCACTAACGTACGCAAGTTTTAGATTATTCAACGAATTGCCTCAAGAGATAAAAGGAGCGAGAAATTTATTGATATTTGAAAGAAAATAAAAACAGTACATAAAAGAAAGCGTCGAAATATAACGCACAGGAAAGGAGGTTAATCCATGAGACGTGGATAAGAATTGCGTAGCTTGTAAAAGGTATGTTAAATAATAGGTCGTATAGGAATAAGTTAAATTTTAACTAAATAAAATTAATCGAGGAAGTTTGTGATAAAATTATGAAAAATATAATGTGATGTAGAGACAAAAGACTTAAAACATAAAAGAATAAGCAAAAATAGTCACAGGTTAAATAAACACTATATTAACTATCTAACTAATCGTGCGTAAATAATCGTTTATATTCAGAAAATCATTACCATATTAGCTATTATTTAAGAAATAGATTGAAACGGTGAAGTAAATAATACGTGAATCTTAACCAAAAATAAAATTTACCGTCTTGGGTACGTTCTTCGTAGAAAGTTCCCCTTTTCTAGTCAGTGAATCAAATCTGCATAAAAAAATCAATATTCGTCAGGAACAAACAATACATCTCAATGAAACTCCAAATTCAATATATACGTTCTTATATAAATATTTTGAAGTTGATAATACGTAAATATAGTTCCATTCGACTTTACACAAAATTTTGAAAATATATGTTTAAATAATCTGCCGATCATAAATTTCTTATGAGGAAACTGTGGTTATACCATAATGACTACATAACCATGTTGCTTTCACCAAACGTGCTACGATCCCGTTGCAATCCTCTACTGTACCCACGATCAAAGGATTTTATTCTAGCATCACCGTAGTTTCCTCGTTGCTCCTCTAATTACTGAAATTATTACTCATCATCGTGGCTTACACTTCGTCGTCTCTGGACGAATGTAATTCCATTTAGATGTAATCTCTGCAGGGAATGACAAAGAACTCTGGTCTCGAATCAGGATTGCGTAACCGTTATAAAACCAACCATGGCATAACCGGTATGAAAGTAAAATCCGAAGTTTCTTATTTGATCCCTTCGGTAATCCGCAATTCTCTTTCTGCGCTTCCTGCGATATTTTTGTTCCTATCGAGATTGCAATGCCGCAATTAATCGTATGCTATTCAGGCTTAATTAAGCGTTTATAGTTGTAGCGTCGAGAAGGTAAACAATTGTACAGAGATTATCTCTAGACGCTTATTGTTTGAACCTGACGGTATTCGAATCTTGACGCAACATACTACGCAGCCGTACGTATTACATTCCGGATTCTGCACACCAAACGGTGTGTACTATACGTGCCGAGTTATGATACGTACAGTATTCATCTGGCAACGTACACAGAGACTGGATAGATCCTGTGAGATACCGACGAGACTTCTCGTGCCGGAATTTATGTGTATTCGAGCGACTAAGCGTACAGGGCCGTTGTGTTGTAACGCGGATTTGATTGCACGCCGGAGTCAAGAGAGGCGCCCAGAAGATTAATTGAGTATTGTGGTGGTGACGTCGATTCTGAGCCCAACGCTCCTCACGGTGCGGGTTTCTCCGATTTTCGAGATCCTCCGTGGGTACACCGTTAAACATGCGGTGTTAAAATCAATTGCGAAAAGGTGTTTATATAAGACTACACCAATTCAAGTGATAAGAAGCAGTGTAAGGAAACTAGTGTTGAGTGATAATAACACTAATATAAGACTGCTATCATTAACAAATTCAATTAACATCAGGATAAGTGTTAATTTTTGTGTTTCTACACTAGCGCCTAGTTTTAGTTCATTTTGTTTTAACATGGTGTGCGGTGGTTCTTGAAGTTCTTGAAATGTCCTTAAATTGTCCATAAATGATGTCCGTCGTCAAATGAGATTTTTACGTTTTCTCAAGTTAAATCTTTTTCAAAAACATCGTCGGCAACTAACCTTAAAAAATATGTACTTCAGTTTCGCGTTATATTTATTTCTGAACCATTTTTCCCCCTTTTATTACTGTTTTCAAACAACTAAGAAGGGTCTTTGAAATTTTCTAAAAGTGTTCTTGAATTTTCTAATAGTGTTCTTGGAATTTTCTGAAAGTGTTCTTGAAGCTTTTTCAAAATGTCCTTAACACTCTCTAAAAATATCCATGAATGAAAAAATTCACAAATGCATTTAGCAATCCAAGCGATATGTATTGCGAAATGCATTTGCGAAATGCATTTGCGAAATTTTTTTTAACAATATCAATAGTTTTCGGGCATTCTGGTAATTCTACCATCTTCAGAGATATTGAGATCTATTAATATTTAAGAAAGTTATCCTGATTCAAAAAATTATAAATAAATTGCGGCATTAAAAAATAAAGAAAAATCATATTTTAAATCATAGAATCAGTGTGAGTTTTTTCAGATTTTTAAAAACGGTGTTTTTGTTGAAATTGGTTTTTTCGAGGGTTAAAAAATGTTACTGGTGGTAAAAAAATCTGAAAAAAAATTCCGAGGCCATTATAGGTCGGTATTAACATCATATTAAAAAATGAATAAAATCGATGAGGGTAAGAGTCATGGCCTGCTGATTTAACGTGGAATGTACCATATACATTACTTATAGGAAAAAATATTGTTATTTCTGCTCAGTAGTGTCAGCTACTGTCAAAAAACAAAATAGCTTATTCAGTCGAGAGCTTGCAAGATCGTTCCCGCGTGCATGCTCGTATACCTGTAACTCCTTTATCAATCGTCAAATGTAAAACTATTTCTTTAAGCATAAAAAAAGTAATTTCAATTTGAAAAAAAAAAAAAACAAATAATAATATTTACATAACCCTCCCGCCCTTCAAAATATATCGATAAAAGCTAGTACAAGACGCGACGTATTGATTCATCATCTTGGTCAATAAGTCATAGATAAATTTAAACTTTTGACATCTGGTGTCACTTCATCTTCACTACTTGGCATCAAAGTTCCTCTTACGCGAATACCACCGCAAATGTAGGCAGTTCAATTCATCAACACCTTCAGCTATGATGGACTCATTTATTATCTACGAAAACATTTATAATCATAAATCTGTAGATATTATCAATTCGGTGTTGAGCTAGTTAAGGAGGCTACGTGTCGACTAATTTCCAGGGATGTTCAGGAAAATGAAAGTATTCTCAGTTTAGACGTTTCGGTCTCATCGTAATTCACTAACGTATTACCATGTGAATTTGTTACCTCTTGAGAGTTTGAGCATATCGCGATTCAAACACTATGAAATTTATTTCCAAGAAGTATAGAGGTAAAAAATATTTTTCTGAAACTCTTGAGCGACGTAATTTCAAGATTAATTTTTCTCCTATTGAATAACAAACAAAATATGGTTAATAATTTTGCTTTCATGATTTAGATAAGCGATGTTATTAGCTATTTTCGTGGATGCCGCTGGACACGCTCCAAGAGCTAAGTCACCAATTTGGGATTACCTTCTACATCTAGTACGGCATGGAAAAACATTTGTTTAAAGTAACCTATGTTGCTTTTATGCTTTTATCCTCTAGCTTCAATTTATTTGATAGCTTAGGGTTTGCTTTTAGTGCCTTGAAGACGATTTATATCATAAATCAATGATCAATTTATATCATAAATCATAAATCAATGATCAATTTATATCATAAATCATAAATCAATGATCAATTTATATCATAAATCACAAATCGATGATCAATTTATATCATAAATCATAAATCAATGATCAATTTATATCATAAATCAATGATCAATTTATATCATAAATCAATGATCAATTTATATCATAAATCAATGATCAATTTATATCATAAATCAATGATCAATTTATATCATAAATCAATGAAAACCGGTTGATTCGGTAACTAAATTCACTTCATGTCAATATCACCAGATTTAATTGAATTCAAGATTATCCGATAAAAATATATTACCGAGTCAAATATATTACTTCATTGAGATCCAGCAAATATTGCATAGGTCGATATTTCAGAAAAATTTCTTCAAATAAAGGAAATGCATTCTTTCGATGTCGCTCACGTATAAAGTCAAGAATAATAATAAATAATGCAATTCCTGTATTCTAAATCTTCTGTAGAAAATAGATAAATTCAAATAATATGAACGTTTTTCGATAAAAAGGTAATTCAAACATGGAGAGTGCATGCAATAGGCACATCTGTGCTTTTTTCCAAAACGTGATTGCCTAACGATAATGATTTTCACCAGAAGAAGACTCCCTATGTCAACAAATTCCAGCCGCGCTCGTTCTTAGACTTGCTGAATATTCTGCATCAGCCTTAACTGAAAACGGACCTGTGTCGCTGGTAAAAGGTCAGAAGATGGGCCATTTACCTTAGTTTCGTCGAGTTTGTTTCGGCAAGCTATTGCTGCAGCTACTGGTGTGGCATATCTTTCTGGATGCGCGTACTAGAAGCATACGTCGCCGTTTATAATTATCTCCCGGAGTCCAAGACCGAGACGTTCCGGCCGTCTTCTTCCTCCTCCTCCTCCTCCTCCTGCTCTTCGTGTGTTGCGTTCATCTACCGGTTGTCATGATAGTAGTAGTGTGGCCGGGCCAACACGTCGACAGCGCGTCGTCGCGACGTTTGTTCCTTCGAGCGAATACTATTTCGGTACGACGTTGGACCACGTCGTGACGTTCGAAGTTGCCATCACTGTCGTCGTCTTTCTTGCGCTTCATATGTCTATTCCATTCCTCTTCTTCTCTCACCTTCCGTCTCTATCTCAATGTGCGAAACTCCCCACCATTTCCTTTTTCGTTTCTTCCTCTTCTTATTCTTATTCTCGTTACTGGCATCAATCGCCGTCGCCACGTGTTCGTTATTCGAATGCAAGAACCCCCAACAGCCAACCAGGAGAGCACTCGAAAGAGAAAGAAGGAGAATTAGGTGGAGGGAAGTTTTGCGGCCAGGCGCCAAAAGGCTCCCAAGTTTCTGTCTCTTTCTCTCTTATTCTCTGTTTCTCAAATCTTCCTTCTCACCTCGTTCGAGAATCCGTGCTTCACTTTGTGTGCACGTGCGAGTTTCCTGGTTGTCAACTGTGATGGACGGATAGACTATCGGCTTGACACGAATACGTGGAAGTTCGCCCAATGGAAAGCCTCAATTGTTTTTTGAAATAATATACAGAGGTCTTGTTATATTACACAAATAATGTTGAAACATCTGTTCATAAAATAAATACAAAAAGGCCATATCCTTAAAAACCTGTAATATTCCATACGAGGTTTTCATGTTTCTGGTGGCATGAGACATTCCAAGAATCAAGATTTTAAAACTGTACAAAAAAGTGATTTAAATGATCACGTAATAATAGGATACTGCTGTTGAAGTTTAGCTTCAATAATTATTAGCTGGAAGGCAAAGTTTGACGAGTTCAATCGGTCCTAAAAATATCATTTTTATTATCCGCTGAAAGTCTAGTATCTGCGTATTGATAATTTACTGGTATATTTCTAGATGATAATATTTCAAATGCAGTTATGAATAACGTTTCATTTTTTGATCATGAACAGATCCAACGAGGATCGGTTTGATAAGAATAAGTGCAATTTGAAAAAATGCACAAACCTGCCTTTTCGCTATCATAACTACCTATGTTGTGCAGCGCAAATAGTGTTGGATCATGGACTCGGAAGTAAAAAAAACTATATTCCTGTTTTCAATATTATTGCAACTAACTCACTATATTATCATCTCGAGATATGATGATCCGTAAATGAAACTTATTCCAAAATGACAGGATCTGTGACCACATTAGAAACTGCGGTCGACGAGAAACTACGGTAATTTTTTAGTACTGTGCCGAATACGGTCCTTTCAATAGGACACTGAACGATAATTGTAATTAATCAACTTAAGGCAGTTATTATTATTATAAAAGTTGCTTCTGATCATGCATCGATAATTGATGAGTATCCTTGTAAATTATGATATCTTAAACATGTCGCACATACCGACAAAACTATTCATAATCCAGGTTTATGAAAAATAGTATTTTTTTAATTAAGATCTTGTTACATAGTAATAATTTTAGCAACTGCTGGAGGTTTAATATTTTATCGGGCAATAAACGGACCGTCCAGCTATTTTGGTGCATAGCTCTTGCACCAAATGCCTACATTGGTGTGCCAACATTGGTCGCGGTACCGACAAAAGTGACTTTCCTGCTGTGTTAGAGTTGCGCGCCAAAGTTATTGTGACAACCAGACAACTGTGGAAAATGCAGGAGTCCGTTTGTGTCGCCCTCGATGATACGTGGACAGACGGATGCCCTTCCCGTCTCGTCGTGGATGTCCACTGTTCATGTCTACATATACACGAGTCCCAGAGTCTCTGCTCTGGACATTACGGGTTTGCTTTCCGCTACTCTATCGTACGTTCTGTATCACTTTCCATTTATTACCTATTCAGTTCACCAGCCCAAACATTTCGTAAATCATCGTGTCGTATTGACGTCCCTTCGAGTTATCAACGACAGTAATTCATATGGATCAGGTTCGTATCGAACGGTCCTTTCAAATTCCCTCTATTTGTTGAGTTATTTCATTGTAATTATGTTATTATGATTCTCTTCTATTTTCATAAAAAAGGCTACAAAGTCGAAACTTGCGCATTGTTTCTACATTTCCCACTGTTCTTAGACCTAACTCTGCGGGGATTTATGCTCACAAAGTTTCGTTTCCTTATAGACGAAGCTTCGAGACCGGTGCAAAATGATAAAACAATGTGCAATTCATTAAAACTTATTATCTTGATAAATTTTAGTCAATTCAATGTTTTATGACATCCTAACGTCTCGGTTTTTTAAACATAATTCGGTACCAAATATCGCACGTTATTATGTACTTACGTGATAAAGCTCTAAATCTTTTTGTCAAAAGTGTAGCATATCCGAATGTTCTTCTTCTTCTAACAGTTTTATCGGGCCTTAAGAGACCAGGGAAATTTTTGATATTGGGACATTCCTGTTTTTTAAATAAATTTGTCGAAGTTGGCGTGATTTAGAAGGACGTCAATTTTTTTAAATTGATTTGTTCATGGACTTTTTTAAAAATTGTCGTTGCAGATCCGATCTCCATTAAATCGAATCGATCTCCATCAATTTTTCGAAAATTTGTCGAAACCGTTGTTGAGATAAAAAATTAATATAAGAAAAATGAAGAGATTTTCCGGAAATTCAAGAGAATATTTCCCAGCTTATGCCATCGGACTCGGATGCGGATACATGTCAGCTTTCAATAAACAGGCGTTATTCAATTGAAATAGTTCTCCCGTCCTTCAGACTTATTATTTCACTCATAGAAGCGTTCATGACTTCTACACCGAGAGAAAACATTTCTTCGATTCACGTCAATTTTCGCCAATAAAAAGAAACGCTTGAGTTTCAATACTGTCTTTTCATTGAATGATGTCAAACCCAATGAAACATAGTGACACTTAATTTTTAAAATAGTCTCTGTTCTTTTCATTGATTTCACTAAAGAGGCAGCGGCACTTCGCCCACCACTGTTCAGAATGTTGAGACCTGTTTTTTCCTGAACTACTTGACAGATAGAACGGAAATTTGGAAAGGATGTGGTCAAGTACGGCAGAAATGGCATAATGTACAATGAAACTGTTTCTCTATCATGTGCGCACTATATGTTTTTTCACAGGCAATGAAATGTTCTCTTCGAAATTCAAGTCCACTATGTCATTGAAATCAATGAAAATAATATCAAGCCATTACTTTGGCGTCAATAAAATCTTTTCTCTCCATGGAAGTGCCTTCGGAATCTATGGATATTGATTTATCCGAGTCGTTCTCAAAGTTATTTTCTGAGTAGGTTTCCGTTAATTATTATTAATAGAAACCCTCCACACGGCGGATTGAAACATCTTGAAAGCTCGTTTCCTTGTCTCCAATAGGACTACAAAATTATACCTTAGACCACAAATAAGACCTCTTATTTTGTAATCGCATGATGGTACCTGGACTGTACCTCAATTCGACATTAGGAATTCGTAATCCCTACCCTTCCCCGCTCACGCATATTTGTCACCACCGCCAGTATCCAGTGTTCCTATTATACTCTCGTCTCTACTACATTGGTTGGTCCGCACTGTCTGATTCGTTCCGAGCCCCGCGACACGCCACGTTGCATTGTTCGCTCGTAATCGAGTTTATGCGCAACGCCCGAGCGCGAATAGTGAATAGCTCACAAGCGCGTTGTAATCCTATCTCTGATGCAGCCGAACTCGTCGTCCAACTAGTTGGCAGTTTAGATGGTTCACCGCGTGATACTACACTGAGTTACATTGGGAGACAAGCAGTCGTCGATCGGGTTTGCATTGTCCAATATACATCCCAGTCTCGATCATATAAACGTATTGCAAGTTACGCACCCTCCTACGGTGAGTTGTTCTTCAGTTTGATAAGGTATCAGAATACAAACCCACGTATCCTCGTATATTTGTATCGCACGACATTGCACATTTCGACACTCGTTACCGTATCAATTCAGGACAGGTTTCAAAAGTAAAGGTCGAGTCATTGTCTAGAAGGCCATTCATAGGGAAGAACCGATGCCGAGTGGTGAAGGTTATCGGCTATTGGCGACCAAAGAACAAAACTAAGTTGTTCCTTTAGACGTTTCGGCCCAGATTTGGGTCCTATTCAGTAATTTAATCATTTAAGTGGTGTTCGTTGTTAATCGTACTTAATATTGTGTTTTGTGGTTGTCGGATTTCCTAGCGGTGTGCTGTCAATGTTGTAGGTTGATATCAAGTAATGTGTAATGAGAACCGATGCCATTGAACCAGTTGCGCTAATAAACGATCCGCATTTTTATCAAACAATTGAATACTCTAAGTCGTAAGTGGTACCACCTGACCGCACACCTTCTTTCATCGCATATCCGTATGAGAGCGCAAAGCAGATTTGCAGGAAATGATTATGCGGAGTTCAGACGGAAATGCCTCAAGCATTCAAGTCAATAGGAATACGATTTGTTTACTCTGTGGCAAAGGTGCGTACACGGAAAAAAGATTACCTGGCATAACGAAAAAATAAGTTGACCTCACGAATCGACTATTCTATTTCCGTTACAACTCAAATAGTACTGCCAACCATTTGATTGGTAATGTCGATGATTTAAATGGGAGGCTCAGCCATTGGATTGGTTAGTCTGAATAATGTTGCCAAAACTTATCGTGCATAGTTGGGATGACTATTTAATATGGTTAGGGTAACTAATTTCCAATTATTTCTGGGTAGGATCTTTGGAACACATCATTTCGAAATGCCCGTTGTATGAGCAGTCACGAGTTTGATATTTACAGACGAATTTGGTCTCATTGGTGCTTGAAGTTTTGAGGCTTACAAACTTACGATAAGTATCATGAAAGGTTGTAAATTGAGAGCCTTTGTGCTGACCGAATAGTGTCCGAGCTCATGTGAGAGTACGATATCTAAGGAACTATACGTTAAACCACTTCTTTATCTTTTGACTAAACTAGAAGTATTTGAAACAGAAAATGTCGCGTAATCGCTGTAGGAAAAACATGTAAATCATGCAAACTTCAAGACTAAATATCTCAACTTACGGATAGTAGATGTAGTTGAAATTCCACAGATGTTAAGATAACCTATTCAATAGAGTCTGCGCCAAGATTTAAAGATTATTTCATGAAGCCATTTTGTGAAGGTTACGATCTATGTTGGTTATGTTGGTTATATTTTTATTCCATCTTATGTTTAGTTCAAAGTTCAAAGTTAATACCTGACACAATTGAACATGGTTTTGAATAACTGTTAATGATCGCGGTGAAATGGATATGATTATATGTGTCATACCAAAATATAAGCGTCTGCCTATTGCAAGTCGAAGTAGCTCCTGACATTTAAAATTTTTTAGACCTTTGCCATGGTTTCGTCTTTTATGACTTTACGAGAGTTCTATTCTATAGCTAATGCGACGATTGTTGAATATAATACCGACTCTATCAACGGTCCGTTCAGAAACAGCACATTCCTACCGTGTCCACCGCAGTTTACTACATTCAACGAAGACCAAATCTTTGACCAAAGCTTTCGATGTCCCTTGAACAACAGCAGAACCTGTGGAGGTTCTGCTGCTATTATATTCGTACCAACACAGTTCTGGAAGGATTTCCGCAGCCTCTGCCAACTACCTCGGTGGGGAATCGAGAATGCGTGCTTGGGAGCTATGGTGTTTGGAAATAGCTAATATTTGCTAGAAAAGTGGGTATCCAAACGTCAGCTTCGTTTTCGCTTTGTTCTCCAACAGCACGTACGGACCAGACTCGAGAATCGTGATTTTCGTTGGAGTCCCGGGACCATTCTGTTGTTCGATATTTCTCGGAAAAGATCCTCATCACCCCGGTATAGATACACAATAATGGTAACGATAATATGACCAACTGGGAACAATTCCTGATGTAGGTGTGTTATCCTTTGCTATGTTTTCCGATTTCAACTTATACGGAACGAGCAGATGATATTGTATCGATTCTCTAGGGCATAGAAAAAGGAATATAGGAAAAATAATCAGTTCTTTGAGTACATTGGCGTAAGGCCAAGTTTGAGGATTCATCGAAGCAGAACGCCCTTAGAGAGGTTTCGAATTTTTTTATTTTTGGACTAGTAAGAGGGATTTTGAAAGATATACTTTCTTTTCGCTTTTGTCTTTCTGATCACGTTTACTTATATCAGGACCTGCTATGGCTTCTGTAACCGTTATTAAGTACTTCAAGGGCTTGCAGTGTTTCGAAAATGAGCAAGGTACTTCTTGCCTGGAGGAGATCAAGACTCTTGGTATGTCCTCGAAATAGCCATTATCTACACGCGTCTGCCGAGTACACTTGTTCTTAAGTGTCGCGTGGATGACTACGTGCACCGAAATTTCAAGCACATATCAGCTTCATGTACTCTTAGTAATCTGGCATTGCGGTGGAGGGATTGAGACACTTAATACACCGCATTACTAAGATTATGAAAATGTTATAATTTAAGACGTGTGTCACATTTTTTCAGTTATTTTTCAATGCTCATTCATAATTTTGACTTCAGGTTATAAATTTCCCATCTATTGATAAAAAGTTGTAGAGCAATGAATTACAAGAGTAAAGGGTCTCCCTACTTTGCGAAAAGTTAACAAATAATAAAATGCCTCTCCTACTTATGATCAAGTGCATGTAGTTTTTCAAGTGAACTCGAAAATTAAAAATAATAGGTGTAAATGGTATTACAGATCATTATATGATAACTCAAAATTGTATGAGTACATTTATAAAAATTACTTTTCGGGCCGTTTTACTGTACTAACTGTTTTGTCGATTAACAATACCAACAGTCAATACTAGTCGATAACAACTGTTTGTACCGAGTAATAAATGTCAACAAATAATTTATACTGACCAACTTGTAAGGCTTGATTCGTTAAAGCTATACACAACATTTGGTTCGATAAAATTATTGATTAAACAATTTGATTAAACAATAAAGACGGCATTATTCTTCAACATTGAATTACTACGGTAAATCGAATTTCAACCAAATTCACCGAGCCGATTTTAAGATGTTGTTTTTATCGCATTTTAATTTATAACAATTGTTCAAACAGTAAATATCAACAAATAATTTATACTAACCGACTTGTGAGGCTCGATTAACCATATCACAGAATGTGGTACAATTCTGACCATACGATAAAATCATTGTTTAAACAATTTTATCAAAATTGAAACCAATTTCAACGGGCCGATTCTACGATGTTATATTGAACGCATTTCAATTGATAACGGCAGCCCTTATATCCTGCACATTTCTTGTCACCACAGCGCAGATCCACCACATGCGTTTCTCCACAGTGCCGATACTACACGCCAGTTTTCCCTTACATTTTCAATCTTCACGCGCTTTTTCCTCCACATGTCGTTGCTACACATTTCAATCCAACATATTCTTTACTACACAATGCGATACCCCACAGGGGCAATACAAGAAGTTTCAGTCCCACACAACCGATCCAACAAGTTCGTATGGCGGACGTCAATACCATGGAGACTAGAGTACAGGAGGCTGAACGCATATGGGGGAAGTACGAAATTTTGGGCGATGAAACCTCCGGGCAATATTGGTTCTAAAATTTGCCACGAGCGTCTCTTCGATCGTTAAACACCACAGTGAAGTGAACGCTTATTCGGTTGACGATGCTCTGAAGGAAGCATAGAGAAACATAAAGTGCTTTATCAACCACCATTGTTGTTTAGTGCAGTTTAGTACAAACATTAACGGAAACTTTTGAATAACTTAACAAAACATTTTCAATCATATTCCAGTTTTATGTTTCTGGTATTAAAAAAAATTATTGACCCTTTCAGGAAAATTCCGCAAGAATACGAATAGTTAAAATAGCGATACATTGAGATAATAATAGTGTATTTAAAAAAGCAATAACACAGTGTATAATTACAATTGAACTTCAATTAAGTTAATTTAGTACAGTGTTTCATAGATTATCTATTTACTTCTTTTTTTAAACTGTACATTGACTGATTTTTTCTGCAAAATTTAAAAAACAATTCTTTGTGCTTTTGTGAACATGAACTTTCGGTTGAAAGTAACAATAATAGTTCATAGACTGCAAGTACAAAAGAAAAAAAATGCATTTTCAAATAATCGCTGTCTCGTTCCATTCTCAGTCTGTCTCACTCTCGGTGTTTAACGTCCGCCGCGCCTCTACCGGCTCTATCTGGCATTCGGATTTATCCGGAGGTTTCATGAACCACTTTCCCAACACTACGTTCGGCCTCCTTTACTCTAGTCTCCATGGTCAATACGTACAGCGGACGTCAATACGGATTTGCGTGAGAACCACTGCCTGCTCGGAGTTCTACGTTACCGTCACTCAATATTCTCTTCGATTGATACCGACAGACTTAATGTGTAGTAACGAAATGTGTTGGAAAGGTTTTTAGACGTGAACTTAGACGCTCTGAAGTCAGCTTTTTGTAAAATGGCGGCCTCCACTAGTGGACGCCGCCATGCTGTGTGTGAAAACGAAGACCACTGAATTGCTCGGTTAGCATCGCGGGATAGAAGAAAGGCTATATCTTTGGTGTGCGGATTTCTATAAACCTGATTTTGGTCATAATCGACGGACCATAAAAAACATGATACGCAAAAAAACATAGTTATTTACGACATATTTGGAGAATAGGAAAAAGGTTTTGAAAGTTACGAAAACCAAATTGGTTCGAGTACACGAGTCTTGTCGTGTCTCGATCTGGCGTAAATGTACTTGTCTCGAGACGCTACCGCGTCTCTTGATGGATTTAAAGTTGAAGGATTTTACGTCCGGTTACATTTTCCTGATTAAAATACATAAATTACAATAAAAACGAATTTTTATGTAAACTTGTTGTCGTGACTTTTATATGTTTCTCAATAAATCCAATGCCTTGTATTTTTAGTGTTCTGTTTAAAAAAATGATTTAACCACAATCACTAAATCCTATTCTCCGGATTCCGAGGCGGCACATTTCGCTCAAAAGAGAGAAACAAATAAATTTAGCTTTGTTGCGTTCTTGCGATGCAAAAACAAACACCACAACCAATGACGTAACAAGGATCATAGCACGCCTGAAAATCAAGTAATTATCAGGTAGGGATCAGAATTTTCAAATAAAACGGCGTAAGATTTTTTGGCAATATAGTCAGCAATTTCATTATATACCAAATCGACCAGTCGAATAAATAACGCTTCGTCATAATGCTGATCAATCATATTAATTTTTGCCAAACGATGAATGTTTATTGACGGTTCGGCACAATTACGTTCAGTAAGGTGATTATCGATAACATGAGACGATTATTATTTGAATGGGACCCTATTTATGATAATGTACTTGAAATAAATAATTATTCAAAGTCACTTATAATAATTATCAAAGCGTATCAATTTCCATTTCTACATAAGAATTTGTCAAAGTTATTTATTTCGGAAAGTATTTCGAATATCACATATTCCAGATTCCTGCTACAGGTCGTTATGACATCGACTAGTGAACAAACCATGACGATCGGCAACCAATATGACGAATTTATGATTAATATTATTCACCGTTATAAATAGCTAAGAGGTATTCTTTTCTTAAGTGGTAACGATATTTTCTATGTTTGTACCCCCGGAAGTAGAATCTCCATTATCAAGCTCAAGCCAAGAATGTGACTGTCTGAAACTTTAAAACTTATCTTCAGGCTTTTATGGACTACTTGAAAAATCGATAAAATTATTTGAAACAGGCTGGAGTATGGCTTTGACGACTTTTCGTGGCAGCAAAATGGAGTCCAAGTTAACGATATACATATAAGACCACCAATGGTAATAGTTTAGATTACAATTCGGATGCACCGCGGGAAGAGGAAAATTGGATACAAATAAACGTTATGTCCATTACTGAGAATATTCGTTCCAATTATAAAATTGTAAAAAAGTCATCAATCAATTAAGCGAAAATTACATCGTTCGAGAAACTTCAAAGAACCTTAGTTTTTTAAAGTTTATTAGTCATGTGCATGCTTGGAAATCGGTAGATCAGTTTTTTAAGCTAGTTTATATATTCCTAATGACATAAAAAAACGTTTTTTTTCTTGCTGGAAACGACTTGAATTCTGGATAAATTTTCAGTTTGGAATATATATGTGCAACGTATTCTTAAGAAACTACAACAACCTTTGATATTTTGAGGCAATACCGCATCATCAACTTGATAAGTAGAATTTGCGTTGAAACATAAGTAATTCTGATTTTCAAGATTTAATGTAAACGTTAGGCACACGTAAATGCAATGCAATTCGTGTCAAACGAAGACTTTAAAACAGAAGCCCAAAATTCCATTGTGACACATCTCAACGTTTCGAAGTTCTCTCCAGATATTTGTGGTCCACGTACAGGAGACATAAAATTATATATAATCCCGAACGGTAACATGCCGAAAAGAGGCGTTGAGACAGTGAGCTTGTCCCGTTCGGGGATATCTCGGACGTTATTGCTTCGTCTATTATCCGTCGTCTTGGACGGTTGTCGACGTTGTCCTTGTCGAGAGATTGAAAACGAGCGACGATAATTTACGGCTTCTCGGCCGTTACTATTGTGATCACTTCGAAGATCGACGACTAGGCGTGCGACGGCTTTCCGTAATTTATTATCGTCCGACTCGGCGTACGGTTAATGCTTCCGAGCTTAAGGGTTCATCACATTGTAGCCGGCCGAAAAATAGCTGATTTTCGCAATTTTTTTTAATGGTTAAGAGACGCTAGATAATTTAATCTTTTTATGTCGAATCAAAGCAGTCATTAAGAACAGAAAATTGATTTGTCAACACTTATTTATATTTTTTTTACTTTCTTATCAAACGCTCTAAAATGTCTTCGAAAAAAAGTCCTCAAGGTGTATATGAATGTGGTGTAAATATTAACTGAATCGAAATATGTAAAAAAAAAATGGTCAAACAGTATGGAAGCCGCTATCGTGCTATGGCGATTTTCTGACAATCAAAATTGACAAAATGGCGGTGGTTTAAGAAAAAAGTATCGAAGGTGGCCAATTTTTTTGACAGTTTATCTTTGAAAAAATAGAAAGATATATGAAAGAAGCTACCGTGGCATGATGAGGAGTGGCGTGAAGAATGTTGTTTGAAAATTCGAGACGAATATCTTGAAAACTTTTCCTTTCAGACTGTACTCCGTTTCGAAAAACGTGTTCAAAGTTTCGGCTGCTTTCACTTGCCTCTAAACATGTATATAGTATTCGTGTTTGAATAAAATATTGATCGTATTCGTGTTTATTTTAAGTTGTCGATAGAAATAATCTTGAAGGGTTTTTAGAAGTAAAAATCGAAGTGTACCGTTTTTCACATTAAGAGTCATATTTACTGTATGCATTAACCTCAGCGATAAGACACTTCACGACTTTCTTATCTTTGTACATTAACAGGTGTTTCAATTTAATTTTAATTCATTGACAATTGTTACAGTTTGTAACACCTGTAAATGTATCATCGACAATTTGCCAATACAGCTCTTGTCATACAAGATACTGATGTAAACAATACCATCAAAGTTCTCTAAAACTATGTAAAAAAAACAATCACATGATGGTTTAATAACTGACTTGAATCTAATCCGTTAAAATCGAAACTCCTTACATTTAATCATAAAATACAATCAAACTCTTCAAAACTTTGCCTATTCAATATAAAAATCCCAACACGTTTGTATGCAAAGTGCCTGAGTATATATTGTGACACGATTCTTTATTCTGAGGCAGATCGGGAAAATTATTCCGGAGAATCGGTGGACGAATTCGATACCCTGAAACATAAAGAATTATGTTCGAGGGCGCAAGCCCTTTCTATTATTGCCGAAATGGCCGAGAGGTAATCAGTGGAAAACTTTCTCGGTTAGGAGCCATAGAACGAGTCGTGGGGGGTATGAAGGGAGAATCCCGTGAATAACCACAGAGAAACAAGTTCAAGTTTTATATAAAAAATAACATTTAATAAAAAAAGACGTTCACATCAATATCATTCCCTGAAGGAGAATGAGATGATTTTAAATAATAAACTAGGCTAATCACACACGCTGCCGCGCGTGCCTGTAATTCTTTTGCGTTGCTGCGCTTTTATAACCCTTTAAAAAATCACGGACGCTGCAGCGCACATTCTATTCTTATGTGAAATTGGACACCAAACTGATCTTGTTTCTCGCGGACTTTCCTAGCAACCAATCACAACTCGAATGAGCTGCTAATAATGCTTTCCGATACCCATGAACTTTTTAAAAGAGGGATTTTACAATTAATAATTGCGATAATTAACTAATAATATTACTTTGAGGAATCCAAACAATGAATTATACTACTTAAGGATGAACACAGCAAATCAACAATTTTAGCGAAATGCACTGACCCACCTCGATTATACCGTAATACAGTTGCGATAAGGATTTGGACGGTCTTCCTTCCTTCTAACATACAATTTTCGTTGCATTATTTTTTTCGAATTTCCTATCGATGCTATTAACTATTTCCGATGATACGTGCTATATCAACGCACATTTTAGAGGCCATAATATTCAAAAACCGAAATGTACGCACGAAAAACACCTTGTGAAAATATACAAGAGCATCTGCAGACCGGTAATTGAATATGGCCTACAAATATTTGGTAACTGCAAAGAAAGTAGAATAAAAAAAATTAAAACCATGGAGTCAAGCGTTATCCGAGGCCTAACAATTCATCTCACAATATCACTGATCTTTGCAATCAACCGCTACCGAATGTCAATCAAAATCAGAAGCATCTAATCCTCGCTTTTTACATTACTGTTTCAGGGTATTCGAATATTTGTGGTCAATTGTGTTCATGATGGAATTTTGGGAGCATATCGCGGGTCTGAGACAGTGATCACTAGATTCAAAACGCGCGAAACCGAAGCACAATTCGAATTCGATAAATGCAAATCTTTACAAATATCGACTGTCGCTGCTTAATTGATTGAACTAGTTAATCAAGCGTTAACTAAATTGAATACTCAAATAAATTAATCAAGCAGCTGCACTCAACGAAATTCATTTCGAACAAATTGTGATAAAATTATAGCCTGGTGCGTTACCAATCACGCCACGCTGGCCCTGGCAGAATTAATTTACAATCGACAATTTAGAGTCAATATTTAAGCATAGTATATTCTAGGCAGAGATCGTGCTTAATAATACACGTATTATAATAATATAATAAAACATTACTGTTTTAAGGTATGACGCTATTTACCAACGACCCGGGAAAATCGCTAATGACGAAGTAGACCAGAACACTCATTTGAAAAAATTTAGAAAAAGAATATAAATAATCACATCATTTCAGGGCTGGATGAATTCAGGGCAAAAGGACCCAGGTCGATGGTCCATTGATAATATGTCTATGTTTAAAATCGTAAGAATGTAGAGGAGGCCGAGGCAAAATCGGGACACTAAGGTTTCAATGTGACTAGGACGTTTCCGCATGCGCACATTGACTGTTCGTCACAGAAATACAAAATATTTGTCTTTGTTTTTACGCGTGCGAACAAAAAAATTGTCTAGGGCGGAATGGGGTACATGAAAGCTTTCTTTAATCTTTTAAATCTCGACAGTATTGCTTGAACCGGCGTCAAATGACTGTTTAGCAGCCAAAACGAGAGTTTTTGTCTCTTTTAGCGCGATCGGAAATGAAAAAGTTGTCTGAGGCAGAACGGGGTGTGCAAAAAGTTAATTCATGCGAAAATTGCTCGTATTTTTCATGTCGTGGATTTGATTTCAAACAACGTGCATACACGTGCGAATTATGTAAATAAATTGAATATTTATGGATAATAATTGCGTACTTCATTTTGCACGGAGCATCCAATTTTATTCACCGTCTCCACGATTTTTTTCAATGTCCCCATTTTTCCCCAGTCTCCCTTATAGTATAAAGTTCACGATCAACGAAGAAATGCATTGTCGATGCACACTTTTACTAATACTACTTTTGAAGCGTTACCTAAGTACATTAAGATAAAATATTTCGATTGAGACCTAAGTCAGCGTTTTAGGTGTCCGCATAACAAAAGTATGGTGATTTATATATTAAAATCTTTTTTTTCCTCCAATTTCATTTCGCTGCTCGGATGGCACGCGCTTAACTCCACACCGTATATAATACACGGCTAAGCTCTCACGGTACCATGGCACAAAGCCAACTTCTCACGCCATACGCTAGAGCTGACATATTATTCAATAATTTCTCAATATTATATAAAGATCTCGCTGCTGTGTCAAAGAGGTTCTTCAGTTTTTCCCTAGCCACCCACACCCACTAAAACCTAAAACACCCACCAATGTAACCACCGTGGAACCACGTTGTAGCCACCTGTGTCCCATGAAGTGTGTACTTGCCATTCAGCCACTACCGACTTGGCGTGTTCCACCGTGTCTCCCACCACGAATTGAGGCCCCGATCATGGTGGGATTCTGGTGTATACCACCGTTATTTCACCGTGTTTGCCACTATTTTTGAGCGGACCCAAAAATGAGCCCTAGGTGGGATATATGGTTAAGCCATCGTAAATGTCACCAAGTATTCCATGGCGTGTGTTTCTCCGTGCTCCTACCGTAGCTGAACGGTATCGTAATATCATATTTTATTTAAAATTAATTCTTTGACATCCGAATTCCAAGTTGAGTAGAAAGAGAGTCTGACGGCGTTCCTCTTGACATCGAAGGAATACAAAAAATCACATCAAGGAACAATTGCATTTACACGAGGGCTCAGGGAAACTACGGAAAACCTGGCCTACTATATTAGTAATACATTAAAAACTCTAAGAAATTGCCTCCCGCTCAACAATTTACGCGCAAGCCAGTACGCGATCAAGCGGTCACCCATCCAAGTTATGGACGCAAACAATGCTGCTTAACTCTGGGGACTGCCGAAGCCACACACCGACCGCGCGTCCACTGCTGTCGGTATATGCAAAAATGTATTTTTAATATATTTCTTCTTCAAGTTGGAACCTCTCGCTGGTGGGAATATGGTATGGGTGTAGATATGGTAAATGCACTTGTCTAGAGACTCCTCAATCTGACATTTTATCAAGATTGCAAAATAGAATGCTGCAGATTATGTTCTCATAGATTGCCAGCTGCTACAAAATTTCTTCTATGAGGCAATAAAAAATTATGAACCTATATTTCTATATAGGTAGCATTGAGGCATCTGAATCTTGCATCTAAGTCTTGAGGCTGAAAATTGAATCTGAATCTGAAAATTGAGGCATCTGAATCTTGAGACTAATGAATCTTGATCACAGTTAAACTTGTGCTGGTGTTAAAATCTACACCAAGTGATGAACGGTGAAAATAATTTTCAATGATGGTGTCACTGATATAACACATCTATCAACATCATATTGGTATCAATTTTGAAACACTATTGTGAGTGATAATTTTGTTATCATTGTACTACCGTTTAATACCCGAGTAGAAATTATCTTGTGGCCCCAGTCAGGCGCTTTTATGGCAACCTGATAGCGCCCTGAATCGAAATGTAACGCTGTGTCACATATGGCCGTGATCCGGTTGCCGGATCAGGCTAGTATAAGGCTGCGCCGAGAATACCCAATAATTAGTAGTTTATTATAAATAACATGGCATTACCATATTAATTTCAGGGCATTATGTAGTAAAGCAAACAATAATATTATATAAATATTGCCGAAAAAAAGGGTTTCGTCGTCGGTGGCGCTTTTTCCTAACACTATTCGAGAAGTGATGCACGCGGGATTTGAACCCAAGACCTACTTAACTTCCTAACTGAGCACACTAACCACTAGACCAAAGCGACTATTTGGAAACCTTATGCTGTAATTCCATAATAATTCTTTACGAAATTAGTAGAAAGCATCTCGATTGCGAATTCGAATTCTCAATCTGTAAATTTGAATCATGGTTTTAACAATGTCGGGCGAATCCGCGGCTTCTTCTTTCTTTTTTTTTTTTCGCATGAAATTAATTTCCTGGAAGTTTTTGAAGTCGCAGTTAATGCATTTGAAACTTGGAACAACAAGATGGCAGATAAACCATCAGTATTCCAAGAATGCAAAAGTTAGGTTATGTTTCGACACATTATGTTTTGCCGTGGCATCGTCTGATCAAGGCCACGTTAGGCTTTCCATAATAGGGCTAGCCGTAGAACTCCCCGATCGATTCCTGATCCTGATGGGGCGAGCCGTGACAGATTTCTATCCGGTCATATCAGTCCGATCCTCATCAGGGCCGTGTAAGTCCGATGCGAACCCGGGCCGCATGAGGTTTCCTGACGAAAGCCTGAAATACAGCATGGCTCATCTGCACCGGATCCGGTCCGAGTGAGGCTTTCTATAATTAGGCAAGCCGTCACATTACCTGATCACGGCTTGACCATGGCTCAGGCACCCCTGATATAATTTCTACTCGGGTAGCTGTAAATTCTGACTCCGCCACATTTTAGATCCCGTTTGAATGAATGTTGCGACATTTTCATTGATAATAAGCTTTTAGCAAGCTGATTGCTTTAAAATAAACGACAAACGGTTATTCGGTTTAAATAAAAACTCAACGGCTCTACACTGAGAAAAAAAGTTGGTTCAAGGAAATCGTTTTTTTGAAAGAATATAATATTCAGTAAAAGGACCAAATATTTCATTGGATTAACTAATTATCAAAACAAATCCACTGAATATTTCATTTTTCCCAGTAACGATTTAGTTAAACCAAGTGTATAGAATCTCAATCCATTATATAGCTCTCCCAATTATTTTTATATATCAATGTACATTTCATTGTGTTTGAGTTCCTTCAAAAAAATTATGTTATCGGTTCAAATAAACATGACTGCATCGACGTCGAGAAAATGTTTTATAGTCCGAGCTTTTAGAGAAATTTCTGTGTATCAAGGAAAGTTTTCCCTCGGTCTATCATTGCATCACTGAGAAATGTGGATTTATTGGTGTCTAGTGACATTCCTATGTTATTTTCACATGATAAAAAGTGTTCACACTAATAGTTGCTGCACATCACCATAAAAAATTCACGGTCGCGGTTTTTCGCGAAGTGAATTTTTGTAGACTTATTTCTTGACGTAAACAAATAAAGCAGTACAAGCTAACTGATTAATGGTGTCATTGACAGTAATCGTCACTGGTATGTCGTGCCTTAGAGTCATTATAAATTTGCTGACAATGAGCTCGTCATGCGGATCATCCGTTGTCTTCAATATCCGCACGTCGATACGCTGGCCCTAGGTTTCCTCGTGAAAAGCCAAAAGCTGCGGGCAGTCCGAAGCGTTTAGCTTTGGAGAGGCATCGGACCGCGTAGCTCGCACACACATACAGGTTGAACAAGCGTTTATGCATATAAAAGTCAACTTTTGGCTCTCGCCTCTGGATGCCCGACGGCGCGACACACTCGGGTCTGCGGCTCACTCGCGTTCGATTCGTCGACACCGCAGTGGCATGCATGCATGCCCGCACTCGACGTACAACGATATAGGACATGAGGATTGGCGTAGTTGGTGTAAAAAGCTTGTAGATACACCTACAACCCTCGGCACTGCTGCTACTGGTTACCCAGGATACTCCCGTTGCCCCGCGCACCCAGAATCCATTTGCGGAACTGGGCAAAACGTCAGAGAAAAGCCACGAACGTAGCCGCCGGCGTCGATGTCGGCGAGCGCGCTCGCTGCACGGATGCCAAAGTCAATCGAGTATTGATTGATAGATCCTACGTGAATTCCTAGGAAATGTTGAGAGTGATAAGTTTAAGGGGATTGCGAAAACGAGGAGTTCATTTTAACTCCGGTGTGACGCTTGTTGGTTGCGATCGGTATCGATCTGTAGCATTCTGAGACACTAAAAATGCAAAGCGGATTAAGGAGGCTCCGTGCCGATTATCAAAGTCCAATTAGTGCTAAATTTTCGTAATTGATTCTTTGAAGTTTAATGCAGTAAAAAACAATAGTGGAGGGTGATTTGTGTTGAAGCATGTATACTTAATGTAGTGAAAGATCACTAATTTCAATTAAGATTAATCGATTAACTTCTTTTTTCAATGGGACACATTTTTGTTTGGTTTTTTTTTCAAATATCACCTGTAATTCTTCAGTTATTACACTAAGTGATAGTTTATTTTGTTCTTTAAGAGATACTTCATGAATTGACCACCGAGATATTTCGTAATATTGATCGTTCGATAATTATAGCTTGTTGTTTAACAAAAACAAAAATACTTTTATAAACAACAGACTATAATTATTGAACGATCGACACTTTGAAATATCGTGGCGGTCAATTCATAGAGTGTCTTTTGAGAGAGGGAACAAGCCGTCACTAATTTAAATTTAAATCGATATACTTGATGATTATACTTGGAAAGATGGAACGAAAATGTATCCCATTACAAATAAATGTTAATTAGTTAGTCTCAATGCAAATTCGTCACTATTAATGTTTCACTGGATTAATTATACTTGCATACAAATCACTCTTCACTATTGTTTTTGAATGCATTAAACCATGAGAAAAAAAAATCTTTTCATCATGATACCCGTCCTTAAAAAAATACTACACTTGAACCTTATTGAGTACACAACGAGCATTATAGTTCCGCAATTTTGTAATGATGTACAGTGCGCCAAAATTGTATGAGGTGAAAAGTAAAATTTTTTGCTTTTTTAGATTTTTTTCTTTATTTTGATTTAGATTTTTTTTATTCTAGAAAATGCGCAGAATATAACAAATTTTGCATGTGCGTTTTGCAAAAAAATCTTGAGTGTAGTAGATGGTTTTATCCCGAACACATATCCAAAATTCGTTATTTCGCACCCATTTTTGAAAATAAAAAAAATAAAAATCAGAATAAAGAAAAAAGTCTAAAAATTCGTATGAATCCAAATAAATTAACATATAATTTTCATTAGAAAAAAAGTTATGGTTGACTGATTGTTTGTTGAACAATTGTTTTTTTCACCAATTTGTTAATAACATTTTGGGATTATTATTATGCGAAATCAATATTTTCAGCACGCTTTATATGTATTATTTTTTTCCATTTTTATCCCATTGGGAAGTGATCGAAATTGTCTCTGAA
This sequence comes from Tromatobia lineatoria, assembly GCA_949699805.1. Taxonomy (NCBI): domain Eukaryota; kingdom Metazoa; phylum Arthropoda; class Insecta; order Hymenoptera; family Ichneumonidae; genus Tromatobia; species Tromatobia lineatoria. The sequence continues at coordinate 13,778,578 of OX453039.1, read as the reverse complement.
ACTCACTTTTGGCGGGACTGTACGTTGCATACATACTTAATGTATAGTGGGAACAATGTTCGCTTAATCGACGAACTAATCCCAATCACAGAATTGGTTGATTCGTCTACCTTTTCTTTCCCAATGCAGCTTACACACTTCATAGAAAAATTTCCACAATGCCAGTCGTTCATGCACTTTATTAATTTACTAACTTATTGTTTGCAACAATTTTCGAAATATTTCGTCGCTCAGTGATGAGTTTATTATTCGATCCATGCATGAAGTCCTCCGCACGTGTATTTCCAATGTCCACTACTGGGCAATACTGTCATGGCTGCAACGAACAACGTGAATATAAAATACATTCTCTTGTTAGTATTCCCTTCGACTGTTGTTCGCTACGGTTCTTCACGCGTACTCCATATCTGCATTTTTTTTTATTTCATCTTTCTTTTTTTTCTTTTTTATTTTGCAATGAAATGTGCGTCAACCCGCTACATGCTTCACCCCACTGGTGAACTCCGTATGCACAGTGCCATCGCAGCGGGTGAAGGTCCATGGCTCTTTTTATACAATTTTATTTTCGTTTCCATTGACCATCGTTTTTTTTCCTTTTTTTTTCGAATATCACGATCTCGTCCACGTAACATTCGGGTGACTCTGACCACGGAAATTCACCGGAGTGCATCAATAGCAGCGAGCACTGATGATGCATATGTTAGAATATTTTTGTTATTATTAGCAGTTATTACGACCGACGTGAATGTTGAAATAATTGAAGATTCTTGTTCTTACCTCAGGCTCTTCAGAAAGCTACGTAAATCAAGCGGCTTGAACGATCGCCGTGAAGAATCAACATAAAAAGAGCACCAGCAATCGAGAAAATTTATGACCCGTACCTTATGCAATTTATAAAACGATCAGGGTCTAGTCGTACACAGAGGAGTGCCGCCGATCAACAACATCAGAGCCAGAAAGAGAATTGTCGACCTCCGAGCTCAACTTTCAAGAATTTCATTCAAGAATTGTATGAAAAAAACGTAAAATCATTTTGTGCTGGGTAGTACTTGATTACTACAAATTCCTGATGCACGGTTAATAACGTCTTTCTATTACTTAACAGGTTACGCAAATGAAAAGAGGTTTACTTTATATATTAAAATAGTTACTGTATTTGTCGAGTGCTAACGTCCATAATTTAATTACTTTTTAGGAAATAAATCTTCTATGGCATGGAAGTCCGCAATTTTGCTGAAAATAAATTATTGACAGTAGGCACTTTTGTAAATCCCTGTTGGCTTAGCAATAACTGACACTGTCAGAAAATTATTTATCGCACTAGTGTCGTAAAGTACTAGTATTCTCCGCGGCCCGAGAAACGCGGTTTTACTCGTGCAATAAACTTTCTTTAACTAGTGTGATTGAAACACTCGTCTGAAAAAGTTTTATTGCCCTAGTTTCCTAAAGTACTGTTTTATCCATGGGTACGTGAAAAAACTGGAAATTTGAGATTATAAAAATGTTGATACATTTCGTTCACCAAACTTTTCACTTTCTCTGAGGTTATATATCACTTCTTTATGAGTGGATCGTAGAATTTTTTGAGCAATTTCAAAATTCTGCTGGCTGAATTAGCATGGATTGCCTCATGCTATGATTCCGGATGTAGTTCATATAAGAATCCGTTCCATATATTGCTTTTACACGGTGACCCGATGCTTCTTATTTATTGAAATTAAAAACTACACCCAAAAATCATTATATATAAGTCGTCGAAAAAGAACTGCGCCTTTCATTTTTGAAATCAGAAAAACGGAGCTCGTTTTCATTAAAAGTTGCTCAATCCCTTTTTGCGAAGACCTGCATTATCCGTAACACTGTTGCACAACACACTCATATGCTGTAGAGGAAAAAGAGGCGTTTTCGTTGGGTCAATAAACCCACGCCATACGGCACAGCCGACATATTATTTAATAATTCAAACATTATAAAAAGATCTCGCTGTCGCCGTCCAGTCGAAAGAGTTTTTTAGGCTCTTTGGGTTGAATTTTACATCTCTGAAGAAACCTGAAGCTTTTAATTTTCTAGCGTTCATTATTCCCGCCTGACAGAAATTATTCAATTTTCCACCTGGGGAGTAATGAGTCCGGATTGCGGATGTGTATGAGTAGAAGTTGAAAAATTAACAATTCTCCGTCGGCGTAACAGGCACAAACCCGTGTCGAAAACTGTTTGGGATCAACTGGTTTGAATCAAGCATCTAGCTAGTTTTTTTTATTAATGTTTTCTGTAGAGGAACTAGATATAATCTAACTAGAATACACCTGTAGATGGCACGGCTATCTGGAATCTAGCTAGTCTTCATGTCGCAGGTTATCTAGGATCTATCTGGCTTTCGTGTCGCAGATTATATGACCAAAAGATCCGAAAACTCCATCGGTTTCACACTGAGACAAAAGATTCTATTGACGGCAAAAAAATGGGTGGTTTGATTCTTTTTTCATCGATTTCATCGAAATATCTATTTGATTTCAATGAGATAGTGCACTTAAATTTTAAAGAGAACATTTCATTGCCTGCAAAGAAACATTTACTTAATGGGCATAAAATAAAGAAACAATTGCATTGTTTCAAAGAAAAGTTTTCATTGATTTAATGAAAACATATACTTGATTGCAGCAAGTGCTAGGAATTTCGTCGTCCAATGTTAACCGCCTATACGGCTGTCTCTCTTGCACCTAACCTCACTTTTTTTTCGGTTCTCCCGAACGAAAGGCTTCGAGTTTCAAGGAGCCAGTAGTTTAGCCAATTCCTGCCGTACTTCTACACGTTCTCTCAAAATGTAATCTTTATTTGCCGAGTAGTTTAAGATAAAATAGGTTTTAACATTTTGAGCTGTGGTGGGGGAAGTCGGGGAAAGGAACAGAGACGATTTCTTGGTTTAAAGAAATGTTTTTTTGAATTAATATCACTTCTTTTCATTGAGTTTGAGTCATTCAATGAAAAGATAGTATTGAAACTCGAGTATTTCTTTTCATTGGCGCAGATTGCCGTGAATCAATGAAATATTTTTTCTAAGTGTAAGCTCTACCCAAAAAGCTTCATATCCAAGTCGTCGAAAAAAAATTGTTCTATTTATTTGTTAAATCACAATAATGGAGTTGATTTTAATGAAAACTTGCTCAAACCCTTTCTGCGAAGACCCGCATTATCCATATCGGTCTCACACACCACACACATGTGCTGTCGAGTAAAAAGAGGTGTTTTCGCCGGGTCGATAAACCGGCTGCCTGAACGTGATCCCGTTCGCTGTTGAGCTCAATAGTTGAGCTCTGAATGCGTGTCACAGCCGCAATGTTGCGTATGCAATATCCGTCGATCGATTTTCGGTCTGGTTGTTGATAATACAACGTTGCGAGTTTGCTGTCTCGCGGTTCAGCCTTGCTATTCCTACATTTACGTGTCTGTGTATGCATTACATACATATGTGCTTGTATGTATGGGTTGTTAGCGTTTCACGTGTGAGCCCGGGTGAAAGTGTCTCTCGATGACGCGGTCGACGGGTTGCGCTCGAGCAATCCCGAGTTCACACACTTTTTTTCTCGCTTATTTCGTATAGTTCTGTCTCTTTCTGGTCGGGTGCCCGTTTGTCTCGTTATTTTTGTGTCGTTGTGTGCATATGTGGTCCAATACCCGCTCTCCCTTTATTACGACCCATTACCGATTTGTCTTTCGAGCCGCCGCGACTCTGAGCGTTTCCAGCTGTTGTGTTGGCATTGCTGGTTTGAGAACCAAAGACGTGATAGTTTCGAGTCACTTTGGAGCTGCACTTTGTATGCTAACAGGTACTTATGCCGGATTTTTATGGTTTCTTTGAAGGTAGAGGTACGCGAGACTCGAGAAATTATCACGGAAGATGAATGGGACTCTCGTGGCAGACCCAATAATGCATCTCTTCAAAAATATACTCACGCCGCTCATGTGTTTGCAACTTGAGGCTTTAAGTGCTTTTTAACTATATTAATAGTTGTTCTGCAAGAGATTTTATGCGTTCAGGTGTATCGTAGAAACTATATTATGAATATCAATTCTTAACACTACAACGTCTTTCTAATAATAATTTTTAGATATTTTTGGACGTTACTCTAGATATTTGAGAAATGAAGTGAACTTCATCTCTTAAGTATCTAATAGCGATAAATCTTTGTTCGTAAAGGAGATGAGATTATTAAATTTCACGATTACTTTAATTGTGCTAAGGAAATAATTAGAATTCCACAACATTTGCAAATATAATATTTTGTTTGAAGCAATAAAGGAATTCAATATACTTTCAGTTTATTTTTACATGAATTAAATCAAAAGCTTATCATTAATTAGTGAGAGCACTTTCTGTGCATGGCAGATTCAAAACAACAGATTAGATTTTCAGTGCAAATGCGATCATCCTATATATTTACACATTACCTTTTTTTTTATTCAAACAATTTAGTTTTTGTTTTGTTCACTAATTTAGGACGAACTTTCTTCGATTATCGGAAAAAAGAGAGTCAACAGTTTATTATGGAAGTACAAAATTACATTTTGTATCAACATTTCAGTGCAATAGCAGTTATGCTTCCAATTTCATTTCGAATTTGAGGAAGAAATAAAAATTCGAGGCAAAGCAATAGAATTCATAGCTTTTTCCTCTAATATCACTCCTTCGATTGTAATTCACATTTCATGGAATTGAAACTTCATAGAAAAATCATTTTGACAGAAATTGAATATTCACCACTGTAGAAGAAAGATCGAAAAATTGTCAATATTCACTTTCCACTTCTTTGGTTGTAATTAAAGGGAAAATTATGACTAAATTAGTAATTAATCCTTGATATAGAGTGATAGCCTTTCCGATTATAAGGTCGTTTTATGTCCTCACATTTTGATATCGATTGCTAGTAAATAATAGTGCGTCAATCACACGTATACCAATTTAGCCCTTTACATAAGTCTTTTTTTTTTACTAGCGGTCGATAAAATAAGTTTTCAAAAACCTACTATTTTGCAGAAGTTAACCTTGCAAATCACTTCCTCACGATTTTATATCTTTGACAAAGCCGCTTGTCGAATGAAATATGAAATATAAAATAAGATTTGATAAAAGTACAAAAAAGGGAAAAAGGAATTAGCAAGTTCCAACATTGCAACTTTGTTTACATATTGCATAATGTAAGTAAGTGGCCAAGCTTGTGACTCTTAAAAGCAGGTGCGCCGGTTTTCTGTGATTGACAAATGCGTGATATAGTTAAACTAAGAACTAAGAACGTGTGTTTGAACACACGGATTGAAACAGTTCAGTCAGATTCATCTATTTTAGAAGTTGAATTGTCGACTTATGACATTGAGGGTATTATTGAAAAAGTCATTTTATTTCATTTTTTAATTATTTTTTATTTTGTTCCAGTTCTTTCTCTTCGACATATACTGTAGAAAATTTTCTGAATTATTAAACAATCAACGAGATTTATTAGTAGCGTTTAGTGCCAAGAAAAATAGAATATCCGCCTCTGACAAAATTTTACTGATTATTATCGTATGATTACAACGCTTTGCAAAAAAAAAATGTATGAATTCCCGAGTTAGCATTCGAGAATTAAACCCAGATTGACGTCTCGTGCAATTTCACATTCAATTGCAATTAAGGTATACAAAGCGAATTTTATAATGCAACAGGTACCAAATCGGGTATCAACAACTGTGACATAACCTAAATTGCGTGGCCCATTAATGGACTTTCGGAAATTAAAGAAAAAGTAAACAATGGACGAATTATTTTCCGATTAAAGCAATATTCATGCGGAATATTGCTTTAATGGTGTTTTATGATTCAAAAATATAATTTATATTCGACACTTACCGAATCTAGTTTCTTCATTTAGCTTTACAACTCGGGATCTACAGTCACACGAGTTACACTATTCGCAATTAAATTTCAATACTATATATTCCACTAAAAATTGAATTTACGCGCTCCTTAATTCAATTCCAATGTTGTAGATGTTCGAAGGAAATTGTATCTGTGATAGTCGTACATACATGTATTCTAGTAGTTATAAATTGTGGCAGTGTTACCAACTTTTACCATAAACATATTTTATTGTCTCTTGTCCAATTCCAAATTTTGTTTTCTGTTAACTTTCAGAATTTGCTCACGTGAGTTGCATTAAATACAAATAAGTTAGAATCCTATCATTAGTTTCTATAAAGATTCAAATATAGTAAAATAATAACCATCCTATACATCGTTGCCATGTTTCACACCAATCATGGCTTAATCTTAGAAAATGTACATACTAAATCTACATGGAAAAACTCTATGTAAAAAATATAAAACTGATGATATCTTATAATTTGCGTCAACGAAATTTTTCGGAAGAATCAAAATGCCATGAAGTTTGCATCGATTGACCAATCCGTCAAATTTGTATGTACAACTTATTTAAAAATCATTTTCCCTCCGCATGGACCGAGAACCAAATCTGATAAAAGATAGTAAGAACAACGCTTCTCTTTCGTGACATGAATAATAATTATTTTTTTTCGGCGTAATAATATAACTAACTAACACATCGACGATTCCTCAATTCGAATATATCTTCGACAATAAATTATCATGCATTTATTTAGAAGACTGCTGCCAGATAGCTGTCAATTTGAAAAAGTCCGAGTATGTATAAACAGAGAAGTCAAAGATCATCATCAAATTCAGAACATCCAATCGACTTGCGTCAAATTCAACAAAATAAATTCATTGCACAAAGTTCAATGATAGTTCATGTAAGAAAGAAGTTTAGTTAATTGTTCTCATAATGTAGAAAGTCATACTGTAAATAGGTTTTTTCGAAACTTTGGAACTGTCGTGGAATTTGAACCACTCGATCGATTTATGCCAACTTTAGTGACAACCATTGTATTATGATAATCAAATTGTGTCCCAAGTATGATATCGATATCTGAAAAATTACGAAGGCAACAAGAAAATTGGGAATCACATTAATCCACAAATATACATACAGATTTTGTTTGCAACTTTTCTCCACGTTTTAAATAAGCATTTTGATCATGCTGACATGGGAATTTGATAACTTAAAAAAAAAAAACGAATTTTTCTCTGAGAACGAAACAATAAATCGTCAAGTATGTAAAATAAAGATATTGAATTGACGGTTAGTTTTTCGTCGCTGTTATCTCGTGACGGCTTACTAAATAGGAAAAGTCCATAAGGTTAACTGTTTTGTAAAAAACAAAGTTTAATTAAGCTCAAAGAATTGCTCCCTTTAGTTTTGTTTAGAATTTTCATCACGTTCAGATTATTACGTATTTGGAGCAGAGTTTCGTGTTGTCGATCATGCTCCGGTTAATCAGCATTGAATTAAAGATCGATACAGCGTGAAAGTAACTCGTTTGTCTCTCACTCTCACCTCCCATTCGTATATCAACATTATATGTGAGAGAATGTGCGTGTGGAGGTTCCTTGACGCGTGTAAAATTGCGTAACCGCTGAATGGGTATCAGAAGCAGATCAGAAGAGCCAGTGGTAGTAGCCGAGCCAGTGCCTCGGCGTCTCGTGGTGACCCTCTTCTAGATATCGATGCTGTGAGAGTAACAGTGCGCGGCCTTGAACCAGAAATCTCATCCGGACCGACGAGCGAATTTTTGAGCGTCGTTCCTTTCTCTGACCGACGAGACTCACCTCCGAAGTATATCTATACTCTATGATATCTTTTTGGGTTTGGATTCTGCATTTCCCATTCTTTTTGCTTCCTCATAGAGGAAGCTTTGTTTTCGTGACAATTTTTTTTTCGAGATTTTAATTTTAGGATACTTAAAATGGTCTAAAACATCGGGAAAAATGGTTTTTACGAAATGTGTGTGTGTGTGCGCAGATTTTCTGGTACGCACGATAACTGTCGTAATTTCCTACGGATTTTTTCTAATTTCGCACTCAAGTGGGTTATCGTATAACAAAGTTTGAGATTGTATTTGACGCTAGTCGATTGAAATTTTTTTTTGCTACATTTTTAAAATTTTGAACAAATCTTCTTCACGCTATAACTTACGCAATTAAAAAGGCAGCGGGCTGAAATTTTGTATATAAATGGATTACCCGTAAAAAATTACGTATACCATATTTCGCTAGAATCTGAGGTACGGTTCTGATTTTATTACAATTTTAATTTTTTCAAAAATGTCTGCAAGTACTATAACTCATGCAAATTCTGAGATATCTGGCTGCAATTGCCGATATGATTTCACGATTATTGATTTCCAATTAAGATTTTAGTCTAATGAACTGTTGTAATGTCAGGAAATTTTGATTTTGGTGACCAAAAAAAAAAGAAAAGCTTTCGCGAAAAAAAAAATTTCGAAATTTTCCACAGATTTATCTTAAATTTTGTTCACACTTGAACGACCATTTAAAAAGATATTTGGGATAAATTTGACACCAATCAGTCACGTGGTTCAAATTTTATGGCATTTTGAATTATTAGAAAAATCTCGTTCGAGTGCTCGCTCATGTAAATTACTAGGTATCGGGTCCCAATTTAGTTTACATATGGACTATCATTATCCAATTTTCGAGTAACAATTTTACACAAATCGGTTGAGCGGTAATAATTTCACGTCACTTTGAATTTTTATAAAAATGTCTTCCGAGTTAAATAAGCCTGCAAAGTAGAACCTTGCAAATTGCTTCCTTATCATTTTCCACAACAACTTAGTCCCATTCCTCAAATAAACTTCAAAATTCGATTTTCATATACAAATCTTAAGAAAATTCATTTTCCTAGAAAGTAGCGGTACCTTTGGTGAAAAAAAATAGTGATAATTTTTTTGGAAAATTTGCGTTAATTTCAGCTGAAATGTCCTGTATAAATCTCTATTAATTTTTTTGTTTCAGGCCATGAAAATCCACACATTTCCTTTTTTTAGAAATGTATGTACGATAGAAATTTTTCAAGATAGAGCCGTTTAAATGAAAAATCGAAATATTCTAACCTCCAATCCAATTTCTATTTGATCGTATTGAAATTTAGTGGAGTTTCTACAATAATAAAATCCGATATTTCGGAATTTGTTGAAGAAAAAAAAATGTTATTGGTAGTATTTCCTTGGAATCGTTCATACATAGTTATCTAAGTTTCGGATATTCAAGAAGATCGTTTGTGAAAATTCGTCTCGGCCATTGTAGAGACACTATATATCAAGAGACGCGGTAGCGTCGCGACGCCAAGTATTAAGAAGAAAAAAAAATTTCATGTTTAAAAAAATCTCTATATTATAAAAAGATCTCGCCGCTGCTGCCGCCGTGTAAACCATCGAGGGAGTTAGAATAATTCAAGCCAGGGGTTCACCTTCACTAAACCACACGGTAAAGCTGACCTCTTCGGCCCTAATTATTTTAAGTCCCTCAATGGACCCTCGAGACCGGATTTTTATAAGTCCCTCAATTTGAGTTGCTGGTTTTATGAGCGCGTGAAGCGCGCGAGCCACAATGCACATTTTTGGTCTAGTGTACATTTTTCATCGTAAAGTATCGATGTTGTTGATTTTGTATCTTCATCATTGCTTAATCCGTGAATGAAATTGACTAAAATTTAAATCTAAGTAAGTAAGTAAAATTTATCAACATGTCTTTGAAAAAGCTGTAATTTTGAAAAAATCAGCCCGAATTGGACGAGAAGATGATGGGAAATGATTTAGACATTGCAAAGTATTCAAAGTAATATGTACGTCGTAATTCCATTGTAAGTTATGATCAAGGGAAAAAAACTCTTCCAGTACGTGCTGAAATAATCTTTACGAGCTAATTTTTTAATGTCCTAATATTTGGTGATTAAATTGAATGATAACAAAAATAGCCTTTTGTCTCAGCAAAAAAGTATTAATTCTCTAGGAGACTTTTTGACCGGCAAAAATGATTTATTTCATCATATCAATGAAAAATCAATTATTTTCACAGCCTCAAATGAAAATAAAAAATTGAGTTTGTATCTAGATGCATAATTTTTCCATCGAACCAAGTTCCGTTTTCACGGTACATTGTGACCTACGTGTCAGACCGAAGATTTTAAACCAGGCATGTGTGCTGATACTATTTTGAATTTTCTTCTTCGAGGTATTGAGACGCAAAGCCTTCGTCAACGTCAACGCTCGTTTCGGTATCGTTCGGTTGGGCTGCCGTTTCGCCGTCCACAATGACGACGACGTTAATATATACGAGCTAGCTAGCTGACGAACCGTGAGTTACGACTTGGAAGTTCGATCTATTTTGAGAGGTTAGCCTCGTTGACCCGCCGCACATCAAAGCTTAACTAGTAGCGCGGGGAGTTTGACGAAGTCGTCGGTCAGACATCGTCGAATGAGACACATTACCCCCTGATCGTTGTATTCTCACTTGGGTCCTACATCCAGCATCACCTAATTATAAGTTGTACTCATGAGTGGAATCTATATCTGTATTTCAAAGAAAGCTTCATTTTCGTTGCACTAATACTGTATCATTACAATACTTTATATTCCATCATAGAAGAGAGCGAACTAATCACTCGAGAGGAAAATCACTTTTTCCACTTTTCTCCTAATTGAACTGAAAAATAACTACATTCCATGCTTGCTACAAGGTCTTAAGAATTGCTGAATCGATGTCGAGTACGTATGTGTAGTTTTCATTACTCCAGCTGGGCGGCAATGAAACAGCTTCCTCCCTAGGGATTTACAGAAGTGAATTAGACTTGCGTACGAGTCAAAGGTTATTTTAGCGACATTTGGTAAACAATTTTTTCATGTATTTTCGATCACAATGTTGAGCCAATCTGTGTTGAAATTAATACAAAAGTGTTGGAGTTTTTTTGTTGCAGATACAGTATATTACATTTGATATGCAAATATTTTTTAATATATAAACAACAATGTTGTAAAATTCATAGAAATTTGTTTTGATATTTAATAACCGTGGAGGTTCAACTGTACAAACATTTATGTTATATTTTCATATGAGCGGTATCTTAAAATCCAAGCACATATGAGTATTTCAAAATGTTCTTAAAAACGATAATAAACAATAGAAATATCAATCAGATATTACTTCTTCAGACAAGATATGTTATCAGCAATTATTTGGTACTTGGGTAGTGGTTTTCTATTTAAGTATCTAACACCGCACGCTCCCATCTACGCTACGACTTAGTAATTTTGGGTATGGAAATGGCATAAGAGGTGTATAACTATTATTTTTTCAAGCATACTTATAATTGACATAATAAAATATTTAATTTGCTGCAATCGGAACGCGAATCGGGTTGGAAATATTTTCAAGTAAACATAATTTTTGGATGAACGGAATCTTTTTCTCATGAATAGAGGCTCACGTATCCGGAATTTCGAAGAAATTATATCCACATACTTGCGAAGATGTAGCATCGAACTTCACTTTGCCGCAGCAGCAGTGCGATACGCTTAGGTGTTTTTAATGGAATCGATCTTGGGAATGTCGAGTAACAAAGCAGCATATTAATTTTCCAACATCTTTCATGTATATTGAGTAATATGTGTATATTCAATTCAATATACGTGTATCTGCAAGAGAACGTCCGATACTTTATTAGTTTCCATAATACAAAAAGGTCTAACAGAATATATTAAATTCGGTTAAAATCAGTCGAGAACTTTGAGTATAAGTATCTTGCATATATGTGACTATATCAATAACATTCATTCGTTTCGTGTCAACATACTGTAAATATTTTTCTTTTAAATTAATAAACTGGTTATAAAGTTCAGAAGCAAATTCAATATTGGTATATTAAAATAAAGATTACGATAATCACGTTCTGTAGTTTTCAAATACCAGAATTGTAGAATTCATATACTATTCTTAAATTCAGTATAAAAGTATATTCATATGGAACTCATATACCCGGTGCGTAAATCTCAAATCGTTTTGTATATAAAATTTAATTGCATTTCTTACAGTGTTTTTATCCAATTTATTATATTATCCAAAAGCTATGGGCCAAAATGAAGTACTAGCGGATAAAACACGTAAATTACGAAAAATGCACAAAACAAAAATGTAATATCAGTTCGGTTTCTGACTAGCTTTTTTTACCTTCGCAGAAATAAATTTATATTTAACAAATGTTATTCCTATACGAACATAGTTTTATTTGATGTATATCACTGAAAATCGTGCTCAGTTAAATTTTAATATAATTATAAATTATATTATAGTAAAAATATTATAGTATTATATTTCAAAACATGGCTGAAACCGGTGAAATATAGTAATTATTGATCTTTTTTTCGCATTTATCTATATTTTCTTAATACGTATAAATATTTCTATGCTAGAGATGCAAAATTATATACCTGCAGGATACAGAACATATATATTCGAAATTCTGGTTTTTTCATATGAGAAAATTAAGATGAAATCGGTACGCCTACCTTAAGTTACTTTCTACAACAGTGAAATTACGCCATTATTGGTTGATATTTCTATTGAGCCGGAACTGGTCCAATTCCAAAAATTACACTGAATGCAACTTTTGAATTAGAGAACGGGGAAAAGTATTGGATCGAAGTTCTTCTCGTTTGTGAATCACTCATTGTCATTCCGACGTTACAAAATGAATTCAAATCAATAGTCATTAAAATGGTATCAGTAAAATAAAATGTCACGATTGTAAAAAATTCATTAACAATACTTACTCTATAACAAAAAACCATGATTACCATAAGCCTTGCTTTACCATACGACAGTTCGTTGTCCATAAATTAAATAACTAAATAAATTTAAATAACAAAAAACAAAAATTACATTTCAGTTACGTTGAAAAAATTGTTGTTGCGGTAACGAATTCATTAACCTTAAATGACAGAACAGACTTCGAATGTTCATAATTCGCAAATATATTCTTTGTATTATGTGAGAATCACACTTCAATAACCGATATCAGTAATCCTTCTTTTAAACTACATTTTGTAAATTACTTGAACATTAGAAAAAAAATGATTATATTCTTCCGATACTTCTAGAAATAGGCGCTTACATGCTGGATATATTTTTGACGTACTGCAGCTAGATTGAGTATTATAGTTCCCTTTCCGGTATTCTATTATTGAGCCCTGTCTTTTCTCCGACGAATTTACATCTAACTGTCAAATAAGAAAGAAGAAAAAGAAACTGGTGAAGGTGTGTGTCTGGAATTCCAAACGATTTCTGTCCATTTAAATCAAACCCTCGCGTCTGGATTGGGCCAAATCCCCTTCACACTACTGTGACACATCTTATGCAGAGCTTTGTGGCATAGAGTGTGTGAAATATAGCGTCATAGGCGAGCATCCAGCAGTAGTTGAAACCTTTTATCTGCGCCGAACGCGATATTTCTAGGCTCGTTACACCTGTCGGATGCTCTATCGGTCGTTGGTGACCAATATAATTTTCTTTCGATCGTTGTGTTCTGTCCCTCTCCTTCAATCGCCCACACCATTCTCGCAACCGCGGATCCATTAAAAAATTGGATGTTTGCCAGGCTGTGACGAGGGCCGAGTGTGTTTCGACGACAGAGCCGAGGAATGCAAACCTTCGGATTTTCCTCTCACCTTCCTTTTTTTTTGAGTCACTAGTTCGGTCATTACCATTCTTAAAAGTGTCACTTCCCCCACCACTTTGAAAATTTTAACACCTATTTCACGTAAGTTCCTCGGCGAGAAAGCGAAAAATGATCGATATAAGTTCTTGTAGACTAACATTTTCGAAATCTAAATAATAAAAAGCAATTTGTAAAATTGTACTTTTTGCCGGTTATTATTATTTTTAAACTGTTTTCTCTAGTTATTTTTGTCAATTTTCGCTGTTTTTTCTGAGGGGCCTCGTTATCGTGGTCGTTACCACTGCGAGGCAACAGGTATTCTATATACGTGGGATCCATAAGGTTTTGTCATCACGGAAGAGCTTGTTCCCGGGCCAGCCACGTGGTCCGATGCTAAATATAATGTACCCTGGTGTCTAGATGCTGAGTTTCCCTTTCCATCATTGCAACCAAGCTGTCGGCGGTCGGAGTACCATGGAAATAATCTGCCAATCCTTGTGCACTCGGCGTCACAGCATTCTCAATTTATTCTCGTGAGGAATTATTTCAATTAAATTGTCCATCAGTTTAAGGGAAAGAGAAAGCGATAGCAGGTGTTCAGCTCGTAAATCGTGTTTCATGAAAGTCACACTCCGCAAAGTGCCTCAAGTATTGATTTTACGTTGTGTTGGTAGATTGTTCCTAGTTTCACAGCTTCAATTTTTATTCGCAAACCTGTCGATGACGTTTAGGTGAATCTTGGTATGTTTAGCGGTTATAATGCGGCAATTATCTATTGTTAATAGTTACCACATAATTATCCTCTGTCTCTAGTCTTCATGTCTGAATCCATCCAAATTTACCAAATGTTTGAGCACTGATTTTTTCAAGTCCACCTATAGTGTCTTATGTGCGGATCCAAGACAAGGCCCGAACAAGGCCATAACAAGGTCTTTTCCTCTAAGAATGAGAGCAAGTTTAGCATCATATGCATATTATATAAAGTCCTTTTACGAGTACCCAGGTCGTTTCATAGGTCCAGATCAAAGGGCAAACTTGATTTTCTGATTCAACAAAACTTTTTCTCCGTGTACAGCTACATTATTCTTCCAGCATTTCTTAGAAGGTGCAAGCTAATAATCATGCCAATCAAATTTCTATACTTTTTTGTATATTTTTTATCTCCATTCTTTCCACGGTATGGCTTCAATCGCCTTTAACCGCCCCTCCGACTCTTACTCCTTACCCGTACCCGTGTGGAAATTCAAACTCGCCAATAGCTAGAAAACGACAAGTTTTCATATTTGCTGTACAAGATCTAGGTGAGAAAACTAGATAGATCCGATCGCTATATGTAATTTCTCGCTGTCCAGCTCTTATATAAGAAAACTATCTAGAACCTGGATAAGAATCTACTAATACATCTAGTAAACTTGGCTACTGATTAGCCAGCACGGAAATAGCCCAACTCTATAGAATAAAACTGTCTAAGGAATATCTCAGGATTAATAAAAACAGAATTAATATACGTTCTTTCAGTGTGACTAATGACGTTTATTTCGATTAATGACACATAACAGAGAAAATATACTACGAACAATCGCTTTTTTTTTCAAGAAAAGGAATTCTTGCCATTAGGGAGTCTATATGAATAAAAACATTCAAAACAAAAATAGGTAATAGTGTCAATAAAATAAAATAGTCATTTTCGCTTCGTTCACATTTATGAGTGAATGCGCAATCTCGCCATGAAGAACACCGAGGAACTTGATATAAAACATAAATTTTCCCATTCGGCATTTAAAATGAATTTGTATTAAGAGGTCTGGCCACCCTGGCCGCTAGAAAAATGTTTTTTTTTTTCAGTTTTTACATGACTGAGTAACAGGTGAGGAACGACCGCGAGTACCGCCTCCTCGGAAATGTGCATAAAAATTTGCCCTCATTTTTTTTTATTTTAAAGGGAAATTTGTTCACGGTATTCTTAAAGTCCTTCTTGACATCTGAATAGGTAAAAACAAGACTAACTCACGTTTTAATATTGGAAGATATAGTGGAAAAATAGAAGAAATAATTAATGCATTATTTTCTTAATGCATTCAATTTTTCTTTAATGTTTTTTCACTACTTCTTCCAATATTAAAGCGAAAATTATTATTTTTCTCAGCTATTCAAACGTTTACACTCTATTTTATAATCACTACACATTATTATTATATCACAATTAAAAAACAAATTGTACTGCAAACTATATCCCATGAATTAATGGGGATTGACAACTCTGATTTTATTCAAGCAAAACTGGTTCAACTCTAGATGACCATATACGTATATGGTAAACAGATTATGTCTAGTTTCTCGTCAGATAACTTGCGCCATGAAAGCTAGATAAATCCAAGACAGCCGTGTCATTCATACGGGTATGCTAGATAGATTATGTCTAGTTTCTCGTCAAATAACCTGCGCCATGAAAACTAGATAGAGTCTAGATAGCCGTGCCATCTATAAGTGTATTCTAGCTAGATTATATCTAGTCCCTTTACAGAAAACCTTAATAAGAGAAACTAGCTAGACGCTAGGTTCAAACCAGTTTATCCCAAACAGATTTCCACACGGGTACTTCACTAAGTTAACCTAACCTCGAATTCGTCCGCCGCCGACTTAGCTGCACTGTACCGCATTCGCCATGGGCACGGGAAATCTGCCGAAAACGCGTACCGGTACAGACGGTCGTATATTCTTCTGAATACCCGGTGTATCCACGGAAGTATGTACTTGAGTATATACACCGGGGCCTCAGAAAAACTGGCCTCCCGCTTACTGGTCGATGAGCTAGCCGGTGTACGGCTAAACGGTCACCCATCCAAGTTATGGCAGCAAACAATGCTGCTCAACTTGTGGAATCACCAGAGCCACACGCCGACCACGCCACCAGAGTTGGTTCTCTGCTTTTTGTATAATCTCTCCATTACAAATATTCTCACTCCTAAGCGCGAAAGTTGTACGACTTGAATCTATAATACATGTGTGGATTCATCCAAGTCTATCAGGACAAGGCCCGAACAAGGTCTGAACCATTATCGGCTGGCTTATATATAAGCCAGCCGATTCATTGGTTAGACCAAACAAGTTATTGATCAGCGCCACCAAGCTCATTCTAATACAACCAATAACTTGGTTGACATAACCAACAATTTCACTGGTCTAACCAGTAAATCGGTAGCCGCGTATTCAACTGAGCGCTCGGTTGTTTCAACCAAATCTTCTTTTGCGTGCAGGTGAAAGAGCAAACTTGATTTTTTGATTGAAGAAAACATTTCCTCTCGGTGTACAACTACAACATTTTTCCATACGCAGCATTTATTAAAAGGCGCAATTTAAGAATCATGCTAACCAAATTTCTACTCTGCATTGTATAATTTCTCCATTACAAACATTTGCACACTTGAGCGTGAACATTGTCCGACCCAGTTCTGCTATTCGGTGAATTTTGAGGTCCTCTATCTTGTGTTATGCATGTGTAAAGTGCGAGGTGACGAGCTCGCCAGACGAAGCAGGTCGTGGACGAGAAAACACGCATTCCGAGACCGTCAAGTTTGCACGTTGGTAGAGCAAAGTCTTGCAGTGTTCCCGGTCCTGGAGTAGGTGAATACTCGGAGTTCCTCCTCTGGTCTAGCTTCGTCAAGTTTTGAAAATGCTGGAAGACTGCGTCACAACGTATCCTCGCAGAGCAGGAATATCTTGATACACTAGCGTTGCGTCAGGCTCGGACGTTCTGCACTGACTTCTAATGTACCAGCGCAGTTTCATTCTGTGACATTGCTTAACATTTTCTGTTACATCTTTCAGACCATAGTTCTGGAGCTCCGACACCGAGTCCACAGAATCATCGTCTCTTTCCAGCATTCTATGAGTATAAGACTGAGAGACGCGCCTGTTGCCGATGGCAAGCTTCTTTTGCGTAGGGAGTGCACAGACACGGCGCCGTGGAATGAAAAAGGACGGCCAGATGCGAATAACTCTCGGATCTTGGCACCGCACGTGCACCTGCAGTCACACATCTGCAGCCAGTGGATATATCCAAGCTCGGATTTTCCAGCGAGAGGATGAACATCAAGTAGAAGAAAAAAGAGATGAAGCACTCTATCTTCTTTTCCCGCTCCGTGTCTTTCGCTTTATCATCCACTTTATACTCCACACACTTCTACCTTCACTGTCCGAATTAATTTGGAACTCTCGAGATGAGGATGCATTACACGTACCTTTGCACCTTTGCACAAAAGTTTTATTCAATTACAAATTGGTGGTAAAACAAAAATTCGAAAAAAGTAATACTGAAAGCACTGATTTTCAATCGTAGTTGCAGCAGTTATTGATTATTTTTTTGGGAACTCGTGCTGAAACGACTTGATCGTGGAAATCAGAGGATGAAATTTGTATTCTGTTAATCGCTGCGGGAATAGAAATTATGTCAAGATGCTTCGTCATGCTGAACAAGGAAGATTTTTGCAGCAATAGTGGTTTCGTGCAAATGAATTGCATTTAAATGTTATTCACTGTCGGTGCCAAACTTTGATATTTCGTGACAGTTGAACGGTGGTAACTCCTGTTAAGTAATTATCATTCTTGACACGTTTGACAAAAGTTCTGTTTATGAATATGGATGTTTGTTCCAAAGTGGAAACAAAGTAAGTTCCGTCGATTATCCATTGGTAAAACCGCTTTTTAAAATTAATTTTGTCGACAAATTAGTGGGTAACGAGCTTCATATTCTGTGATTGTTATACGAATGGATTCCACTAGAATGTAACAAAAATTCGACCGTCATGGTTCAGAACGATTAAACACAGGAACTAACGTAGTGTACAATAACCCGGCAAAAGTAAAACACTCGGGCAGAGAAAAGTTTTCTCTAGAGTCTGTCAGACCCTTTATAAACATGAAATTCAAAGCATTACTCTCTTTTGAAAAGTAACCAAGATCTGAAATTTTTGGTTATAGTGTGATTCAAGACCATGGATTTCCATGTGGTACATGTCTTATGCCTTTTCAATAAAGATTCAGTTGTGACTTGCGCAGACGTGCTTCTAATGACAAATATATTTGATGTCCTGTACAATAATAATACAAAAATATAAGTACTGCGTCATGTAAAACAACAACCATAATAACTCATTTAACCCCTCACCAGATGAAAAGGACAAAATACCCCATTTATTTTTTTATAATCGTTTTATCCATTCTATTCGCGTCAGTGTCGACATTTGAGCTTGTGTGCCCGTCCTTATGGACGATAGATTATTGCGCTAAATTTTGAATCGTTAACAGTGACAGGGACGAATTATGAGCATCAGAATACCCATACGACAGACACATGGTTATTAGAGTTATGCAGTAAATATTAGACCAATTTTTTAAACCCCTTTAAGAATACCGAGTTATGAGTTACATTTAGTTATATAATGAAAATTGAATAATTATTACTATGAACTTATAAAATAGGGTTACAAGTCACACTTCCTTTTTCAATATCGCTCCTACAGTTAATCGGTTTAGCATTTTTTTAATTTGACGTAATTTTATTTAGTTGACTCGCGTCTGATTTCACTTTTTATTGCTGACACAGTGATTGACATGGCTTCATCGCAATTTTTGTAATTGTGTAACAGTCGGAAAGGACAGAGCATGGAAGGTATGTGTGTGTGTGTGTTTAGTGTGGATGGTCTGACGGATTATTGGAGACGGAAAATATATAGTGATCACCGGGAATCGAACCCAGATTATTCGGGTACTGAGTAAGAGCGCTACCCACTGTGTTTATGTCACGTAGTACATTTCTCTCATTCGAATCGTTTTCTTATATGTAATATGGGTGCGTCACAATTGATTTGATTCCACTAAATATATCATCCTCGATGGGGGGTATTATTTACCCTATGAAACTTTCGCAAGCCCATTTGTGGTTTCTGCGGGTTTCTGAATGGACTCGGAGGGGAGATCGCTCAGAATTGCACACCGTACATCAAATTTATTGGGGAATGAAAATGTTTATCGCAATAAATGCGCTATTTTATCAGTTTTATCTGATGAGAGAGGTGAATGAGTTTTTGTACTTTTTGTTTTACATCACACAGTAGTTATATTTTTACTTTCTCATTACATATGAAGTATGTAAAAAGAGAAAGTATTGCAATCCAAAAAAAGTTGACTCGTGGATTTTTATGGAAATACGTGTTTTGAGTGTCCCAGATTCCGGAAAACGTTTTGCAGTTTCTTATTTCTGTCTGCCTGCCTGTTTGGATGTCTGTGCCGTCCGGAAACACAATAACTTTTGAAAACATGTATTGACTCGAATGAAATATGGTGTGTGTCTTCCGCATTCAAATCCTAGTTTTGGTATTGAAATCCAATCCAGAACCTTTGCTCGTTCTGATACCTTACCTTAAATGAGAGAAATAACATCTTTCGAAAATTCTTTTTCAGACCGCAAACTAGAATTTATGCGTCGGTTTGACATACACTGAGAACTATCAATAATTGAGCAATGACCAAAAGTATGTGATTCAGTAAAGCAAACAGTTTGTTACTATTTGATCATTCAATCAATCAGTCATGTTACTATTGAATCATTCAGTCCAATATGGTTTGTGTTACAGATATATAAAATTTTCATCACTGGTATTTACCTGTTTTTGAAAAAACAAAATCTGCTATTGGTTATTCCTCAAATACGCCAATTGGCTTTTACTATCCCCTCTCCTTTGTTCTCCATTCCATTCCTCGAGACCTCTCTAGGAACTCTTGACTTTGAATTTGAAAACGCGTAATAATTTTTAGCGAGAAACGTAGATTGCAAATAATGTACGAAATTTCTATTCGTATAGTTCGTGTTCCGTCGTATACGGAACGCGAGGAATAGTTTGAACATTCTTTTTTAACAACCTCACATCTGTCGACCATCGGGAGACATTTTTATATTTTGTATTGACTATAAAATATTCTCGTCTTGAGGAATAACGAACTGTCTATAAACTCGGTGTCTTAGATCCTTGCAAGCAATAGAAATAAAAAACATCTGCAGAGCAGCCGGAGTTACACTGCAATAACTCAGTAAAATATAATCCGCGAAATTGAGAAAAGGTCACGGCAGAGTAATAAACACTGCTAGCACATCATTTTCGAGCCCGCATGCTCTCGGACACAGCGCGTCACTGCTAAGGGTCAGCGCGAAACCTTTTTTACCAGGTAAAAAAGGCCACACCTGGCTAGCATTCACCTCCCACTAGGAGTTCCTAAAAATGCAGTCGACGCCTCGTGGAGAAAATCCCTTCTCAAACTGTCAATAACCAATCAATTTGAGTGCTCTAGACGCTTCAAGAATCTAAGACACACCTACCATTTTTACATGTTCTGAAAACTCAATTCTAACAGCAGTCTACAATCTACCACCGCAACGAGAAGTCGCATCTTGGCTACCAGTACCAAATGCAGACTTCAGTAGACTCACAACATAATTCAACTCAACACATTTAATCTTCATTCAAGTGAAATCGTGTAAATATCTGTAGTGTTTATCGAATAAATATTTCATGGTAAAATAACACCTTCACTTCTTCATTTAAATAAACTAACCAAGTTCGTTGGTGATTAATTTCACTGACGGCATTTCTGACCAGCGAGAAGTCGTCACCACCAGCGTGAATTCAGGCCTTACAACCCTGATCGGTGAATTACTACCGCGACTTCCTAGAGTCAGTACATTTTTTGGTCCTTCGAGCCGGATCCACGATCCACGGCTTACACAGTGCACAGTGCCAAGTGTTAAATAAACAGACTTGCGGTGAAGTGACTTCAACGGACGAAACTAAGGCCGACGCCGAACTCCAGGAAGGACGAGCATCTCAACTTCAATCATTGGATTCCATCGTCACCAGCGCCAACGTCATCGCTCCAAAGGGGTAAGCTCGTTAAAAGTGTACTATTGCCGATCACCTTTCTCGTTCACTTTCCCTTTCCAATCGCTTCACCCTCGCTCAGAATGCCGCTCACAGGCAACGATTTAAAACAGCGCGACCACCTCGTCCGCAAACGCGGGGCCGTCAAGGCAAAATTAACAGTGTTCAAAAACGTCTTGAACGAGTCACAGGATGCACCCGACATCGATAAATTAAAGGCTCACTTGGAGCGCCTACAGAATGTTTTCGCCACGCTCGACAAAATCACAGGCGATCTTCAAGATCTCGAACCCGAAATCGACCACTACGTGGAACACGCCTCAATGGAGGAGAATTACACCGATCTTTTAACGGTGTATTATAAATTGCAAGAGAAGGCCACCCAGTTAGCAGCTGCCGCGAGTACATCGAATGACCCGCCGCAATCGTCACCGAATCCCATTGCGCACTATCAACCGACGTTTACACGTCTTCCGGAGCAAGCGCTACCGAAATTCTCGGGGAAATACGAAGATTGGTTGAGCTTTCAAGACGATTTTCAATCAACCATCGGGCGACGACCGGGGCTCAGCGATACCGAAAAACTCAAATATCTACGCTCGTGCGTAAGCGGCGAACCCGAACGTATCGTGAAACAATTTGAGACAACAGACGAAGGTTATCGAAGCGCGTGGAACCTTCTCAAGCAAATGTTCGAAGACAAGGGCAGAATACGCGAGCGTCACGTGTCCGAAATTCTGAACATTTCTCCTATGCAACGGGAATCGGCCCAAGATCTTAACGAGGTCATTAACACCTTAGAGCTTCATAACTCTGCGCTCAGATCGCTATCCGAAAACACGTATAGCTCACTCATGCTCGGTATAGCAATATCCAAAATCGACAAAAATACCCGCAAACAGTGGAGAATGTCGCTGAAGGAGAATGAATTGCCGACATATGAGGAACTGATCGCCTACCTCCGTCGGATCGTAATTTCATCGGACGAGCCATCTATCAACTCCAAGGAGGACAAGTCGAACGGGCAAGGAAAAATTCGCGGAAATCCACAACATTCACATCACGGAAAAGGATCTAAGCCCATGCGCAACTTCGCGATTACCACGGCAAACGAATGCAACAGTTGCAAAGGCAACCACCATCTCTTTCAATGCGCTGATTTTAGAAGACTCTCGCCACGCGACCGATTTCAAACAGCCACGCTTGCATCCGTGTGCATCAATTGTCTCCGGGCCGGCCACACCACGAAACAATGCCCATCGGCATTTACGTGTAAGACGTGCAGGAAAAAACATCACACTCTGTTGCATTTCCCTGATTCGCATCAATCGTCGTCAAGCACAAGCGAGGCGTCTCAGCCGGGATCGTCACAGCTGTGACTAGCAACACCGCACGCCGCGTCCGATAAACCGAGCATCACCGCGCTTACAGCCATCGTTCCCTCGCGAGATCTATTGATAACGGCCAAGGTTAACGTGTACGATTCAGCAGGAGGACTTCGACCATGCCGTGTCCTTCTCGACACGTGCTCCAACGCCAATTTCATGACGGAACGATTCGCGACGCGGCTCAACTTACGGAAAACGAAACTTTCAATTCCGATTGGAGCAGTGAATGAGACTCGCACCTTTACGAACAATCTCGTGGTTGCGACGTTCAGATCGCGTTTGTACAATTACGAAATAACGCTCCAATTTTTGACTATCGACGAGATTGCTGGCCTTGTACCTGACGAGAGAATCTCGAGGAAGGCAATCTCTCTGCCACGCAACGTGCACCTGGCAGATCCAGATTTCGATCAACCCGCCGAAGTGGACATGCTAATTGGCTCCGGCACAACATTGTCCACATTTTGCGTGGGACAGATCAATCTGTCTCCATCCAATAGCCCGGATCTACTCCTGCAGAAGACACGGCTCGGATGGATCATCGGGGGAGCAGTTCCTACCGACGGCTTGTCGACTTACAATCGACAATGTCACGCCACTTCAATTGACTCAATAATCAAACGCTTCTGGGAAATCGAGGAGATCGACGCCAGCCGTCACAACTCCCCGGAAGAGTCAAATTGCGAAGAGTTCTTCCGAAGAACGGTCAGCCGAGACAGCGAAGGACGATACATCGTCGCGCTCCCATTTAACAACAAAAGGGAACAACTCGGCGAGACGCGTTCGATGGCCATGAAGCGGCTCATCGGACTTGAGAGGAAACTCCATAAGAACCCTGATCTCAAGGATCAGTATGGAAGGGTCCTCCAAGAATATCTCTCATTGGGACACATGTCCAAGGTTCGCGAAGGGGCTGCAATGGGGGGAGGCTTCTATCTTCCTCATCACGCAGTTCTTAAAGATAGCAGCCTCACCACCAAGGTCAGAGTCGTGTTCGATGGGTCTGCCAAGTCCAGCACTGGCATATCCCTCAACGAAACTTTGATGGTGGGACCCACAATTCAAGATGATATTTTTTCACTTCTGCTGAGATTTCGTAATCACCAGTACGTTCTCACAGGTGATATCGAAAAAATGTATCGTCAATTTATCGTGCGAAAGGACGATCGGAAATATCAACGGATTCTCTGGCGCCTTGACGATGGCTCGATAGCCACGTACGAATTGAACACGGTGACCTTCGGTTTGTCACCCGCACCCTTCTTAGCAACGAGGTGCATCCACCAGCTGGCTGACGACGAAGCGGCAGATTATCCGCGGGCCGCAGAAATTATCAAACGCGATTTATACGTCGATGACTTGCTCACGGGAGCAGCAACGTTCGATGAGGCTCTTCACCTTCGCGACGAAGTGAATGCACTACTGCGGCGAGGCGGTCTCAATTTACGACAATGGGCATCGAACGAGCCGAAACTTCTTGAGGGTCTTCCATCGGCAAGCATCAATTTGAAGCTGCAAGCACGCGAAGACCAAACGATCAAAACTCTCGGCATCCATTGGAATTCTGAAACAGACGCCATCGTCTACACGGTCAACCCGATTTCAAAGGACGAACGCACAACGAAGCGAAGCATTCTGTCGCACATCGCTCGAATCTTCGATCCTTTGGGTCTTCTCGGTCCAGTGGTAACGCATGCGAAGCTGATTATGCAACGACTCTGGAAGGAAGGGCTCGATTGGGATGAGTCTCTTCCGGCTGAAATCCACACGGAGTGGGAAAACTACGCGTCACAACTGACGCTGCTCCACAATCTGCAATTCGACAGAAAAATTGCTTCCTCACCATCGACGCAAATTGAACTTCATGGATTCTGTGATGCTAGCGAGAAGGCATACGGAGCGTGTATTTACATCCGAACTATCGATAGTGAAGGGATAGCCTCGACCACTCTTCTATGCGCCAAATCACGCGTCGCACCTCTCAAAAAGAAGGAACAACAAAAGGGGGCTGAAAACATTCCAACGATGACCATCCCAAAACTGGAACTTTGCGGAGCCGCGCTCCTCGCGAAACTCTACACGACGGTTCGTCAGGCATTGACCATAGTCGTACATAAAACGATTTTCTGGTGCGATAATACGGCGGTCCTTCACTGGATTAACACGCCACCATACCAACTCCAAACATTCGTAGCTAACCGCGTTACTGTGATCCAGTCACTTACGTCCACCGGCAACTGGCGTCACGTCAGATCACACGACAATCCAGCTGATTTGATATCTCGAGGCCAGCTTCCAGCAGCGTACATCTCCGATCGAAAATGGACACACGGTCCAACTTGGCTCGAACAAGATGAATCCACATGGCCTCAACTTGGTGTGCCAGCACTAGATCAGCTTCCAGGATTACGCAAGATCAAATGCTTCGTAGCCCCAACTCCGAGCGACATTCTCGCTCGATTTTCATCAATCACGAGATTGCGTCGCTTTATCGTCTACGCGCTACGATTCAAGACTAAACGAAGTGGTCAAATCAGTCGAGAGGAACTGGAAGAAGCTAACACGAAGATCGTGCAACTTGTACAGGCCGAGACTTTCCACAAGGAAATTCGGGACCTGAAGGAAGAGGGTTACGTTGATTCGAAGAGCAAGCTCGTCTCTCTGTCTCCATTTCTGGACGCAATGAGCATAATTCGTCTCGGCGGCCGACTCCAGAACTCCAGGCTTTCGTTTCTAGAAAAACACCCCATCGTCTTGCCAAAATCTCATTCGATAACCAACCTACTGATACAACAGGAGCACCTCAGTAATTATCATTCCGGAGTTCAAGCCACGCTGTACTCCCTACGGAAAAAATATTGGATTATTGATGGAAGAAACCAAGTCCGGAAAATCATACGCAACTGCATGGTTTGTCTCAAAGCAAGGCCTCCATCCTCGGATTACATAATGGGCAATCTCCCGAGTGTCCGCATCACCGAAGCTCGACCATTTTTAAACGTTGGAATCGACTACTGCGGACCATTTTACATCAAGGAGAAGAAAAATCGCAACCGCGGGAGGGTCAAGGTGTACGTGGCCGTATTTGTGTGCCTCGTAGTCAAGGCCGTACACCTTGAACTGGTCAGTGATCTGACCACCGAGGCTTTTCTTGCCGCACTGAAACGTTTCATCGCAAGAAGAGGAAGATGCGAAAATATCTACTCGGACAACGGAACCAATTTCGTCGGAGCAAACAACGAGCTCAAGGAGATCATAGAACACTTGCGTTCAAAGGAATCTCAAACGAAAACGCAAACTTTCTGCACGGATCATGGCATCCGTTGGCATTTCATTCCACCTCAATCTCCGAACTTCGGCGGGATCTGGGAGGCGGCAGTAAAATCATTTAAGCATCATTTAAGCGCGTCATCGGTGAACAATTGCTCACCTTTGAGCAATTGTACACATTTATCACTGAGGTTGAAGCGATACTTAATTCCCGTCCCCTGACTCCTTTATCTTCCGATCCAAACGATCCTCCTGTATTATCACCCGGTCATTACCTGATTGGCAATAGTTTAACGAGTATGCCGGAATCGGATCTTCGCAACACCCCGACCAATCGGCTGTCATTGTGGCAGCACATACAAAAAATGAGACAGGACTTCTGGACTAGGTGGCACAAGGAATATTTAAACGAATTGAATATCCGCCACAAGTGGTCCAAGGGCTCTCATGACATTGGGATCGGGAGTCTGGTTCTTCTCAAGGAAGACAATCTGCCACCACTTCGTTGGCTCATGGGCAGAGTCATCGAGACTCGACCAGGCGCGGACGGCGTCGTGCGAGTCGTGCGAGTCAAGACGTCCCGCGGAATCGTCGACAGGAACATCCGCAAACTTGCACCACTCCTACCACCCACTAAAAAAGATGATGCCGACAAATGATTGAGGACAATAAGATCTCCGTCAATACTTGAACATTGCGACATTAGTGTAAACAATAATTTTAGACTTGATCGCTCCACTCTCAAGGGGGGAGTCTGTTCCGTCGTATACGGAACGCGAGGAATAGTTTGAACATTCTTTTTTAACAACCTCACATCTGTCGACCATCGGGAGACATTTTTATATTTTGTATTGACTATAAAATATTCTCGTCTTGAGGAATAACGAACTGTCTATAAACTCGGTGTCTTAGATCCTTGCAAGCAATAGAAATAAAAAACATCTGCAGAGCAGCCGGAGTTACACTGCAATAACTCAGTAAAATATAATCCGCGAAATTGAGAAAAGGTCACGGCAGAGTAATAAACACTGCTAGCACATCATTTTCGAGCCCGCATGCTCTCGGACACAGCGCGTCACTGCTAAGGGTCAGCGCGAAACCTTTTTTACCAGGTAAAAAAGGCCACACCTGGCTAGCATTCACCTCCCACTAGGAGTTCCTAAAAATGCAGTCGACGCCTCGTGGAGAAAATCCCTTCTCAAACTGTCAATAACCAATCAATTTGAGTGCTCTAGACGCTTCAAGAATCTAAGACACACCTACCATTTTTACATGTTCTGAAAACTCAATTCTAACAGCAGTCTACAATCTACCACCGCAACGAGAAGTCGCATCTTGGCTACCAGTACCAAATGCAGACTTCAGTAGACTCACAACATAATTCAACTCAACACATTTAATCTTCATTCAAGTGAAATCGTGTAAATATCTGTAGTGTTTATCGAATAAATATTTCATGGTAAAATAACACCTTCACTTCTTCATTTAAATAAACTAACCAAGTTCGTTGGTGATTAATTTCACTGACGGCATTTCTGACCAGCGAGAAGTCGTCACCACCAGCGTGAATTCAGGCCTTACAACCCTGATCGGTGAATTACTACCGCGACTTCCTAGAGTCAGTACATTTTTTGGTCCTTCGAGCCGGATCCACGATCCACGGCTTACACAGTGCACAGTGCCAAGTGTTAAATAAACAGACTTGCGGTGAAGTGACTTCAACGGACGAAACTAAGGCCGACGCCGAACTCCAGGAAGGACGAGCATCTCAACTTCAATCATTGGATTCCATCGTCACCAGCGCCAACGTCATCGCTCCAAAGGGGTAAGCTCGTTAAAAGTGTACTATTGCCGATCACCTTTCTCGTTCACTTTCCCTTTCCAATCGCTTCACCCTCGCTCAGAATGCCGCTCACAGGCAACGATTTAAAACAGCGCGACCACCTCGTCCGCAAACGCGGGGCCGTCAAGGCAAAATTAACAGTGTTCAAAAACGTCTTGAACGAGTCACAGGATGCACCCGACATCCATAAATTAAAGGCTCACTTGGAGCGCCTACAGAATGTTTTCGCCACGCTCGACAAAATCACAGGCGATCTTCAAGATCTCGAACCCGAAATCGACCACTACGTGGAACACGCCTCAATGGAGGAGAATTACACCGATCTTTTAACGGTGTATTATAAATTGCAAGAGAAGGCCACCCAGTTAGCAGCTGCCGCGAGTACATCGAATGACCCGCCGCAATCGTCACCGAATCCCATTGCGCACTATCAACCGACGTTTACACGTCTTCCGGAGCAAGCGCTACCGAAATTCTCGGGGAAATACGAAGATTGGTTGAGCTTTCAAGACGATTTTCAATCAACCATCGGGCGACGACCGGGGCTCAGCGATACCGAAAAACTCAAATATCTACGCTCGTGCGTAAGCGGCGAACCCGAACGTATCGTGAAACAATTTGAGACAACAGACGAAGGTTATCGAAGCGCGTGGAACCTTCTCAAGCAAATGTTCGAAGACAAGGGCAGAATACGCGAGCGTCACGTGTCCGAAATTCTGAACATTTCTCCTATGCAACGGGAATCGGCCCAAGATCTTAACGAGGTCATTAACACCTTAGAGCTTCATAACTCTGCGCTCAGATCGCTATCCGAAAACACGTATAGCTCACTCATGCTCGGTATAGCAATATCCAAAATCGACAAAAATACCCGCAAACAGTGGAGAATGTCGCTGAAGGAGAATGAATTGCCGACATATGAGGAACTGATCGCCTACCTCCGTCGGATCGTAATTTCATCGGACGAGCCATCTATCAACTCCAAGGAGGACAAGTCGAACGGGCAAGGAAAAATTCGCGGAAATCCACAACATTCACATCACGGAAAAGGATCTAAGCCCATGCGCAACTTCGCGATTACCACGGCAAACGAATGCAACAGTTGCAAAGGCAACCACCATCTCTTTCAATGCGCTGATTTTAGAAGACTCTCGCCACGCGACCGATTTCAAACAGCCACGCTTGCATCCGTGTGCATCAATTGTCTCCGGGCCGGCCACACCACGAAACAATGCCCATCGGCATTTACGTGTAAGACGTGCAGGAAAAAACATCACACTCTGTTGCATTTCCCTGATTCGCATCAATCGTCGTCAAGCACAAGCGAGGCGTCTCAGCCGGGATCGTCACAGCTGTGACTAGCAACACCGCACGCCGCGTCCGATAAACCGAGCATCACCGCGCTTACAGCCATCGTTCCCTCGCGAGATCTATTGATAACGGCCAAGGTTAACGTGTACGATTCAGCAGGAGGACTTCGACCATGCCGTGTCCTTCTCGACACGTGCTCCAACGCCAATTTCATGACGGAACGATTCGCGACGCGGCTCAACTTACGGAAAACGAAACTTTCAATTCCGATTGGAGCAGTGAATGAGACTCGCACCTTTACGAACAATCTCGTGGTTGCGACGTTCAGATCGCGTTTGTACAATTACGAAATAACGCTCCAATTTTTGACTATCGACGAGATTGCTGGCCTTGTACCTGACGAGAGAATCTCGAGGAAGGCAATCTCTCTGCCACGCAACGTGCACCTGGCAGATCCAGATTTCGATCAACCCGCCGAAGTGGACATGCTAATTGGCTCCGGCACAACATTGTCCACATTTTGCGTGGGACAGATCAATCTGTCTCCATCCAATAGCCCGGATCTACTCCTGCAGAAGACACGGCTCGGATGGATCATCGGGGGAGCAGTTCCTACCGACGGCTTGTCGACTTACAATCGACAATGTCACGCCACTTCAATTGACTCAATAATCAAACGCTTCTGGGAAATCGAGGAGATCGACGCCAGCCGTCACAACTCCCCGGAAGAGTCAAATTGCGAAGAGTTCTTCCGAAGAACGGTCAGCCGAGACAGCGAAGGACGATACATCGTCGCGCTCCCATTTAACAACAAAAGGGAACAACTCGGCGAGACGCGTTCGATGGCCATGAAGCGGCTCATCGGACTTGAGAGGAAACTCCATAAGAACCCTGATCTCAAGGATCAGTATGGAAGGGTCCTCCAAGAATATCTCTCATTGGGACACATGTCCAAGGTTCGCGAAGGGGCTGCAATGGGGGGAGGCTTCTATCTTCCTCATCACGCAGTTCTTAAAGATAGCAGCCTCACCACCAAGGTCAGAGTCGTGTTCGATGGGTCTGCCAAGTCCAGCACTGGCATATCCCTCAACGAAACTTTGATGGTGGGACCCACAATTCAAGATGATATTTTTTCACTTCTGCTGAGATTTCGTAATCACCAGTACGTTCTCACAGGTGATATCGAAAAAATGTATCGTCAATTTATCGTGCGAAAGGACGATCGGAAATATCAACGGATTCTCTGGCGCCTTGACGATGGCTCGATAGCCACGTACGAATTGAACACGGTGACCTTCGGTTTGTCACCCGCACCCTTCTTAGCAACGAGGTGCATCCACCAGCTGGCTGACGACGAAGCGGCAGATTATCCGCGGGCCGCAGAAATTATCAAACGCGATTTATACGTCGATGACTTGCTCACGGGAGCAGCAACGTTCGATGAGGCTCTTCACCTTCGCGACGAAGTGAATGCACTACTGCGGCGAGGCGGTCTCAATTTACGACAATGGGCATCGAACGAGCCGAAACTTCTTGAGGGTCTTCCATCGGCAAGCATCAATTTGAAGCTGCAAGCACGCGAAGACCAAACGATCAAAACTCTCGGCATCCATTGGAATTCTGAAACAGACGCCATCGTCTACACGGTCAACCCGATTTCAAAGGACGAACGCACAACGAAGCGAAGCATTCTGTCGCACATCGCTCGAATCTTCGATCCTTTGGGTCTTCTCGGTCCAGTGGTAACGCATGCGAAGCTGATTATGCAACGACTCTGGAAGGAAGGGCTCGATTGGGATGAGTCTCTTCCGGCTGAAATCCACACGGAGTGGGAAAACTACGCGTCACAACTGACGCTGCTCCACAATCTGCAATTCGACAGAAAAATTGCTTCCTCACCATCGACGCAAATTGAACTTCATGGATTCTGTGATGCTAGCGAGAAGGCATACGGAGCGTGTATTTACATCCGAACTATCGATAGTGAAGGGATAGCCTCGACCACTCTTCTATGCGCCAAATCACGCGTCGCACCTCTCAAAAAGAAGGAACAACAAAAGGGGGCTGAAAACATTCCAACGATGACCATCCCAAAACTGGAACTTTGCGGAGCCGCGCTCCTCGCGAAACTCTACACGACGGTTCGTCAGGCATTGACCATAGTCGTACATAAAACGATTTTCTGGTGCGATAATACGGCGGTCCTTCACTGGATTAACACGCCACCATACCAACTCCAAACATTCGTAGCTAACCGCGTTACTGTGATCCAGTCACTTACGTCCACCGGCAACTGGCGTCACGTCAGATCACACGACAATCCAGCTGATTTGATATCTCGAGGCCAGCTTCCAGCAGCGTACATCTCCGATCGAAAATGGACACACGGTCCAACTTGGCTCGAACAAGATGAATCCACATGGCCTCAACTTGGTGTGCCAGCACTAGATCAGCTTCCAGGATTACGCAAGATCAAATGCTTCGTAGCCCCAACTCCGAGCGACATTCTCGCTCGATTTTCATCAATCACGAGATTGCGTCGCTTTATCGTCTACGCGCTACGATTCAAGACTAAACGAAGTGGTCAAATCAGTCGAGAGGAACTGGAAGAAGCTAACACGAAGATCGTGCAACTTGTACAGGCCGAGACTTTCCACAAGGAAATTCGGGACCTGAAGGAAGAGGGTTACGTTGATTCGAAGAGCAAGCTCGTCTCTCTGTCTCCATTTCTGGACGCAATGAGCATAATTCGTCTCGGCGGCCGACTCCAGAACTCCAGGCTTTCGTTTCTAGAAAAACACCCCATCGTCTTGCCAAAATCTCATTCGATAACCAACCTACTGATACAACAGGAGCACCTCAGTAATTATCATTCCGGAGTTCAAGCCACGCTGTACTCCCTACGGAAAAAATATTGGATTATTGATGGAAGAAACCAAGTCCGGAAAATCATACGCAACTGCATGGTTTGTCTCAAAGCAAGGCCTCCATCCTCGGATTACATAATGGGCAATCTCCCGAGTGTCCGCATCACCGAAGCTCGACCATTTTTAAACGTTGGAATCGACTACTGCGGACCATTTTACATCAAGGAGAAGAAAAATCGCAACCGCGGGAGGGTCAAGGTGTACGTGGCCGTATTTGTGTGCCTCGTAGTCAAGGCCGTACACCTTGAACTGGTCAGTGATCTGACCACCGAGGCTTTTCTTGCCGCACTGAAACGTTTCATCGCAAGAAGAGGAAGATGCGAAAATATCTACTCGGACAACGGAACCAATTTCGTCGGAGCAAACAACGAGCTCAAGGAGATCATAGAACACTTGCGTTCAAAGGAATCTCAAACGAAAACGCAAACTTTCTGCACGGATCATGGCATCCGTTGGCATTTCATTCCACCTCAATCTCCGAACTTCGGCGGGATCTGGGAGGCGGCAGTAAAATCATTTAAGCATCATTTAAGCGCGTCATCGGTGAACAATTGCTCACCTTTGAGCAATTGTACACATTTATCACTGAGGTTGAAGCGATACTTAATTCCCGTCCCCTGACTCCTTTATCTTCCGATCCAAACGATCCTCCTGTATTATCACCCGGTCATTACCTGATTGGCAATAGTTTAACGAGTATGCCGGAATCGGATCTTCGCAACACCCCGACCAATCGGCTGTCATTGTGGCAGCACATACAAAAAATGAGACAGGACTTCTGGACTAGGTGGCACAAGGAATATTTAAACGAATTGAATATCCGCCACAAGTGGTCCAAGGGCTCTCATGACATTGGGATCGGGAGTCTGGTTCTTCTCAAGGAAGACAATCTGCCACCACTTCGTTGGCTCATGGGCAGAGTCATCGAGACTCGACCAGGCGCGGACGGCGTCGTGCGAGTCGTGCGAGTCAAGACGTCCCGCGGAATCGTCGACAGGAACATCCGCAAACTTGCACCACTCCTACCACCCACTAAAAAAGATGATGCCGACAAATGATTGAGGACAATAAGATCTCCGTCAATACTTGAACATTGCGACATTAGTGTAAACAATAATTTTAGACTTGATCGCTCCACTCTCAAGGGGGGAGTCTGTTCCGTCGTATACGGAACGCGAGGAATAGTTTGAACATTCTTTTTTAACAACCTCACATCTGTCGACCATCGGGAGACATTTTTATATTTTGTATTGACTATAAAATATTCTCGTCTTGAGGAATAACGAACTGTCTATAAACTCGGTGTCTTAGATCCTTGCAAGCAATAGAAATAAAAAACATCTGCAGAGCAGCCGGAGTTACACTGCAATAACTCAGTAAAATATAATCCGCGAAATTGAGAAAAGGTCACGGCAGAGTAATAAACACTGCTAGCACATCATTTTCGAGCCCGCATGCTCTCGGACACAGCGCGTCACTGCTAAGGGTCAGCGCGAAACCTTTTTTACCAGGTAAAAAAGGCCACACCTGGCTAGCATTCACCTCCCACTAGGAGTTCCTAAAAATGCAGTCGACGCCTCGTGGAGAAAATCCCTTCTCAAACTGTCAATAACCAATCAATTTGAGTGCTCTAGACGCTTCAAGAATCTAAGACACACCTACCATTTTTACATGTTCTGAAAACTCAATTCTAACAGCAGTCTACAATCTACCACCGCAACGAGAAGTCGCATCTTGGCTACCAGTACCAAATGCAGACTTCAGTAGACTCACAACATAATTCAACTCAACACATTTAATCTTCATTCAAGTGAAATCGTGTAAATATCTGTAGTGTTTATCGAATAAATATTTCATGGTAAAATAACACCTTCACTTCTTCATTTAAATAAACTAACCAAGTTCGTTGGTGATTAATTTCACTGACGGCATTTCTGACCAGCGAGAAGTCGTCACCACCAGCGTGAATTCAGGCCTTACAACCCTGATCGGTGAATTACTACCGCGACTTCCTAGAGTCAGTACATTTTTTGGTCCTTCGAGCCGGATCCACGATCCACGGCTTACACAGTGCACAGTGCCAAGTGTTAAATAAACAGACTTGCGGTGAAGTGACTTCAACGGACGAAACTAAGGCCGACGCCGAACTCCAGGAAGGACGAGCATCTCAACTTCAATCATTGGATTCCATCGTCACCAGCGCCAACGTCATCGCTCCAAAGGGGTAAGCTCGTTAAAAGTGTACTATTGCCGATCACCTTTCTCGTTCACTTTCCCTTTCCAATCGCTTCACCCTCGCTCAGAATGCCGCTCACAGGCAACGATTTAAAACAGCGCGACCACCTCGTCCGCAAACGCGGGGCCGTCAAGGCAAAATTAACAGTGTTCAAAAACGTCTTGAACGAGTCACAGGATGCACCCGACATCCATAAATTAAAGGCTCACTTGGAGCGCCTACAGAATGTTTTCGCCACGCTCGACAAAATCACAGGCGATCTTCAAGATCTCGAACCCGAAATCGACCACTACGTGGAACACGCCTCAATGGAGGAGAATTACACCGATCTTTTAACGGTGTATTATAAATTGCAAGAGAAGGCCACCCAGTTAGCAGCTGCCGCGAGTACATCGAATGACCCGCCGCAATCGTCACCGAATCCCATTGCGCACTATCAACCGACGTTTACACGTCTTCCGGAGCAAGCGCTACCGAAATTCTCGGGGAAATACGAAGATTGGTTGAGCTTTCAAGACGATTTTCAATCAACCATCGGGCGACGACCGGGGCTCAGCGATACCGAAAAACTCAAATATCTACGCTCGTGCGTAAGCGGCGAACCCGAACGTATCGTGAAACAATTTGAGACAACAGACGAAGGTTATCGAAGCGCGTGGAACCTTCTCAAGCAAATGTTCGAAGACAAGGGCAGAATACGCGAGCGTCACGTGTCCGAAATTCTGAACATTTCTCCTATGCAACGGGAATCGGCCCAAGATCTTAACGAGGTCATTAACACCTTAGAGCTTCATAACTCTGCGCTCAGATCGCTATCCGAAAACACGTATAGCTCACTCATGCTCGGTATAGCAATATCCAAAATCGACAAAAATACCCGCAAACAGTGGAGAATGTCGCTGAAGGAGAATGAATTGCCGACATATGAGGAACTGATCGCCTACCTCCGTCGGATCGTAATTTCATCGGACGAGCCATCTATCAACTCCAAGGAGGACAAGTCGAACGGGCAAGGAAAAATTCGCGGAAATCCACAACATTCACATCACGGAAAAGGATCTAAGCCCATGCGCAACTTCGCGATTACCACGGCAAACGAATGCAACAGTTGCAAAGGCAACCACCATCTCTTTCAATGCGCTGATTTTAGAAGACTCTCGCCACGCGACCGATTTCAAACAGCCACGCTTGCATCCGTGTGCATCAATTGTCTCCGGGCCGGCCACACCACGAAACAATGCCCATCGGCATTTACGTGTAAGACGTGCAGGAAAAAACATCACACTCTGTTGCATTTCCCTGATTCGCATCAATCGTCGTCAAGCACAAGCGAGGCGTCTCAGCCGGGATCGTCACAGCTGTGACTAGCAACACCGCACGCCGCGTCCGATAAACCGAGCATCACCGCGCTTACAGCCATCGTTCCCTCGCGAGATCTATTGATAACGGCCAAGGTTAACGTGTACGATTCAGCAGGAGGACTTCGACCATGCCGTGTCCTTCTCGACACGTGCTCCAACGCCAATTTCATGACGGAACGATTCGCGACGCGGCTCAACTTACGGAAAACGAAACTTTCAATTCCGATTGGAGCAGTGAATGAGACTCGCACCTTTACGAACAATCTCGTGGTTGCGACGTTCAGATCGCGTTTGTACAATTACGAAATAACGCTCCAATTTTTGACTATCGACGAGATTGCTGGCCTTGTACCTGACGAGAGAATCTCGAGGAAGGCAATCTCTCTGCCACGCAACGTGCACCTGGCAGATCCAGATTTCGATCAACCCGCCGAAGTGGACATGCTAATTGGCTCCGGCACAACATTGTCCACATTTTGCGTGGGACAGATCAATCTGTCTCCATCCAATAGCCCGGATCTACTCCTGCAGAAGACACGGCTCGGATGGATCATCGGGGGAGCAGTTCCTACCGACGGCTTGTCGACTTACAATCGACAATGTCACGCCACTTCAATTGACTCAATAATCAAACGCTTCTGGGAAATCGAGGAGATCGACGCCAGCCGTCACAACTCCCCGGAAGAGTCAAATTGCGAAGAGTTCTTCCGAAGAACGGTCAGCCGAGACAGCGAAGGACGATACATCGTCGCGCTCCCATTTAACAACAAAAGGGAACAACTCGGCGAGACGCGTTCGATGGCCATGAAGCGGCTCATCGGACTTGAGAGGAAACTCCATAAGAACCCTGATCTCAAGGATCAGTATGGAAGGGTCCTCCAAGAATATCTCTCATTGGGACACATGTCCAAGGTTCGCGAAGGGGCTGCAATGGGGGGAGGCTTCTATCTTCCTCATCACGCAGTTCTTAAAGATAGCAGCCTCACCACCAAGGTCAGAGTCGTGTTCGATGGGTCTGCCAAGTCCAGCACTGGCATATCCCTCAACGAAACTTTGATGGTGGGACCCACAATTCAAGATGATATTTTTTCACTTCTGCTGAGATTTCGTAATCACCAGTACGTTCTCACAGGTGATATCGAAAAAATGTATCGTCAATTTATCGTGCGAAAGGACGATCGGAAATATCAACGGATTCTCTGGCGCCTTGACGATGGCTCGATAGCCACGTACGAATTGAACACGGTGACCTTCGGTTTGTCACCCGCACCCTTCTTAGCAACGAGGTGCATCCACCAGCTGGCTGACGACGAAGCGGCAGATTATCCGCGGGCCGCAGAAATTATCAAACGCGATTTATACGTCGATGACTTGCTCACGGGAGCAGCAACGTTCGATGAGGCTCTTCACCTTCGCGACGAAGTGAATGCACTACTGCGGCGAGGCGGTCTCAATTTACGACAATGGGCATCGAACGAGCCGAAACTTCTTGAGGGTCTTCCATCGGCAAGCATCAATTTGAAGCTGCAAGCACGCGAAGACCAAACGATCAAAACTCTCGGCATCCATTGGAATTCTGAAACAGACGCCATCGTCTACACGGTCAACCCGATTTCAAAGGACGAACGCACAACGAAGCGAAGCATTCTGTCGCACATCGCTCGAATCTTCGATCCTTTGGGTCTTCTCGGTCCAGTGGTAACGCATGCGAAGCTGATTATGCAACGACTCTGGAAGGAAGGGCTCGATTGGGATGAGTCTCTTCCGGCTGAAATCCACACGGAGTGGGAAAACTACGCGTCACAACTGACGCTGCTCCACAATCTGCAATTCGACAGAAAAATTGCTTCCTCACCATCGACGCAAATTGAACTTCATGGATTCTGTGATGCTAGCGAGAAGGCATACGGAGCGTGTATTTACATCCGAACTATCGATAGTGAAGGGATAGCCTCGACCACTCTTCTATGCGCCAAATCACGCGTCGCACCTCTCAAAAAGAAGGAACAACAAAAGGGGGCTGAAAACATTCCAACGATGACCATCCCAAAACTGGAACTTTGCGGAGCCGCGCTCCTCGCGAAACTCTACACGACGGTTCGTCAGGCATTGACCATAGTCGTACATAAAACGATTTTCTGGTGCGATAATACGGCGGTCCTTCACTGGATTAACACGCCACCATACCAACTCCAAACATTCGTAGCTAACCGCGTTACTGTGATCCAGTCACTTACGTCCACCGGCAACTGGCGTCACGTCAGATCACACGACAATCCAGCTGATTTGATATCTCGAGGCCAGCTTCCAGCAGCGTACATCTCCGATCGAAAATGGACACACGGTCCAACTTGGCTCGAACAAGATGAATCCACATGGCCTCAACTTGGTGTGCCAGCACTAGATCAGCTTCCAGGATTACGCAAGATCAAATGCTTCGTAGCCCCAACTCCGAGCGACATTCTCGCTCGATTTTCATCAATCACGAGATTGCGTCGCTTTATCGTCTACGCGCTACGATTCAAGACTAAACGAAGTGGTCAAATCAGTCGAGAGGAACTGGAAGAAGCTAACACGAAGATCGTGCAACTTGTACAGGCCGAGACTTTCCACAAGGAAATTCGGGACCTGAAGGAAGAGGGTTACGTTGATTCGAAGAGCAAGCTCGTCTCTCTGTCTCCATTTCTGGACGCAATGAGCATAATTCGTCTCGGCGGCCGACTCCAGAACTCCAGGCTTTCGTTTCTAGAAAAACACCCCATCGTCTTGCCAAAATCTCATTCGATAACCAACCTACTGATACAACAGGAGCACCTCAGTAATTATCATTCCGGAGTTCAAGCCACGCTGTACTCCCTACGGAAAAAATATTGGATTATTGATGGAAGAAACCAAGTCCGGAAAATCATACGCAACTGCATGGTTTGTCTCAAAGCAAGGCCTCCATCCTCGGATTACATAATGGGCAATCTCCCGAGTGTCCGCATCACCGAAGCTCGACCATTTTTAAACGTTGGAATCGACTACTGCGGACCATTTTACATCAAGGAGAAGAAAAATCGCAACCGCGGGAGGGTCAAGGTGTACGTGGCCGTATTTGTGTGCCTCGTAGTCAAGGCCGTACACCTTGAACTGGTCAGTGATCTGACCACCGAGGCTTTTCTTGCCGCACTGAAACGTTTCATCGCAAGAAGAGGAAGATGCGAAAATATCTACTCGGACAACGGAACCAATTTCGTCGGAGCAAACAACGAGCTCAAGGAGATCATAGAACACTTGCGTTCAAAGGAATCTCAAACGAAAACGCAAACTTTCTGCACGGATCATGGCATCCGTTGGCATTTCATTCCACCTCAATCTCCGAACTTCGGCGGGATCTGGGAGGCGGCAGTAAAATCATTTAAGCATCATTTAAGCGCGTCATCGGTGAACAATTGCTCACCTTTGAGCAATTGTACACATTTATCACTGAGGTTGAAGCGATACTTAATTCCCGTCCCCTGACTCCTTTATCTTCCGATCCAAACGATCCTCCTGTATTATCACCCGGTCATTACCTGATTGGCAATAGTTTAACGAGTATGCCGGAATCGGATCTTCGCAACACCCCGACCAATCGGCTGTCATTGTGGCAGCACATACAAAAAATGAGACAGGACTTCTGGACTAGGTGGCACAAGGAATATTTAAACGAATTGAATATCCGCCACAAGTGGTCCAAGGGCTCTCATGACATTGGGATCGGGAGTCTGGTTCTTCTCAAGGAAGACAATCTGCCACCACTTCGTTGGCTCATGGGCAGAGTCATCGAGACTCGACCAGGCGCGGACGGCGTCGTGCGAGTCGTGCGAGTCAAGACGTCCCGCGGAATCGTCGACAGGAACATCCGCAAACTTGCACCACTCCTACCACCCACTAAAAAAGATGATGCCGACAAATGATTGAGGACAATAAGATCTCCGTCAATACTTGAACATTGCGACATTAGTGTAAACAATAATTTTAGACTTGATCGCTCCACTCTCAAGGGGGGAGTCTGTTCCGTCGTATACGGAACGCGAGGAATAGTTTGAACATTCTTTTTTAACAACCTCACATCTGTCGACCATCGGGAGACATTTTTATATTTTGTATTGACTATAAAATATTCTCGTCTTGAGGAATAACGAACTGTCTATAAACTCGGTGTCTTAGATCCTTGCAAGCAATAGAAATAAAAAACATCTGCAGAGCAGCCGGAGTTACACTGCAATAACTCAGTAAAATATAATCCGCGAAATTGAGAAAAGGTCACGGCAGAGTAATAAACACTGCTAGCACATCATTTTCGAGCCCGCATGCTCTCGGACACAGCGCGTCACTGCTAAGGGTCAGCGCGAAACCTTTTTTACCAGGTAAAAAAGGCCACACCTGGCTAGCATTCACCTCCCACTAGGAGTTCCTAAAAATGCAGTCGACGCCTCGTGGAGAAAATCCCTTCTCAAACTGTCAATAACCAATCAATTTGAGTGCTCTAGACGCTTCAAGAATCTAAGACACACCTACCATTTTTACATGTTCTGAAAACTCAATTCTAACAGCAGTCTACAATCTACCACCGCAACGAGAAGTCGCATCTTGGCTACCAGTACCAAATGCAGACTTCAGTAGACTCACAACATAATTCAACTCAACACATTTAATCTTCATTCAAGTGAAATCGTGTAAATATCTGTAGTGTTTATCGAATAAATATTTCATGGTAAAATAACACCTTCACTTCTTCATTTAAATAAACTAACCAAGTTCGTTGGTGATTAATTTCACTGACGGCATTTCTGACCAGCGAGAAGTCGTCACCACCAGCGTGAATTCAGGCCTTACAACCCTGATCGGTGAATTACTACCGCGACTTCCTAGAGTCAGTACAGTTCGTCAGTATACTCCAGTAAATTCAGGATAACAACTTCACTTCAATGATTTTAAATAAAAACAGGATTTCAAGGTAATTGTTACAATTATTTCAGAAGTTATTATTCCAATTATCATACAATTATTTTAAGAGTTCCGTCGCGGCAGGAGCATTTTTTCCATAATTACAAATTACAATGAAGATAGAAGTCTACGATTTGAATTGTGTCTCTTTTGTCTACGTTGATAAATATAGTATGAAACCGCATAGTTTCGCACATGTGGTTACAGCTGGACGACCGTTGTCACGATGAATACGAAGACAAAGTTAAAATACTCTATTTCACTTTCTCGCTGTCTATCTTCAGCTATCTGTCTATCTTCAGCCATCTCATTCTTAGTCAAAAGACTACACTCAACATGACTGTTCAAAATCATAGCGAGTCCAGGCTACTGCAGACTTATACATCAATCTGCTATATCTCTTGTTAATACAGTATATAACTAGGCATTTATATACAGCGGCTTTAATATACTCTGTAGTAAGTTTCCCCTGGTCTATCTCGATTCTGTTTCATCTACTTTCGAGTACGAGCGCCTTTAGCTGCACCGACAGCCCGCCAAGCCGTTGCCCCGATTCGCTTCTCCCGTTCGTCTATTCGTCTCCGGCGCAGCAACGACGGTCTCGGTGCAGCTACTAGTCCAGCAGCACCGCCGAATCACAGTCTCAACCCCTCTTTCCTTTCACTCCTTGCCTGCCACGGCCAATTTCAGACCCGCCGCATTTGTCTTACTTGCCAATTGCAACTGGCTGCGCTTCTAGAGCTTGCCGCGGCTGTTTCTATGCTTCTGTACCGCGCTAGCTATGATTGCGCTGTGTAGTGTCCGTGTATTCGGCGGAGTCTACACTTTGGTTTAGCTATAACCACCAAGCATTTTGTAGTCAAAAGTCTTGGAACTGGGAGTTAGAGATTGAAATTGCAATTAGGATGGATGCACAGGTTCAGCTCACTACCAGAATTCTGTTGAGCCATTCTGTTATTTTCAGCTAAAGAGAACTCAATATCCACAATTATCTCGATGCGTGCAAAGATTTTTCATTTTTGGTTACGATAATGTACGGAAAAAATACGTTACTAGATTACTAGAATTGTAATCATACCGTTATTTTCGAATCCATTCATGTTGTGTTTTTCTGTCATAAATAGATTGACAATCATTCTTGTTGAAAATAATCGCACATGTTGGTTAAAAAAGGTATTAACATTGTATTTAGCATTCAATTAAAATTCTCCATAAAAGATTATTTACGAATTCTAGGAATACAAGAAAATTGGGATAGCATAAGTTGGGGGAACTAATGGGCTTTTTTTTTTTAACGAACTCGTGTGCACTTTGCCTGATAGTGTTTCAGAAGAAATGTACGTATGGGTGTGCGTGTGTGCGCGCGCGCGCGCGCGTGTGTGTGTGTGTGTGTGTGTGTGTGTGTGTGTGTGTGTGTGTGTGGCCGGCGTATAAAATTCAAACTTAGGTACCCAAGGAACGCCTTTATCAATCGAGCTAAAATTTAGCACACACGCGGCGCAAGTAGCCCCGTTTGTTTGCGATAATTTAAACAAAATTCGAGAATAAGATTATTTTGTATTTAATTTTGAATTTTTACAAATTTTTCTAGCTGCTAGCTTCTGCCATCGAGCTAAATCATTTATTTATAAATAAAGCCATGGTAAAGGAGGATCCATATTGAATTTGGGATTAATCTATAAATAGTTTTGATTTTTATGGGATGTCGGAACTTTTGAAAAATTTACAGTTTACACTGACTCACGAAAAATATAGCGGAAAAAATAAAAAATTTCTACAGACTCACAATTAAACTCAGTGCTTCTACATACCAAAGTTATGATCATTTTCATAAATTTACATTTTGCTATAACTTACGTAAAATGTCGTATAACAAGGATACAAAGTGGAACCTTGTTCATTACTTCCACATTTTTTTTTTTTTTTTTTAATAAAACTTCCTCTATAAGGAAGCCGAATTTGATTAACATACATCCTCACGGAGGTAGCTTGGCAAAAAGCGAAAAAATTGTGAGGAAGTAATGTGCAAGGTTCTACTTTGCATCCTTTTTTAAAAATAAAATTTGCATATCTTTTTTATCATCGTGGCTGCTTATTTAAAATGAAAAATTGATACCAATCAATAATAGTTACACGTGTAATGGAAATTTGATATCACTATTACTGCTGATACGCTCAAAATACTTTGGTACTGCATTTCGCCGAAATAATAAAACAAGTTGTACGGGATTTTCAATTTTTCGAAAAGTTTACATTAACTAAGAACTAACCGTTCCAAATTTTGAGTCAGTGGGTCAAAAGTTCTTGTGGATACCAAATAATATTCAACAATATTCACTGCAAATGTTTGTCAAATCTCCTCTTATAAAAAATATTTGAAAACCAGCTCAAATTCATTAACAATGTGTCTGGCTATCCGTTAACCGCACAAATACCAGAGGGTTTATCGATGGGGCAGCAAAGTCTGTCGAGTACAAATTTGGGGCGTTATATTAGGCTCGAGTCTAGCGTTGATAAGGCCCCATTAGGGCATCCTCATGCCCCAGACAGGACCTGATGTTACGCAAGAAATTTTTGCTAGGGTTCAGTGTGGGGTGCGGTCCATTTTGCAACGTTATAGAACATAGATCTAGAAGTCACTATAGCCTTCCTTCAAGGACACTAATTTTCTTTATTGATGTGCACCTGACATAGGCCAAGAGGCTATCAATGTTATACCAGTTGAGCAAATGGAAAAAATTACTACGTCAGAGAACGAAGCCTTTCAACCTAAATTTTCCAAGAAATTGGTAGCGAAATTGCTATTAACAGCAACAAGAATTTCACTATACATGACACTTACGATAACGTATTACGTCCAGCGTCTGCCATAAGCCA
The DNA here is from genome assembly GCA_949699805.1 of Tromatobia lineatoria. NCBI lineage: Eukaryota > Metazoa > Arthropoda > Insecta > Hymenoptera > Ichneumonidae > Tromatobia > Tromatobia lineatoria. The sequence goes on along the minus strand of OX453039.1, from coordinate 13,734,832 downwards.
GTAACAAATGGGTCGCTGACACCTGTTAAATGACCCTCTGAATGGAGCGATAAGCGCAATAAAATGCGCAGTTTGCCGCATCGAATTTTTCTTTCGACAATTTCAGTACCAGGGAACTAATGACAGTAGCAGTAGTAGTAGTAGTAACAACAGCGACAAGCGGATGGATTGAACTAGTGTGCGAAGCGTGATAGTGCGGTGTCGAAAGATTGCATTGACGCGAACCCAACTGACCCAGCCCTATCAATTCTCTATTCACTTCATTGAGTTCTCGCGTGCGTACGTGCATGCACGACGGCAAAAGGTAGTTTGAAGAGAGCGAGACGGAAATTGTTGGCAGAAGTGGTGCTACCGCGAATGAGATCAAGCTAAAGTGCGACAGAGTGCTTTACACACAGGCATACGTAGGAGCAATACTCAACTATAGGTAGTATTCTGTGCCGTTCGATAGTATATGTCGGAACTGCTATTATACTACTACTACGTACGCACGTGCGCCATGCGGTATCCTGAGTTATCTTCGATAGTTCCAATCGAGTCGAGTCGCTTTGCTCCTCGCGTTTCCCTTCCAAACGTATCGACCACCCTCTAGCACCTCCAGCACTTCGCACGCAGCAGCAGGTGATTCTGGTTCACCTCAAACGAGATTCGTACACCTATAGCATAAGGTCCATCGAACTTAGTTTCACCAGTTTACGACAAATCCTGCAAGAGACACTTCATCACTCAGGCTGCATCGATGGCTAATATAAAAAAAAGATAGACTATTGTAGAATATAACCCCAAACCCCTATTAAAAATTGTTTCGTAGAATCCCGCATCAATCTCACGTAGTGTCGTATATGATATTTTTGGACAAGAAATGTCCATGGGGGTTCTTTCTATGATGGGAAAATAGATCAGCCAGTGCATACTCGACGCCATGCGTTCAATGAACTCCTCGGGTGCTCGTAGGGACCAATATTGTGATTATTATGATTGTGCTTTTGATTCAAACTTTAGTTGAGTGAAGTGTTCAATTAAGAATCGCGGTCAAAACATTTATTCTCACAAAGTTAAATATTACCAACATGGAAGAAGGAGATAACAAAATAATCTCGTATATTATTCTTCGAGATAAGCGAAGACATCGAGAGCTGCGGTGCGAGCAAAAAATATCGATTTCAATATCGCTTGAGTCATCAAATTTAGGCATAAGCGCTGGTGTATCTAACAGCGCACAATAATTACTCTTCCGTCGACCGTAGTAGAGCGCGGAGGGTTAGCCCTCAAGAAGCATCGAGCATTGAATAGTCTTATTAAAGAGTTTATACTCTGTAAAATCGTATTCGTCATTGTAACGGGATCAGATAACGTGTCGAAGTGTATGTGAACTGTTGAAACGGAATAATTATCGAAGTCATCAAAATGAATTTATATTTCTACTCCGAATATTTCTCTCGCATCTTGTCGATTTAATATTTCACTGTAATCTTCGGTCCTTCAATCCTACTCACCTTGTGATCGACTCGAAATTGTTATTAGAGCTAATCGAAAAAAATGAACTAAATTGTTAAAGAAGTTTGTCAGTTATGCTAAACTGGTTGGCGCCCAAATTGGAGAAACGATATTCAATGTTGAACATTGTCAACATAGTCCGGACAACCGTTGACCCAGGCCACGTCAGATATGGCTTTTGTCAGGTTTCGTCGAATACCTCGTAATATTCACCTATCAAAAAGGATGCCTGGCTCATAACATATAGGAAACTTTATGACGAGCTCGGAAAAAGAAACGGAGTTGAGGCGAGCAACCGCTGGGTTTAATATAGAGAACCGCTGTTTAATTGCGGCTAGACCAACAAAATTATTCGGTAGGCTGACGGAGTTTCTTGCCTGTGCTAATCAATGATTTGGTTTATCCGCAGCAACCGATCGGCCGTAACACGTTTAACCAGGTTTGTGTTTCCGTGTCGTTTAACATTGGTTACTATGGGAGACCTTCATTCACCGAGAGAAAAAGTTTCCTTGATTCGAAGAAATAGGTGGATTGGATTTTTTTCTTTGGTTTCAAAGAAACATTTACTTGTTTTCAATGAAATATTGCTTTTGAATTTCAAAGAGAACATCCTATTGCGTTCAAAGAAACATTTGGTTAAGGAGCGTAATCGAAGATACGTTTTCATTGATTCAAGGAAACGGTGTCTGATTTGAATTTGAAGAAACGATTTCCTTGACGGCATCAGGTTTGCCACTGGTCGGCACGAGCGCGTCTGTCGTGCCGCCTCAGTCGTCGATACTGGTAGTCACGAAGAACCGGCATGATGGATCGGTACGTTTCAATGTGTCTCGCGGGAGCCGGTCTCAGCGAGTACGCGGAAATATTCGAAGTGAAAAATTAATTAATAAAAACTCACCACTCTTCATGCCAGACAACGTTTCTGGCATGGAGATTGATTTTTTAACCTAACGTCTGCCGTTTCACGGCACGCGATTTTATAGGTTAGGTTCGTTGAAATCAATGAAACAGAGTTCTTTGTTTTAAGGACAAAATTCCTTAATTCAATGTCACTACATTTCATTGAATTTCTGATCATTGATAGAAAAGATAATATTAGATCAAGTATATTATTTCCTTGATTTTAAACAGATGTTTCTTAGGTTGGGATTTCAAAGAAATTTCTTTGAATCATAGAAACTTTTCCTCTTGGTGTTAGTTTTTATGTGAAAACCGTTCGCCATAGTTAGAGGTTAGATTTTGTGTTGAATACATTTTTGTGGACCTTATTCTAAAGTTTGAAGCATGTCATATTAGCTCTGCAGGTTGTTTTTATGATATTAATTTGAATCTTATTCTGAAGCTTCCCTGTTATGTTACTTTTTAATAGGTAGGTTGATTCTTCTCTGTCAAAATTTCCTACTGTGATCAAAGTCTTATCAACAGAACTTAGCCATTCCAACATCCCGACCGAAATGTACACGATATTAGAGTTGTTCAGTTTTTACATTTACCCAATTGGGAAGTGAACTTTTGTGATATAAGCGTAATATTTGCGGCAATATTTAGATCTTACCGGACTTTATTATTTACATCACTGCCTTTATATAACGGCAATTCTGCGAAACCCCAGAGACTGTCTGTTTGTTTACACAGACAGAATTTTTCGACAAGTTTGTCTCGATGTAAATGCACAACGGTAACATTCTACACCGGCAAAACTATTACTAGTGAAATTTCCAACGGTGATACTCCGCACAAACATAATTCTACACAAGTAAAACTGTCATGAGCCAAATTTACAAAGGCCTGATTCTACGAATTATATGACAATTTTGTGTAAAGGTACTTAGTTTGTTTATTGTATTGATACGGTTAATTTGTCCCGTACCCGTTGTGCCCGTGTAAAATATTGTTTGTGTAGAGTTACCGCCGTAACGTTAGCTTGGTACATTTGTGCCCGTGTACAATATTGCCACCGTGAATTTCACTTATAATAGATGTATTTATGCACAGTTTTTCTTGCGTAGGATATCGTCGTTGTGGCCTTCGCTCGTGACAGTTTTGCTGTCGGGAGTTTCTGATTGTGTAACATTGGGTTATGTTGAATTCGTGGATGTGTAGACATCGGATTGTGTTGAAGTTAGTGATGTCTACAGGAGCAATTCTACCGAAATTCAGCCATAACATTTTTTTTCTTAAGAAAAAAAAAACCATCGGTTTTGTGATTGAGTAAACTTCACCAAGTTTCAATACGATAAAGTAGAAGACTGATGAGATAGAACCTGATTCGAATTTTTTTATTTTTCATTCAAACTGATCAAAAAATATATACAGATTTATATGAGCCACCTTGACTTACATTGGCTCAAATCTTCCGAAAAAATTATCAATAATATTTTCTTCTTTACTTAAGGTATCGCTACTTTTAACCGGGATTGATTTTTTAAAGTTCTGTATATAACTAACGACTTGTTAAGATTTGTTCTGGAATAGGATTCGAGGTTCCTCGACATTTTGAATGCCAAATAATTAATTTTTTTCATTTGCGAGAACTGTGCTACATTTGAGCCAAATTAATTTCCTCGAATTATGCTTATGGATAATCAATGTAGAGAACCATTTTTGTAATAAGATTATAAATCGTTGGGAAGATATAGCCAATATTCGGAGTAAAAGAATTAAAAATCCATCATGTCATTATGATCAAATTAGAATACTTTAGCCAATACAAAAATTGGTAATTCATATACATACATAATTCAAGGAAATCAATTCGGGTCAAATATAGCAAGGTTTTCACGAAAAAAGATTTTGTGTAAAATGGTTTGGCTTGAAAATGGACAGCAACTCTGACTCTCATTCCAAAAAAATATGTGATAGTCGGTATTCATATACATAACTTAAAATAATTCGTTTGGCTGAAAGGTAGCGGTACCTTCGGTTAAAAAGATATGTTATTAATCTTTTTTTTTTTTTTTAATGGTGTTAATCTCAGATAAAATGTCCCATATAAAAATATATCCATTTTTGTTGTTGTGTGCCATAAAATTTCACAAATTTCTATATCTCAGAGACGTATGTCCCATGGAACTTGACCCAAGATAGAGCCGTTTGACTGAAAAATTTAAAAAAATTTAATATCTTATCAGATTTTTATCTTATTGAATCGAAATATGGCGAAGTTTTACAAGAACAAAATCCGATTCTTTAAAAAATTTTGAAGACACTAAAATTTTTGGGGGCCTGGATTTCGGTGAAATTACCTAGAGATAGGATTGTGTACTGTAACGTCGCAAAATTGCGCGCTACTGGAATTGGCATCGTCCTCCTCGATCTTCGACTCAGGGGCGATCTCGCAGGGTCAGAATAGGTATTTGGAGGACTTATATTAATTTTTTTTTGATTATAATTTTTTTGTATTACGACGACATCAGAGAGACCGATCGACGACGAAGGGGAGAGATGGTAATTTTAAGCTCTCGACGCGTTCACCGACGTCCCTAAAGAAATCGGCGAATTTTATGAGCCATCAGTTTGCCTAAGCACAGTCAATGCTTCCACCTACGATTTGCCAACAATTATATGCCTACTGGGGAAGGCATTCGCCTTTGAATAATATCTACATCGCAACATGTCTTCGCATTATCCGAGCTTTTCCGCTCGAAAGGTTTATAGCGTTGCCAACTACCGAACCTTGATATTGTAACGATAATTTTCGTATTCGCCTAGTGAGGCGCCAGACCCCAGCAGTGCGTGCGAGCGCTTTAGCGCTTACTCCTAATAAGGGCAATTTTCGAAATCGTTAGGTAGGGAATAAAGTTCGCGAGCGAGATCGATCGCGATCACTCAAGGTTTTTTGCATGGATAGTTCGTGCGAGAAGGACGTGCCGCATTATTAAAATTTGTCCGAGGAGTTCGAGAAGAAAAACCGATAAAACCTCCGTTAATAGGAAAATTGTCTGAGGAGTAATTCAGAAGGCGCTTCTCTCGTCCCGGTAAGCTTTTTACATTTTATTCATTTTCTGGTCTCTCAAATTGTGTTTCCTTTATTCATTTATTCGCAAGTGATAAAATTGTAAAATAGAGTGTGGTCGTGCCGTCTGTGTTCGTCTCTCCGCGTAGAGATAATCAATCGTTGGAGATTTGGAGTGTATTTCGCTGGCCATTTGGGATTTTGGTTGATCCCGCGAGTTGTGTTTTGACAGCGATGGTTCTCCAAACGCGTGAGAGTTCTTGGCGTGAGGCTTCGAGCCACCTTTGTTAATTTAGAGTCCGTGTTAATTTATTAAATAAATTCAGACGTGTGCGCGAATCGCCCATGGGCCAACGTCCCGCAAAATGCCATAGTTTTTAGTTTGTGTGGTCCGTGAGTGTGTCTTTGATTAGTCCCGTTATCAGCGTACTTGGCTTTTTGACGTGTTAAAATTTTGTTATTTAAATAATTTCCGTGGCCGAGTCGTTTGTCGTGTTTCGTATTTGTTACGCATCCCTCACGGTCTCGGTAAATTTTTTAGTTGATAGTGTGAGCGTGTGTGCGTGCGAGTGATCGATCCGTGTTTGTCGGGCAGTTTCTGAAAATTGTTGAAATAGTATAGTGGTAGTGTGGCCACTACCAGAATTTTACGTGGACAAATTTTGATCAATAATTGTCGTTGTTTAAACATTGCTTCTCTTCCGACGCGAAGGCGCCTGGCGCCCTGTTCTTTACAGGAGAAAAATAAGGAAGAGAAGCAATAGGACAATTTAAGATTATAGCTTGGTTTTCCTGCGTCGGGCCAAATTCATGTTACGGTACAATGGAGTATTCTCACAGTTGATCTTCACTGTAAAAAATATTTGGAAAATTCATAAACTGTATAGTGGCGTGACGCATGTCATTTTTACTAAGCCCGTATAGGAAATTAAATTTGACATACGGAAAAAATGGTAATTCAATGTGCGTGTGGCAATAGTAAGGTTAACTTATATTAAAAGCACGTCATTATTAACGAATTTAGGAGACTGTACATTTATTTTAATATACTGTGAATTAACTAATACGACTTCTGTAACGAATTTAGTAAGATAGTACATACATTTTACAATATACACGTGTTGTAAATTTTGTATACCTGTCTTGTAGAAGAGTTTCCTGCTCAAGTGTAGTAATTTCATCTTGAATATTTTAAACTCTGGACGAAGGTGTTGCAAAAATAAAGTTAACTCATATTAAAAACACGATACGTATTGTGTATTTAGTATACGGTCCATTAATTGATACGCCTTCTGTAACGAATACGATAAACTGTACAGCAATTTATTCGCCTTTTTAAAACGATTTTAGCAGAATTGTACATAAATATTACGGTATACTCGTGTAGTAGTATTCCGTACCCGATTCTGTAAAAAAATCTTCCTGCACTATGTAGTAATATAACCTTAAATCTTTCCGACAGTGTTGTGCTAAGCTGAGCCATGTATAGAATTGTGTTGTATAGAATCAGTGATGCTGAGTTAACGATGTGTAGAATTGAGTTCAGTAGAGTCGACGTATTGCCATATTCGGAGGATATAAACGTCCTTTTGGCGGCGAGCACCGTTCATATCAGTAATCTCATCAGCCTGGAACTGTCATTTCGCTTGATGTTGTGCCGCAGTGCTATCCTGGTAGCCGTCAAACGAGCGAATACAAGAACGCTTGCTAATAATGCAGTTCATATGCAGTTGGTATATTTGTTGTCAGGAAATATAAAATTAATCAAACTTGATAATTACCGAAATAAATGGGGCGGTTGTTGCAATGAAAAGTGGAACAAAGACACTAAACGCAATAACATCTGCAACATAAATTCATTCGAATCCTGGCGGTTTCTCTGTGAGCTATACGTCGCTGTGCCACCAAGGCGACGAAAAGTATTTCGGCGTAAAAATAACGAGCATTCTGTTGAAGCAGGGTTGAGGTCGGCCGCAGGAAAGTAAGAAAGATAAACGAGGTAGAAAAAAGATGACAAACGAACGTGTGTTCGGTGAAGAAACGTAGAGGGCTATATAGAAAAAAAATGAAGGGAATTACGAGAGAAAAAGTTTCGAAGCCAGTTGTAAAGATCTTGAGACACCAAACAAACGAAACGAAAAATAAATAAAGGTAATGTCACAAAGATACACGTAGAATGCATTAAAGAATGATCGGCGAACATATTAACTGAGCGCGAGAAGCGGAACAATATTTCATTTTAACACTACGGAGAAAATACGTTTTTGTAATGAGAGTGGGTTTGCGGTACAAGTCGAAGGCGAGATTTACAGTTATACGAGCTGAAAAAAGTTTTTTCTTTTGAGTTTTAAATAAAATTTTCCCGTACGGCGTCCGGCAACTGCAGTTTTGGCAATGACAGCTTGTAAAAAGTGGACAGAGGACTGAAAATGAAATTAATCCTTTATCTGCCAACGAAGCATCTTTGATTTATTACTTTGCAAATAGTCTAGTCTACACGTTGCAAATAATCCTTTTTTAAATTTCGGCCAACAATCCGGGACGAATTCGATAGGAAGTGAAATTATATTAGCAATAGAACATATCAAATGGTAGATTCAATATTGCAGGATCAAATGCAATAAAATATCTTTATATGGATAGAACTCTTCAGTCAGAGTTTATTAATGTCGCCGGTTTCGAATCCGAACTCAAAGTTCGAGAGTTTATGATGTTTCAACGAATATGACCATCCAAAATGCAATAACTAAATGCAAAGCTGCTTAACGTGGATGATCCAATATGGCGGACCCAAATATGAAAAGTTAATTTATTTCCCCACTAAGGTTCGTGATTCCCTATCTAGAAATCGTGTAGTCCGCTATATTATCCGCCATAAATCGCAATTTTTAAATCAGAATCATAATCAGCAACTTGAGAAGCTCCAGATTTCTAAGACTCATCCAAAAAAGCTGGATTATGATCCAACATATTAAATTTTTGATCGTTAAGATCGAATTCATGTTTAACCACGTACACACTGAAAATGTAAATTCTAAATAAACCGTAGGAAAAATAGTGATATTCATTAGTTTTGAATCCCAAAAATATGTAATTCTGAAACGTTAAGAATTCTTGTTTTTTTGTATCTCTTGTTCTGAATAATCATCAAACAGCAATAAGTTTTTTAAAATGCAAAACTACCCGAAAAAAACTTAGACCGAAAATGTTAAATAAAAAAATAATATTTGATGAAAGTCACGTGCAGAAGTGATTGAGGTATCATTCACGAACACGTCAACTGATAGAGAAAAAAAGAATCGACGTAGCCAATGAAGATGCTGAGAAAAGTAGCGTCAGCAAAAGTAACGAGAAAAAAGTTGAAAAATTACATAGTGAGAAAGAGGGAAAGAAAAAGAAACAAAAAGTGAGTCCGAGGAAAGAAAGATAGGCCAGCAGATGCTACAGGAAAGCTCGTTGTGCGGTGTCGCGCTACGACCTACCCCAACTCGTCGTCCCGCGACGTTCGCCGAGCTTTCCGTATGTTTCTCACAGCGGCTGTGGCATCGCGTTGCCGGGTTGCCCTGTCCGCTCCCGGAAATTCAATGTTCTGCATTGCGGTAAAAGATACCGAATTGCGACTTGGGCCGCTACAGGCCTAAACCCCGTCGGCGTTGCCGACGGTGCCGAGGAGCCTCTCGACTCGTATTTCACCGAGCTCTCGCCGCTCCTAGCTCCTGAGAACTTCAACTTGGACGACTTTGGTATCCGTGCACCGACCGGCACCACTACGTGAACAACGCTGTTACCCTTTTTCTTCAGCATTTTTCTTCCTGTAGCTAACATGAAAAGTTGTAACTATCCTATCACTTTCAACCTTCTAGTTTTGCTAATTTTTCATGGATAATTTTATGTTTATTATTTTCTTTGTGCATTCTGCAACATTGATAAGAAAATGTATAAACGTATTCTAGAAAAAAAAGTCTGCATAGATTCTCTGAAGAACCTCATTAAAAAAGAGAGAAGTAAATGGATGATTACTTTTTTCATTTACTGTAATATTGTTGTATTTTTTTCATTAATCATTATCCAAAGATCCTAGCTTGTTTATTTTCAATTAAATGTTTGTACATTTTTTGTCGTTAAAGTACGATAGAGAAAAATATTGCATTTTATCATTTTGCGACTATATAACAAACAGTATGAGATTGTGAACAAGTTCGACCCGTGAATTGGGATTTGAATTGATTGGTTCAGGTTACTTGACGGCCAAGTGACTGTCATTCGCAATATCCAAATAAAAATATTCAACCGACAGAAAATTTCGAACAAGCTTTGTTTCCATGAAAAAAAAATTCGACATTTTAATGTAAGGACACAGAATAGTCTAAAACGTCCAAGAACCCATTTAGAAAAGATGTGTGTGTGTGCGTGTACAACTGCTAAAATTCTTATAACTTGAGAATCAATTTAGCTTCCGCACTCAAATTCGGCACACAACCGAACTACCAGCTCCTCTCCAATTGCCGTTTTTTTTTACTGAATGGATGCAGAAATTTAGATTCCGCAGCTTTTTTAATTTTTTGAAAAAAAAAAGCATGGTCGTTCTAACTTTCATAAAAATATGTCTATTAATCCTAAATAATTGTTTATAAGAGCTCATACACTTGATTTGCTTGGTATTAAAGTTAGATCGAATCGGTAAGGTGGTTTCGATTTTATGGAATTCGAAATTTGTTGAAAAATTAATATCATGTCATTAACTTTCCCAACATCTTATCTGACATATCGAGCTCAAATTTGGTACGGGAAAAGAACAATATTCAGTTTAGTGGCAATCGATATAGAATTTGTTATTTTATGGAATTCTGAATGATTGAAAAAATTAACAGTATTGCATTAACTGCGACAAAGCCGCAGTTATATATATCAACCCAAATTTAATATGTAAACGAAAGAATATGCAGATATGAAATATATATAATTTAGTGATGAATGGTAAAAAGGTTTGCTTTCATTACATTTCGGATGATCAAAAATCTAACTTTATCGTATCAACTCTCGCAACACTTGATATCAAGGACAAATTTAGTATGTAATAAAAATTCTATTTCAGTACGATATATTCGATATCACTTTCTTAAAATAAATTAATATTAGAATGAAAATTTTATCGAAAAGTGAAATCAGCGCCATCACGGATTGTGAAAGAATTTTTTTTTCTAATTCGTATATTCGGAAATATTCCCATAGCGGAATATCGAAAAAATAAATAACTTGAAACGATCTATTTATGCTTCACTTTTTTCCAGTTCTTACATTGTGAAAACATATACTTGAGAAAGCGCTTCTCAAGTTTCCCTGTATTGTCTCCTCAATTATTCCGGTATGAATTTTTGTTTCAACTATTTACAAAAAAAAACAACGGTCAATAACACGAGACATATAATAATGAAAAAAGGCAATTTTTATGACCTTTTGAATGAATCCTAAAAAAGCTATCGATAAAAAGTCTACGCGTGCATAACTAATGTAATCACTCAACACCAAATGCTTTTTTTAAGATATTATACGACAGGCAATTGTTCAAATCGCATTTGTGAGATTTTGAATAATTTTATGTGTGAATGAATGCATGAACGGAAATCAGTTCACTGATCGTAATGGTCGCCATTTCAAGAGATTATGGTGCTTTGGTTTGTAAATGAATGTACAAACAAATTCAAATCTAACGTCCATAGATATCGACGATGAACTTCAAAAAAGTACAAAGTTTTTTGTTTACGGAATAGATAATATCCGAGAGATTAGATCTATCAAGTGAAAGTTGTTTTTCGGATCATTGAACGATTATTCAAGATTGCACAGTGAAATTGTCACGGTGCATCTCTAACATTACTCCAACAAAAGAAAACGAGTACATTTATATTCAATCTTTCATCACACCACGCAAAGTGCGGTAATTTCCACAAACGTTGAAATGCTGTAATTTCTAAACCATATAACCCACACGCTTCTATAGACGAAGTATCATATTCACCTGACAAAATTGCATTTTGCTACAACTGAAATTTCATTGGTCCCGGTTTGGTGCACTATGGTGACGTTGAAATGAGGTATATCACACCTTGCAAATGGCTGAAAACAGTTTGTTGGGGTGTACCTTACCCTAGCGGATGAAATGGTTTATATTTGTCCTCTTGTCGCTGACAGAGGCCATAAAAATGAAGAAGTGCAGTAATTTCGGCAGTGGCGGAAATGTTGTAATTTCTGTATCATTGCACCTAGAGAGATGTCCTCCAAATGAAGTATTATATTCACGTGACGAAATTGCATATATGTTGCTGCTAGTGCAATTTCATTGGTCCTGGTGTGCTGCACCATTGTGACGTTACAACTAGGTATATCACACCTTGTGTCACGTTCCAGTACGCGCAAAGCTTCGACCCGACGTTTTCCCCTCGCAATGGGGACGTCCGTCCTTCCGATGCAGATCCGCGCCAGGATAACCGTGGAGACAGGTTGCATGCATGCGGTAGGAGTGCCGAGAGATTCTCCGCCTGAAATCCGTATTCGTAAGCAACCGACAGCAGCAGCCCGGCTTCCCGTCACACCGGGATCGTAACTCTTCGGTTTCGGTCTCGTCGCACTACTGGAACACGCCAGGCACTCTGTGAATTTGCGTGTATGTGTGTCCTATGCTAAAACAGCAGCGATACCGAGAGGGTTCTGACCCACTGCGCCGTTCATACCTTCACGGTTTCAGGTGGGGTGCATATAAATCCTCGCTCCATATGAAACTGGACGATTTTTCTTGCTCAATGCAAAACGAAGAACGGAGTATTGATTTATTGAATTAACGATTGCACTTTTATTTGCTCCGTTATGAATGTACAGTTGATATTTAATTAACTCAGATAATATGTAGGGATAAAACTCCATGGCGATGAACACAACCAATGAGAAACAACCATCGTAGCTCTTCTTCTGTCAATTATTCGACGTAAAAAATGATTCGTGTCTACGCAGTATTCTCGTAGAAATGCGAAAAAATCTGGTTGCATGTTGGTATACTTTTAAAAATTCACGTTGAAAAATTCCGTTGGTGTCGACTTTTCATGGTGGCATTGTAGTTCTGCTATTGAAATTTTGAATAGTGTTAAATCGACATGAAGATTTCGTTCAAATCATTGTAGTGTCACTTTCACCTGCCAACAGTGCCATTGGTTTTTTATTTTGTTCGACAATGTCAGTGTCACCTTACACGGGCTCGGGTTGAGTGAACAATGCATGGTATCGATCACGTGTACGCCGCAGGAAGTCAGTTAAATGTCATTCTGGCAAATTCCCGATTTCCGTTAAACGTCTCGATCCTATCTCATTTTTCATGTACGAACTCGGTGTATTACTATAAAATTTAGGGTGAAATCGGAATATCATCGTGTACTTGTATATATTTGTAAACGTGGCTGTTTACATATAATTCTGTTCTCCGTATGACAATGAAGAAGGCCAGATTTTTAAGGTTAAGTGCATTAAATAAAAATAACGCATAAACGATTCCTCATGATATACACACACAAAAGGCTTAGTTATATATACGATAACTAAGTGATTGGTTGACCAACCAAGTTGATTTAATCGATCTAACGAATAACTTAGTTCCTTTAACCAATAACTTAGTTGATCCAACCAAGACCTCGGTTGATCCAACCAACGACTTGGTTGATCTAACCAATAACTTAGTTGACCTAACCTATAATTCAATTGATCTAATCAATAACTAAGTTTATCTGACCATCAACTTAGTTGATTTAAAAAATAACTTGTTGCCACATATACAACCGAGCATTTGGTTGTTTTAACCAAGCATTTTTCTCCAAGTATGGTATTGATACTAGTTTTATGGTTGTATTGTAATCATTTAACACTATTGACGTGACACCGCCTGTCAAACTAAAAATTAATCGGGACTGATATAAACACCTCTTTGGTGAAGATTTTAATACCCCATTTTTTAACAGAGCGTACGACTCCAAAGTTATCCTGTAATACAAATGATTGTATGTATTTAATTAGTATTGAAATGCGATGCAGCAGAAAACTTCGTCATGTTATGCGATATCTGCTACGCCCACTATTGTTGTGGCTTATACGCAAATATATGTTATCATGTAAATTGAAACAAGGTTTCACCCGTGAACAAAATGAATAAATAAATAAACCTAGATTTTTTTTTTTCATATTCGTACCGTTTTACGCCATATACAAAACACGGAAACGCAAAGACGCGTCAGTTCTTTAAGCTCTACCCCGGGACGCGTAGTTTTTTTACACTGGCAGAGGAGTAGCAGCTTATACGCTGCATTTACCATCGTATTTCATTCGTAGTCGTGAGCCTTCGCGCGTAAGCTCGAATGCTCCTTTGAAACCTGCACCGCAGGAATCCATGTATGTCTTGCCAGTGCTTTACGTGAAATAGAAAGTTTTTACAATTTTTTGTTTTGCTGCGAATTCACAAAAACCGGACGGTGTAAGACAATGCACATCACGCTCTCCCAGTATTTTCGTTCCGGCAATAACTTGACGCATCATTCTTAGCCCCCGCATACAGTTTATATTTGTCTTCACCTCTAGGCACAGTGACCGCGCGGTTTTTTGTAAATTCAGCAATAATTTTGGAATTCAATAATGTATTTACAAGCCCGCTCGACTTGCAAAGCTTACAGCGAGAAATTTAACAAAAGGAAAATCGAATGCCGAGGCTATGAAAATAAATAGAAATGTTTATTCGAAGTTTAAATGGCAATTGACATAAATTCTTTAGGTAAGTGATCTTAGCCACAGCTTCATGCCGAAATGTCAGACCCTCGATATTGCATGAACTCTTTGCCGATTGGATGAGGAAAATAAAGAAAAAATAGAGAAAATGTGTTTCGATAAAAGTGTTCATAACGTGAGATTGTAATGGCTCGATTATTGCAATGTAGAAGCTGATTACTGCGACATAGTGAGATTCCACGAGTGTCACTGGGTTACCAATTATGATAATTTAATTTATTTTTCTGTCATTTTAAACTATTTTTTGCGTAATATCAACCATTTGAAACTGGTAATCTTTACAATCTTCGCAAACCACTTAAAATTGAGGATAAACAGACCTTTTGAGAGTGCTGGCGCTATTTAGCCCGTAGATTTTGTCAATAATTGCGGAGATGATGCAGGGTTTTTATGATTTTCACGGTGCAAGCAGGGCCGATGCCTTCTTGCACATATTTTATTCAAGCATTTAACGGGAGGATAACGAATTATTTACAAATTTATATTTGTATAACTTGGTATCGCAGTAACTAAGTAAAATAATTTGAAAGATTGAAGAAAATTATAAATCCATTAAATTAATAAATAAATTAATGAAAAAGGTTTGGTAAACAACCATTTAAAGACTTATTTTCCTTTGATTCGAGTTCGCTTAATTACCCGAAAATTTTATTGTTACCATTATTGTGTGACATAGGTTTATTTTTGAAAATTTCATTTTCGAGATAAGGTGTTTTCATAGAATTTTTCTACAGGAGCGCCGATTTTTTCCCACCGGTCGCGAAATCTTGTAATTTTAATCCAATAGTACCTTCGCTTGGGAATGTATGTGAAAATAAATATATGTGGAATACGTCTTCAAGCTCACCGAAACCTCTATCGAAATCTGTTGAAAAATCTGTTATAAAATGTTATGCAAATTTTGTAATAAAAAATCATCTAACCGAGTTAACATCCATAATTCAACAATAATCCCGGTCTCGAGCTAATAACCTGGTTCAAATTACGATACAAAGCGCTTCTATTCAATGAACAATAATTAATGAGTAATTTCCTTCGCTTGATGTTGAAAGAACAGAGGAAGGCGATAAATTATCAATACGTGGTCAACGACTGGGACGTTTACGCCAAGATGAATTTATACTCATCTTCAAGAATGACTGTTGATTTTTTTCGATCGTAAAGGTCAACTGACCCACTGGTTGAATGTGGTAATCACAGAAACGTGAACGGAGCCTTTACCGGTTGTTGTTTGTAGTCACTTATGCCATTTACTCGCGCAACGACCGGTTTGCTAACTTCAGCCGGTTCTGTGACGGAACCTTGTTTATTCAATATTTAGTTTTACTCTAGTATTTTATGGGATTCTATCAAAAATCCGCCACAAGAATTAATTTTTTAAAAATTCGTTTCAGTCGTAACAATTAAAAACGCTGTTTGACGAAAAAAAACCATCAATACAATTCTGACGGCATATTTTTTGCTGAGAAAGCAAATTATTCACGCTACTCCGAAAATGGGCGTGAAACTAGGACAGCATCAAGTAAAAATAATTAAAAATAATGAGTGAAATATTAAAAGTAGAACGAGTGGATTTTTTTGGTTTAGCGCTCTTGCCTTTCTGAATTCATATTCCGTTATTAATATGAAGAAACACGCGAAGGAGATTTAACAAAATTTCAGTGATTTTTTATTTTTCTATTATTTATGATATTTGTAGGTTTCTTTTTTGTTTCAAGGATTCCCAAATTGAAATTTTTATATTTCCCAATAACAACTGAACATCCGTCCGTCCGGAACTTTCAATTTTTTATATTCTGACATTTTCTAATTTTACAATTTTCTATTTTCAATTGTTCTTATATCTTTCAACTTTTGGATTTCACAATATTCGACCCTTTGATTTCTTTGTTTTAACGTCACCAACAAAATTCTGAATACTTCTTCCCAGAACGAAGATGGTGAGCTTATTCTATAATATATATATATTAGGGTGTGTAAAAAAATTGATATTTTTTTTTGCTCTCCGTCCAAAATATCATAGAATTTACTGTCCTAATAAAGATAATAGTATAGAATGTCCTGATATAGATCCTTTCAAAAGCGGAGCTCATAATTCCAATTCTAAGAGGCCCATCATCGCGTTTTAAGTTTTTCCGTTTGAATCACACAGAAAAGTGATTTAAAAAAATTCTTTATCCCTGCAACCTCAGAAGAAATTTTTCTTTCATAAAATCAATGACTACATCTTATGAATCATAGAATTTCGAACAAAAAATCTTATTGAATTTTCTAAAAAAAATTCCGGGTGAAGTTTTATGTTTTGCTAACGGTTTTAAGTTACAGACTGATTAAATCTTATTTTGGTGGTTTCACCGTGATGGTAGCATCACGATAAAAAAACGTTTACCGGGATAATTTTATAAAGAATTGAACGAGCAATAGAATTGTTATAAAATGTAGTGTCTACTACTAATTTGTTATCGGATATACGTAAAAAACTATCAAAATAAGATTTAATGAGTCTGTAACTTGAAACCGTTAGCAAAACATAAAATTTCACCCGGAATTTTTTTTAGAAAATTCAATGTTTTAATAAATTCCTATTGACTTTTTTGAACTAACATCAGTAGTTCACTGAATAAAAGTTGAAAATATAAAAACCACGACTTCGTCGGTGTGTAACTTTGTAAATATCAACCACACGAGGAACTTGCCAGCGACTTTTTTGTAGAGCATCAGACGGACGACAACATTTTTCTTGAACTTTTTGTCCTAACTTCAATAGTTTAGCGAAAAAATGTAAAATAACGGAAAATTTATATCATTAAATATTTCAAGGCTCTGTAAAAAATCAAATATTGAAGATAAACAATTCGACTCAATAAGATTTTTTGTTCGAAATTTTATGATTCATAAGATGTAATCATTGATTTCATGGACAAAAAAAAATTCTTCTTAGGTTGCAGGGAGAAAGAATGAAAAAAATCACTTTCCTGTGTTATTTAAATGGGAAAACTTCAAACGTGATGGTGAACCTCTACGAATAGAAATTTCGGGCAGAGAGCCATTAAAAAAATCGCTTTTTTTGGCACACCCTAATACATATATATAATATACTAGGGGTTATTGTGCTTCGCCCGTTCCACGCGCTCGTAAAACCTCAGTTAAATAATTTGAATCTACTTTTTACAATTTTATCATTGATACCACTCGTCAAAAATTCTAGGGCCAACTTGATATGACCTGAGTTAATTTGGCGTCTCATACACGTCAGTCAATTTACGGTCTCATAGATTCCAGTCAATTTGGGGTCTCATGGACCCCGGTACATTTTTCGATGTTCCCTGATTTTTTACACAACGGCGGCGGCGTTGACGGCGAGATCTTTTTATAATATATAGAGTTATATTCTTGGGCCAACTCAAAGCGACTGAAAGCGAAAAGCACGTTTTATCGGACGTCTACGAATCGCAGGTTGCGCTGGCCATTATTCGGCGCAGCAATCTGAGGCGCCGGATTTGCCATTGCTGAATAATCTGGGAGGCGTGCGACGATCCACATGCATTCACTGTACAGAACAACGACGTTGACAGAGGAGGAGGAGGAGGAGGAGGAGGAGACGACGACGACGACGACGAAGCCACGTTGCGGGTTTCGTCTCCGCGGTATGTGCCGCTATGCACTCGGAAACCAAGTGACGGGACCACGACAGCTGCTCCGGCGGGCTCCGAAGCTAGAAGACGAGACGCAAATTGTAGACTAGTAGCCATGGTCCAACACTTTAACTACGGAACTCACAAGTTTCGCGTATAATTTATTTCTACTCGTATATAAACGATTCTTTTACACTAATCAACGTTTTTTGTTGGTCTACCTACTTTGTGATAATGCAAATGGGTGCTATTCTAACTTACAATGCGACGAATCATATTCATCACACAAGTGCAAGAGAGATAGAAAAACAAAGTTTTGGAGATTTTCAACTCGGAAGTAGTTGCAATTTGAAAAAATAAAATAAAAAACCAACCGAACACGGTATTTAGGGCATAAAGGAATTCAAAGTGCAAACTGCACTTTTTGAATTTTCCCCAAAACCTGAAGAAGTTCATCAGATGAGAGTGGCATTATGAAAGTATTAAAATATCAGTACTTTTACTTAGAAATAATAGTCACACGATAACACGATCATTTTATATATGCACGAAATTACTCAAATTCACTCCTTGCGAACAATAACGAATGAATGCTGAATTTGACTATCATTGGTTAGGCGGGTGAAAAAATTTAACAGGAATCAGAACTTGTAAAATATGTTTAAAAACTGCAAGTTTATTATAATAATCTTATAACCGATAACGAACTCACAAATAATTGCTCATACCTTGTAAACTTTGTATGTAAAATTACCATGTACTGTAATAGTATATTACGATACGACTGCGATAAAACTTTTACTGACGAGGGTGAGTTCGCAGCACGAGCCGAATGCGAGTGTTGCAATCAATCGAGTTAAGAAAACGCTTGTCGCACGAGTTTCGTATACAATTTCATTTCACTAGTGAGAGAAGTGCGATTTCTCGCACACGAAGCGGAGCCTGTGAGAAGTAAGCACTTCTCGCACGGAGTTGCATAAAAGAGTATTATACTTGGCCAGATTAGTAGCCCAACTAATCGGTTAATTGACCCTACAAATTGATTGATCGATCAACGACTGATTAATTGAATCAATCAATTGATTAGTGACGCGAACTTGATAATTGTATGACCCAAACAATCCTTTGGTTGAGGTTTACCCGATCAATTGGTTGACTCCATTCATTTCTTGTTCAGTGCAATCTTTGATTGAGTGTGTCTAGCAATCTGACCTCGATGTTATGACCAGCTCCGACTTTTCTCACCTCACTTGAAGGGGCTGAACTTACAAACCCGTCATGATAGAGAATCCCGGTGCCGATTTTGTCGTTGCAGTAACGACTGCGTTAGAGAGAAATTTGTATGTTGTGACGAAAAAAAAAACAACACAGGCATTTCTCTCCGTATGAACCGTCCCGTTCATGGAGAGTCTTCTGATCAGTTATTGGCTGCACCTAGAATGTCAGTTTCAGGTGTTTAACCTTATCCACTGATTGTAGAAGCTAACTAGTTTTTTCTGTGCCATTTCGCGAGCTCCCCTGAGTTTTACTTTTTTCCCTTTTTTCGTCATAATTTTATGTACAAAGCAAGCAGTTCGCTTATTACACTCATTTTAGACAACGAATAGCTCTGAGTAGCCTAACAACGTCAAGCGAAGCGTGCAAGTTAATCGGGCGTGATTAGCCGGCATTAATTGATAGCCTTGCGGGAGACGGTCTTGTGTGCGCATCAGTGGATGCCAAATAACGAGAATTCGACGATGCGGCAAGGCGCGATTGTCGTCGTTTCCCGACGGCCGGACTGCGCTGTACGTGTCTCCACTATGTTATTATACTGATTTTACGTGACGTTGTAGTGAGCGTTTCACGCGATTCTTTATTTTCTGTTATTTTCTCTATAATGGTAGAAGCAAAGCATAGAATGGTTGAGATTGAGCATATCTCGGCTTGAGTAGTCGGTGGCGCACAGCAACATCAGACGACGTTAATTAATGATTCAACGATGCCAAGTAAATGCATTTGGAACGTTTCTCCACTTAATTGTCTATTCCGGTTATATTTGTTTATTTTATCACCTTCGCTATAGCCTCGACGGGCGTCTGGACAGCTCTATGCGTTCTCATCATTCCCCGATCGGGATTTAAGATTCCACATGTCTGGGAGGTGGAAGACCAGGAAATCTTCGCAGGCTATAGTGCGTTAGTCTGGTCCATTAGTTGACGTCTGTCCAACCTGCGAAATTTCTGTCGTCAGTTACTCGCGTCCTGTCTAGCGTATACGCTAATACCATTTATTTTTATGAGACAAACTTATTAGGCAAAACGTTAGCATATGGAAGGTTGCCAATGAAAAAAACTAAGTTGTTAATATTAGAATAGTACATTACGATACTAGTGCGATAACACTTTTTCTGACGAGTGTGAGTTTGAAGTACGGGCCGAAGGTCAGTGTGGAAATTACACCAGTTAAGATGACGTTTGTCGCACGAGTATCGTACCAAATTTATACCACAGTGCTTTATACCACACTTAGCTTTGCTCGCGTGTGTGGAATAGGCAGTTCTCGCACTAGTGGGATAAAATTGTATACGATACTCGTGTGAGAAACTTTTTCTGATCTCGTGTGATCACAACACTCGCCTTCGGCTCGTGCTGCAAACTCACACTCGTTGTGAAAAAGTTTTATCGCACTAGTATCGTAATGTACTATTATTACACAAGGTGTGAAAATGGGGATTTACGGACGGGAAGTGTGCGTAAAACCGGTTTCTCGTACTGAGTGAAATGAATTTGTTAATAGTGAAACATGTACGAAAAAAAGATTGTTTAATACAACCAACCGTGTGGTTTAATATGGGGAATCCCATTAACTGCGGGTGAAGCAACTGAATTATTATTCAGACTAACTGAGTTCATTGCTCACCAATAATTCGGTTGATTGAACTTTAAATGATTGGAAAACATATATTTTTAAACAAGGTTTTTTTTGTGTGCCGTTTTCATCAAATTATGGATTACAAATATGGTTTGTTATTCTATTTTGAATGATTTTTTCAATTTACGTTCCTTACCAGATTTTTTTAACCTTTCGCTACGTATTAACTAACGAGGTGACGCTGGAAGAAATAATTTGTATTTAAATGCGTCCTTCTCAGGACGATGGCACAATAGTTTTTGAATTATTTTGTGGATCAATAACTTTAAACACTTTCTATTTTTTCTGATTTCAGGTAAGTCATTAAAAGGAGTGGAGGTTACGAATTGAATTTTAATACCACAACTACATGCTATATTGAAGCGCTTGGCTACCGCGAATTTGAGATAAAGGATAGGTTCACTGTATTCCACTTACTTATACAGGTATTGTCTCCACGAATTCTCAAATAACCATACAGAAGTGAATATATTATGTTTTTGGCAGCTTTGAAAGTTTCACTCCATGCATTCTATTGTGATTTTTCGTAGCTCACTTTCGTGAGATAAACTGTTCAGAAGAGTATGTGCAAGTCTATGGATAATTAAGGTTGTTGATACAAAAGATGAAAGTAGTGTCAACTTCTTTAAAATTTTCAGCACACAGGGAAAGAGCCTCTTCATCGACTGCAAAAGAATTATTTACGAGTCAGCATGACGATTTTTGAAAACCTTCCGCCTTGATCACTTTATAGGGTAAATAATCATTAATAACCAGTTAATCCATGTCTATCCGTGAATTAAGGAATACAATAAGGTGAACGGCCCTATTATTGACCGTGGCCCAATTAGTGTCCGTTCTTTATATTATTTACGAGAAAAAATTCTCTTGATATCCAATACACATCAAACTTTTTGTTTATATTCTTTGATTTTTGCATTATGCGATATGAGAAGCGCCGAAATTAATTTTCGATAATCGCCGATTTAAAAAAGTTATCTGCAGACTCGACAGAAGTGAGTCATCGCCAGCCATTTTCTTGTCTCTGTCGGTAAGAACTTACCATCTGAAAAATATAGTTTTTAAATTTTTTTTAAATGTATTTAAGGAGCAAAGTTTATTAACAGAGTATATAATACTGACTAACTAGAGTATATAATGAGAACCAAAGAAAACGTTAGCATGTGCGAAAAGACCAAAGAATCACTCTTACTCCGAAAAATATATAGTTCAGAAAACGGTTCACCGAAATGCTAGGTTGTTGTGATTTTTGTCCGCAACCCGATCGGACTGATGCATCGATGAGTAACCTTTCTATGTTATTCTTGTATGAATTACATAAAACAATGTTAAAAATGCATAATTTCTGTAAAAGACTGTTTCGGACGAATAGGATTTTCCATAACCTATAAGATATCTGACAAGACCTTTTTATTCAGTCACTAATCGGGTCTAGATGTAAGACGGCATGGGTCAGTGTTTGGGTTTTCGATAGGACATAAAATAAGCCATACGAGAAAATCGTCGGCCACTAATCGGTTCTTTTGCACGTAGCCGTATATTTAAATAATACTATCTTAAATTTATAAAAAAGTAGATAAGTAACATTTGGCAAATTCAATAAAAACTCTAAACTTCCCTTCAATATCTTTTATTTCAATCAATTGGCTATTTCTATTCATCTTCTTGCCTCATCAACATCGCGCTGCGTTTAGAAGGTCACTAATTGGGTCATTTACCTTATATTAATAAAGGTCATTTATCGGTCGAACCGTTCATCGACCAAAGGTTTTAAATAAAAAGTTGGTCCAATCTATTTGAAAATATTTTTATATCATTTAAAATTTGTAGTTGTTTTCAAGAAGACTGAGTATAACTGTCCATGAGTGATTTCGTCTGTCAAGACTTGAGAAAAAAGGTTGCAACTAGTGTACGTGATACGCGAGTTCCCATCACATTTTATACTGCTATGAAGTTTTTGTCATCAATTTACTGTAGTATAGTGCCGAACTGTACGAATAGGAATTTAAGAAATACCGCACATTATTTGGAATCTACGTTTATTGCTGTACTTTATTATCATTGCGTTTTCAAGTTCTTCTTATTGAAAATTGTACAAGCCTATTGATAGTAATTCTTTTTTATGCTGCAAGCTGATATAAAAGTTATTATGTTGTAAATGGGCGGTGAAAATATGTGATTCAGTGCAGCAAAGATTCTGTTATTATCGATCCTATGATTCACATGAAATTTATAGAATCATCAATCGTTAAGAAAATGTCGATTAAGTAAATCATGGATTATATTACTGATTTACTAAATTAGTACACAATTCATACTTCACAAAATAGAGATTGTCCATGACGGACGGTTTCAGAAATCTTGTGTTAGTGACTGAAATAACAAGAAAGTTTTTCCTCTATACTAAATCACTGTTCATAACTTATTTGCAAGTAATTCCATCTGTATATATCAGACCGAAGCACAATACCTTCTACACTAGTATGCGGTCCAAAAATAAATTAAAATTTTCATTCTATGTTTTAAAATATTTTAGGTAAAGTATCATACGGAGTGCAGATTTTGAATTAGATTTCATTACGAAAGCCAGAAAGTGAATGCAGAAGGCACACACTGAATTTCATTCGAGACCGTAGACTTTTTCAAAAGTTATTGCACTCACTGACATACAGACGTCAGATAGACACACTGTAAAAAAAAATCTGCTTGGAATTTAGTGTACTTTTATTGGAAGTTCTTATTCATAAACTAGTATAAGAAATTTACTCTAGAAGTGTAATGTAAAATTTATGTATGGTACATCATATTCAATAATTACAATAAAAGTATTTGAATTTTAATAATTTTTTTAAATTTTACTGGAAAAGTACATAAATTTTATACCACAATTGTTTATTAAATTTCGATGACGAGTTTATGCATAAAGAATAAAATTCCAATCTTTTCTAACAGTGCAAACAGAAATAAGTGAATCTGTTTTTTCGAATCTGGGAATCGATTTTTTTTATTAGTGCAATACTTTTTTTTTTACATATTTCGTATGTGATGAGAAAGTAAAAAAGCAATTACGTTAATATTTATAAATGGAAAATATCATTATGGGCTTTGCCGGTTTTTCCAAAACCATTGTGGAACTCCTTCATAGACTTTTGAATTAGAAAACACGCACCGAGAAACAAAACGAATGAGACAGAAAGCGGTAAATAGCATTTTCTCCCAGTCCCCGCCGATTCAACTTCGATCTTCGCGCTCCGATTCTCCCTCGCTAACGCCAGACCACCCCCACCCTCCTCTATTGCGCACATCACCCATCAGCCCCTTTGTAACACGTGGTGGTGCACGATATATCGAGACAGGAGGAGGAGGAGTAGCGTGGATTTTCATTCCGACTTTGCAATTGTTTTCGATGTATCGTGTCTTGAAGTAGGGGATCGGCGGGAAAAGGGGAAGTGAGGGAAATGCAGAAGCTCGTGTCTCGTAAATGCGACGCCCGACAGAAATTCTGTACTCCCACATTTCCTATCTTCATCCTTTCTCAATACGTTGACGTGAGCAAAAATAACAAAAAACAATATTGCGGTGAAATGGAAACTGCAGAATAGTGAATACCTATTAAAATATTCAATAATTACAATTCGGTGCGAATAAATTTAACAGAAATATATATAATCCTGTGCATTAAATTAATAAAAATTTTATTTATACCAAGTAAACGGTTTTTATTTGTTTCAATGGTTTGTATCACAAACCAGATTGAGAATGATCATACGATTATTTCATTTAAATCATTATTAAATTCAAATCGTACGTCCATGAAAATTATGCGATTTTTTTAGGTCCGTTTCACTGTAATATAATTGATTGCTTGGATCAAAGAAGTTGTTGGTTATGATTAGATGATTTTTTTTATCACTAGTCGTTTTTCAAATTAAACTCTAAGCACATCTTAAAAAGTTGGGAGAAATGATAATTAATTATACACGAGATGGATGAAAAACGTTGGAAAAAAAAAGTTTTTTTTCAACTTAAAATAATAAAAAATTGTTTTTACAAGAAAAACCGTTTCAAGACCTCAGTTTTTTTTCCAAATATGAAGAATAATTGACTTTATGCTCACACTTTAACGAATTACTAGATTCAATCGAAGCAAGCATCTCGGATGAGCAGGTCGCTGATCATGAAAATTTCGAGGTTTCCCATTTTCCAGTATAATCCTTAGATGCGGCACTTCGTAGCATTGTTTACAATTCTATATTTCTACCGGACGAGAGTAAAAAAAATGATATTTTTTAAAACACTCTAAAATATGTGTGCTCGTTACATTATTCATCGAAATTATGACAACTTGCCGAATTAGCTGGTTATTTCAAATTAGTTTACTCTAATACGAAGCCTAGTAGGACAAAGCTCCGATTTCAATACATAGGCTCCCAATAGAATTGAGGCAAGTTGAAAAGGGGCACAAAAGATCCATAGCTGAATTTTTCGCATTGGATTATTTAATTATAATTGTAATTGTAATTCACTCAACGAATTTCTGTTTTCCACGTACAGTTACAATTTGTAAATTGAAAACACAAGTCCAGAACAATTCTTGAAATATCTACATAATGACATTCTTTCGAAAACACAAATGAATAAAATCAGATATTATACAGTGATTCATTTGATTCTAGTCGATTCAAGTAGGAAAAATGCATTTTTGCCGCTTATGTGAATTAAGATCTTTTTTTTTGTATAGGGTTCCTTTCGAAATATGTATACGAATATTTAAGAGAACAGTGTTAAAAAAATTTACTATAAAATTACAGTAGAAGACTAGAAGTCTTAATTTACATCTTGTACCATACATTTTTTGTCCATTTGTATTAGATACTAAAGTAACAATACTAAAAAAGATTTCAAAAAAATTGGATATTCACGGTTATAAAACAAGGAATTTAAATCCTTTTTTTTTTCGCATGTCGCTTGTAAATTTTGTGCTCATAATCTGAGTAACGTTGTATTCTATGGCGTTCCCTAATTTCACAAAACCGCTTATGAACATCACCGAAAGAACTTCGATTTTAAAAATTATAAGCATATTGGTATTGAATATTCCGTATTGACTAAATTATAATTTTTATATAGAACTTAATTCGTATATATATGAATTGACAAATCTGTTCACTTTTTTTAAAATTATTATTATTCTTTTCAAGGTACGGCTTTTATCGCCTTCTACCGCCTTTTACCGCCCTTCCCTTTTTTCCTATCACTCCCTACCCGCACTTCGTTGAGCTAACCTAACCCCCGATGCATCCGTAGCCGACTTATGTACAGCGTATCGCATTTGCCATGGGTACGGAAAAACTGCGGAAAACGCGTACCGGTACAGACGGCCGTATATTCTTCTGACTTTCTAGTGTACACACGAAAGTTATTTACTTAAGGCCTTACATACGTCCAGCGGTACCGGAAACTCACCAAAAGAAAAACTGTTTTTAGGAGAGATAGAAATAAAAATTGATAAAAAAAATCTTACACATTGTTAATTACTGTGTTAACTTTGTAAAAAAATTTTTTTCATTTTTTTTTTCAAAAGTGACACCATCAAAATTCACATTTTTTGAAGCAGTGTAAAAAAAAGTTACTTCACGGTCGGCACCATTTCTTCTTTAAATGTTGGCAGATCTGCAAAATGTAAAGAAATTCTTGTAAAATAAGGTTGTAGTTATAGTCTGTCAAGCCGGATTTTTGAAATCCGAGAAATTAAAAAATTTACGGTAGTTTAAAAAAATGTTAATTTTGTGACAAAAATGTCACACTTTAACTGTATTTATAAAATTTTCTAATTACAATATCAAGAATTCGGCACGACAGACTATAGAAAAAACAATTCCGTGTATTTAAAAAAAAGCATAAAAAAATATTAACAACTGTACGAGTTATCATGCAGACCGTGTCAGAAAAAGTAGTATCGAGAAAAACGTGTTTAAAGTTTCAAGTGCGTTTCGCTTGAAGTAGCGCGCGGCCGGTGCAAGAACTTTATGAATTTTTAAAATTTATTTTGTTAACTTACGTCTAATCTCCCATTCCAGCTTCATACTGTACGCCTTCCTTGTCAGAAACTTTATAAACTCCCCTCCACGTATTGTAGGATAACAAACAATCGGTCGACTAAAAGGGTCCGAGGGCCAGCTCCCTCAAACAACTCTACGTCAGACCCTTTTGTCGGGCAGTCACATTTTCTACTATAACTTTTGATCTATTGGGAATTTTTGCAATCAACTAACACAGAAATACGCCTAAGACTATAAGGAATGATAATATCTTAAAAAATCGTTTTTTTTTTTAAATTCTCGACGTATGTAAGGCCTTAAGTATGTATACCGAGGCCTCAGAAAAACTTACCTCCCGCTCATTGGTTGATGAGCCAGCAAGAGCACGACTAAGCGGTCACCCATCCAAGTTATGGCCGCAAAAAATGCTGCTTAACTCGGGGCATCGCCAGAGCCGTACACCGACTGTACAACCACCGGTGTCTGTCACAAATCTGTTAACTAATATTTAGTTGATTTTAATTTTACCTTTTTTGGTCATGTAACCCGATTACTACAAACGTTTCGTAATCCCCAAAAAAATATTTATTGAATGTATCGCCACGCATACAACTTTACTCTACTATTATTAATTTTGCAGTGAATGTCATACTAATTATTATTTTACTCACCAGTTGTGTTTACAATATTTTCAATTTACAATATTTTTCAACGGTTGACACAGAACATTGGGGATCGTAAAGAAGTAATGACGAAAACTAATAAAAATCCCATTATCATTCATGGATATTTTCAGTTAATCCAATAAAATACGTAATATTCTTTTTCACTTATAAAATTAAGATTGCTGGATTAATGAAAGAAAAAAAAATTAGAATAATTAAACAGATCTAAAAGTATATTTTATTCTCGAGTTATACACATACTTCTGACGAGTTCCGGTCTAGAGCTTTCAGATCTCTTCTGGTGTAGCGTAAAACTCGGTTGAAGAAAAGAATGAGCGATGAAAATCCGTGAAAAAGTGGACACAGCGACTTCTCGGTGCGCTTTCGAGCACATTTTCTGTGCTTTCCTTTTCCTCCCTCGAAGATGAGTCCCATAGCAGCGCCTTTTACCCATACCTTTTACTGTCTGGGAATGAGATAGCGAGGGTAATATAGAGAAAGGAAAGGGGCACACTCGTCGTGGCGTAAATCCCGTGGGTTCTCGATTCGCAAAACCGCTTTTTCTACCTTTTTCTTCTTTTTCGTCGCAGCGCGGCCAATCTAAATTGCCAGGGGATCAAGCAGATTTTCCTTTTCATACTTTTCACGTTCGTTCGCAAGATCGACGATTCACGGAGCCTGGCATCGCAGACAGAGAGCGAATCCGCGTTATCCAAAAAGCGATAGACGACTTTACACTCAGAATGGAACAAGAACTAGCGTAGCGTTACTCCTCCGGCGTGGCTTCATACTGGAATCGAATGATCGCGTGACTTGGAAACTTAATAGCAATTCTGTCCAATCAAAGTCATACAATTTACAACTACTTACCGCTTTTCGGTATTTGTATAATTCCCCAGTTTAAGAATTATAAGATATTTTTTTTTATTATTATTTCTAATATTATGCTAAATTGATAGGGTGATCAAAATTGTAAGATAATACGAAAGTGAGAAACTGCGATAGTAAACGACAAAAACACAAGAGCTCATTGAACGTTTTGCACAACAACGCAACTACATAAAATAGTAGACATAAATACATGGAGAAACATGGTTGATGAGATAACTACTTACTTTTGAATGGGTGTTTATTTCGGCTATTCTTTGTACAGTTGACAGAAACTATTGATTGTATGGCGTTGTCAATCAGTTAGTTGAGAGGCAGTCATACACCGCCTGAAATTTCTTCGCCCAATTCTAAGCGCCTATAGGTCTGTCTTTCTCGGATATAGCTCTGTCGCTTGCGCACTATTTTTCTTTTCATTCTCAAAAAAAAAAACACGGTTGACTCGAATGAGGAGCCAGAAGCTTAGTCCAGTTCTACTATACTCCCGCGTATCGCCTCAAAATACGGACCCTATCTGTCGTACTTTTCGAGAGAAAACAGCTTTCGGAATTTTTGCGGGGTAGGGGGTATCACTGCCTCTTTAGGTCAGTGCTAAATTTAAAAAAAAGGTTATCATAGTTTCTGGTGGTTTAAGTACCACTTCCGCGGAGTTACTAACGTACAGAGTTAGTTTTTGATATACAAGTTTATTCGGAGCCGCGATTTGAATAGGAAATCGACGGATATATGCAAATCTCCGTTGGCATATTCTTGTATACAGTTTGAATTTATAAAATTATAATTATAGTCCAATTATGGTGAGCAATGTCTCCTTTTGTTTGTAAGAAAATTCTTCATCGATTGACTGTATAGATTTTGAGAAAACGGCATAGCTCTCACAACTAACTAACTGAGAGTTGCATATATATATGCAGCTATCAATTAGTTGTGTTAAGGATGTATGATACGTCCAGTCCAGCCAAAAGTGAGTTTCAGAGACAATTTCGATCACTTCCCGATGGGATAAAAATCGGAAAAAAAATTATGCATACAAAACGTGCTGAAAAGATTGCTTTCGCATAATAATGATTAATGATAATAATAATAATAATCATTTCGCAAAATGTTATTAACAAATTGGTGAAAAAAACAATTGTTCAACAGACAATCAGTCAACCTAACTTTTTTTGTAACACGTGCATGAACAGCGGCGCTTTTCATGGTACTTTTGCGGGGCGAAGGTGGCTAGTTTCATGGCAGTGTTAAAACAAAAGATTAGCGCGGCGCTGTTCGCATTTCTTACTTTCATCCCCAGAGAAGGGGATGAAAGTGAGCTAGGGATGAAAGTTGGTAACCTTACTCTTCGCTGCTCGTCCCTCAAAACTACCATTTAAAGCACCACTATACATGCACTTGTTACAAAGAGTATAGTGTGCAACGTGGGCCGAATTTAGCGATTGCGGCTCGTGTGATTGCAGCCCTCGCTTTGCTCGGCAACCTCACACTCGTCGCAATCGCAAACTTTCGGCCCGTGTTGCACAATATACTATTTTCTAATGAAAATGATATGTTAACTTATTTGAATGCATACGAATTTTTTCAGATTTTTTACTTTATTTTGATTTTGATTTTTTTTTTTTTTTTTTCAAAAATGTGCGCGCAATAACGAATTTCGGATATGTTTGGCATAAAACTATCTACTACACTCAAGATTTTTTTGTAAAACGCATATCCAAAATTTGTTATATTCTGCGCAATATTCAAAATCAAAAAATTGTGGAGCACAGTAGGTACCTTAAGTCCTTTTAATCGGTTGGTAAGCATTAACAACAAATTTCAACACGGTAGTTGTAACACAATACACACATGAAGCATTCTCTACAATATCAGTCACTTTTTTTACCATCTTAGATCTGCTCCATAATAGGTTATATCGGAGTACCACTTAAAGGCACTCAATTATTTTACAAAATACGGTTTTTGCTTCCTCATAGAGGAAGCTTTGTTTTCGTGAAATTTTTTTTTTTTCGAGATTTTCATGTCAGGATACTTAAAATGGTCTAAAACATCGAGAAAAATGGTTACTATGAAGTGTCTGTATGTGTATGTGTATGTGCGTACGTACGATAACTGTCGTAATTTTCTACGAATTTTCTTCTAATTTGGCACTCAAGTAAGTTATCATATAACAAAGTTTGGGATTGTATTTAACGCGAATCGGTTGATAATTTCTTTTCTTACAGCATTTAAAAAACTTTGAAAAAATCGTTTTCACGCTATAATATAACTTCACGCTATAAAATTTCGTATATAAACTGATTACCCGTAAAACATTATGTGCACCAAATTTCGCGAGAATCTGTCGAGCCGTTCTGATTCCATTATAATTTTAATTTTTTCAAAAATGTCTGCAAATACTTATGCAAATACTGAGATTACGACTGCGCTTGCCGATATGATTTCACGATTATTGATTTTCAATTAAGATTTTAGTCTAATGAACTGTTGAAATGTCAGGAAATATCGATTTTTGTGAACAAAAAGAGAAAAAAAGCTTTCGCGAATAAAAAAGTATTTCTTTGTTTTTGCGTGTCGCTTTTCGTCAGGCTTGGAATGAAAGATTGAAAATAACTTTTAGGTTCCGATAACACCGATTTATTCATCGAAAAGTGTGAATTTTTTAAAAACTCAGAAACGGATATTTTTGTTACTAAAAAAATTATAGAGTGTTTGTTGTTGTTACTAAAAAAAAAAAAACACTAAAAAAAAAAAAAAAACAAAAACAAAATCACTAGAGCGCCACAAATAGAGGTTTTCGTATAAAAGATGTATGTTTGGAAGTTGAAAAAACTCCAGATAAGCCAAAAAAGTTCGGACCATCCTGACATGGACATCTTAAAAGAAGAGTTCTTTCATAGGAAAACAGAGCTTCGTCTCTAAGTACCAAAAACAAAAAAAATACGTCAAGTTACTTAGGTATTTACTACTTGAGTAGTTTTACTTCACTTTAAATACATGCCAGGCTAATTATGGATTCCCTGATTTAAGAGTCTATTAAAAATGTTATTGAATTTATAACTAAGCGATTAATTATTAATATAAAAATGCAAAGGCGATCTTTGCACTATGCTTCCTCATTAATTTACCACCTTCCGCAACGCCGTCTCTATAAGGAAGTCAATTTATTTTATTTTTTGCTTCCTCATATAGGAAGCTTTGCGAAAAATAAAAAAATCCCGACAATGCAATGTGCAAAATTTTACTTTGCATCCTTATTTTAAAAATCACGTAAAATCCGAACTGCTCCACCGATTATCACCAAATTTGGTACATAGCAGGATCGAACGTTATTTTTCCTGTGTAGAAAATATCAAGTGATTTGTTGGAATCTTACCTGAATTAGAGCAAATGGAATATTTTTCGAAAACTCACACATTTCATAAAAACCGAACTGCTTTACCAATTTGGTATAAATTCAATACCGAAGGTCGCAATACGTCGAACAATTTTAATACGATGTTTCAGCCCGATAGCTCGAAGGTTGTTCGAGCTAGAGCGTTTACATACTTTTTTTTAAAAATGTAACAATTTTTATGAAACTGAAATCGTTAAGCGATTTTTGTCAAATTCATACCGATTGAAGATAAGCTAGTACTGTATATGTTGTTTAAATTTCGGCTGATTCGGTCGAAAAGTTTACAAGTTACAATTATATAAATTTTTTACCTTTTATTACACACACACACACACACACACACACACACACACACACACACACACACACACACACACACACACACACACACACACACACACACACACACACACACACACACACACACACACACACACACACACACACACACACACACACACACACACACACACACACACACACACACACACACACACATCCGGATAATTTTTCGGAACCACTTTTCTCAACGTTTCAGCGTATTCTAACATAAAAACCTCAAAAATTTATTCTTAAAAACAAAGTTTTCTTTATGAGGAACCAAAACATGAAGGATTTTATCTTAAACAATAATTATTGACATTTTACAACATTGAAAAAGAGTTTTTGTATGAAAACCAGGCTGCCTCTCTAAGCCCTAAAAACAAACAAGTATACGTTCAAGTTACTGAGGTATTTATTTGGTCGACCAACTTTACTTCACGTTACTTAACTTTAAGTAGATGCCAGGCTAATAATGAATTCCCTCGTTAAAGAGTCTATTAAAATTTTTATTGAATTCATGACTGAGCGATTAATTATTAAAACACACGAAAGCTTTTATTTTTCAGAAAAATTACTGACATTTTATACAAAATTTATTTTATAGCCTGTACCGTGTTAGTTTTCTGAAGACAAACGTAACGATAACTTTTGCATAATAGAGCGAGAGGCAAAGACATCAACGGAGATGAAAATAATCGAGAGAGTCGAGGGAGGGCACGCGCCGTGCTAGCTCTATCTCCGTCGGTCGGTGAATCGCGCCGCCATGTGCTCGCGCGTGGATCGACGCTCGGTGCTCAGTTGTCGCGGCGCGCTCGTTGCGTGCACGTCGGACACTATCTATCGCTATTATTTCTAGCGTTGTACTAGTACAGCGAGCAACCGAGAAACCCTACATAGCCAATAAAATTGAAATTCGGCAGTACGTGCATCAAGTGCAAAAAAAAATATTTTTTTTTTTACAACAGTACTAAAAATACGACAATAAAATTAAGAGACCTTCGTCGACATCTAAGATCGAAATCCGAAGGGCAGTGCATCTGAGACACGTGACACGCTGCATCAATTGAAGATCTTGAAAAATACATGAAACTCTTGCGGATAAAATAGTTTAAAAAGAGTATATTAAAAAATAATTCATAAAATTTTCTAAAAACAATAAAGCAAAATCAATGTATATTCAAATTATCTGAAGACACTGGGGCTTTGATAACTTCAGTTGTTTTGTTCTGTTCAACTTTGGAATAAATAAATCAAGAAGATTGTGAAAGATTGTACAATCCAAACGGCGATCGCGGCAGACGAGAACGCGCGCGAGTTTCGGGATTCGTTTAAAATGCCGAGGTGATTCGGTTTTCGGTTATTTCATTGTCAGCCGGCTAATTTTCAACGATTATATTTTTTTCGACGAAAAGTCGGCAGGAAATCATTGATATAACGGACACGAAAAATTGCTGTGAGTGGAGAACTTGTCTTATGGGAATAATTGCCACAACTTCTACATTTGGATTATCGAATATCTTTGGGAAAAAGAAATCTGTAAATTCGTCTGATGTTGTTAAATTTATCTTAATCGTTAAATTTATTGTAATTGAACGTTGCGCGACGGCAGCTTTATTACGTGATACGAAGTGAAATATAAATCAAAATTTCGGTTTTTTAAACAAGGAAAAAACAAACAGTTCTTTTAAGGTTTAAGTTTCGAGGGAGAAAATAATTGTCGTACGACATTAGTTTACGAGGAAAAAAGGATTTAAAGAGTTTCGTGCAGACACGGCGCCAGGATGCATCACACAGCGCCGTGGTATTTGCCTTGGGGCCTCAAACTCGTGCCACTTCCCATACCGCCTGGACATCCAGCTTCTGGTATTCCTAATCCTGCAGGATTGCATCTGTTGGCGCCACTGCCTGGAATCTACGCTCCCGAGCCCCGAAAGGTAGGCTGCATTTTTCGGCTGCCTCTTGTGTGGAGAATAATTTCGTTCATGTTAATCTGTAACGATTTACAAAACTGCGACGATGGAAAGTGCTTAATGGAATAGATTTGAAAAAAAGAAAGTATGTTGATCAATTTTGGCTCACTCATAGAGGAAGCTTTGTATAAAGCGATAAATAATAAGGAAGCAATTTGCAAGATTCTACTTTGCAGGCTTGTTTATACTCTGAAGACATTTTAATAAAAATTCAAAGTGACGTGAAATTTTTGCCGCTCGACCGATTTGTGTAAAATTGTTACTCAAAAATTAGTAAATGATAGTCCATATGTAAACTAAATTGGAACCCGATACCTAGTAATTTGCATGAGCAAGCGCTTGAACGAGATTTTTTCAAATAATTGAAAATGCTATAAAATTTTAACCGATTGGTGTCAGATTTGTACGAAATATCTTTTTAAATGATCGTCTAAGTGTAAAGGAAATTTAAGATAAATCGGTGGAAAATTTCGAATTTTTTTTTTTTTTTCGCGAAAGCTTTTCCTTTTTTTTTTGGTCACCAAAATCGAAATTTCCTGACATTTCAACAGTTCATTAGACTAAAATCTTAATTGGAAATCAATAATCTCGAAATCATTTCGGCAATTTCAGCTCGGTGCCTCTTTAATTGCGTAAGTTATGGCGTGATAACGATTTTCACAAAATTTTAAAAATGCTGTAAGAAAAAAAATTTTCAACCGATTCGCGTCAAATACAATCCGAAACTTTGTTATATGATAACTTACTTGGGTGACAAATTAGAAAAAAATCTGTAGAAAATTACGACAGTTATCGTGTGTACAAGGAAATCTGCACACACACACACACACACACACACACACACACACACACACACACACACACACACACACACACACACACACACACACACACACACACACACACACACACACACACACACACACACACACACACACACACACACACACACACACACACACACACACACACACACACACACACACACACACACACACGAACACACACACACACACACATTTCGTAAAACCCATTTCTTCTCGATGTTTTAGACCATTTTAAGTATCCTGACATGAGAATCTCGATAAAAAAAAATTTCACGAAAACAAAGCTTCCGCTATGAGGAAGCAAAAATGAAATTAATTAGAGGGCCATCAATTCGGATTATTTCGGATGAGTTTAAAGCTGAGGTAATAAAAAATTTGAAGGAAAATATTTGTTTTTAAAAAAAAAAAAGATGTTTTTATACCGTGTGGAATTATAACGGCTAGAAGTGGCGTTGTATTTGGAACATTTGTTTTCTAATCGGCGGCTTTTTTGTTTACAATAATTTATTGTGTCGAAGAAACTGTTAATGCAAATCCGCGATGATTTCCAAAGTGTCAGGTATGAAAAGTTGTCATTGGATTGAAATTTTTTTAATTCACAAAAATTGATGGTAATTGAAAGGCTGTTAACTTGGGATGAGTTTGCTATTCATAGAAAAAGAATTGAAAGAAAATATTCAAGTATTTTATTTTCATTAAGAATTTTCACGGTTAGAAGTGTAGTTACAAATGCAACATTTGTTTTTCGCTATGCGCAATTGTTTTTAAAACAGTGGATTTAAAAAAAAATTTGTTGTGAAGAAGAAATTGTATATGCAAATCTGAGATTGTTTCTAAAGTGTCAGCTATGAAAAGTTCTTGTTGAAACGTAATGTCCTTGATTTGATTGATTAACCGACCATTAATACAGATAACTCGAGATGAGTTTGCGCTAACGCAAAAAATATTTGAAAGAGGATATTTAGATGTTTTTATTTCATGTAGAATTTACTACGGTTAGAAATTAAGTTGCACTTGCAAAATTTGTTTTTGGATAGGTGGCATTTTTTAAGAAAAATTTGTTGTGATGAAGAAATTGTTTATGCAAATGTGCGATAATTTCCAAAGTGTCAACCATGGAAAGTTCTCATGAGAATAAAATTTTTCTGATTTCAAGAATTAAAAATAATTAAACGAACTCTAATTTCCATAATTCGACATAAGTTTGCAACAATCACGAAAGACATTGAAGGGGGTATTCAGATGTTTCGCTCTTCTATGGAATTGTTACACTTGGAAGTGCAATTGAAAATGCATTACCGTGCTCGGTGACCGCAATTGATTTCAAATCAATGCCATTTCTGGGAAAGAATTTCAAGTGAAAAAGACTTTCTTTCTTTTCAAAAGTCTACTATGATTTACAAAGTATTGTCCATGGAAAGTTTATACTGGAAAATAATGTTATTCAGTTAAAAAACAAATATATTTTGCGTTTCTACAATTCCATATGAGATTGAATGGAGAGCTAAAAATATGCAATTGAATATTTTTAATAATATTTCATATGGAATTATCAGAGTTAGAAATAAAATACGAATTACAACACCAAAGCAAATTGTTTTCTCACCAACAGCATGTGTTCGGAAAAATTTCGCTTAAAGACAAAATGATCTCGTTCAAATTCTCCGATGATTTATAAAGTTTCGACAATGGAAAGTCTATACTTAAATCACAATTCGTTGATGAAGATTCGAATCTTAAACAAAAATGTTAAGATTTCTTTTCGACTTGTTGGAACATTGTAAGCATTAGAAGTAAGTTAGATGTATAACGATTTCGAACTGAATTATAGACTTTATTGACGTGTAATAAATCTAGATTTAGTTGACATAAATTAAGGCATTCTACACTGCGGAAAAAATCTCGTCTAGGTTACAAAAAATTTCGAGTTCATTTTTCAAATATATTAAATATGGATCGCTACTTTTAAATAATTAGTTTAAATTGGTCAGTATTTATCGGATATATATTAAATTAAGGAACATTTTTGACAGTGTTGGTCCTTCCAGGACTACTAGAGCTTCTCTAATTGTATGACGATCGGGTTTAGTTGTCGGTCTTGTTCGCAAGGTGCACATTTTCGAGTACAATTGCTCACTTGGTGCAATTTTTATATCATACATAAGTCTCGTCGAAATATTCTCTCAGAAACCTCGACATTTACTTTGCATTCTGTTATATACGGTTACTTCAGTTATATACTATTACAGTTTACTGATAATTAAACTTAAATAATGACCAAACCAAAATTTTCGAATTTCTGCCCAAAATATTCGGCGTAACAAAATAACACTTATTAATTTCTCCATTTTACGCTGGTGAAGGAATAAAGATCGCTCAGACTATTAACGAAAAGTTGTTACTTCAATGGCACAAGACAGTCACGATTTTTTTGTATTCCTATCGTATTTGCATTATTACGAATTAGTAAAAACTCCGGACTCTAGTGTGAATAAATAATCGCGTCCAATTTATTTTCTTAAGAACTAGAGAAGATTCTTCTCAGTTCTTAAGAACTTCTCAAAAAGTGTAAACAAGAAACTTTACCAGAAAAGAGGCTAAAGAGAATAGTGAAAACCGTTAAAACTAACCCTTGAGGGTTAATACAAGGTCACCGATGTGCCAGCAACCGTTTTAATAAACTCAAAGTGAAAAAGGCGTGGAGAAGTAACAAAAAAAGTTAATACTTTGCTCAATAACGTTGGGCTCTGTTGGTTCGAAATTTAATATAAAGGAGTGTTTCTTTACGAGCGCTTAAATAAAATGGAGAATATTCTTTCGTTTTCCATATACCTGCTTTTTTCTCTTTAGCTTTTGGTTCCTGTATTTTTTTCTGCCCCTGGTTATTTGGCTTTATAGTTATTTTTTTACGTCTTTCCGAAACTCTAACGTCGAAGGTCGATGTCTGATCTGAACATCTCTTGGGGTTCGGGAAGGTCGATCATTTAAGTACCTAGCTCATATCTGCAACACACATACACACACCCACACACTCACATACTCACATATATATGGAGCATTCCGAGTTAAATAAGCAGAACCATTAATTTTTATGATTTTTTTGTATGGAATTATTATTTCATTATCAGTTATTACTTTTTTAAATATTGCCCGCGTGCAAGCTTTACATTTCTAGAAAATTCAGAAAAATGGAAATGTATTGATCTTATAGGTATCTCTGATTAAAACATAATAATTTCAAGTCCATCGTTGAAAAATAAAAATTGCGAAATGAATACTAAATATTCAGAACTTATTATCGTGTGGTGCTCAAAAATTACATTTCAAATCATAGAATAAGTGAGACTTTTTCAGATACATAACGGCCATCTTGGAAATCGGTTTTTCTGATTTTTCTTAATTATCACCAGTGGATACATTTTTTTAAATTCCCTTGAGTCGAGAGGGATTACACAAAAAATCATGAAAATTGCAGTAAAAATAATAATGGCAAATTGTTATCACAAATCGATATATCTCAAAAAGTGCCATTTTCGAGATGCGTTAATACGAAAAATCTTAGAAAAGTTAAAAGTGTTTTGAGACTGATTTGATAATAGGTTTTCTTTATTAGTCTGAGCGCGATTTGTGACTTGTATTTAGCAACTTTTCAGGACAAACATCACAAACAGCGCTCACTTTATTTTGAAAACTTGGCATCAAAACGATCTCAAAATCATTTCGAACTTTTCTAAGATTTTTCATCTCAACTTATCTAAAAAATAGTGCTTTTTCAGATATGTCGATTTGTGATCGGAATTTGACAAAATTACTTTTATGCGGATAGAATTTTTTCTACATAAGAGCGATTCCAACGAAATCTAGCCAACAATTTTTTTTTTCTTTAAAAAAGTTTAAAAAAAGATCGGTTTTTGTTATTGTCAAAATTTTACCAAATTTCAATACGATAAAATAAAATTTAATTAGATATTAAAATTTTTTAAAATTTCATTCAAACATCTCTATCTTGAGACATTTTCATTGTACATACATTTCTGAATAATGGCAATGTGGACGTTTATGGCCTACGCTAAAAAATGAATACTGATTTATATGGAGCATCTTAGCTGCAATTAACTCAAATTTGCCGAAACAAATATAAATAATATTTTTATCAGTGCTGAAGGTATTTTTTAGTCGATTAAATTTTCTTAAGTTCTGTATATGAATAACGAATGTCAATATCGATTTTTATAATGAGATTACAAGTCGTTAAAAAAATAAAGCCTTTTTCCACAGTAAAATCATTAAGAATCCACCATGTCATCAGCGAGGTTTTCGCGAAAAAAGATTTTGTGAAAAATGATTTGGTCTTAAAAATGGCCAGCAACTCTGAATCCAAATTCAAAAACAACTTAAAAATTCAATATTCATATACTGAATTTAATGACATTCAGTCAGCTAAAAAGTTGCGGTACTTTCGGTTTAAAAAATGTATATTCTTGATAATGTTTATAAAAAATTTGAGTTAATTTGAGCTAAAGTGTCCCATATAAACTAGCATAACTTTTGTTGTTGCACATTTCCATTCTCCAGAAACGAATATACGATGAAACTGTCCCAAGATACGTTTGAATAAAAAATTTGGAAAATTCTAATATCTCGTCAGATTTCCATTTTACCGTCTTAAAATTTAGTGAAATTTATAGTAACAAAACCCGTTTTTTTTTTCAATTTTCTGAAAAAAAAAAGTTTTTGGTGGCTGCATTTCGGTGGAATCGCTCATAAACAATGATTTGACGTGGAATGGCCCATGTGTATATATATATACATATATCTAGATGCCTACACTGTATACAACGCCCGCATGTGTACATGTTACAAGCATAACCCTCGTTTTCCTGTTGCCGTCGCTCGTTCTGAAAATATCGTAAAATATGTAATATGACCGGAGTTTTCATCGGACGTGTCTCTGTATATATACTGTACTGCAGTAGATCTATACAGTCAAACTACCCGCTGTCACCTCCCCCGCTATGGACGGACTCACAAGTCACATGTGTTGGGAAACCGAACTACCACACGCTCCGTTGCCTCGCCTAGGCTATCGGCCTCTATCGTGTTTTCCGACTGTTTCTCGACGTCAACCAGCCGCGAGGGCGACGCTCTTCTTGCCGTCGGTCAAAACTTGCAAAATGCCTGATTCGTGTATCATGCAAACATAGATTACCCCTCGTCTCACTGTCTCGTGCGTGGCAATGTTATAATCGTATTAATAAATTACTTTTTTTCACACGAAAAAAGATTTTAGGGTTTGATGTAAAGCTAAACTGACTCTGGTATTAAGGGGGTTGAAGCGTTTCACACTAGTCAAAGACCGAGAGAAATTAATTTAGTTGTGACTCTTTTTTCTTTGGGGCTTGGTTGAATGATGAGTGCACTGAGAGAAAAGCACATCGTTTATCTAACGATTTCATATGGTAAAACGAATATAGGAAGGCTTCCAATGATTTATGGTTGAAGCGATGATAATATAAACGATACTTGCAAGGTAATTAGAAACAAACGTTGAAATCGTATATGCAACAAAATGGCATATTTGAAACTATCAGAATAGTTTTTGAAACTATCATCATTTTAATAATTGCTACTATAATTATATTTGCTATAACCATAAAATATAGACGTCCCTCCTAGGAATTATATTAGTGGTTGATCCAACTATTTCCTTATATTTGCTTATATTTGTTCCTCCTGGGAATTATAGTTTATAGTTAGATTATCATCAGTCCAACTATATTATTTTCAAAATTACGAGATTTTTCTCTCAGTGTGGCTTTCAATTTTGCAAAGACAAAAGTTTAAGGATTTTATGTAACTACACTAAAAACATTTCTATGTTAAAAACGTTGATGCGCTTCACACTTGTCAATACATAAGGAAGAAACTTGTGTTATGATAATATTGTTTGTAGTTTAGTTGAAAAAATGAATTAGTTCCAGTTTAACTCAAAAAATGTTTAAGGGTTTGATGTAGACTGAACAGACTTGGATATTTAGGAGGAATGTGCTTTTCAAAAACTTGAGATGGTAATAAAGTGTCTCAATTGATATGCGTTTTTGATGGTTCATTGAATAATACATGGCTTTATATTTTACACGAGAAAGGATTTAACGTTTTATCTAAAACTAAGCAGACTTCGATATTAAGCAGAAGCTCTTTCGACTAGTTCAGATAGTACTAAATTTGATAATTTTTTATGCGATTTTCGGTGGTCCAACTAAACATTTAATCACTCTTTATTTTACGCGGAAGCGACTTGAAAGCTCACTACAGTCTATACAGACGTTGATATTAAGGAGTTTGCATTGTTTTACACGATTTAAAACAGTTTCGGCTTGTTAGAATCGGTTATAGCACTTTTAATAATTTAATATGTGCTTTTATGCAAGTTACTCTCCAAAACAGGTAAATTAATGTCAATATGAGTTGATATTACCACAAATCCATAACTATTAATATTTTCATAACTCGTTTGAGCGCGAATTACCATATTTAACATGAATGATCGAATTCATTTAATTTACTTGAAAGCACAATTAATCAACAACATTGGTTTGGTGAAGATGAAAAAGATTTTCTCCTATGATATTTTTTTGCTCGAAATTTTCTTCAAAAATGACTGGCGAGCGAAAAACATTTTTTGATGAAAACAAAGTGAAGCTAAATAAAAGCGTTAATGATTGTGTATCTGTATTCATTTCTCCTACTGTAGGTTAAATGCTGTTGATTAAAAAAAAATTAATTAAAGTGAATATTCGAGGGGTTCTAAGTGTAGGATTTTTTTTTCAAAGTTCATTTCCGCCGAACACTTATTCTGGTTTTCATTAAACGAGTGTCCAATCGATATAAACGACTTCAATTATGCAGCGACACCTCAGACTACCACTTATATTTGTTATCGAGATGAAAGGGTCGCAACCGTGGTAAAATGTAGATTAAGGAGGTTCCGGCGTTACGGTACAGAGAAATTGCGGTATCGCGATTGAAAAATTGCGTCTACAAGCTTTCGAAGAAAAACCGATGACCATGAATGTAAATGTGGATCAAACATGTAAAACTTTCATGGTCTGACCCACACTTTCCTAAACGATTGAACCGCTATTTTGCTAAAAGTTTGTGTTTAGAATTTGGTTGAAAATACAATTATTATACATTTTTGAACGTTAAAAGAAAGTTAACGAACATTCTTTAGTAATTATTTTGAAAAAATCTGACCGGTCAAAATGTTCTTTTACATTTTTTACGTTCATCATATTATAGTTTTACTCTTTTAAATAGTTGAATATAATCTTTTCAATATAAATACCTGCACGTGCAAAAAATTCATCAATAAAATGAGAAAAACATTGTTATTTAAAAATGGAGCAGAAATCCTATTACAATAAGTGGAAATTATTTTTATTCTTCTTTTATTAAAAATAATTTGATCCAATTCTGAAAAGCAAATAAATGTACAATGTAATCAATTATAATACCCGTATGGTGCAAAATAGTTTTTTTTTAAATATCACTATTGCTGTTAATATAAATTCTAACATAGTAAATGGAAATTATCACATCTCTTTTTACCTTCGCGCAATGTAGGATTTTCATGACCCCCGAATATAAATAGCTGTACGGTGCAAAAAGTCCATAAATGAAATAAGAAAAATATTGTTATTCGAAAATCAAACAGAAATCCTAATTTGGTGATATAAAACCTGCAGAGTAGGACTTTGCAAATTACTGCCTCACTACTTTTTATTTTTTTTACCAAGCCTCTGAGGAAGTATGTTAATGAATTGTGAATTCTTCATAGAGGAACTCTTCTTAAAAAACTAAAAATAATGAAAAAGCAATTTGCTGCTCTACTTTGCAGCTTTTTTTTCATGTAAGTTAAAATTTAGAAAAATGTAAACCACATAACAAATTATGACGAAACTGTGTACCTATCATTGATTAATATACTACTAGTTTTATTCAGTTTAAATCCTGAAAAATTTGAATCACATTGCAGATTATGACGAGACTATGTTCTAATCATCGTTATATGTAGTACTGATTTCATGGATGAAATTTGAGTTCGTTGCCCTATGTTTTGCTAAACTTATGACATTAATGTCGGTTTTTCGAAAATTTCAAATCTCCATAAAATCCGAACAGCTTTTCTATTTTTAGTCAAATTCAACACCGAACAACATTAAGAGTATCTAAACTTATATAGAATTATTTGGGAAAATATCGATAATTTGACGAAAACTAGAGCGTCCGTGTCAGTAGTAGTAGTAGTAGTAGTAACAGTGTTTTATTGGCGTCGTTTTTTATT
This sequence comes from Tromatobia lineatoria, assembly GCA_949699805.1. NCBI lineage: Eukaryota > Metazoa > Arthropoda > Insecta > Hymenoptera > Ichneumonidae > Tromatobia > Tromatobia lineatoria. The sequence goes on along the minus strand of OX453039.1, from coordinate 13,691,556 downwards.
TTATACATATATTTTACACTAGGAATTTTATTTATAAAATTTGGACTGCCAAAAGGCTATCGACCGGGGTCCTTCAACCTACGTCCGTGTCATTTTTTGAGAAAATTCAAAAAGCTTCAAAATAAAAAAATGTCCATACACTGCACAAAAAAATGCACCAGTCAAAGACGGACTGCTGCTTCACTTGCGTGCTAAATTTTAGCTCAATCGCTTGAACAAAATAATACCTGCATGTGCGAAATAATTTATTCGGAAAATGTTATTAGAGCTGTTAATGTAAATTCTAACATGATAGATGGAAATTATCTTGTCTCCATTTTCTTTCGCAGGATGTAGGATTTACATGATCCCCGAATATTCGCATACCTATACAAACAACGCGAGACTTTCATATCCCATTATTTACAGACTTTCTGCACGTGTGTCTCCATCCCACGAGAAAATCCTTCGAATTACGATATCGCACTTCCGAATCTCTCTCAACGTTGCATAAAAAAAAGGAGCACAGAATGTATAAGGCATAAGACCAGAAAAATGTCTGTATCAGTCAGTGAGTTTGGTGAGCTGAAAAGGTACCATTCCCAGTGCATCAAAGTTTCGGCTTTCTTTAGCCAGTTCGATCCGTCCCAGACGAATGCATCTGGCTTTTCGATGCTTGTGGCTTTTTGTTCTCTTTTTTTCCCCCCTTTTTCCCTATTTTTCTTTAGCAGACGAGTGAAAAGCTGTGAGAACATATGTCCGTCCTTTGCTATATATCGCATTACCTGGCTTATCGTGAAATATATAAAATTCATCCTACACACATATTTCAAACGGGACGCGACTGGAATCCGAAGAATTCTCTGATTTTACGCAAACTTTTTCGTTACATTTTATTTCTTTTATCTTTTGTTCGCTGTCATGCACTGTGGAAAAATATTATATTCAGGAGGCATAAGATGAGAACAAAAGGACCCGGAGGCAAGCAGAGATACGAATGAGGCGCAAACGCTGGAGAATGAATGGGAAAACATAAAATGGCGATTGTTTTTTTCTAATACATCAACGAATCAGTTTCCTAATCCGTATCATTTTTTTGTTTGTTTGCTAGTTTCTCAGTTATTATTAGTTTCTTACGTCTTTCTTTCGTGCAGTTCACCAAAGCAATATTTATATGGCGTGTAAATATTCACATACTTTTCTATAATAGATTCGTAATCGCATTGTAGTTTGCATTACTTCTTCATGAAATATTCTGTGCTTTTTGTACCGATTTTGGATTACGGAGCGGCTCAACTTTGCATTAAATTGTGGTTACGTAAGAATTTGGTATGGTTTTAAAATTTTTTATTAAATTAGATCTTATTAAGGCAGAATTTTACTCTAAGGTAAATCAATCGATGCGAACCTTTCGTCGATGACGCTCAGAAAATCATCTCAAATAGTCATAAAAGTCAACTACTAAATACAAGATAACTACAAATTTATATCAAATTACTGTTTCTTTATTTACTAAACCATGAAGCATGTATGTCTGCGTTCAGAAACCTAATCAGTGTCATGGATTTTTCAAAAAGTGTCAATTTTGAAATGACCAAAGTATATCTAAAAAGTGAACCTCATTTAGGAAATGCATGTAACATATATATTCTATGTTCCAATCTTCTACATTTTACATTTTTCGCATATATTTCATTGAATTCTCGAAAAAGAAACTTATGTTGTAATATTATTTTGTTTATGAATACGTTTCTGAGTCAAGTAAGTTGAATTCTAAGTTAACACTGTACTATTTATTTCACATTTTTTCGTTGTTTACCCTTCTTTTTTTTTTGTGTAAGAACATTGTATTAATATTTTGCTTATCTGCTCTTTAAGGAGACTCATCCTAGAGTGCTCAATGTTTTTCTTTTTGAGTACAGATCGATTCTCATGTGCGTCATTCCATATCATTTTGTCCATTAAAAAAAAAGTTTTTCAATAGCCGTGTTTCTCAAAACTAATATGCATCCCTTAAGGATCGTTAAGGCACATAAAAATGTTACTTATGCAATAAAGGATGCTCAAAGATTGAAATATTAAATAAGTATACGATTCTTCACTACGTACATTCGTCCCAAGGCAATCTTGAGAACGTTTTCTTATGATTCCAAGACGGCGAAGAAAGAAAGTAAAAACGAAAGAGAAGGTTTATATACCTTCTGTCTCGCTCTTACTTTACCTCTCCTTGTCGTTTTGGAAGCATGAAAATAGTAGGAGTGGGAAAGAAGGTATATTCACCTTCTCTCTCGCTCGTAATGGAAGAAGAAACTTGTGGCGTGCATGTAGTCGCTAGGCCAGCATCGAAATCTCTGGTGTATCCTTGCCGGGAGCTGTATTAGCCACTAGGCATCACGTCGGAGACCATACAGTGCGGAATGTATGCGTTTGCATCATAAACAAGCATGCGTCACTTTGATGATGTTTCCGTTTACGGATAAAGATAAGTTCTGCGGTTGGCCTTCCTTCGAATATTGCAAGACTCGTTTCACATGTATTCGAATAGGAAAATAAATGAAAAAGTCAATATTTGCTGGTAAATAGGATTATTTTTCTACATAATTCATTCAATGTGGCATCATGCGCTCGCTTCGCTTACACTCCTTACACTTATTTTCCATTTGTCTAGTATTGCTATGAGATAAAATATGTGCGGTCTTACGACTCTGTGAATCTGCACCGAGAGAAAAGATCTGATTGATTCGCGGCCATCTTCGGCAGTGAAAAGAAATACTTGATTTGTAATTCTATATTTTTATTGAGTGACCTCCAACCCAATGAAACATAGTGACAACTAATCAAAGAAATCTTGATCAAAGAAAACACTCTGGTCTTTTTATTGATTACACTAAAGAGGCAGCGGCGCTTCCTTCATTACACCTCAAAATTGTGACACCTATTTTTCCCTAAACTACTCGACAGATAAAGCGTAAATTTGGAAAGAATGTGCTCAAGTATGGCAGAAATGGTTTAATGTACAAGAACGTTGAAACTCAAAGCCGTTTTTTTGGGAGAACCGGAAAACTAAACAGTGAGGTTAGGTGCGAGAGAGACAGCCCGATACGTGTTCGTCATTGGACGATGAAATCCCCACCACTTGCTGCCGTCGAATATAGTTTTTCAATGAATCAAGGAGACAAGTTTCTTTGAATCAATAAGCACTTTTCTTCACAACAATGAAACTGTTTCTTTGTTATGTGCGCGCTCACTAAATGTTTCTTTACAGGCAATGGAATGTTCTCTTTAAAATTTAAGTGCACTCTTCCATTTAAATCAATGAAACGAAATCAACTCATTTCTTTGGCGTCAATAAAAACTTTCCATAGGGTACATGCGCTTTTAGGTTAGGTGAGACCATCTGAGTGACGAATTCAGGTGTTGCACGCCAAATTAGCCATCTTACGTAATGAAATTAGCACTTTTTGTAACGCATGCACGAAAAGTGCCAGCTGATGCGCGCGCCAGCCGCGACATAAGGTGGTGCTTTATAAGAAGGCGTATCATAAATACGGGGAGCGTATCGAAAACACTGAAACCGTATCGTAAATATTTGAAACCGTATCGAAAATACTGTGCGCATGCGCACATCGGTCTGCTTTTTCCTTTATTGTCGGCTATCAACATCGGTCAGCAACATAACCTGGCAGTTTTCGTGCATTTGTTACAAAAACTAGTATGCGATACTTGTACGTGAAAGCGGACTCCCGACGGCTATTGTAAAGTCCGCTTTTACGCACTAGTATCGCAAAGTACTATTACGATACACTGCGATAAAACCTTGTTTGACGAGTTTTACGGTCACATGAGTTAAAAAAAGATTTATCGCATGAGTATCGTACGTAATTTTATTCCGCAAGGTGTGAAAATGGAGATATATCCGCTCAAAGCGTTTGTAAAACTGTGTTTCTCAAACCAAGTGAAATAAAATATATTGTTATAATAGTGGTGGGAAACATTTTCTTGACATTCGTTATTCATATACATAATTTGTTTTTGCAAAACAAATGAGTTTAAGAAAATCATTCGGCCTTAAAAATTGCCATAAACTCCGAATCCCATTCTAAAAATAATCGTCAAAAATGCGTTTTTGATACACAGGACTTGAGAAAATTCATCCCGCTAAACAGTAGCGTTATCATCGGCGAACAAAAAATATATTTTCGATTTTTTTTTCGCGAAGATTGACTTAAAATGTCCCATATAAATCTGTATACATTTTTATTTTGTTATAGGCCATAAAATTTCACACATTCCCATCATTCAGAAATGGATGTACGATCAAATTGTCCCAAGATAGACGTTGACTGAAAAATTCTGATATCTTGTTAGATTTCTGCTTTATTGTATTGAAATTTCGTGAAGTTTTTACAATAACAAAACCCTTTTCTTTGTTAATTTTTTGAAGAAAAAAAAATCCAGTGATTGCATTTCGTGTACATTCGGACATTATTTTAAAACACTTTTCGCGATGTTTTAGACCATTTTTTTAATGTCCTGCCACGTGAAAATCGAAAAAAAAAATTTTAACGAAAAGAACGCTTCCTCCGTCAGGAAATAAAAACAATGCAAAAACAAATTGTAAAAAAAAAAAAATGTTCCAAAATGTATAGTCATTTTTAATCGTCTATCTCTACATACGAAAGCATACGTAGGGTAGCGAGAATTATAGCGGCAGGGTCCGGGTATTTGGGATATAGGCACACGAAGATAACTCGATACCGGTGCGATATGCAGGTACACTCGTAGATATGGAGATTTCTGATAGGGCTCGCGATTTATCGAAGCCCCGGTCGGAGCGAGCCGAGTACCTACGTAACCCATCAAAGTACAAATGTGTACATACGTGTAAGCAGGCCAGTAGTATATGTGCGCCGAAATAAGCTCGTAAGAATTGATACAGCGGAGTGAGTGAATTTATAGGATTTTATCTGTGCGCATGCGCCGTTTCGGTCTCTCGACAAGGCTTATCAAAGAACTATAAGCAGAACGCTATCCTTTTCTCAAACGTCAAACAGTACATACACCCCGAGGAACAATAATTTTTTCATCGTTTATATTAATTTTTTTTTTTCGCTCTTAATAAATTTCTTAATCAAAGTAAATATTTTCTGTGTATGCCCTGTATACACTGCCCACAGAGGCTTTCATATTACGAAATAGCCTTAGACGGAATAAATGACTTTTCGTCTAGACCTTTTCCCTCCCCCGCTTTTTATCTGACTACACGCAGGCTTGCCTCTTATTTTTCTTTGTTTTCATAGCTTATTCTTGCAAGGCGAGACAAGATCGGTGCCAAACGATAGTGAATTTTAGATGGGGATAAATAAATATTCAGAAAATGACTTTATAATCAAGCACACTTTTTTGTAAAATGATTATTCTTCCAAAATGTATTTTAACATTTTTTTTTTACATATGTTGACATTGAGATGCTGGGACTAGTGAATACTTTTATGTACTTAATGTGTTGTAAAGGTTTGCGAAACAGTTATATGAAAGTACGTGAGGCCGCGACGGATTATCAAGGTACATGGTCATATCGCGTCTGATCTCCAGGCACAAATTAAATTTTCTCATCGTTTAGCACTCTTTCTTTCGCTTACATTTATCCGCGTAGTAAAAGAGAGTTATACAACCGCCATTAGTGCTCATAATAAAAATGCATTGTGAAATAACTTTCATGATCCTTATTTCATAATAATAACTTAGTGTTCCTAAACAACTTAAAAATTTTTCAATAACTAAAAGTAAGATCCATGTCCGATTAAATTTCACAGTAAGTGTAATAAAAAATTGGAGGAGTACAATATTCCATTTATATTTCTATGAGTATTCAAGTAATACTTATGCAAGTTAAAATTTAAAGAAAATTTATGTAAAGGGTTGTGACTTTAACAAACATTAGCGTTCTTTTGTAAACTTAAGGGTGTATTCATGAAAAATTCAAATAATTGTTACCGCATTTTAATCCATATAATTGACCATAAAATAAATTAAGGAGGTTGATAAAATTGTGTACCAGTGATCAATAGTCGTTTTATAGTACTGTAGAATTTTGTAGAGTTAAAGCATGCACTTTCAATTGCTGGTAAACTGGTCGATGACTGCGACATCCATCTTCTATACTCAAACTCGAGCCAAGGTCGAGGCACTTTTTTCGATGACGCAAACTTTCAACGATGAGGCGAGATAATCGTGGCGAAGATGTGTGTAATTGCAACTCAAGCTTGAAAGTCATGCTCGGTGTAGTTTGTTCATGAATTATGGTATAAATGGTTGTTTCTAATTTCCGATTCCAATTCATACATGTACAATAATCATTTTCAGTATTTTAAAGATAGTGATGTTCCAATTCGAAGACTAAATTTTTTTTTATTTCATAGAAGGGTGTTTTTGCTTTTATTTCTTCCGAATTTTTTTTCAAAACCAAAATTTAAAAAATTTTGTAAGAATCTTTTCACTGCAGGTTATTGTTTAAACATTTATATTTATGACGGGACGTCGGAGAATTTTTTCAATTCTCCGACGTCCATATTTTCTTGAAGCAATGTTTTTTTATTAGAATATAAAGTATTTAGAAAAATTAAACAAAAAAATGCTCCGAGAAGATCTACAAAAATTATCCGAGGTCTGACGTATATAGAAATATTCAATGGATAGCCTGCAGTGTAATTATTTTTACGCACCTAACTTTTTTAGTTTTTGTTTTGAAAACAATTCGTAAAAAAAGTGAGGATCACTTTGAATCTAAGCTTAAAAATATTGTATTTTAATACAGGATTGATAAAAATTTTGGTAGATTTCAAATTATGGCCTTCTAAATAATTATGAGTATATTAATTGCTAAAAAAAAAAAATAGAAATTGTGGTTGCTTCTTAGAGATAGATAACATAAAAATTCGGGGATGAAATCCAAGAGGTCGAGAATCAGATCTAGATCGAGTTGGTATGCCCCATATCTGTATTTCGTGTACATACTAAATTCGACATTCGAGTCAATAATGACAAACGACATCAATGTTGAATTATATTTGCTTTTGAATATCAAGGGAAATATAAATTTCTGAAGCGGTCTTCGATTCGAGTCAAAACGTTACAAAGAAAACTTCAATTTATTTTTTCTACGATCGAACGTTGGTGTAGAATATCCATATATGTTCTGGTTAACCAGTAATATTAAATTTAATAAAAATGATAACATCACACAAACTTTAAGTAGGTTTTTTTGTCATGGAATATCCCATGTGCAAAGTGCATCTGTTTAAACAATGATTTTTACGTGTAAGACTGGAAATGAGCGAGTAGCGTGTCGATTGCTCGTATTGCTGCATCGCGGGAATTAGTGAGGGAAAGTCAAGACAGGAGCGAGTCACGACTATAGTCGAAATAATCGAGAGTCTAGGAAGATTCATTCGTGATTTTGCAACATGTATGCAACACTATAAGTGGTAAGATTGGCGATCTCGGCCAGCATCGTATTTCACACGAGTCGCGCGGCAACGCTTAGGTATAGCAGAAGACGCGATGCAAAAGCGCATGTAAAATGCTCACGGCAATATACGCTCTCAGAGTCTTGTGCATAACTTTGGTTGCAGTTATTTTGGTATCAGCTGCGAGTATAGCTTCCGGGTAAAATATATCGGCGTCCTTGTCGCTTAGGGCATTTTATCGCTCCCATAAACTAAAACTATATCAATGCAACAAAATTCCATAAAACATTTAGCCCTTTTATCGTATAAAAATTACTTTCGTATACGAGGCATTCTTTATCAACTGGACCATTTTTTTATCGATCTTCAGGATATTTTTTTTTTCAATTTGTTAGTTTGTTGTACTATTCGAGATGGTCGTCTGAGATTTTTGTTCGATTTTAAAAGGGCGCTGTTCAGTGTTCACGTTTAAAGAAATATTACTAGCAACAACGTGCTCGCTTCGCTTGCACTCTTTTCCTTTGGTTTTTTTTTTCTTAGGGCTGAACATGAAATTTGCATGTTTCTACCAATCGCCATTTTACGTAACGCTATTTCTGCTTTAGTATTTCGATATAATCGACTGTCGATGTGCCATGTCTTTTTCTTTCAAAGAGAAATGAAAGGAAAAAAAAATCTATTTCCGAAAGAAAAATTATTCCATTTCACAACTGCGAAAAGACAGCATTTCGAAAGGGCGCGACACGTGATTCTGCACCGGTTATAACAGTCTGAAGTCAGGTTTGTGTCAAAGCCATCGACGACCAATCCGAATGCCAGAAAATCGGCATTAGTCTTCGATATCAAAAGTCGCGGTAGCCACTCGACGCCAAGTTAAAAAGAAAAAATTAATAATTTCGACTTTCGAAGTGCTATATCTTTTTTTCATATCTCTGAGAAAATTCTTGAAATTATTGAATTTTTCATTGTTGATCTTCTTTCGAGTTGTGTTAAAGTCAATTTTTTCAACTCATGAAAGTTAATTTTTCGCAAAGGAAAAACGAATAAATAATTTTTATCAACAAATACTCCACCTTTGATACTGGTTTTCAATTTTACAAGATATTTCGCATTGTATTTTTACTAATTCGTAGGCAGTATATAATAAAAAAATGTACATGAAAATATTAAAACATATTTTTCTATCTAAGAATCGGAGGTGCCATTTAAAATTTTTTTTTCACATCTTCATACAATGCTGAATAGCCTGTGCAATAGAGAACAGAGACGAATCTGTGTTTTTAATTTTTTTTTTAAATCTATTTCTGTTCTTGTGAAAAAATTTTTTCCTTATGTCCAAAAAATTATGATTCATACATCATTCAAAAGTACACGAAAAATTAAAAAGTATATGTTCCTAAGAATTTTTTGAGCTGAGCAGGCTTTTTTTGTTCGTGTTGCAACTAAATAAATTAGTAAAATCTAAATTTAATAAAAAAATTTCTTCCTCCAATCGGCCTCAATCGATTAACAGAAAAATAAGTAATAAGCTATCGAGATTTAAACTTTTTCGATTTTAGAGAGAAAAAGTTTAAATCTTGATAGCTTATTTTCCTGTTAATCGATTGAAGCCGATTTCAATAGCAATCTACTTTAGTGATCATTCGACATGTGTCCCAAATTTCAGCTAGATTGCTGAAAATTTGAGACCGTTTTCGTCTCCAAGGCTTTTCACGAAATACACACCCGTAGACATACACGCCCACGTTTGCACATATACATGCACCAGACATTTTTTACAGATATGCTTTTTTAACGTAACCTTCTGAACATATTTTCTATGAATCTTATTTTTTCCTTACGAAAAAAAAGCACTTTCAGGACAAAGCAATATTTTAGAAAAATTTGATAACTTTCCCTCTTTTGTTTATAAATTTTTGAATAGTTTTTTATAGAAAAAAATAGAACCGAAACCCGGCCCACTTTGGTTTTAGGCTCAAATATTTTTTTATTCCATGCAGAATTTCAAAGAATTTTTTCAGATTTAAAAATTTGGGCTCACGATATCTTAGCTTTAAGAAATCGCAAAAAATTGAAAAAATAATCTGAAAAAACGTTCCAGTACTTCTTGTAATTAGTCCAATCATATAAAATATTGTCGACCAAATCCGAGAGGTCGAGGGTCCGACCCAGGTCGAAGCGGTATGGAATGCTCCATATATATACTCATTTTAATACTATAATCTATTCTTGTTTCAAGGATTTTTCATTTTCACCCAAGATACTTTTACTTTTAAAACAAGCATAATATGCAAACTCCAAGCATAATGCCTGTAGAGTATAGAATTATTCTTGATCCATGCAGATCGTTCTTTGGGTGTTGCCTGGAAAAATTCACTTTTAACTAAATCGTGTTTTCGTCACATAAGAGATAAAAAGGATTCTGTTATTGCACTGTAGATGAAGCATCATTTTTACAATCGTAAAATGCGCGTATTGTCTTACCCGGTTAGCGACTTGCCCGCTTGATAACCGCTTTTGGATGTGGCTCAAGGTGAGTCAGAAAGTGAACTTTATACGAACTAGTGCGACGACGAGCACGCAGCTCGTCGGTTCCCGTAAGCGAACTGGTAATTCTCAATCGGCATAAACTAGTACTTGCTGGAGGGATTTAGTGTACTGCTCACATATAACGTGTTATGTAGGTATAACGGGGTGAAGTAAGCGGAGTGCAACTTTTACACCTGTGGAACCGAGTAAGGCCATGAGCTTCGATCCTCTTTTTGTTATCGAATTGCGCGCGCGCGATCGTTCTAGAATAATAAATTCCAATATAATACTAGATCTCAAGGAGCAACAAGAAATCCTGCACCATTAATCTGTATCGATTTGTGCAAATACATGCCTTTGACCTTAACCATTCACAGTTCACTTAACTGCAGCTCTATTATCTATTTCAACAAGAAAACCCTCGTTCCGAATTGTCGGGTATCGACTATTTGTTTTTTTTTACGGTTTAACGATAAATTTATTATCCTTAGACATGAAATACAATATTGTTAAAATGTATGAAAGGAATCGAGAACACTTAACATTTTTACAGGCGAAGGGTAAATTAAGTGGGGTCTTGTTAGGAAAATTAAAATTAGTCACCGTTAATTTACGTGTTAAATTGCGCAAGGTTAAGTTGCATTACGTTATATCAGGCTAGGCTAAAGTAGGTTTGGTTAAAGAAAAAATTGGTTGGACTAAGTAAAAACTTGACCGTGCGGAACGCGTGAGTCATAATTGCTGGTATTGCAGATATAATATGGCGATTTAATAGACCGTAAATTCGCATCCGTTTTTGTTTGCTGTCCATCTTAAGAATAACATTTTTCCAAGTCTTTATATGAATGTGAATAAAATAATAAATCGGAACTATATCATATTGTGAATGTGAATAGAATATCGTGATTCTTTCCAAAAATTTAAAACATCATACAATCGGAAATATTTGCCAAGTTCTGCCCAATTCAATAAAAAAAAAAAAACTTGAAGGGGATCCGCAATCATAAAAAACTATTCATCAAAATAGCTGATATTTTACTAAACTTTGCGTGCACACGCCTTTGAGAGAAAAAAGTGAATTCCCATAAAACGGAAAGTTCTTCTTTCACGTTGTCAGAAATGACAGAAATAAATAAGACGCTTGTGTCCAAAATTTCAGCTACATCGCTCGAATTATTTTCGAGTTATCGGTGATCGAATTTTCGAAACCGTATACATAAGAATACACATAGGAACTCTTATTGCTTCTAGACCACTTTAATAATTTTAAATGACAATATAAACAGAAGCTGCAAAGCAGAAATGCAGCTTGCAAATCGCTTCCTCATTATTTTTTATTCTATTTTTACAAACCTGCCTCTATGAGGAAATATGTTAATCGATTTTGGCTTCCCCATAGAAGAAGTTTGCGAAAAAATCCAAAACAATGAGGGAGCAAAGTTCTACTTTGCAGCTTTTCCAAAATAAAAGTTGAAATTCCGAAATATTTAAACCACATAACAGTTTATAACGAGACTGTACTTATCAGTGCCGAATAGTACTGATTTCATGTATAAAATTGGAGTTCGCCATCTTATGCTTTGCTAATGTTGCTAATAATGCTTAGTTAATGCAATAACGTAATTTTTTCTGATAGTTAAAAATCCGATAAATTTGAACCATGTTGCAGATTACGTCGAAACTATGTACTAAGCATCGCAAAGTAGTACCGATTTCATGAATGAAATTTGAGCTTGTTGTCTAAGGTTTGTCAAAGTTAGAGCAACAACATGAATTTTTCGAAATTTTCAAAACTCTATCAAGTCCGAACCGCTTTTTTGATTTCGGTCCAATTCAAGGCCCAATAACGTTAAGAGGTACTTGCATTTATGAAAAATTATCGAGTAAAATATCGCCAATTTTACGAAAGCTAGAGTGCGCACGTGCTTTTTTAAAAAAATTCTATAAAACAGAAATTTCCACATAAATTTAAAAACAAAACAGGAAAAATTAAAGACAAAGTACTGCTTCACTTGCATTCCAAATTTAAGTTCAATCACTTGAACAGTTCTTGAGTAATAAGTGATTGAAATGTCAAAGCCCTGCTCATACACACATACATACGGACAATTTTTCTAAACCACTTTTCTCTATGTTTTGGATCATTTTGAGTTTCCTAACATGAAAATCTCGAAAGAAATTTTTTTCATGAAAACAAAGCTTTTCTCTATGAGGTAGCGAAAAGAAGAACAATGCATGAAACAAATCTTTCTCTGTAAAAAATAAAAATAGTTTCAACTATTTAATAGTGACCGTTATTATCGAAGAAAAATAGCTCATGCTTTAAAAATGGAGAGTAGTCATTTTATTCTAGTTGCCAGGATTTCCACGATTTCTCTAAATGTGTAGTGTAAACAAGAGGATATTATATTTCTATGATAATAACGTGTCAGAAGAAATCTGAGCGACGCTTCGTGCTGTCAGTTAGACTTACACGCGTGTGCAATAAATTAATTGAAATATCGTGCAGCAATATATACATGTTACCAACCACTGTTACCACGTGTTAAAACGGTTATGCACATACATATACATGTATGTTCGCCGCGTAGCGTATTCAGGTCGCTATTTAATATTAACCTACTACTGTTACTGGAGACTCGAGACATTGCATGCGTGTTTCCACGGTATACTAAACAGTAAAGTATATAGTTATGCCTCGGGGATAGCAGTGCGTTACGGGCGATAAATAGGTGTGCGTGCATAGTTCATTATAAATGGACCATGCACCCCGCTCGAGTCCAGTGGCCGGACCAAGGAAATGAATAAATTATGAAATCTCAGAATCTCTAGCGAATAATTAGAAAAAAAGTGTAAGCATGGTATTTGCTGTCGGACTGCAATATTGTATGTACACCCTTTGCTTTATTCTTTGCCGCCAACGCTTATCCCTTTTCTAGATAACGTATCTAAAAGGACAATTGGGAATTTCGGGACATCGAAGTACCGACTAATTACATGGTTGTTCGTATATTTTGTTATGCATTGTAGATAAAGGTTTGGACTTGAACATTGTACACAGCTTGCTTTATTCTTTGCCGTCAACATTTATCTCTTTCCTACATAAGGACTCTAGAAGGACAATTAATAATGTACCGACTAATGACATGCTTCTTACTATATTTTGTTATAAATTGTAGATTTGCTTTTGGTTCGAAAGGAATGATTTTTTTTTTGAATATATATAACGTAGGATTCAGGGTACAAAGAATGTTTATGCAGAAAACAATTGTTCTAGCGGTTTTATTTATCGTGTTCGTTGGAGAAATAAATTTCCTTTGCGGTAGTCTATTCGGATTATTTTTGAGATCTTTAGGGGTTTCATTTTTGGTGAACCAATGTTAAAGGCTCTTTTTCAAACATTACGAAGTCCGCACATCGATTACTGACTCAACTGACTGATTGGTTAAAAATCAGGAACTTTTACGCCTTTGTTGCAAGTAACGAATATGGTTATTTCTTAAGCAAAACCGGGAGGAAAGTATCGTATCTTATATGTAAAGAAAAGTAATTTTCACCTCTGGTAATTCCTTTACAAACTTCACATTCGGCAAAAATCGCGCATTTCCCTCCCCATAGCATAATATACTTTTCAATCGGTTCCTTGTATAGTTTCCACTGATGATATTGCTTTGTGAAGACACAAAAAAGCATCATAACGTAGAATACTACAGTCAAACACTAGGGAGAAAAGGATTTGTACACAATCATTCAAAGTTTTTTTTCTCAAGTGTTGAACAAAACTTTTCAGTACGACATCTGGAGAATATGGTTTGTACAATCGACAGTTTGCGAAACGTGCGTTTTTCTGGACGGTGGACAGAAAAAGAAATTATATAATCATATTTGTTAATTTTTCGATCTTTACGCCTATTATCGTAGTTTAGAAAAAAATATTTTTTAATATCTTGAGCTGTGGTGGGGAAGTGGGGGAAAAGAACGGAGACGATTTCTTGGATTAAAGAAATTTTTCTTTGAATTAATATCACTTCTTTTCATTGAGTATGAGTCATTCAATGAAAAGATAGGATTGAAACTCGAGTATTTCTTTTCATTGGCGCAGATTGCCGTGAATCAATGAAATATTTTCTCTCGGTGTGTAGAAATATAAAATGGACATTTTCCCACCATCTCCATTTACAAAATTCCCTAGAATAAACTATCAAGTCCGACGCTAAAGGGTTAAAAAAAATACGTGCTCACAGTTAATACAATATACAATCTCGGATTAAAAAAAAACTACAGATAAAGAAGCGATTAGTCACTAGGTTAACGAAAATGGGTTAAGTCACTCGCTTACTGTAGAGTAATTGAAGTCCACGTACCCCTTAATACGTCCGAAGCGGGGTCGGGTCACTCGGGGGTCACAGGTTAATAGATTCGCCGATGTATGTTGGCACACGCGACCACCTCCGCTCTCTAAGGCCCCCTACCCCTCTCTCCGCAGTTTATTCGACCTATCCCCCCGCTATCGTTTGCCAGTATAGCTTTGGCTAGCGTTGGTGTAGACTCTGACGAGTGCGGTGGGTGCTGCTGGCGACAACGTGCAAACAGGTGCGCCACAACCTGCGACCAGGACGACATCGTATCGTTTTAGACTGATTTACACTGCCGTATGCTGCACGAAAGTCCCTTTCCACTATTCTGTCAACTCAATCAGTAGTTTCCTCCTTTAATGTTAATTAGTATAAATGCAGAGAATATTATCGCAATACAACAGGGTCATTGTATAATATGCGACATTTTTTTCCATTTTATTACCTGCAATGTGCTTTTAAACGTAGCAGTAAATTATTCTTTCACCCTAATCAAGTCAGCAGGAAAAAGTCTTTGATTTAGACTTGCTATACTGAAATTTGGTGCCGTTTATGTGCATATATCAGATCTTGTAGCATACACTGAAAAAAAAAATTGAAGGAACTATATGATTTTTTAAAATTCTGTACAATTGTTTTAACTAAACCGTTCTTGAAGGAAATGAATATTTAGTTAAAGAAACCATATATATAACTGAATACACCAATTATGTATTTGACAATTGAGACACAGAATCCACTTTAATTGGCTCAAATAATTTATATCTCAGACGTGATAGAATATTTCTATAAATCATGGCATTAAGCAATTGTATAGATTCAATATAATTTAAAATAAACACGATAATTATTATTGAATGTGTATGTTTGTCAAGCTACTTTAATTAAATTGGCATAATTGGATCAACTTTTCCTTTTTTTCGAACTGATGGCATATTCGGTTAAAAAGCAAAAATATTTGACTGCACTAAATGAAGAAACTAATTAAATGGTTGTTTCACGAAAATCGCGACCCTAATAAATGTTTACTTAAATTGATTGAATATTTGGTAAATTTAACTAAACCGGTTTCCATTCAACGAAAAATGTACTGAATTAAATTTTCGGTCTAACCTGATGCCGCAAATACCTTATGTCCAGGTGGATATTTGATTAATTCAAGTTAATAATTTATCTCAGAGGATGATATAGAAAGTAATCCGTAAAAAGGATGCAATGGAATAATTTTTCTGAATGCTGCCAGAAAGATGATTTAATTAGATCTTTTAACTATTTAGCCCTTCTAATCATATTTTTTCTCAGTGTTATTTCCGAACTGGACGCGCAATATTAAAAATGGTGTTTACATACCGAAAAAAAGAGTTTATTCATGCCAAAGGAATGGATTGATTGTTTTCATTGATTTTAATGAAAGCTTGCATATGTATTTCAAAGGAAACATTTCATTGCAGCAAAGAAACAGTCTCCTTGTTTCAAGGAATCGATAGATACTTGCCATCATGGAAAATAGATAGCCGATTATCGATATTTAAAAATAAAAATAAATAAAAATGATAAAAATGACAAGACGACTTTTTAAAATAAACAAAAAACAGCTTATCGGCTTAAGGTAGTTCTCTCGCTTGATGTATTTCGCATTTCGCATAAGTTCGAGAAAAATGAGAAGAAATTGCGAATACTTTTCGATGGTATAAAGATCTAACAGATGCATGCATTGCGAAAGGACTGAAAAGTATCACTTTGAATAATAATAATTCCAAAATATTATTGACAAATTAATGGAAAAATGAATGAATAAAAAAATTACCCGGAAACCCAATTCTTCTTTTTTATGAAAATTATTCGATCATGTTTCTCAAAACCTATGTATTTTACCATATTTTAAAATCCCATTTGATTTTTTTTTAAGGATAAATGTGTGGATAAACATCAAATTCAAAGCAAATTCGAAAGTCTCAAAAAATTCATAAGTAACCAGAAAAATAATCGGGTCATTTCCGGACCAACAAAAAATTGAGATGCCGAGAAATTCGTTAATTTATTTATTATTTGATTGAGTATACGTAATTTTCTCTTCGTCTCCTCGGTCTTATACGAAATGAAGACCAATCGACAGAACTACTCTAAAGAAAATTATTCTTAATTAAATATCCCAGTTTATTGAATGCCACATCGTTAAAACAAAAGTAATAACTTGAATTATTATTTCTTTGTCGTTGGCTTTCTTGAATCAGTGGAACCTTTTTTCTCGGTTGAGTGCAACTTTCACTGCAAGTTTTTCCTTCAATGGCTCACCTTAATTAGTTTTTGACAATGATTTTTTAAATAAAAGTATCAGTCTTTTATTTATTTTCAATGCTAAATGGAATTTCTGTGAATCGAAGGCTTATAGGGAGTTTGCTGTGGATTAAACAGAACTTTTAGTTAGTAGAGAACTATGTCGAGTGCCAATACATGTGGATTATCCATGCTTTGCAGAATATTGGTAATGGTAGTGGTCCTTGTTGAAACGTTGGTCATCCGGTCACCCCTCATTCTAGACAGCCCATCGTAAACTCATTCAGTTGCGTGAAAGCATCTCACTTCAACTTGTAACGATTTATTGAACGTCCCACCACTCCGCAAACTCCAATAGATGTAACTGAATTAGAGATATTCGAGAACAGAAAACTCGTATGTGCCGTGCGTGGCATACGCGTCCTCGTCAATGGCTTGTTCGAACGGCCTATATAAATATGTGGTATAGGCGCAGAGAATTGCTCAATGCCAGTTCAATTCATCGTCGCTCTATGTATTTTTGTTTTATATTTTTTATGTATCATCCCTCGAACATAGAACCGTGTATCTCCGTTGACATTCCGTCAGCTCGAGCATGCTACTTTATTCCGTTTTTATACTTGTTTGTTATTTTTATTTTTTCAAGCACTTTCATTAGTTTTTTCCCTGTGGTTATGGCGGAAACGGATCGTATTGAAAAGGTTTGAATGCTAAATGTATTTATCGGGCCATTCGGTTTTTACTATATTTCTTTCCGTAATTAAATACCTACTTGATATTGCAATGGACGTGACAGCAAAAAACTTGCTCCTTGACGTTGTGATCACAATATCTGAATACTTCTCGTGTTTTTATAGTAGTACAGTGAAAAGTTTAGTGAAACGATTTAATTTGCGGTTCACGATATCGAACTAAATCTCGGGAATTGAATGAAATGCTTTATGCATCAAATGAACATGGAGTTTAATTAATGGTCAGTCCTGTTGATGATATACGGATTGGAAAAAGATGTCCGCTCACTGATAGCTTTTTTATGACCATTTTGCCCGAGGTTTTGAACAATTGTATGAGTATCATAACATGATGTTGTCGAAGAAAAATCTCAATAAAACATATCATTGCGGATATCGACATAGCGTATTTACTTCACTAGGTGCGATAAAAGAGGTTTTATGCATGCTTCGGGCTACTTTCACATCTTATGAAGTAAACTTTCATAAAATACTCGTTGGTGGAACAAATCTTAACTCGATAGCCGCGAAGTTTACAGTACGATAGCCATAGCCGCGTATGGCCATCGTACTGTAAACTCACACTCGTCAGAAAAAGTTTTATCGCACTAGTATCGTAAAGTACTATTATAGCTAATTTTTTTGTTTTAGTATCTTGACGACGATATGTGCGTCTTAGATAATCAAAAGAATCAAAATGAAAACTTTGAAATTTTTTTTTATAGTTTAAAAAAAAGCTCAATAACCTTCTGCAGTCTGTTGGATATAGAAGGTTAAAGCAAGAGTCTGCGGTGAAAGTTTTTTTACACATTAAAATTTTTCAATTTTCAGTTTAAAAAAAATTCGTGAAAAATAGGAGCGAGGTTCGGCTCATTTTAGACATAAGATTAAAAATATTAATATCTGATTCAGGATTTATAAGAATATTGGCGGATTTTCAAAAAGCGGCCTTCAATATTTTCGTTTTAAGTATCATAAGTATAAACATTGTTTAAAAAAACAATTTCATAAAAATTGTGATCGGTGTTTACAGATAGAACAATAACACAAAAAATCGGGGATGAAATCGAAGAGGTTGAGAATCAGACCCAGTTCGAGTTGGTATGCAATGCCCCATAATCAAACACATTTAAGGTCATTTACAGTTATAAAGTTGAGACCCTAAACACTCACACGCATCGTATCATATCACTTTTCATCACTCGCTGAGCATTGCAAATAAATTACCATTGTAAATGAATAAACTAAAAAGAAGGTGCGAACGTACACCGAGAGAAAAAGTTTCCTTGATACAAAAAAATTTCTTTGAAATCCCAACCTAAAAAACATTTCTTTAGAATCAAGGAAATAATATACTTGATCTAATATTATCTTTCCTTCAAATGATGAGAAATTCAATGGAATGTAGTGGCATTGAATCAAAGAATTTTTTTCCTTAAAACAAAGAAATCTGTTTCTTTGTTTCCAAAGAACCTAACCTATAAAATCGCGTGCCGCGAAACGGCAGAAGTTAGGCTAAAAAAATCACTCTCCATGCCAGAAAAATTTTCTGTGAGTTTTTTAAAATTAATTTTTCACTTCGAATATGTCTGCGTACTCGCTGAGACCGGCTCCCGCAAGAAACATTGAAACGCACCGATCCAACCAGTACCGACGACTGAGGCAGCACGACAGACGCGCTCGTGTCAACCAGTAGCGGACCTGATGTCGTCAAGGAAATCGTTTCTTTAAATCAAAGACACCGTTTCCTTGAATCAATGAAAACGTCTCTTCGATTATGCTCCTCAACCAAATGTTTCTGTAAAGACAATAAAATGTTCTCCTTGAAATTCAAAGAAAATATTTCATTGAAAATAAGTAAATATTACTTTGCAATCTAAGAAAAAAATTCAATCCACCTATTTCTTTGAATCAAGGAAACTTTTTCTCTCGGTGTACTCGTGCGCGCCACCTTGCAAGGGTGGGCCGTAGCTTGAATTCAAATTTGGAAATGCGATCGAAATAAATTATCCTTATAGTTCGTCACTATACAACAGTACATTAACAATAAAAACTTCACGCTCGTGACAAATGTGATGAGAAAGTCGCGTGTTGCGAATACACCGCATTAGCAACTTTTCGTCCCTCTTTATTGTCTGCGTAATATACCAGCCGCAGAGTCATATCACCCTAAGACGGTATATAAACCACATTCAACTGAATCTATATAAACATATGTCTCTATGTGTGTGTATATATATATATATATATATATATATATATATATTCACACATATACCTTCCGTATGTACATTTCTCTAACGACTCTATAATCGTTGTCTCTGAATATATAGGCAGCTCCTATAGACGCGGCCTATACAGACGCTTACACGTGTTATTGCTACAAAGCTATATCTGAGGATCCGCGTAAACATTAATTAGAGCTCACCGTCTGGTGGTTCCGTGTCTCATAACTGGCAAGATAGGATAGCTCTGAGTTCAAGCGGCGTGCGTCTCGTAACTCAATCGTCGAAAATCTCGAGTGCGGAGCGCGTGTAGGAACTAACTTTCCGTGGATGTAACGCTAATAAACTCTAAAGCTCCTTCTTTTGCGGCAAGTCGGCCAAGCGCGTGCTTCTATCCTCACCGTGGTTATCGTTAGATATAGATCCTGGTGATTTTTAACTCCTGACTAGTCGCCAGGAATAATAAAATTTAGTAGTGATCAGGTGCACGCAGAAACAGGATTTATTAGATTCTAATAAAATGGAATTGAGATAACTGAATTCTTTTTTTTTGTCGAGGAGCCTATTAGTATTCAAATTCGAAATGAGTATATATTTTTATTTACAAGGGTATTTCTTTTTCTTGGAGCGCATCCACTGGCTGATTTGTATGGTTCCATGTCATAATAACACGGCATCAAAATTACACGTCAGCATAATAGGATTTAATAGGATCATTTTTATTCAAATAAAGAACATTATAATATGGTGTTCGAGTAAAAATTAATAAATCGTTACTCTGGGACTGATCGACGCCGTTTTCTATGTTGCACATGTTCACGAAAGCGCACGAAATTACTCAAACTGATATCCTACGCAGATTTTTTATGTATTCGCGTTTATTTTGGGCTACAATCCAGTTCGATAAAGTTAACTCGGTTTCCCGTATAGGAAAATCGATAACAACGAAATCTTCGGCATCGGTCGACTCACACCCCGAATAACGATTTGCCAAACTTCCATCTAAGAAAATAAAAATATTACAGGCTGTCACGTCGAAGCATTATAACGTGAACTAACTCGGTGAAATAATTTTGTTTTGCAAGCAACCTGCTTAAATCCCCAAAATGTCTCATTTTGACCGTCATTATTGCGTATCATGTAACTTTCATGTATCATGTAACCTTCACAAGGCTTATGGTTAAATGTTTGAATAACTTGAAGAATTATAAAAGAAAATGAATTTTGGAAAAATTGCAAAAACATCTAGAAAAATACGTATTATCAATGAAAAAATGTAGTAAATGGAGAATTGTGAAATAATAATCATTCACATACTATAGTCGGATGGTTATTAATTCGCAATTTTTTGTTTACGCAATTTTAAAAATCCCTTAAACTCCTCTTTACAGTTAGGATTTTTTAATTCGTAAAGTTTTTTTTAGAGTGCTTCCCGACCCTAAAAATATTTGTTGATATTTTCTATATTATCCCACGTTATTTCACCACATTGCTTGGCCGGAACAATTGGTGAAATATTTATGATGGATTTATTTGATTAGATGACAAATTTGTCCTAGGAAATTGAAAAAAAAAATCTATCATTTCGTCTTTCTTCAAATTTCCCCATTAATTCGACAAGTTTGTGACAAAAAGCTGGTGAAATATTTTTAGTCACCAACTCGTCGTTTTTGCGCGAATCGACACAATTTTAACTCCACGTTAAATATTGATTGTTATCAGAATGTTGAGCTTATTGTGGATTACTAAGTTAGTTTCTGCTAAATTGGTTTCAGTTCTCGAAATATGCACTCACTTCTCCAATCTGAATTACTCACATCCATTCTCAATTATATTAAGTCAGTGGGAAGGAAAGTTTAGCACCCATCCGCTGTTTATTGTCGGTAGCTGGCATACCGAGAAAAACAGAGATGGGAGCTAGCGAACGACAGCATAGAAAGCCGGTGAATAAGAAATAAAACAGGACGCTCAAAAAGGGAATAGGAGGAGGAATTAAAAGGAACGGAGCAAGAATTAAAAGGAATGGGGCAAGATTGCAGACTCGGAGTAGTCAGACTCTGCGGATTATTCTCGGCGCTCAATTATCTCCACACAATGAGTCACGATCGGTGCACAGCTCTTCAACAGCCGGGTAGTTGAGCTTCTGGGTGATCGGTGGGAGGTCCGCTGTTCTCTGCAAGTTTCCCGGAGCAGCTTCTTCGTCTCGCTGCAAGTGTCTTGGTTCTGTTCTGCTCTTCGAGTGGCTCGTTCGCTTCTCCTCGCATCGTCTCTCATCCTCTATTCTGTCCCGGAGCTTTACACAGCGGTCGTCACGCTTTTATGTAATCCACTACACCGAGGTCCCAATTCCTGCACGTATCGTTATTTCGGAGAGGGTTGTAAACCTCCGACATTTGATGTATTACTAATCCAACTGACTTTAGATTTATTATTCAGCAACGATGATCCTCAACGTTCATAAATCGACCTACAAATTATTCAACAAAAAGGAATGAAGTTTTTATGGATTTTAAAAAAATTAGAAGGTGTTTTTAATTTATTGAAAAATGAATAGAAGATTATTTTATCAATTTTTTTAACACCATTTTTCGTGAAATTTTATGAAAAATAAATGGTATTTGGATAGCATCGATGGAATGAGATGTTGAGGTAATTATATTGGAGTTGATCGACATTTTTGCATCACTGCAGATAAAATATTTGAGAGTCTTTTGACTAAACCTGCAGCCTAACGTTGTCAGTACTATTCATCATAATCTCCGAAAAGATAGTAATTTACGTTACAGCATGGGATCTTATTGCGAGCAATCTTTCAACAACGAGCGCAGAATAGAGAGAAAACAGTTTAACTTTGACACGTAAGGCTTTCACTAATCAAAATGTTTATCTTTGTATGTTTACCCGGTGGTATTTTTCTTATAAAAATGAAACTTTTTCATATCTGTAATTGCAACATTACTCAATTTCATCATTTGTAGATAATTTGGTCTTTAAAGTGGTAAATAACAAGATTTGAGAGATATTGCCACGAGAAACACGTCTTCATCAATATTCTACTTAGATTCAACAGCTCATGGTGCACATTTCCTCTGGAAATTAACTCATAATCTACTCTAGCTGGCAATGTAAACGTGAATTGCTATTTAAACCACCTAAAGCATCCAAAGTTGGGTCCACTATCTTATTACTTAGCCCATCTCGTCGAAAAGTATGCGAATTATTTTGCAGTTGCCCTTAACATGCTTTACTATTATTCTGATTCGTTAGTAAAGCATTCAAAGTTCAGTCCACTATCTTAGCCCATCTCGTCGGGTGACTGATGACAGAAGCGTCTTCGGTGCTGGCAGCAGCCGCAGCACTAACGTTACCATCAGAATTTATATATAGTGTCCGACGAAACTCACACTAAGACACACACATTTCACGCACTCGCGTTAGAACTCAACTACGAGAGTCGTAGTGTCGTCTGCTCCCTTTCGTTCTGTTCTATGTCTGAGTGCATACGTCGGCAGCTATTATTTCTATGCGTAGGTACGAATTATCCTATAAATACGTTTACGCCTATGTTCTTCAGTTCTGTATTCTGCTGCCACTCGTACAAGAGACAGGAAATTCCGAAGAAGCACGCCGAAACGTAAGGCTCAAGCGTGACGTACTTGTTCACGGCCGAAAGGAATCGTACGACGCTAAGAGCGAAAATTAATTCACCAAATGGAAACTAGTTTGTTACGAAAATCCCCGGAAACATTCTTCTTGGCAGTTTCCTTGAATGTCGTTTTTTGGCAACTGTGCTAACAGTGGAAGTCTACCTGTGATGGGTCTTATTTAGGGTTTCGATGTATGACGATAGCAAATCGTTTTAAGAGGCTGTATCGTTGGACCGTACATTGGATACATGCTTAAATTCTGATGTATGCGCGAGACTCGAGGACAATTGTGGCACGCGCAGAGTGGCTATACTATATCTAAGCAGTAGATTAACTGATTTTGCTTTAGAAGTTTTCGTTACTGAAGCCTTTCAAGAATCTGATGGAAATCAAATTCCTATTTAATGCAGAACAATTGGTACACCAAGCATTTTTTCTTCTGCCTAAACAATTGATGCTTCCCCTTTCAGGCGCGCCGATCTCTGGAACCTCTTTATACCTTAGGATCGACTAGTCCACGAGTCGATGTCCTGATCACTGGGAGACTTTATCCCTCAGGACATTTCCTCCCTGTCCCCCTATCCCGGGACCTCTACTTTTCGATCGCGTCCCTCAGGACCTCTATTTCGGGATCTCCCTTTTGGAACCTTTTCTCCAGCATGTTTTCTTCGGGATCTTTCCGTCGGTACCTTTTCTGCGGTATCTTTTCGTCAGGATCTTTCCGTCAGGATCTTTCCGTCAGGATCTTTCCGTCAGGATCTTTCCGTCAGGATCTTTCCGTCAGGATCTTTCCGTCAGGATCTTTCCTTCAGAATTTTCCGTCAGCATTTTTCCTTCAGGATTTTTCTCTCCTCCTCAATGTTTTCAAAATTCTCCTTTAGGGTGTACCTTTCAGGATATTTCCTTCGCGATTTTTACGCTACGACCACTCCTTCGGAACACTTATCCCTCGGGATCTCTCGGGACCCTATTCCTGAGAGTACGGGTCCCTCGGAATCTCTTCTTGGGGACCTCGATCCCTCGGAATTACTCCTTCAGAACCCCTAACCCTCGAAATCTCTCCTTCGGGACCCCTCAACCCTCAGCATCTCTCCTTCGAGACCCCCCAACCCTCAGCATCTCTTCATCGGAACTCCTCTCCTCGGGATCTTCGTGAACCCTAACCCTTGGTAACTCTCCCTTGGTAATCTTGTCTCTGAAACGCTTTTTTCTCAGGACTCCTTATTCGGAACCTCTATCCGCGGGACCATTTCTTCAGGACCTCTTGTAGTGCTTAGGGAACTCTATCCACCGCAAATCCTCTCCGCTACGCTTGCGTTTCCCCAGAGTAGGGACAAGCAAACCAAAATTCCACGTCAGTTATGGAACAGATTAATTCTTTAATCTTGGTGATAAGAACACCTATGATTTCTTACCGTACTATTGTCCAGAAGATTGAATGCCCCAATACGGACAGAGAAAACAATGTGACTTCAATAGATAGGAAGGTACAATCTCACTACAAGGTATAATGATTTTAATAAACCTGTTTTTTTCTACCTTGACTTGTTGTGTTCTTTAAAAAACGTTATTGTCATCTTCGTATCTAAATTAGCATGATATAGTCTGATGCAGGATCCGACGCGATCACTATTTTTAGCATTATGTGCAAAAAATGATACACAAGATTATTCGTTTGGAAAACCTCAACGAATTCGATTCATACGAATAGCAAATTAGGTCTTTTAAAAGTATCTTTTTTGGTTTCTGTAAACTGATTTATTGTGTCTTTTCTTAGCTTAATTATCATTGAAAATCAATATTGTGACGTACCCTCATTTTACGTGTTATTGTTGTGCTGCTGAAATATGTAATATCGTGCCGTTGCATTGCTGGTTTTGAGGCTAAATTAGTCTCCCCCTTGTAGTCCTAAATTAGGTTTCTCCCCATGCAGTCGCTTCAGTCCTTTCATCTTTCCTAGTCTACAACGTTTGCCGTGGTCGAAAACGAGTGAAACGAGCAGTGCTAACCGCATCAGCGGTATTCTAGCTTACAGACATTGCTATATTTCCGTCGCAGACCATTTAAAAGCCGTTCCGAAGGCTTTGCCTGACCGCACTGTCGCTTCCGTAAAGTTTCTGTTTCGCTAACACCTTTTCGCAATAGTTATTTTGGTCCCTCGTTGGAAGCTTCAACTTCAGTTGTTGTAGGGTCGTATAAGCGACGAAAGTCGTCTTTCGCTTGTTTATGATTAAAGTCGACAATTTTATTTTATTTTCCAAAGTAAAATCTGTTTATCAGTATGACCATTCCTACTGTTGCGTGATCAAAATTCTCAGCGTTTTTTGTTGCATCCATACATATTTTGCTTCGCTTCAAAATTCAGCGAAATTTGATCAGATACAGTTATCGATATCATAATAATTGGCCACGACCTGAACATTGATATCTCATGAATTTTGAATGCTGTAACGTATTCTCGTCATAACTGGCTTCAATATTGAATTATTTATACCTTGTTAATAATTGCTATCATAGTGTGCTGATTTATAATATTTTGTACGACTCTAGTCCCAGTGCAAGTTTCCAGGAGAGTTCTTTTTGTTGGTAAAGGCTAGTTCAAGAGACAACAGGTGCCAATCGCTTGTCTATGTTCAAAGTCACCAGTTTCATTTTATTGACGCAAGTAAAATATGCTTATCAGTATGACCAACGACCATCGTTCCCTTTACGCGAACCAGTTTCTCGGTGTGTTTCTCGTGCAAGTATACATGTTTCACTTCGGTTTGAAATTCAGAAAAATTTGATCAAATTCAGTCATCAATAATCGAAGCGATATTCCAATATAATTGGCCACCAATCGAACGACCGACTTTTTAATGAATTTCGAATACTGTAAGGTATTCTAGTCACAGACGACGGTATTATTGAATTATTTATATGTTATTAATAACTGCAATCATATAGTGCTGATTATAATCTTTGTACAACAAAAACTAGTCTCAGCGCAAGTTTCCACGAGAGTTGTTTTAGTCCTTCGTTGAATATCCTAACCTGGGTTATTGTAGGCTAGTTCAAGAGGCGACAGTTACCAATCACTTGTGTATGTTCAAAGTCAATACTTTCATTTTATTTCCGCAAATAAAATCTATAACCAGTTTTTTTAAGTTATTTCTCTCTTTTAACTATAAATGTTTCACTACGGTGTAAGATTCAGCAAAGCTTGATCAAATTTAGTCATTAATAATCAAAGCAATATTCCAATAAAATTGGGCCACCAACCGAACGATTTATTTTTCATGAATTTTAAACGCTGTAACGTATGCTAGTCACAAACGACGACAGAATTGAATCACTTATTGCTTCTGATAATCGCTACCATATAGTGGTGAGTTGTAATATCCTGTACAACAAGAACTAGTCCCAGCAGGTTTTCGATGTATTTTTATTTGCTATGAAATTCTACGAACTGGATAGGTTTTTGCCTAGACCATAAAGTATGCATGTTTGTCGGTATAAGCCAGGTCGCCAGGTGTAGGTGATCCTGGAAGCATATTAAACTGTTCGTGATGCCTATCAGAGAGTCACACCGGTCAATCTGACATGAAAAGCAGCTGCAATCATAGACCTCAGGCCTAGCCTCTCGGCTACACTGGTCTCGTGTGACTGAACATTCAATATTACATCGGTTCTGTATACGAGCCGTGCATGATAGTCACATACTCTCTGGTCATTTATGGTCACGTGGCCAACTGTCCTAAATGCTAGGACATTATAGTCAAGTGGCACTACTACTCCCGAGGCTACATATTGTACGTGGGGAGTAGTCGTAGTCCGTATTAATACAGTATTCAATCCTTGATCGATACTGTCCTCAAGGGACCATCAATGTCGAGCTTGGGGCTGAGTAATTGATCGTCATACCCGATAAATTTGACCGTTCCAGGGCTTAATAGCACTGCTCTGATATTTTTGACTTCCTCAATGGGAATATATTCAGGTTTAAGATGAGATAGCACGTTTCAGTTGACAAACAAAATATTTTTCCTTATTTTCTCGAGGTCGTTGGTTGCCAGAAGAGAAAGAAAAGACAATATTTGCGGCTCGATATTCCGCGACAAATGCACTCATCTTTAGTTATAGTGTATGGTATTTGTTTTCAGTTCCTACAACCAATTTTTGTATGGACTAGAAGTTAACAGTTGTCATTCCATAGTTGACTGCACTATTGAGATTTCTCTGGGTGTGGTGCTCATTTTTCATAAAGCACTATTCTAAAGTGAAAACGACCATCGCTTAAGCATTATTATACACTAATGTGGGATTCTTTTAGGTCTTCGGTCGATGAACTACTGGCAATGTGACGATATGTAGGTTTCAATGTGTTATCTCCCTGCATGTATTAAATTAATGGAAAAAGCAAATTGCTTAAATCTGTTTTATGTTATGTGTCGTCAACAATTCACTAGTAAGAAAGTCCTTTTCTCGTTCCCATATTACCTTGTTAAAATTATTGAAAATTTTTTAAATAGTTTTACGTAGGTTTTATCGTTTGGCATATGTCACGCGAGTTTTTTTTTGGCTTCTATTTTTTTATGTCTAGTCGTTTCGACCAATGACAATTACGAAAAATCATTCGTTCGCGGATCTATTTTTATTTAACTGTAAATATCAGAGAAAAATGCCTGTTAGCTTTTTTCCAACACGACATCTGTAGATTCGTGGGAATATTTTAGGATATTGGTTGTATGCATGTAATCGATAAGTACTTATATATTATTCATTGAAAGCTCGGCCGTAATAGCTTTTCTATAAAACTTTGAACGCTTGAGTTTTACCATCATTTAGTTCATAGAAAATGCTGATAACCAGATTTTATATATATATATACCTTCATACATACAAAATAAATGATAAACTTATGCCTTTATTGAAAAACCACTCTAATCATGGGAAATTATAAACTGAACTGCAGATAAAGTGAATAGTCAGTAAAATTAGTCATTTTAAGTTCTTTTGTTCGTACGATCGATTTAGTTCGGTAATATTCACTATATAGGAATACCTATTCAGTTTCATAATACCCATGGAATACACAGGAACATTTGTCTGCGGTGCCATATTTGGCACGATGACTTTGGACTGGTCCCAAATCTAGATTATGGGTAAGCTAGGTAATTCTCGATGATAGATTGATTCATCCATCCCATTTCTAGCTGTATGTGGACCTCAATTTATAAATTGAGATCCACAAAGACCCCAAAACTTCGCTACAATGTGCTCCAATCGAAACATTCTAAAAATGTTATTGCCGTTCGCTTTTTCGACCCGAAAACTTTCGATTTTTGAATATAAGGGGGGTACAATGTACACGCTGAAATGTACATGACCCTGACACCCTTTAATTGTTTAAATAGTTTTTATGAAATAATGTTTCGAAAAAAAAACACGTATTTTCTTGTTCAGCGCTACGACCAATATTTTCGACAGGACATTTTTGATAACAATTTAGGGTTTTCGGTGTCTTCATTATTTTCTTCGTCCACATCTTGGGAATAAACAGTCTTATCTTATCGTAAAATATCCAAGATGAAATTAGCGTGGCACGATAACGAATATGATTTTTTGATGTATTGTTTTCTCAAATTTTGTTCTTGTTAAACAACAAAATATTGTTATTAAAAAAAACACACATTTTTAATGGATTTTTTTATCCTTACACGAAAAATCTCGTTTCAATTTCAGCATTTTAGCGACCTTACCTAGAATGGCAGTATTCTTTTTCATCATCACAATTCAATTCACAAATTTTCGGTTTTCACTAATTTCTGTCTAATCTTAATAACAAAATAATAGAAACTTTTCTATTTGAATTGGAAAAAAGAATATTTCCCGTCTATCTCCGTTTAGCTGACATGGCAAGTTATTACGAGTTTCTTTCTCGCATAAATTCAATACCTGGAGCCCCTAACTCGTTCTCCTCAGGGTTCTTGGTAAGGATATCCTCAATAGTAGCCGTTATTACCACAAAATTTTTTTCCTAGAACTATGAAATGGTTTTCGTGTTGACGCAATATAAACTCGTTAAAGTCTTATCACGATTCTACCTTCGACTCGTAAGTACTAGTCTGAGGAAACTAACCTACAAAATGCTGCAGTGTTTCTTCACTGCAAGAATCGTCGTTACGAAGTGTTTGTCTTTTACCTTTCACTCTTCGATCATCTACCTCGTTTTGCTTCATCAGGGTCGGCAGTCATCCGTGCTTATAGGCACACACACCTCGGAAAACTTCAATTTCGTAGCGATCCAAGTCCTTGTGCGGGAAAGAGCGGTGCTGATCGCGAACCGCTGCCGCAAAGGGTTTCGTCGAGGAAACTAACGAAAGTTACACAGTTTAGTTCCCGTTGAATTGGAGTTGGCCTCCCCATTGGGCTATGGATAGTCAGGATTCATGGGTGGAGTTGAGAAGAATGAAGAGGGATGGAAAATACCTCGCTGACTCGGCATTTCCGCTGCTGGCGTCCGGTGCAACTATAGAATCCTTCCGAAACGCCTCGGGGAATCGAAGGAATTTCACTGAGATTAGCCAAGGCCAAGTGGCCAACACGGATGAGAGCCTTGTCGGTGAGGTCCGGTTAAGCCAGTCGATTGGACCGTCGGGAAAAAAATGTTCCATTACCGAACTTCGAAGCTATTGAGAAAATCCGTTTACCGATCTATCGATCGATTTTTTCGTCAATTAGATCGTAACCCGATAAATGTATAAAGTGCATTCATATTCGTAAAATTCGTTGCCGTCTCGTGCTTCCATAACAATACAAGTTTTTTATTCAGTACGATGTCAGAAACGACTGGCAGTTATAATAACATCCAGTCAGTAAATTCAGTAAAAGAAGTTATAATAACTTCCAGGCTTTTCTGACATAAGCATAAAGCTTGTCAAATGAATTTCCTGTAAAATTGTAATATGATATTAAGGTACTTTTGCAATGAAATGAAAGTAAATTTACAAAATTGCTGTATTTTCACACTGAAATAAACGCAAACGTCGTACTTGGATCGTAATTTTATTATACCAGTTGAGGCATAAAAGTTTTCGGTGTATGAATTTACTAAAACTCTGTATGCGTAATCAAAATTAACATATTTGCATAGTAAATTTAATAAGAATCGATGAATTTCGAAAATCCGGCGATTGTAAATGACGACACATGATCATTAAGTAAAATATTATTGAATTAGTACATAAAAATCAACATATATTTTAGGAATTTTACAGCCCGATTCGAAATTTGATCCACATTGCCACATCAAATGTGAGATCAAATCTATAAAAATTTGAGTTACTTATATTATAGAATATTCTAAAGTATTAAAAAGTTTGTTTATATCGGTGCATTCGTTTTTGAAAAATGTTTGCGTTTTTCTGATAAAAAAGTGAAAAACTTCGAAAACTCTCTTTAGGAACGAATTATAGTTGAATAGTAAATTTAATATATTTCTGTGGATTCCAGCAACCCGATGATATACAATTACAACACGTGGTTACTAAATCAATCATTACTAAATTGATGCTTAAAAATCAACATATTTTTTTGACTCTTCAGTGCCCGATTTTTAATTTAATACACATTTCCAATAACAAAAAATCCGGCACTAGATCGTTAATGCTTATGTTACGAGTTATTTCTTTCAATTTCAAATTTATCATAATATTATAGATTGCGAAAAGCTAAGTCGTAATATTATCGAACTTTTTTTCCAATACCATTCATTCCATACACAGTTCATGCATATTGTACTACCAATACGAGTATATTTCTTTTAAGAAAGATTTTTTTAACAAATAGCCAGGGCAATATAAATGTTGAAAATCATCTAAACCAACTAATCCGCCTTAGAACCCAATCGCAGTATTGGTATGACAAACACTTATCCGAAAAATAATACAAAAATGGCAAAACAAAAATTTTCTAGTTAGCCCCGGTCTCTTCTCTGTTGCACTAATTTTTCTCTGGGGATATAAGTTAAAAGCTACTTCAACTGATCCATAATGGTTTTCTTTTTAATTCAGGCAATCATTAATTTCGTGCCGAATTTTTTAATTGAGCATGGCAGATACATTTTTATCTTTCGTTAACGAATATTCTATTGATTCAATTGGACCCTAGATAGCATGTTATATAGAACGTATATACCAATTGACTTGATAATTCATCAAGCAATTCGGAATTCCTGTGTCAATTTGATCGAAACATGGAAATGGAGAATTTCATTGTCGAGAAAGGATCAAGCTCTTTAGGGATATCTAAATCCTGACAGGATTGCGGCAATTTCGCAGAAGGTATTCTCTGACGATCATAGTATAGAACAAGACCTTCAGAGTTAAAGCCCTCTCACTCTGAATCGCTTTCCGTTAACCAGCCCCCAAGGGAATTCTATAGTCAACTGTAGAAGTCGCACACACTCTGGCCTTACCCACTCAGAGAAGACCCCCGATCATCCCGTAACAAATCCGGGATAATCGAACGTCCTAGGGGCGTATGTTCGATAAACGAGTTACGATTCGTTCAGATACTTATCCAGTCATTGGCCCTTCGAAGTTAATTGTGCCTTTATCAATAAAAACGTCCATCGTGCGTGGCATTTGACATCAGTTTTCATTTCCGACTAACCTATGATAGCCAGACGAACGAGACCAGGAAAAAAAAATTCAATATGACTACACAATGGATGAAAAAAATTAATTGCAAATCCCATACAATTGATCCTCTGCATCGGTGCTCTGATGAGGAAATGGGTTCAGGATGTAGGGGAGTTTCAATTGTGTTCAATGTTATTCGGTATTTTTTTTACCAGATTGAAATGCAATTAATGAATTTTCGAGAGGACTACAGAGAATTTTACAGACAAAAAGAGAAATGTAACTGATTTTATTTATTTTTTTGGTTTCGATAAAAATCCTACACATATTATGATGCAGGCAGTCGAGTTTAAACCTTAATTTAACAGGATAAACTAATTAATTTTCCAATAAGAGATTCGCATACACGAAAGTTATTATGATCTGTAATTCTGGATTCGAAATAATGTGCACGCATCAGAAACCTTTTACATTAACTGGTGAATTTAATTAGTATCTCCAATACTCCCAAGAGTTTCATTAGAACTGATTTTCCATGAAAAACTTTATTTAAACTCGTTTTAAATTATTCCATAGTTGCTCACATATATTTTTTTTAATTATCAGAAAGGTTGTGTCGTCAAAGAAAAATTAATCTGACAATCAAAGTATTAAGGATGTAGGAGCGCGATGGGGTGCCCAAATTTCTGAAAAGTGAGAATTCAGAAAGAAATTCGAATACTTCCCGATGGGAGAAAAATCTTGAAAAAATGAAGCATATAAAAAGTGCGGAAGAGATTAATTTTGCATATTAATAATTGCAAAATGTTATTAACAAATAGGTGGAAAATTTTTTTTTTTCAACATATTATCCGTCAACCTTAATGTTTTTTCGAATGAAAATGTTTCATCAATTTTTCTGAAAACGTACAAATTTTTTTAGAATTTATTCTAATCATCGAAATTTTGTTTTTTCGGATTTTTTTTCTCTTAAAAAATCCGTGTTAAGCCGCGAATTTTTCATATGTGTTTCTCACAAAACCACCCATTACACTCAAGAAGTTTTTAAACGATTGATCAAATAGATTCGCGAATACAGCTCATACAAGAAAAAAAAACTGCAATTTTCAAACATTAGACAAAATTCTGAAAAAATTAATACGTATTCTGAAAATTTAACGAATCATTTTTATTCGAAAAAGAAGTTAAGTTGACGGACAATTTGCTGAACAATTTTTTTTCACCAATTTGTTCATAACATTTCGCAATTATTAATATTCAAAATTGATTTTTTCCGCAACTTGGTATGCTTGATTTCTTTCAGATTTGTATTCCATCGAGAAGTGTTCGAATTTCCCTCTGAATTCTTACTTTTTAGTAAGTTGAGCACCGCAGCGCACTCCTACATCCTTACGCCAACTGGAGAAATATTCACATTTGCCCCCGTCTGCAGGCATTACGCATATTACACGGTCGGTCCGGGTCAGTAGCCAGTCCCCCGTGCGGGCCTGATCCAGATCAGTAACCAGGCCCTCATCCGACCGCATCCAACTTTCTCCTCTATATCGCATTCGCCACAGCATTTCTACTAAGGGCATAGGGAAATTGCGAAAAAATGTGCCGATATAGCCGGTCTCGAGTTCACCTCATGGCACCGTTGCTACGTCGAGTTTTGTCAAGAATGTAAACACGGACTACAGCTGTATACATGTGACCCCTAAAGGTACCTGTGTGTGGCTCACGTAAATATCTGGAGCTTCATTGCATCGGCGTTTCTTTTTTTTTTTCGAGGATAATCGACGGCACCGGGAATGGAACCCGCGACCTACCGATGCTCTAGACTAGAGGCCAGTACTGACCACTAGACCACCGCACTGGAGAACTATTGCAATTCTTTTTCGAAATGAACAAAGCTTTAAGAGACTACAAAACTCATCATAGCTACTGCCTATTATGAGTAAATTTCGCCAAGATAACCCACTTATAGATAAAAGGAAAATATATCTTAATTGATCTTATTTGGTGTCGAAAAGAGTCCATCACATGATGTAATACAAGTCGCCAAGTTTAACCCTGATATCACCCGAGTTAATTGGTTAATTTCACAATGGATGATAATAAGTAGTGAATTTCATTATTACTTCTAATACTTACACGGGCTTTATTAGAAATGGGTTTTCATTAAAAACTCGATTTAAACTCTTGTTAAATATTTATAAAGTTCCTCATATCTTTTTTTTTAATTGTCCAAACGGTTGTGTCTGCAAAGAAAAATTAATCTGACACTCGAAGTACAAAGCCAACTGGAGAAATAACGCAATTCTCTAGCGAAAAGAACAAAGCTTCAGGAGAATACAAAACTCATCATAGTCCCTGCTGTTATGAGTAAATCTCGTCAGGGTAGCCAGTCAGTGCATCGCTATTCCTGCCTCTGATTCTGGATACTGCAGACCAGGTAGCGTAGCCAGTAATTCCGGTCGGGGTTGGCCTTTGCTCTTCCTATACGTCCATCCTTCATTTCCTCGTTTGCTCGTCATTCTTTGCCTCCCTCGTACACGCGAATGAACGAAGAGGATGCAAGTGAAACGCGGAGGCGTTTCCGCTGTCCCCGGGATGCCTGGAAGGCGGACGTTCGCGAGCGTGCTCCGTGCGGTTACGTAATGGCACACTTGGTGGCTGCCACGGATCGTCGGGAACAGCCGCCAACTGTATTCGGTTGCATCCGAACGCTCTCTCGTTTACCAGCTCGACCTCTCGTTCGGTTTCCCTTCCGGGATGTCCTGGTGATATACTTTACTGGTTCACCGATAGGTTTGCCGACAGAAACTTTCCTCTTGTATCACAAATTTCTCTCTCGGTTTTTTTTTTCTACAAGAGAAAATTCGTGCAACGTAATTTGATTATTAGTCATAGACGCAAAGGGTGTCTTATAGACCAATCGTCTGAAAATATCGTTGGATGCTGTGGTTCTTTGATCTATATGATTGCGTCTCTTGAAAGATAAACTTCTCTAAAACTAGAGGTCAAAGGAGTAAATGAACTCGGTGGTATCGTATTAGTTACGCCATCTATAAGTGGCATCATTTACAACGGCACTACAGGCACAGGAAAACTGCTGTTCAGTCGCGGTACAAATGACTGTTTGGAAATTGAACTTTTTCACAGTGTAGACTACACTAAGAAAGCGATTCTATTGATTACAAAGAAATGAGGGAATTTAATTTTTTTTTTCATTGATTTTAATGAAATGTTCTTTTGTTTTCATTATTGTTCGAAAGAAACTCTTTATTGTTTCAGAGAAAAGGTTTCATTGGTTCAATGAAACAGTTTTGCATTGAATTTGAGATTATTCAAAGACAATATATTATTGACGAAAATATATATTTTTATAAACATCAAAGGAATGTTTTCATACGCGAAATTTTTGAGAGATTTCTTTCCATCAAAGAAACTTTTTCGCTCGGTGTACGAAAAATGTCCTACGTCTGATAACTACATATTCATTAACATGTTCTTTTTATTTTTGTTTCAGGTAAGT
This sequence comes from Tromatobia lineatoria, assembly GCA_949699805.1. NCBI lineage: Eukaryota > Metazoa > Arthropoda > Insecta > Hymenoptera > Ichneumonidae > Tromatobia > Tromatobia lineatoria. The sequence continues at coordinate 13,656,203 of OX453039.1, read as the reverse complement.
GCTGAAAGTTTCCTGTCTCCAATCAGTCGTTGAGTAGCTAAGAAAGCTGGTAATTAGATGAATTCCTGTTGATGCTACTGCCGATACGTGTGGCTAAAGTTGCGACAAGAGTTATCAAACTTTCAAAAGCGGTTTCCTCCGGAGTCGCTTCTTCCACGTTATTACTTCCGGTTCCTAAGTCTTTGGAAGTTGGAGGATATGATACACGCATCTTATTACCCGATGGCACTTGAGTCCGTGCATCTGTATGCTCTATACCCGATGTGTGTACCGAACTCTCAAACAATTGCCTGGGGTGACTGAAGCTTCCGGTCCCATCGTCGATATATCCCTCAAGTATCGCTTCACATATACTCCAATCCCTAGGCGCATTGCCGGGCTGGAGACTGCTCGGGACCTCCTAGAAGCCCACTGAAGCGCCAACCCCTTCCTTACCCTGATATTATATCTTCACTTTCCCTATGACTCGCCTGAACGCGAGGTACTTACGTTTATACGACGGGGACACTCTCTCGCATTAGCTAAATTAAATTTTGCAGGGGGCGCTAGCTTGATACGGGCAAACAATGAACGTCGCTCAAAAGCCGCTAGTTTATTCCTTCTCATAGCAATTATTGCTTTTCCGCACGTTTCGAAGATTTGGTTAGTGCTAAGGCTCTACCGGGTTGAAAAAAAAAACGCGTCTCCGAATGAACATTACTAACAGATTGATTAATTCAGCTGACACAAAATTGTCTATCATGGTAACTAGGGTGTGTAAAACAAACATCATGATTTTTTTTTTTCTACGGCAAAAGTATGTATTCTGACCTCAATACACACCTCCCATGCAGAAAACGTGCCTAAATATATGTATATATATATATTTTTTAATTTCATATAATACAAAGACCTTGATTGAGGCACATCTAAATATTAATTGTCGTCAAATTTCTTCGGCACACTCGATTGTTAGGTCAACCTCTCGAGTTTAAGCCATGAAGATCAAAGAAAAGTGCGAAATTCTGCTCTATGTCATTCCTTACCGTATAAAACCCTCTTTGGGATGAGTGATGTAATTCTGATTTTGATCTTGTAAACAACTAGCATAGTAGCATGAACAAGCAAATGTATCCTGGTGAATACGTTGCCGTGCCTCGGTTTGATAGTCTATCTGCAGTTATGACATCCTAGCCCATAACCCAAGACCATCAGCCTATTTCGTAGGAGATTACTCTACAAATTTGTATGTAATAACAGTATTCGAAGTGGCAGAGTGGTAGACTATATCTGTGTGTTCATTCCGATAGGGTTATTCACGGAGAATATTGTCGCATCGCGACATATCGGAGTCTATCAACTTGATTCGAATTTTAAAGTAAGATTAATAGAATAAACAAGTATTAATATAATTCATGTAGCTAACAAATTTTATCCTCGAATCACAATGATTCATTATCACATGTGAGTGTGCGCAATCTTCAGTCTGGGAGAGAGGCACCGGGGGCACCGGGGGCTGAATAGCAAAGTTGGTGTCAATCTTGCAAAGTTTGCGCCATTTATAAACGTTTTGAAATTGGAGCAGAATTTAACTGAGCTGGCGATTATTCAAACAACTGGTGGGCATGACGTCGCCGTTGCTCAGCGTTCAGCGTACCGTGTCAAAAAAGAGCGGTTAAAAAAAATTGCTAAACTTTATAAAAAAGAGAATTTTCGCGATTATATGGTAAATATTACGCGTATATCATCTTTCGGTTGAATTTGTATTAAAAATTTTATAAGTATTTCATACTTCTGCTGATGCTGATTATAATTATTTGAGTGTTGTCTGTAGAAATATTGTATTTAAATTATTGTGATAGCTGGAGATAATTTATTATTTCATGTAAAATAATAGGCGGTGTTGGTTTTTTTGCTTCAATCAATTAATACCTTGATAAATATGGAAGCGTTTCATTTATGTCATTTGACTGTCATCATCTCCTGTTATGTCGTCGTTATTCAAACATCCGTGGATGCTGAAAATTCGGGTGGTAAAGGGAAGTGGGGTCCAGGGGAGGATCCCCGGTGGGGGCAGGGGGGGCACCCCCCCATTGATTTAGGATATTTTATTTCGTAACAATTAACATTTAATGTCATGGTTGACGGTTGACAGTTAAAGGTATAATGTCGCAGATATTATGATTTGGAGATATTATGTCGCGGATATAATGTCACGCGGATATAATGACCACGGATATAATGACGTAGAACTGATTGAATTATGGATCATATATTATATACTCGGAAATATCTGTTGTTTGGGTTTCAGAATGTCTAAACTGTCAATTAACAAACAGAAAATCTCTGGCAAAACAAAGGTCGACTTGTTGATGTAACCTTTTTGTTACAATCTTTATTCAACCAACACTGAGACGCGAAAATCGTGACCTTCGTTCGGCTTTATCTTTGAAAAGCTTTTTTAGGATGAGATATCTATTCGATCGTGATCTTGCAGATATCTATTGTAGTAACATGAACAAGCAACTATTATAGTTGTGGTAGATAGTGCCCTACCTCGCTTCGATAGTGTATCTGCAGTCATAACACCCTGACCCATAACCCAAGATCATCACCCGATTTCCCACCAGAGCATCGACAAATTCTCTTATAACAGTATTCAAAGTGGTAAGCCATTTCAGTGTTTCTACTCTGGCAGGGTTATCCACCATACTCATTCACACAGACTATCGTCTCATTGTTATATGTCAGATCCCATAAACTCCATTCGCAGTTCAAAGAGTTAGATAGATTGGATAAATAATTATTGGTATAGTTCAGTTGCTAGGAACTTCCATCGACGAATCACGATTACGAACTCCGAAATTCGATAATAAATCATCATTCATTATCGGATGTCCGATTTCGTAGTCTTAGGTTTAAGTAATATGGATCGAATTTCGCATTGTTCATTATAAACTTACACATTATCGTATCTCCCTGCTTCTAGGTTTAGGCGTATCAAAACAGTCTGTCATATAGAAAATCCCTGGCAGTACAAGGTTCGATTCGTTGATGTAGCATTTTGTTACTATGCTCATTTAACCGGGCATGTGGTCGGGAATTCTGACCTTTGTTATGCCTCAGCTCTAAAAACCCTTTTTGGGATAAGATATCCAATTTTGATATTGATTTTCGAGGTAACTAGCATAGTGGTATGAACAAGTAATTGCGATGGTTGCGGTAGGAACGTTACCTTTCTCACTGCCATACTATCTGCATTCATAACACCCTTGCCGATAACTAAGACCATTAGACCAATTCTCACGAGAGAATCTACAAATTTGTCTGTCAACATTATTCACAGTGCGTAGGGTTATACTCTGTCGATATATCCACTATGGCAAGGTTATGGACCACACTAGCCGGCTCATCATACTATAATTTCTCACCCTGTTTGGTTGTCCGTTTCGTACAATTACAAAATCCCTTTCTGGGTTACGATATTTAATTCGGATTCTAATTTTCCACGCAACTAAAATAGTGCTTTAAACAAGGAACCTCGGTAGTTGTGGTAGGAATGTTACCCACCTGGCTACCATAGTCTTTTTCACTCCTAACACTCTGGCCGATAACACAAGACCATAAGTCCGATTCCCACGATAGTATCTACGAGTTAGTGTGTCATGGCAGTGTTCAAAGTTGGGTTGTAATAGACTATGTCAGTGTATCCACTATGGCAAGGTTATGGACCGTACTAGCCAGCTCATCATATCATAATACCGATGAATCTCTTGCTTCATCTCCTGCAAAACCGTTCGATGTAAAATTTGCTAAATTCTAACAGGGAAACAGTGTATCTCTAAACGTATCCGAGTACATATTATCCGTTCTCGTAGACTGTAAAGAAAGCAAAAGTTTGAGGTTAAGTGTATTAGAAAATATAAAATGTCGCGCGGTGAACTGTCATGACATATGTATTGTACCAAATTATGCTGTAATATTAATGAACTCAAATCCTAGCATAATTATTTTTGGCAAAATTCATGCACATGCCGTTTTAAAACATACTTTACAAATACTAAGCGGTAGATATACAAAAATGAACACGACTTATGATTTTACAAAACTGACACCAATTCGGTGTTGATACGGGTGTCATATCAATGACATTATCATTTGACACTATTTGTTTTACACCGCTCGTTATCACTACAATTGGTGTGGAATTATGTAGACACCGTTTTGGTATTGATTTTAACACTACATATTTAATAGTGTAATGTAGTGGCATGAACTCTGGTAGTTGTGGTAGAAATGTTACCCTCCTCGTTACCATGTTTTATTTGTACCCATAATACCCTGGCCAATAATTCAAGACCATCAGTCCAATTTCCACGAGAGTATCTACAAATTAGTGTCACACCAGCATTTAAAGTGGCAAGGTTGTCGACCATACTAGCCAGCTCATCATACTATAATACTGACGAACCTCTTGCAAAACCGTCTGATGTAGAATTTGCTAAACTCTAACGCGGACAGGTATCCACTGTTACCAGTGAACGACGCGAAATAAAACGTTGTTTCGCTTCTGCTGCGGGTTTTCATGTAACTGTTATCGCGCTTCAAGCTCTTGGGTTGTGAAGCAGTGCTCACGAGACACTCGCGGGGCTCCACGAATGTCAGAGCTCGAGACAGTCCATGGAATTCGATCGGTCGAAGTTGCCAGACTCTACCCTACACTTCTCACCCTTCATGCCTCTTTCACCCCTTGCAATCTCACTCCGTCTGGCTCTCCTGCTCACACAGTTATAGAAGCATGCGATATAACACCAGGAGCTTCTCAACAAAACTTTCTGATTGGCTTGTTGGACAGCTTTTTATGGTATATGTAACATGCGATAAGGCGAATACGGCAACCGCATCGAATCTCTGTAGCGGTATATCTACCTAATATTAGATAGTCCATGTGAATGTAAACACTTGCTTTTAAGCTTGCTTATTACCGCTCAATCATTACGTTATTCATTTCCATGAAAGCCATTTTATGTTGAAGTCTCGTATCGTTTGGTCTTCCGCAGTGGAGAAAAAGCTACTTTGCAAAATGCAGTGGAAATAAGCCACTTTGCATACTGCAGTGGAAAAAAAGTCATTTTGCAAGGATATTCTGATAGAAAAAAATTACTTATCGCTGTTACATATGTAATGATGCGTTTATAAAAATTGAATTCATATTCCGCCACACAAATTATCTAGCGTTTGAGCTACAAGTCTTCAATATATGCGAGCGTGCGATTACCTATATCGGCAGGAAGTAGATCATATGTGTAGCAGATATAAGCCAAGGTCGAAATGCTAACGGGACCGAAAAATTTCAGGAGTTCCTCTGTTCTCCCTTGATCAGCACACGAAGTAGACATGCTAAACATATCATCATCCTTTTATATCTTATGGCCATCTGAATACATTTTTGTGGTGGCCGGTTTCTTCGTCAATCATATATTAAAGATATGTATGATGGAGAGACAGATTGTCACATTGATTATAAAGATACGGCTTTTACTTTAAAATCGTGATATTAAGTGTATTTGGATGATGTGAAATTTTTTTTTGTTTTGTGACAAATACTTCATGTATTAAACTATGAAGCAAGAAATTTTAAATGTAAAAGATTCGAATTTAATCTGCACCGTCGTTATTGTTTCATTCACAGCATATGTTTGCAAATATTCTACGTTGCAAGGTATAATCATTATGAAATTAAATGATCGGAAACAACAACAATTGTATTTTTTTTTCAATGACCTTGATGATTTTAGAGCTATTTCGAAAGACAATTTACAAGTTATAAAATAAAATAGATCGAATATTACACATATTCGCATAAATGTCTATGTCGACACTGTTCACAATAACAATAATGGTCTGTGTTTTCCTCGCCAATATTTTATGGTGCACGTCAAAAGTATCCCGAGATTTGACAACATACTGAAGTTATGATTGGATACGAAGACAGGGGAAGGCTGGGACAACAGGAATATCGAGGGACGTGTGCAGTCCGTCCTTCAGTAGGAATACAGAATTATACGACTGTGCGATGCTGCGAGTGATGCAGGTGCACGGATGACATCCAGCATTCATGTTCTCCTTTTGTCCTTTCTGTTACTTATGTTCAGAGGCATAACATGCACATCACTGTTATAATGGACTGCTGTACACTGGTGAGCAGACTTTACACGACTCCTAATAGCCTAGCCACTTGCGTAACTAACCGCCTGTCTGTCTTCCATTCTCACTAACAAACAAATATTTTGGCACACGTTGTATCGTCATCAGTTACCTCGACACTTCGACGTGGAGTTTCGTAATCGCTGCTCTCGCTCACCGCGAGCTAATTACATTGAAATAGCAGATGTTCCAATCAGCTTGCGTTTAAAATTTTCAACGAACATTTTTTTTTCTGCAAATGGGTAAATGAACCGAACTGACAGGCTGAAATATAAACCGGTATTTAGCATTTTTTCTCCTGCTACCTTGCTTCTTCATAGAAAAAAAATTATTTCCATCTAAAAACACTGTTTCTGAGATTTTCATGTGGAAATTTTACAAATGGTGTAGGAAGTCGATAAATGTGGATGAGAACAAATTGTCTGAATGTGTGTGTGAGTGCAGATTCCGTTGTTAAGAATAGTGTCTTAACAACGATTTTTCTTGCATCCAGCTTAAATTGGCACAGAAGTAACGTGTTATTGAACACGTTCGGGTTTCGTACTTTGCGTGAATCGGGTAATAGGTTCAAATGTTACAGAATTCCTAAATCTTTAGAAAAAATTGTTTGCGCTCTAATTTTCCCAACTACCGTGATATCTGTTTAATAGTCTTAATACATGTGGACAAACATTCAATCCTTTTCTTTCTAAATAGCGGGTCAAAATAGCAAACGACCAAAATAGCGAAAGGCTAAAATTGTGATTTTCAAAAGAATGATCGTCTGGATCTAGAAAGGCCATCATTATGAAGTTTGTTATTTTAGCCATTCGCTGTTTTTATTCTACTTGAATAAAATGGGTTCGAAATAGCGAATGGTCAAAGTATCGAATAACTGACATAACGAATTTCATAATAATGACCACTCTAGAATGTGACGTTCATTATTTTGAAATCAGCTTTTGAATTATTTTGAAACGCTCAGAATGGGCTTAGAAGATTATTTCAGTAAATATGTAATTGGGTTTGCATATTATACATGTGCTTTAGTTCGTTCAAATTTTACAAAGTATAGACTTTCTACTGGAATTGACTAATATTGAACAATAATTCATTTAGAATTTGGCGCAATTCGATCAAGCCGCTGTAATTTCATGAGATTGTGAATATGTTAAATTAAACGTGGTTTAAAGTTAAGTTTTAGAATGTGTAGTTATAGTTTTACATCGTAAATCTTTCCCTCTTAAAATGGTATCAAATAATAGAGAAGCAATTTCTAAGATCCCATTTTACAGTTTTATATTTCCATGGTTTACAAGAAAAAGAGGATACACTTTTCGGAAATAGAATCAGGTACGAATATTTTTATATTTCCAAATACCTAAAAATGCCTTGTAAGAAAGAGTTTGGAGACAGGCTCGATCCATCGCACCGAAAATTCAAACAATTGAATTTTCGGTGCCTGGAACACACACACACACACACACACACACACACACACACACACACACACACACACACACACACGCGCGCGCGCGCGCGCGCGCGCACGTGCAGACATGTTTCTAGACCACTTTACTCGTCGTTTTAGCTGATTCTGAATATCTTAACATGAAAATCTCGGAAAAAAAACTTTTCACGAAAACAAAGCTGCCCCTATGAGGGAACAAAAAGGGATCAGTTTTACAGGAATTACCTCTCGCATCAAAGAAGTTAAATGCTGAGGGGTTGAATTCCTTTTTGACCCCAATTCAGCCAATGTTACCGAAATTGATAAAAAATGAATGCGACGGAACTTGCAGAAGATGCTTGATTGGTCGTTCGTAGGGTTGTCGTTAAATCCCCCTTTTCATCCCTTTTATTCCTCTAAACAGAAAATCCAAAATCCTTTATGTACATAATTCATCGTGAGTGAAACGAAGTATCTTGATAACGACCGATCGCTGCTTAGAAAATTTCGAGATTTTACTTGTCTCAGGGGAAAAATATTGTCCAGCGAAAGTTTTGAGGATTTCAACCAGGTTTTAACCTCTGGTCCAGAACAAATTTATAATCCCTTGCGGTCGCTTGCGAATCCTGTGATGAGCCTCGAGTATTCCCGGGCCTTTCTCGAATTTCCAAGGCTTTCCCCTCTGACTTTCACATCCCTAACTGCGACGAGAGCTTCGAAATGCTTGACGCAAACCTTTCACCCGGGTTTTGGACGAGTTGAGTAGAGAGGACCGTATTATCCCGCGTCAGTCGTTACATCGGCTTCCGCAGCATCCTCGGGACTCATTTTTTTTTTTTGTCGTTTTTCGTTCTCGTGACTTTTCTTCTCCTCCTTATCCTTCATCTTTTCATTTCCCTTCTTTGCTTCTTAAACTCTTCTTCCTCGCTTACTTTCCTTCCTCCACGTATAATCCACCTACCTACTATATCGCTTTATCTACTTTCACGTCGAGCTTCGAAGACTCGCAGAGATAAAAGTTCGACGTATCACGCTGCTAATACTACCTCCTCGAACTCTCTGCCACGCTATGCGATGTTATCCCTTCGTTAAGGCCGGAGTATAACTGACTTTGAGTCCTTTGAAAGACAACTTCTGTGGTTACACGCTATATAGATACACTGGGATACTGCGATCTGAAAGACAAATTCTACAACTTTTTCTCATCTCACAGTCCTTTTAATTTTTGTTTCATTTTTAATATACCTACCGTGTTCCAAAAGTGACGAATGAAAAAATAAGAAATAAAACTTATGTCCCCAACATTCAAAGGAAACGAGACAACCAGAAAATAATGATTTTCTGTTGGATTTTTGATAACTCCGACAATTTTAAATTAGATTCATCTTTTGAGGAGCGGAGGATTTTCCTGTCAACACGAAATCTAGTTAGGTTAACTGGTTCTTTCGTAGACCAGATTCAGACTTCTTGAGCTATTAAGCGTGATCCAGGCCAAACTGTTGAACTGTTGAACAGTTTAGTTTAGTCACTAGTGACTGTAATATTTCCTGTCTGTATATACACTGTCGTTAAAAGTTTTAGCGGACTACCAGAATGCCGAATTATCTGATGCAACTAAAAAGAAAATTATGTTGTCATCGCCAAGTACATAAAAATAAATGCTATGTACAAAAATTGCAACAACACCAGTGAATGAATGGGCCAATCTAACTTACACTTTGCGTCGAAATTGCGCTTCAGCAACAAAATAATCGCAATAGATAGCTAGAAAATAGTCAAATGAAAAATCGGGTATTCAATTAAGTCGTCAAACTTAATCATCAACTTCCAAAAAGCGGTTGTACATTCACTAGGTACTGTTCAATGACTGGTGTATTCACCCTATGATGTTTTTTTTCTTTGCAATATTATCCTATTAATGAAGCCCCACGAAAGAAAGTTTAAAATAGTTACATGTCTTGACATCTTAATATTATTTGGATATTTTGAAAATTAGTTAATAACTAAGAGCGTGTCTTAAAGAATAATACTTCAGCTCGATTCGTACAGAATGATACTGCAAATAAATTGAGACATCATGGAGAGCAATTCAAGGGCCGTTTGTTTTGCATCGTGCGTAAAGTTCAAAACAACCTCAACATGGTTTACAACAGAAGAAGTTGATCTAATTAGCTTTTGTATTGAGAGGAAAATGTTTTGCTTCAATTCTCGAAGGATGGATTTAATGAGAGCTCTTAGTCGATAGGGAAAAAAATACAACTAATTAAAAATAATTTTTTTCTGGCTGAATCAATCCCCTAATTCAGTCAGGGCCCAATTTTCAAGCTTTCCGAATTCCGTTACCTAATCAATTTCTCATCTTGTACTGATCAATAACGAAAGGAGTGCATATTTGTGTATTTTGTTATATTACATTGAGTTATATTTTCTATTCTATGTTTAATTATTCTTAGTGTCGTTGTCTATTATTATTATTATGTTAGGCCATTCCTCGTCCGTTCAGTTAATTTCTAAAAAAAATCCTCGCCAAAATGTCATAAAATCGGATTATACATTTCCGAAAAAATTAACATCTTCCAGAAAGATATTTTTGTACCGGAATAATGAATTTTCTTTGATTATTGTTCCAGCAATTGGTCATAGTCAATAATATCGATAACATTTAAGGACCAAAAAAAACTGTGATTTTCTGTGGACTATAATTAAACTATTCATTGAGATGCAATTCGAAAGCATATTTAATCTCAAAATCATTAATTTTTTTCAAAAGAAAATAACTGCTACTGCCCTCGACTCGACTTTTTTCAATCTGTAAATAAAAAACAGAATTTAAGTGTAATTTTTTACGTGTAATTTGAAAATCTTTCATACGTGACATTAATTTACAATTGCTTCCATAATCATCATCCGATTCCAAAGATAGACAAAATTAATTAACATTATTTGGCGACATTATTAATTTTTTGAAATCCTTTGCTGTGTATATTCTACAATTTTGTGTTTCGTACGAACTAAGCAACGCATGCAAATTCCTGGTATATACGCAGAACGTGCGAAAAAAATAGTCAGTTCGAATGTACAATGAGTGATCTGTCTTTTGAAATTAAATATTCAAATATTGATTTAACAAATTTCAATGCAATGTCACGTCCGAGTGGTTTCCTCCGCAGAAAAGTATTATCACTGATTTTGCATTTAAATGAGGTTTTGTATTACAGACTGTATTTTTAATGGAAGTCATTCCCGCGAGAGATAAAGAACGACAGTTTTTCATTTTTCAGCGATAACGATACGATTTACCGTCCAATAATATCACTGCTTGAATGAAAAAAATTGATTATTTCGTTGAAAATTTTGTACTAAGCTAGACTCATGATATTTTTGTTGAATATGCGGATATATATGATATATTTGATTATGTTAAATACTTCACACTTAGTTAATCTAAATTGTTTTTCGAAAGAATGAAATATTTAGTAAAAGCAACCGAATATTTCATTGTTTTTACAAATTATCTACTTGAATCAAGTCTACCAAATTGACCGAAATCATATAGCTCTCCCAATTATTTTTGATTGTCAGTGTACTGATCACCATGACTCAAAATAAAGACAAGAATACTCTGTCTTATTATCGTAAATTTGGTTAGTTCTTCATTTTTATCAAATATTAAATTTTCAATTGTCTTCATTTTGATCTGACTTTTCCCCTTAAAAGGTTGAATATGAATTTAATGAATCGTACTTCCTTATTTACTGTACACTGTGGCAGGGTAAAAATTCATTATTAAAATAGAGAATCGCCGATTAAACGTCGATAAATGGTATATTTTTTGGTTATTTTGTTCAGTGACTTCAGAGATCGTCCACCTGATATTTTCCGTTGGCAAATTGTTATTGACACAAATCGAGAATTTAATTTTAATAGTCGATGGAGTCTCAACTCGGATAACGAGCGACCGAAATCCAATCCGGGGTTTACCTTTTTCATTCTCTATTCGATATTTCGCGAAGATTAAATTAAAACTGCGGCTCATTATTGATACCCCTCGATGCCCCGTCGATTATGGTACGGAGAGTGAGTCGAAGCCCGAGCTTTGTCGGCTACGGTGGTGTTTCCAATGTTTGCACAACCCAGATGCAGTTTTCCTCGCAATACGCTGTGAAAAGCAGACGAGTTTTATTTTCCAACTCTTATTTACCAATTAGACTGCGTAGCTGAAAAGGAGCGCCAAGCATACAAAAATGCAGATTCACTAAAATGGAAAACAACCTGGTGATACAAACTTCCACATTTATTTCGGTGTGTGTTCAACTTTTTATCTTTCGAATGATATTTGCGCTTGCATGAAAAGTAAGCATCTCGTTAACAAAGTTATCGAATCTGTTGATGAACATAATTACCTTGTTTTCATTTTTTTTTGTCATCAACGAAACTCTGATTTGATATCCTTGCAACGATGGGTATTTTTATTTAACTCACCAACTTCTAATTATAAATATACGCTGCGGGTCGAATTTATAGCTCAAAATGTGAATGGAAGTTTGTATTTAGGATTAAAATTTACAATGTATTCCGCACTTAAATTCAAAATTAAAACTATAAATTTATACCTAGAAATTAATAATTGGAATTTTTTATCTGAAAGTCTGGACATTATTTTGAGCCGATAATGAAATTTTTCACCATTTAGAACCAATCAGAAATATTTTTACACACAGAGAAATTGATCTGATGAGTTTATTTGAATAAATTATGTGGCGTATTTGAAATAATTGGAATCTCAGTTAATTCAAATAGAATCTATTTCAATCAGATGAAATTATATTTCAATCAAATAGAGTCTGTTTCGGTTGAATAAAATACTATTAGGCCGGCCATCAAATAAATTATTGATTTAATAGCCAGCCGAATAAGATTTTAATCAATCGAAATAGACTTTATTTTATTTAAATAAAATTTCATCTGATTGAAATAAATCCTATCTGATCTGAATGAAGCTGTATTTATTTCAAATACACCCTATAATCGATTCCAATAACCCATTTCTCTGGGTGTAGTTGTCAGACCGTCGATATTAGATGGGTTACATTACGCCCAGAAATTTCAAAATATGGATATGACGAAAAAAATGTTCAAATTCTTTTAAAGTTTTACTCTTTTTGAAACCATTTTAGCTATTAAGCTCATATTTGGCACTCAACTGAAGCAGCAGGTCCTCCTCAATTGTTGCAATTTTCGAATTAATGTATGCAAAAATTCAGATTTCGTACCTTCTTCAATTTTTTGAAAGCCGGAGTTGGTTGGTATAACTTCCGTAAAAATGAGTCTATTATGCTAACCCATTCTTCATAAGAAAGCGTGCACTTGATGATATTCAGTCGTGAATTTCCCTCGAATCGGTAGAGTGGTCTAGATTTTATGGAATGTTCAATTTTTTTCAAAATTGCGTTATTAACTTTAAATTTTATCGAAGATATGGAGCTAACATTGACTATGTGAACAGAAAAATATTCAGTGATGATAAATATATAATTAAGTGGCAAACACTTGAAAATTTTGATTGTATAATAAGTTTAATAAAAAATTTAACTTTATCAAATTAACTTTTGCAAAACTTGAGACATCGAGCCCAAATTGAGTATGTAAATCTAACAAAATCATAATCAGTCATTGCAGTTAAAATCATGTTCAGCCATTATAGATATGTAATTGAGCGCCGAAACACGAATAATTTTGATTACATGGAATAAAATAATACTCCAAAAAAGCCGACATCGATTATGATTGCCGCCTCGATACGTTCTAGTCAAATTAGTGCTCAACTCTGAGAAGCGTTCCGACAAATTTTTAAGGTCCAATTGACGGTTCTATAAACTAAGTTAGCCATCAGCATGCGTTCTGAATAAATAAATAAATCAACAGCCACGCTTTAAAAAGGAAATACACTAATATATGTAAATTTTATACGATAATTAAATATTTAGAGATATTTCTGCCATCCAGTTATTTATCGGATAAACCATAGTATAAGTCCGATTATGACAAGCAATAGCTCAGTGTGTTCATTGAAAGATGCTTGAACGATTTGAGAAAAAGATTTTTTAGTAGTATTATTTGCACAAAAATCACATACGTCTTATAGAGCTTAGCCTAATAGTAGACACTTAAATGGTTGTAACTTTTAAACAAATAATACTACCCTGAAACCGTTCCGTTAAATCGTCAAAGCACCTTTCAATTAACAAGATGAGCTATTACTCGTCATAATCAGACTAATATTATAGTTTTATCTAATATAATCGAATGGCAGAAACATCTCATCGAACATTTGCATATATCAGTGTATTTTCTCTTTAAGCCGTGGCAGTGGAATTATTTTAAAAAGTTCATGGGTAAGGGTAAGCATTATTGGCAGTTCATTCGAGCTGTGATTGGTTGCTAGGAAAGCCCGCAATAAACAAGTTCAGTTTGGTGTCAAATTTGACATAAGAAGAGGTCTTTTCGAAGGGTTATGAAAGCGCAGCAGTGCAAAGGAATTTAAGGCACGCGCATCAGCGCGTGTAATTAATTTAGAACACCGTCAATTAAACCACGATAATTTGGAAAAATGCTTTTAGAAATTTAGCACTGATTTGACTAGCACGACACGAATACCTTAACATACTTCTTCATAGAGGTAACTTTGTAAAAGCGACAAATAATGAGGAAGCAGTGTTCAGGGTTTTTAAATGTGCTATTAAGAGGGAATAGCATGTTGACTTCTCGTGACTACTAGTCAGTTTAAGATCATGAATCACGCCCCCGCATGGTCGTATACTATACACTAGTATGTAGAATGCAAGAGGGACAGACAGGTGCAGAGGTAGAAGCTTATGGCTAGTAGCAGCAGCGTAGTGACGTAAGATTTCCTTGGGGAAAGACCGGAAGGTATACCTGCCACGCGAAAGGGGGAAATAGACTCAGGTAGAAGGAGGGAAACGGACGTGGGAGGCAGTGAAGAAGGACGAGGAGCAGACACGAGAATCGGGAATCAGGCCTCATCGATTCACTGCTTAAGGCGGTCAGCCACCGAGGAAATGCCGTGCGAAAAGCCTCTTAGTCCTGCGCTTGATTCATCGATCGATTTTTACACTGTTGCTAAACGCGCTATAACGAATGCCCATCTATTCATCGGAACAATTAGTTATGAGATCCATTAGTCACCAGGCAAATAAAAATGCAATTTTCATTTGAATTATACGGACTCTGTCGTAATAGGTTGGCATGATTAATAAATTAATCAATATCATCAATTAAGAGATATTATGCCTCGATGTCTTCACACTAAAGTGTATTCTATTAATTGAATGTCGGGGAAATTTTTTTTCTCAATAGATCTCTAAGTGTATATTTTGTATTTATTTGAAAAAGAATTTTCATAACGCATGATTTTAGAAGTCTCATTCAAGTGGTTAAATACGATGGCAAAGTACACGGTGTACAGAATCAGTTATTGTTGACCGTACAATTGCTGGTTATTCTGATTGTACGTCTCAAATCTGAACATTATTATTTTGGAATCAGATTGTGGTCCAAAAATGAATTTATTTTTTTTTCGCTCATATTGCCATTGAAGTATCAGTGGGCGTGGAGATTTCAGATCGAAGTCCATTACCATAGCCCCTTTTCATGTACGGAGAACACACACTGAGTTTTACGGTGATCCTCAGTATGTTTTAAAAGTTATTGTGTTATCGAACAATATCTTATATGCCAGATAGAGAGATTGTCGGAAATCAGTGAACGCTTTTTTTCGAATTGGACATGTTTTCATTGTGATACTTATCTTTTTACATAACTTGTACGAGACGAGAAAGTAAAAAGAATTTACAAAAAGTGCGAGTAAACGCATTGTCATGATGGGTGTCGACAAGCAAAAATAAACATCAATTGAAATAGGCGAGTAATTTCTTCAATTCGCTAAAAGTGAATTATCCATGTCAGTGCGTATAGCATCATTGAAGTACCGTCAAATTCAATATTGATCACTAATGTTAGCATTGATCTCAGGGTCACCATTGACAATTCATTTTCCCAATGGAGCCTCTTGAAGTCCACGTTCTAATTTCTCGTCAGCTATTTTCCTAATCACTCTAATGGGGCATGGTTCAGTCCATTCCCAACGGAGCGACCAAAAATAGCTTCCACGTGGACAGAGGCTGATTTCGCTTCCTTCGTACCGGAAGATGTACAGAAAAAAAAGAAGAGATAAAAAAAAACACGAAAGAAATTGAAAGGAAAAAGAGAAAGGAGTGGTCTTTCAATCCCTGGTGTACAGGACTGGCTTTCAGTTTGTACACAGTAAATACTACATAGTTACGGCCGATAGAGCTCCGAGCGTTTGCGATTTCGTTCAGGGGTCATAGATCCCCCAGTTTCCGGTGTTCAATACAATCATTGAACGAGTACTTTTGTGCTCCACTCGAACGTTCGCCAAGTAACAGTTGTGTATGGAACGTTCTATCCTTAACCTCAGCGTCGTCGGAGACGTGTAGCTCGCAATTAGGATTTCAAGCACGTGCCTCAAGCGCCGCTTGCCCCACGCGTAGATTGGAGGCAGTTTTCCTTCCGATAAAAATATCGTCGTCTCTTGACTCGTATCTATACCCCCGTAATATTCCTACGATACTATGTCCATCGAGTATAGTAATACGCGTCACTGCTCGACGTAGTCTGCCACTTGTCTGGCGACGTGCCATCCTATCTGGATTTATTAAGAAGAGCCTCCTCGTTCAGCGAAGAAGCTCGTGGGCGCATTTCCCACTCGCACGTGCGATCGGTGACCTCGATCCCTGAAGATCCGGTGACATCGAATTTCAATCTTTTTCGCTGCCGGATGTACATTCCTGTATGTAAAAAAAAAAGAAGCTGAAAGTGAAGACGACCAGCCAATGTTCTTTCCAAAATATTGACTTGAAAATGTTGAACGACGAAATGTTGATCGACGAAATATTGAATGACAAAATGTTGAATAGCAAAATGTTAAGCGACAAAAGGTTGAACGACGAAATGTTAAACGACAAAATGTTTAAAGGCAAAATGTTAAACGACATAATGTTGAACGACATAACGTTAAACGACATAATGTTGACCGAAATAATGATGAACGAAATTATGTTGAATGAAAAAATATTAAACAAGATGTTAAACGACGAAATATTGAATGACAAAATGTTGGATCACAAAATCTTGAACGACAAAATATTGAACGAAAAAATATTAAACGACAAAGTGTTGAACGAAAAATTTTTAAACAACGAAATGTTGAACGACGAAATATCAAGTGGTTAAATAACAATTACAGCACAATAATGTAACGAGTAACGAAATTATTTTCGTTACTCGTTACATTTGTATCGAGTAACGGTAGAAATTATGTTTTCTTGATTCACATGTAACGAGTAACTGAACTTTGGCATTACTCGTTTCAAACTGATAAAGTATCGATAGTTACTCCGCTATTTCTGTAACAATGTAGCGAGAAAATATGGTTACTCAATATAGGCAGTATCGTGTAATTTTGTGTAACCCGATACCAAAAGTAATTAGTTCCTGACATCTCTGCTACCGGAACGCCATGAATGAACCAGTTATTTACGGGTGCGGGGCAGTTTGGATTTTCGTGTTTCCTGCGATCGCCAACATTAAATAAAACATCCCTGGTGACTTACCAAAGTCAAAAAGACTAATTTAGTGGGATTATAGACGCAGTGAATACGACAAACATTGCGACTAGCAGGTCGCAAACACCGACAAGAGCAAACAAAATGTATATAAGCTATTCTCTCAATACGTACAGTTGTGTGAGATGAAACCGTAATATTTAGGGGCTATGCCAGTGTAAAGCTTGCGGACAACTGAACATTTTCTTGCATCTTTTGAACTGCTTCTATTACTAGGTCAACAACGTTTTTGTTTTATTTTTAATTTAATTATTTCGGACATTCTAGCAGCCGCAATCCCTGCAGCAAGGAAGCGACTTCTTTTTCAGAGCCTCAGCGCATTAGTCGCTTGCATTTGATTATTTTTGTACAAAAAAAAATGTTTTTATATATTTTCTTTTAAATAAATACATCTTTCAGGTTCGAAAATATATTCAATGTAATGATTTCTCTTCAACAAATTCACGAACATTGGCTAATTTTAGAGCGTTTACACTAGCATAGCCCCTTAATAATATCACTCTTAAAAAATATTGTAAGTTTATCGTGACGATACAAAATTTAACAAAAACTGCCGTGTAAAATAATGCTCATGACATTCACTGTGAAATTGATAATAGTAAAGTGACATATGTGAAGATAAATTTTTGTAATATTTTAATGAAAATTACAAAATGTCCGTAGTGATCCACCTGATATATGAGCAAATCTGTAAAATTATAATCAAATTTTCAATATTACTTAACGGATTTGTCAATTCACATATACAGTTTTAGGAACTGTATAGGAATTTAGCTATCCACTATATTCTGAAATACGGAACCGCCACAGAATATTGCATAGATCGGATAATATTTATCACAAAATTTACAAACGACATGCGAAACAACAAATATAGAATTTGAATTCCTTGTCTCTTGTAACATTAAATTTCGAAATTTCGAAAAATCTTTTTCAGTATTGTTACTTTGAAAATCTACTATAGATGGACAAGAAATTGATGGTACAGTAAAACCAAAGGGAGTCCATTCATTATAGCCTCGTTCACAACTTTTGACCGGTTTATTCATGATATCTGGAGGTCCACGCATGACATCTGAGGGATCCATTCATGATACCGGTGTGAGAGGTGGGGGAAGGGGGCGTTCATGAGCCCAGTCTAACGGAGACGTCAATAGGACCTACACAGGGAGAAAAGTTTGGGTACACAAATGTTAGAAGTTATCGGTCGGCGCACATGTTGTTGTTAGGAAGTTAGGTAGGCAGGTCGTAGGTTCGAATCTCAGTATGGGAAATAATCCTCGAAACGAAAAATATTAATTTTTATTCTTAATCCCACAATACATATACCGTATTGTTTGGTAATGATTATTGCATTCGCGCAATTCAAACGAATGTTGAGTTCCTCAAACATTGGACGACATTTGTTTCAATTCAATTTAGCTAAGTCAACAAATAATTGTCTGATTTTGAACAAATTTTACATTTTTCAAAAGAAATATTCATTCGAATAACAAGATCTTAATTTCTTTGAAAAACAAGGTAATAGAAGCAACACGATGTTACTTTATTCCAATAAATATACATGTGAAATTGACAAAATATCTTATCATTATTAAACGAATTTTATTCAAACAACTTAATATCATATTGTCAGGACTGTATTTCATTGTACGCAAAGAACAAAATATTTCGTTTGTGGTATATAATATTTATTTAAACGTATAGACCCGTGCGATTTTGTTCAAGCAAACAAACTTTTTTTAATTTCACTGAATTTTTCGTTCGGTATGTTGAAAAACGTGTTATAAACAATTTTGCTAAATAGTCCAATGCCGATGGACCTCTATATATTCTTGACTTCGGTCATTTATTCAATTTTAAGTTTAACTAAGAATATGCTGTTATTCGTTGCAACTATAATGAATTGAGAAACCAGCCAACCAACGGGTGGAATAGAAGTTTCTGTTCCTCTCTTCCTCGGGAACAAATTATTCACCGAGTTCGTGGTTTGCCACCTTTTTTTTCCATCGCTTCCATAGCAATGGGTTTGACGGATTCAATGAGCCATTCTCAGGAGGTGTTAAGAAACTCGGTTTGGATAATTTTTTTTCACCATACCTGCGCGGAAAGTTCGAATTCACGTCCTAGAGGTTTTACGTAATTCGAACTTTCCGCTGCAGACATGCCGAAAAATAGTATACGCCACTCCCGAGTGGCGTATACTATTTCGCTAATGACTATGGGCCTACCCTTTGATCATTCGGTTAATTTTGCTTCCTCATAGAGGAAGCTTTGTTTTTATGAAAATGTTTTTTTTTTTTTCGAATTTTTCATGTTAACATACTCAGAATCACCTAAAACGACGAGAAAAAGTGGTCTAGAAAATATGTCTCTTATTGATACATTAAATGTATCAATGTATAGCCAAAATAAATAATGAATGTCTTCCTCATAGATGTAGATTTGTTAAAAATTTAAATTTTTGAGTATCCTCTTTACAGCTGTCTTCAAATTTTATATGAAGAAGCAATGTGCAAAGTTCCACTTTGCATTCTTTTTAGTTTCACTGCGAACACGGTGTCCATTTCTTTTGTTAACAACTGTAATGGACGGAAAAAAACCAATCAACGAGATATACATACTCGAAATCAAATTATTCAACGAGTTCGTGGTCTGCCAAATTTTATTCCCAGATTCTTACCCATGGAATGCACTGCGAGAAATTCGACGCACCTGATTTTTACGGCAAACTTCTCTTAGTTTTCGAACTCTTCTCTACCGAGAGGACCACTTTTCCAGAATTTCCGGTTAGAAGCTATTAGCTATGCTCCAAACTGGACCCTGAAATTCCTCGCCTCCACCGAGATTCAGATAGGAGGTTGTTCACTCACTGATGCAAACCGCATTAACATCGGGTAATGCGATTTCCCAGCCCTTGCGAGAACTACGGTATCGGTGGTCTTCGGCCTTCCCACATTTTGCCGGAGTTATCGTGTATTCACTTTCAAGCAATTTATGAAGCGCAGAGAGCACCCAAACAACAAGGCTCAGGATGATCGGAGTGTGGAAGAGGCGAAAACTATTTTCATTCTCCTTTTCCACTCGAACGTTCCTGTTAGTATACAGCTACAGAATTCATTCGCTTTAGGTCAAGTGGAAAAGTAGAATAGAAATGGTTTTCGTCGCACGAATAATTTAGTAGGTAATTTCAACAATTCAATATACAAAGTTTCAAGTTGAATATCAGCCATGCACCACTACACACTGACAATAATAATTTATGGACCTCTGAACTCTCTGTTGCTTCTGTTGAATTATCAAGATCTAATTGAATACTTTTTTTTTTTTAGACAATTTTAATAATCTTGATCGACGGGCGATCGAATTTGATCGGCAATGCCTTCTACATTTTTAATTCATGAGAAAAAATACGACCATATTTTAGGGAATTTCTGAACAAACTTCAGCCTGGACAAAAAACACGCAATTCCTGCGCCGGCAGGAAAATATACTCTTTTCCCAATTTCGTTGATAAATAAACCGTTCCGTGATTGCAACCACAACTCGGAGAGTGTTTATTTCGTCAGTGACGAATACGTATGTGCGTTTCGAGTTTCATTACTCCCGTCAGACGGAAATGAAACGCTTTCCTCCCTAGGAAAGCGTTTCAAGAAAAAATGCATTTTCGCGTGAGAAAAGAAGGGTTTTATTGTGTTTGTATTATTTTCGATAACTTCGGTACAATAATAATTTTAGATAATTTTTACACGTTGTAGCTGCTTGGTTATTCAAGGGCTAAGCTGGCATTTAGAAAGTCCAGTATTCTGAAAAAATCTTATCGTTTATCTTTAAAGTGAGCAAATAAAATGTAAAATAGTCCGTTTGACCAAAAGCGATAATCAAATTTTAAACTTGCAAAATAAGAAACGAATAACCGAGCTGGAAGTTTTGATCGTGATGGTCGCAAAGGAGAATGTTCAACACAACAAAGAGAGGAAGACAGGAAATCGTGCGAGATTGTGTAATTGACGTCAACCAAACTGGCCCCTCTTAAAATTCCCTTTTGATCGTGGTTAGCACACGTGTTGCAATCTCTCCTAATTTTTCAATAGAGTCAATTCGTAATTACCAAGCGTTAATTACCTAAATGAGCCAATGTCCACATTCAGTAAATACTCACAATCATAAAAACTGCCAAACGATTCCGTTCTGTCTCTCCTTTCGAATCTAGCAAAGAGGCCCATACTGAAAAGGCTGATGGAAGAAAATGCAGCGTGAAGGAAAGATACTGGACAAATTGACCATAATTTAGTATTTAACAAACGGGCCCAAAGCGATTCTAAAAACGAGGAAAAAACCTGAAGAATCTAAGCTAACGAACAGAACCGAGAAAAAATGGCTGAATATTTTGAACAAACCGTTTTTCATGAAAAAAGATCGATTAACAAAATGTATGAGTCTCCTTTGTGATAATCTGTTGCGTGGCTTTTCTTACCGTCTTTTTTATAATGTTACCTTTTTCCCCCACTTATTCTTAGATAGAGATGGGTCACTTTTATAAATATTTCTCGTTTTTATTTATAAAATTTATCTGCATATTTTTACTTTGTATTAGCTTCTGAAAAATTAATCGATGACCATAACTTCTATTGTTGTTTTATTTTTTCATGAAATTAATTGTAAAAAAACGTGTTCGAAGGACTATATGAAGCTCAAACGTGTAAACACATACCATAAACGATACTTTTCTGAAATATTTAGTAGTAAATAAATAATGATAAAAACAAATAGAAAGTGCGGAGCTTAATGTAGCGAATGATTACTGTTCTCTTATCGATACATTCTATATAGTTACAGAACCACCTCATTAATTCGGATCTCTTGACTTCGCTTTGCCTTCTCATTAATTCTTCCTTCTTAGTATCGATCTCGAGATGAAACCATGGATTTGCAATCGTTTGCTTCAGTGCTTGAACTATGATTCAGCATCTTCATTTTTATTTGAAGGTTAATAACGTTGCAGATTCAAAGGTCTCAAGAAGCATCTTACAATGACTATAATTACATTTAAAAGTATAAATATCGCTTACATTAGTATATATTAGTTCTGGGATCAATAAAATGGCAGAAATATTTATCTGATCTCATATTAATTGAAATAATCAATATTTATCGAATCAAATTCATTTTTAATCAAATGAGAGCGAGGCACAATATGTAACTTTTTTTTCAGTGAATTTATGCTTTTAAATCAGTCGTGTGCTTGAAAAAATACTTATTATAATCAATTATTATGGACCTTTCGGTATACAATACATTACTGTAAAATATCGTAAACAATTTATTAATTCAATTTTTCTGTAATCGCCGAATTCCACGTTATACATGACTCTACCTTAATTACTTCATAAATAATTTGTTTCGTGAACAGAGATGTCAAAATTCAGTATTGGGCGTTACTTATTGTTACTCGTTACGAATGTAACCGAGTATCGACTTTTTCGCGATACTTCGTTACAGAAATAGCGAAGTAACTATTGATACTTTATCAGTATGAGACGAGTAATGCTAAACGTCTGTTACTCGTTACATCTGACTCGAAAAAAACAAAATTTCTACCATTACTGGATACAAATTTAACGAGTATCGAAATTATTTTCGAAGGTGAATCACCTACTTCGCGCACTTGTTACACAATGTACTACAGTTATTCATTACATTTTGATCAAATACCGAAATAAATGTAGCTAATCGTTACATTAGGTGTTATTGTATGCCACGATTGGCGGTCAAGTTTTATTTTTGATGAATTTTATGCGAAGAACATCTCGGGTGCGAGGCAGTGATCACGCACCCAAGATGTGCCGAGATACTCGTTACATTTGTATCCAGTAACGAAATCAATTTCGATACTCGTTACATTTGTATCGAGTAACGAAAATAATTTCGATACTCGTTACATTTGTATCGAGTAACGAAAATAATTTCGATACTCGTTACATTTGTATCGAGTAACGAAAATAATTTCGATACTCGTTACATTTGTATCGAGTAACGAAAATAATTTCGATACTCGTTACGTTTGTTTCGGGTAACGAAGAACATTTCAATTCTAGTTACATTTGTATCTAGTGACAAAATAAATTTTGTTACTCGATTGAAAAGTTACGAGTAACGGTAGAAATTATTTTTTCTCAATTCAGATGTAACCAGTAACTGAAGTTTAGCATTACTAGTTTCAAACTGATAAAGCATCAATAGTTACTCCGCTATTTCAGTAACGATGTAGCGATGTAAAAAAAAAGTTACTCAATATAGGCAGTACCGTGTAAATTTGTGTAATTCGATACCAAACGTAACTAGTCCCTGACATCTCTGTTCGTAAACAGTGCTAAAATATAAATATTACTTTGATTTATTATTAGTCAATGTAAAGATGATCAGCATTCTTATGGGTTACTGTGATTATTATTTTTATTTTATTGTTTCATCTTCCCAAAGAACCATTAGTGTCACTGCTTTGAAGGTCTTTGTATATCTTTATCCCGAGACTTTCGTCTGACACACATTGCTCCCATGACTCCACTGTGTTCATTCTGAAGGATTTGTAACCTTATGCTGTATAAAGTTGGGCTGAGTTATAACTGAGTATCACGAACCACCGACCAGACGGATATAAACCAAGGTTTTTTTTCATAAAGAACGACTCACTCTCGGTTTTTCTATCTTAATCCATTCATCCATCCAAATTATGCTTATGTCGTTATGAGATATATATTTTTATCGATATAATCTCTATCATATCTGAATCATACATATCATGTTCAATTTTTATAGGGTTGACCCTCTTCTCGTACAGTCGGTCTGACTTATGGAGAATTAATATTTTAAGGGTCGAAGAAGAATATCGAACGCCAAAATGGATGAAAAATACAATATTTAGCGTAACCAGTTAATAATTACGATACACCTGCTAACCACGATCGCCGCAGGCTGACCAACTTTCGGCTTGAAATATACGGAGTCTGGAGCAAACTTATGTTTGTAGCTTCTGTCATTACATTTTTAACATCCTGAAAAATGAACTACTTTGACAACAGTTACAATGGCAGGCAGTCCATATGGTCTATATTCCGAGTAGCACAATTTTTCGTTCAGTCGATGTAAAAATGACTTTCTGAAATAATGCTTAACTCGAGTTAGGCTTCATAATGGTAGGGACGAAGTTCATGAGAGCGAAGCGAGTAAATGAGCCTTAATGAATAGTCTTGGAATCGGGCTGGAAAGAAGAATCGACGAGCCAAAAAAAGAAAAGAGATATCGTACGACATCGAGTTCGAAAGATTTCCCTATTTTCATCGCCGGTTTAAAGTTCTTGATATTTTTAATATCATTTATTATATTTTTGCAATTGCTGACAGAAAGATATACAAATAATTTGGTCGGATAGCACAAAAAAGTGTACCTTTCGTCCTTGAGTACCAAGAATGTTTCAAATCTAATCTATCTATCTAATACATCGATAGCAAGGTATTCTATCTAAAAAAGATTAAGCAGGATGGAACAGTGTTCTATCCCTGACTTAATTAAGCCACTCTAGTCAGAAACTTTTTTCACACAAAAAATTAACGTATGTTATGTCACTATATCAAATACACATATAACAATTATAACGGTATTCAAATTGTGTGTGTCTTCCGTGTTATTCAAGTTTTCACTTATCCGAGTTATGTTCTCTCTATATTACTTCGGGTAAACGAGGTTTTACTATAGTGACGGTTATTGGGTTATTTACCCCACTCTCCATTATTACACTCAGGAAAATCGTAATAATACAGTCAACTGGAAAGTGACATCCATCAATGGTGAGTCCATGCAACTATTTCCATAGTTACAGTTGCTATGTGAATAATTATATAAACTATTTGGTAGATATAGTAACTATTTGATAATTTTGGGAACTATAAACAAATTGGTTGTACGAACAAAAAAATGTATAGTTGTCATTTTATAGTTATTAATACTATAATTGTCTTTCAGTGCAGCTAGTGTTTACAATCACAATATGGAAATATTGTAACCCATGAATTCAGGCCAACGCAAAGTATGATGTGTATTCTATTCATCACTTCCACATATTATACAAATTACAATATATTGTGTCATTATTTATCCGTTTTCGTGTTATTGCTCCTCAAGCAACAGGCCTCCATCAGGCCCAGGTGCATTTTATGCGTATCTTGGAAAATCGGGCGAACACGTCCTAGTATATATTATACTAAGCATGTCTCCTAACCTCGAAATCATCTCGCGAACACGAAGGCTGAAGACGCCATATACGCAGCGAAAGAGTACTCAAAGATTTCAGTCGTTCGTAGTAATTTTTATTACCTGTTATCTTTCTGAGAATAATTTATAGTTATTTCACATGATAAAACGAATATAGGGAGGTTTGCAATGTTTTATGGTTGAAGTGATGATAATATAGTTCAATAAACAATACTTGTAAGGTTATTGGAAACAAACGTTCAAATCGTATATGCAACAAAACGGCATATTTGAAACTATCAGAATAGTTTTTGAAACTATTATCATTTTGATGATTGCTACTATAATAATAATTGCTATAACCATAAAATAAAGACGTCCTTCCTGGGAATTATACTAATGGTTCATCCAACTATCTTTTTATATATGCGATAACCATAAAATATAGGCGTTCCTCCTGGAAATTATAGTTTATAGTTCGATTATCGTTAGTCTAACTATGATATTTTCGGAAATACCAAATTTTTCTCTCAGTGTAGCTAGTCAAGGGTTGAATTAATGCAAAATGAAATTTAAACCTTTGTATTCAATATTTTATGAAGACTATATTGAAACCTTCGGGACTAGACACGTCCTCCCATGACCGACACATTCTCCACTTGATTTGACGCAACGTCCATTTTTTTCCATTTATTTCTTATTTCATTTATCCTGGAAAAGTTCGTCTAATTCTACCTTCAAAAACTAGATATTTTACGTGGTAGCAGCAAATAAATACTCGAGTTTACAGGTTTCAGACGTTTGACGTCGTTATCTTATTATTAATTATACCCTTCTAAGAATAATTTATAGCATAAAAAATAACTAGTTAAACGTTGGGTTAGTTTAAAATGAAATCTAAATCTTCGTATTCGATGATTTATGAAGATGCCATTTGGAAACTTTCAGACCGGGCATATGTTTTTACATGTACCGATAACTTTCCCACTTGTCCCATTTTGTCACTCTAGCGCACAGTATATTGTATATGGGAGAATGGGGGAAACACAGTCACAAAGGATTATTATTTTCTGTGAATAAAACGTCTGTTCTACCAAAAAGGAATGGTTGTTGGATACTTCATTAACTATTACTGAAAAGTGTTAGCATGAAAGTTACGAAAACAATTAAATAATACGCTTTTTCATCAATTATAAAAATCTGTTCATTGATTGTCCATTGTCCGACGATTCGAGTAATTGCGGTCGCCTTTGGGGCGAACCAAATTACGAAGTAACTATCAAACGTGTAACGAAACATAAGATTAATTTCCTCTCAACAGCTTACACTGTCAGCAACGCATCTGTAATTGCACGTATAAATTTCAAAATATAGTTTGTGGAAAAATTAAAATTCTAACCTCAGGAATCCTAGCCTCACGCCAACATCGAAATCCAATCAAATTAAACATACTTTCTATGTAAAACTCACAATACATCGATTCTTATTTCATTCTAAGTCATTAATTCAACTGAATACTTATTATAAATGCGATTGATGTGATAACCCTGTTATCACGACAACCATGACAAGATTTCTTATATTGAATTTAAATATATTCATTTATGGAGTCACCATGTTAAAATGAGGAATTTGAAACTGAAGAACTAAAGAACGAAAAAAAAATAAAGAATTAAGACATGAATACCGGTTGGATGAAATTTTAACGACTATATCTCCTGCAAAACCTTATTTTAATGACGAATTTGCTTATAAGTAGAAGAGTGTATAATTGAACAATCGTACGATTTTTCAATTTATCTTGGTTTGATCAGCGCGAATCATTGAATTAGTTGATCATCATGTACGTTATAGCTGACATAGCCAAAATAATTTTGATGTAATCACCACACCGAGAAGAAAGATTTCATCAACGCCAAGGAAATAAGTAGGTTGACTTTGTTTTCACTGATTTCGACGAAATACTTCTTTGATTTCAGTAAAATAGTGCACTCAAATTTCAAGGTAAACATGTCATTGCCGATAAAGAAAAATAAACTTAGTAAGCATATAACAAAGAAACAGTTTTATTGTTTTGAAAAAAAGTTTTTATTGATTCAAAGAAACGGATTGCTTGACTTGAAAATATATACTTGATGGCAGCAAGTGCTGGGAATGTCATCGTCCAATGTTAAACATAGGGCTGTCTCTGTCGCCCCTAACCTCACTTTTTCTTTTCCAGTTCCGCCGAATAAACGGTTATGAGTCTCAAGGAGCTTGTACTTTAGTCCATTTCTACTGTACTTGAGCACGTTCCCCCCAAATTGAAGCTTTATCTGCCGAGTAGTTTAGGGAAAAATAAGTCTCGAAATTCTGAGCTGTGGTAAGGGAAGTGCTGCTGCCTCTTAGTGAAATCAATGAAAAGATCGAAGACAATTTCGTTGATTCAATGTCACTACTGGCCATTGGGTTTGGAATCATCCAACGAAGAGATAATTACAAAGATCAAGAATTTCTACTCGCTCGCGACGATTGTCGTGAATCAATGAAATCTTTTCTCTTGGTGTAGTTTATATAAAATGAAGGTTTCCGTCATTGCCCGGTGTCTGTAGTTTATCCGTTCTATCCTGTTTTATTCATAATTTCCACAAATATTACAATGTATCGTGTCATTATTTATCCGTTTTCATGTTATTGCCCCTTAAGCAACGGGCCTCCATCAAGTACAGCTGCATTTTATGCGTAGACCATGCAAAATGGAGCGAACACCTCCCAGTACGTATTATATAAGCCACCTACTAACCATGTCCCCTAACATCGACATCACCCCGCGAACACGAGACCGCCAAGTCGGCGAAGCTTGTTGTCGCTGCGCAGAAGGCTGAAGGCCCCATATACGACACCCCGGAGACGCTATGCTGCTCTTCGCTCACCGTCTCTCCTTTCAAAGTTTAATGATGTTTTATCCCCATGGCATCAGCGGCATCACGCACGCACACCCACGGCCGCGCGGTGTCTCTCAATTTGCGCCCCCCTTTCAACCCCACTCGACCCCCAAGATGGCCACACCAACGCTGTAAATTTTGCACTTCGTAGTTCACCCGTTGCGTTCTACTATATCCTGTTGGGTCATATAGACCGTAATACTGTCCTCTCCTGTCTAGCATAGACGTATACATTACCGGCTCGGGTTTCTACAGAAAATGTGAGATTTATAGGCTTAGGATCGAAAATCATGGACTGAGATCGTCAATTTTTTGTCATACAAAACAGTCGCTTTAGTTCGTGACAGTCAGGTATCACAACTTTTTAGAGAAACTCTATTTATTTCATGAGACGAAGTTTTTTGTTTTTTTTTTAACTTGGTAATTGATATCGTCCGACTTAGATTGAATGTTGACTGTTTCCTATTGTAGAGTTCGGATCGTCTTCAGAATTGTGATCATATTAGGGGAGAATGGGGGAATGGCGAACATCTAAGAAAGGATTATTAAACGAAATTAAACACGGAAAAAAGCAACTAATTGGACATTTTTAGGCTCAAAATCAGAGCTTGACATGTCTTCTTCGACACAGTGACGACATTTTTCGATATAATATCGAAAAATAAACTTTTCCGCGGCTGTAGAAAATGTGCCAATGCACGGCATTACCCTCACCGTCGGGTAACAGCAAACAGGGTGTGGGCAATGATGCTTTCCGAACGATGCTTTCGGAGATGTACAAAATAAGTTTTTAGGCACTGCAATAGACGAAAACTAGGAGAATAATCATGAACTTTTATTTTTATCGAATACTTAACACAATCATAATTTAAACACGCGTAATTGCTATTTGTTTCACTAAAATAGAAGTATCACTTTAACAAAATATACGTAAATATAGGAACTCTTCGTCGTCGCTCTATCATCTATCACATTAATTGATATCACAGTTTTCACGTTTGGTCTTTTCCAAACTTGCAACATACGGATCACCTTTTTGCTCGAACATTTTCATTGAGTATTTAGCAAATAATAAATTAAACATACGTAACCTTGAAATTCCAGAATAAACGAACGGTATTCGCGAATAAACTGCTACTGAATATATCAGAATAATATAATTCCGTCGACCACACATATCAGATAATAAAATAACATTATTTCAACGATACCACGAGTTAAATAGACAATAAATATGATACTAACCTTGGTCGCCACACCCAGCGAATGGGTCTGCTGAGTTTATTCGAATCAAGTATGTGGTGTATTTGGAATGAATGAAATCTCATTTCAATCGAATAGAGTCGATCAGATCAAATTTTATTTCAATCAAATAGAGTCTGTTTCGGCTGAAAACATTAAATAAATAATTTATTTAATGGCCGGCCTAACAGGATTTTATTTAATCGAAATAGACTCTATTATATCTAAATAAAATTTTATCTCATTGAAATAAATTCTATCTTATCTAAAAAAAATTTTATTCATCTCAAATACACCCTATAATCGATTCAAATAAACCCTTCAGATCCATTTTTCTGGGTGCACATCTGCTCGGCGTGAGACGTCACTCGTGCCACGTGTTCGCGATTACCCCGAAACGCTTCACAACGTAATTTTTGTCTACAGCCGGTAATATTTCGGCGAGAACAATTTTTAAAAAACGATATGAAAGTAAAAATAATAACGAATACATGAGAACATCTGAAGTAAAATATTAGCAAATAGGAACAAATCCTTATTGCCTTGGAGGTGAATCGCCAAAAAATGGCACATCTCTTTTCAAATGTTTTTATAATCATTTAATAATAATAAAAAAATACGATTTAGTCACTCTTTGTATACATTAATCGACGCAAAACATTGTAATCAGATATTATCAATACATAGTGAGTAATCGGGATGTTCGGTATTACCCACTGTCGCCAATGCCCCGTTCTCCCCTACTCTTGAATTTATTCTATTTCTCTATTCATCCCAACTATGATGTGATAATAATTTTTTTCGGGATATTCAAAAATATTGAAAAAAGATACTTGTGTAAAGATTTGGCATAGAAATGAAATCTTTTCTGTAAAAAGTCATTAGAAAATGTCACTAGATTTAAAGTAATAAGCCATTATTCTCCTGTCTGATAGTCACTAGTTTTTCGGTATTATTAAATACATTTTTGAACAAATATGGATAATATTCTTTTAACAAGTGTATTTTTTCGAAAAACGGTTAGCCCCTAACGACAAAATTGGCTCACACTAACTCAATGAAGTAGCCCCATGAGTAAATCCTAAAATACGTTGAAAGCAAAGTTGCTGTCAATATATTGGTAGAAGATTTGCTGGCCCTAACATAAACCTGGTTAACTATATCGTTTTCTCCGCGTGGTTCTGATCAATGACTTCCAATCCCTCTCAGTGGCCGTTATTTTTGATCAGCTATTTCAGTTCATTAAATGTGATTATTGGAATCCTTTCAACACTGTGTAATTAACTTTCAAGACAGTCTATTACATTATTTTCAAGGTAATCACGATTTTACAGACAAGATGAAATTTTTCCCATTCGAAAATTACTAATTTCCACTTAGCGAAATAACTGTCTTTTTTTAAAGCAAATCAGGATGTCATTTCTTATCTTCATTCAGACTCAAACTTTTTCAATATTGAATATTAAAACATTCGTATCCGATATAAGAAAGGAGTTCGAAACAAAAATATACATTTTTTGTCCAGTATTAGAACAATATAAATTTCTTTTAAACATATCGTCGGTCTAAATGGTTGATTTACAGAATTACATTTTAATAATTGTTTCACGTCACGGTAAATATATTTAAAACATTAAAATTGGTGCATTGGATCTCGAAATGAAAGCAAACCAGAATTGATTGTGATATACCGATGGGTGGTGATATCCGGTGACGGGCATGGTGCGTTTATTCAAAAGTGAAATGTTACACTATTTATCGCATTAATGAAAAAAACAACACTGAGCAAAAATTATCGTGTTAGTAACTTTAAAATGAAAAATATTATTTTCGATTTCGTACCACCACACGGAAAGAAATGTTTAGTTGTGACATCTACGTTTCCAATTTGCTGTACCCAATCTCTCAAAAATTAGTTGCCTCAATCCTTTAACCAATCCAATCGGGACTACCAGTCGAATCGTCTTTATTACTATTCGAACCGTTGGCACTATAATTTGAGTTGTAAGAGAAATAGTAATCGATTGGTTGTGTCAACTCATTTTTTGGTTATGGTATCTAATCTTTTCTTTTCGTGCAATTTTTCAAATCCTTGCCACAATCATCGAATAGTTACGATAATTACAAAATATTCACCATAATTTTTTTTATAGTTGCCGAAACTATAAAATAAAAAAATCGACTAAATAATGAATAGTTGTCACTTTCTGATTATACTATTACGATTTCTCTGGGTAGAGTAATTTTCAACGTAATCGGATGGTAAAAACCTTTTGATTCCACATAAGCAGTTGACTGAGTCGCATTTTTTCTTATCGCGCATCTATAAATTTCCATCCCTTGGCGCTTTTTGCCCCCACTTTCATTTTAGCGCTTTCTCCGGGCGCCGACGTCGCTGTCTCGCCTCGCCGTGACCTTGGTTG
Organism: Tromatobia lineatoria; assembly: GCA_949699805.1. Lineage (NCBI taxonomy): Eukaryota > Metazoa > Arthropoda > Insecta > Hymenoptera > Ichneumonidae > Tromatobia > Tromatobia lineatoria. The sequence continues at coordinate 13,624,024 of OX453039.1, read as the reverse complement.
GACCCAGAGCGGACGCTGGGTCATTCCCTTTTCAAGCAACAGGCACGATATCGACCGTGCCGCCCTGTTGTGCGTGCGTAAGGGGGTTTTACTCCCTCCAGAGACTTTCGTCGACGTCGAAGATGCCTTCGAGAGGTTGGTGAGAAAGGGAGGGTGATCGTACTGTGAAACCTCGTGTATCGTCTCCTTCCCAACTCCCATCTTTCTTCTTCCCTCCCACGACCTTGCAGCGCCTCCATTTCCTCGCGATTTTTATGACCTCCCACACGTACCGACACTTTTCCCACTTCGTTCGACGTAATGTCCATTTCTTATTTCATTTATCCTGTAAAAGTTCGCCAAACTCTACCTTCGGAAACTGCATGCTTTACGTGATGGCAGCCAAACAATAGTCAAGGTTACAGGTCTTAGTCGTTTGGCGTTACTCTTAAGGAGGCTCGGTGACGACTATCGAAGTAAAATCAGTGCTAAATTGCTTCTTTAAAGTTTAATGCATCAAAAAACAATAGTGGAGGGTGATTTGTATTGAAGCATGTATACTTAATCCAGTGAAAAATCAATAGTCACGAATTTGCATAAAGATTAACCGATTAATTTTTCTTTTTAATGGGACATGTTTTTGTTTGGTTTTTTCCAAGTATAATCAGTAATTCTTTATTGATTTAAATTAGTGACGGCTTATTCCCTTTCTCAAAAGATTTACTCTATGAACTGACCGCCACGATATTTCACCGTGTTGATCGTTTAATAATTATAGTCTGTGGTTTATGGAAGTATTTTTGTTGTTGTTAAACAACAGGCTATAATTATTGAACGACCAATATTACGAAATATTTAGGCAGTAATAATGAATTTTGGATATGTGTTCGGCATAAAACCATTTACTACACTTAAGATTTTTTTGCAAAACGCATATCCAAAATTTGTTTTATTCTGCGCATTTAAAAAAAAAAAAAAAAAAAATTAAAATCAAAATAAAGAAAAAAATCTGAAAAAATTCGTATGCATTCAGATAAATTAACATACCATTTACATTGGAAAAAAAGTTAGGGTGACTGATTGTTCGTTGAACAATTGTTTTTTCCACCAATTTGTCAATAACATTTTTGGATTATTATTATGCAATCAATCGTCGCAGCACGTTTTATATGCATTTTTTTCCGATTTTTATCCCATCGGGAAGTGATCAAAATAGTCTCTGAAACTCACTTATTTTGGCGGGACTTTACGTATCATCATCCTTAAATTAGTTTGTTCATACGAAGTCCAATCGATGACACAATCATATTGAAATTTTTGTCGTCCGTCATTCTCGAGTGTTGGAAAACAATAGGTCGGAACATCAAAACCTAGAAACGAGTATCCATGGCAACCTATCAAAAAGTAGAAAGTCGATTGCGTGATAACCTAAAATGTGTCTGAGTCGGCGGAATTAGTTCTTTCTAAAAATTAGACTTTTTCCGTTCATCACATAAGTCGATGTCTTGGCAGAACGACTGCCACGCTGCTGTGATGGCAATGTCGTCTTGATGTTCAATTTTCCAGGTCGTGATTTATCTTTCCCCTATTAGCGTAATCTATGTTGCCTCGCCGGTCACGAATTTTTTCTACTGCAGAGACGTCGGTCTAAAGAGTAAAACGTGGAACGTCGTGATGCCTGACAAATAGGAAAGGTTGGCAAGCACGAGTAAGCCACTCATCTCACACGTCTCAACTCCTTCCACTAAAATGTATACTGCGGATCAACGTATCTTGAAAAAGTTCCCGAACCAGCAGTCAGATCCATGCGAGTAGGTCCAGTAAAAAGGAGGAGAAAAAAATCCGGCCTCGATCCAAGGCAAGCAACGAATCAACCCTCGTCGGACTGGAGTGACTGCGACCGGACTCTTTATATTCATTTATTTTTCTTGGCAAACATTTTTCTTAGTGTTACAACCCTGTTACACGCGTTAACAGTATAGACGTATAGTACATTGCACAAACTGTAGAGCGCGAGCGTTCTGAACTCCTTGACAGTAATATATATGAAGTTCTTGGGAGGTTTGCTTGTTCGTTTATTTCTTTGATTAATTGCATGGCACACCAATCCGATTTCTCAGGGCGGCGTAGAAACGCGAGGGATGAAGAAAGTTGGATAAAGCCAAAAAGAGGAGAGAAAGAAAATATTATAGCAAAAGAAATGCCTGGCGACGTTGCGCCACGACGGACGAAGAAAAACAGAAAACAAGTCCCTGGTGTCTCTTTATTTCTCGCAATTTCTTTTATCTTTAGTGAGGCGGACGCGCACCGAACGTGGTGCCTTCTTCCTTGTCTTCATCGCTGGGTAGACGAGTATTTACTCGGTCGGGCAGTACGTACACGTGGTAAATGTAAGACTAGAGCGTTGAACCACAGAATTGGACGGAAACGAAGACCGAGGGTGGAATATCCATCTCCGCACCACTGCTATACGATACTGTATGCGATACTATGAGAGTTGGGAAATGTGAAAGAAACCGAGTATCCTCTCGTTACAATGAAAACGTCGGCGGGTACATACCGAGGAAGAGATCAAAGCTCCTGTTTCTCAGGTTTTTTTTTCTTCGTCGTTAGTCGGAGTTATAATGACGACGAGCTGTTCGAGCACATTAAATTTGAAGCGTGTTTTTAAAAATATTCCTTAATTATTAAACTGTAACACGTGTTAATTACATCTGCTCAAAATCTCCGGTGTCATGACATTTTAAGGTAATTCTATGGTAAAGCGATCTAGCGCGTGGTTAAATAAGCTGCAAGCGACAAAATTGGTCGCGCGAACCAAGTATTAGGTGTCACACTGAACCAGTTGTTTATGACGTCCAACTGGTTATTTGTGACGGCTATTTGGTTGGTTGTGACACCCATTCGGTTAATTGTGACACGCAAAACACGTTGGTTCTCCCAACCAGTTTCGAATTCAGAATTCCCCGTTTCCGTGTAGATTCAAAAATCTTGAATGATAAAACAGTCTATCAGTTTTGTCTTAAGGATTAACACCACCCTAGCAGCAGAAAAAGAGCTAACTTGATGATTTATTTTAGGAGTATGAAAAAAGTAATAGGATTTATTTTCAGAGGACTCATTAAACACAAGTTACAGTATGAAAAATACATTTATTATCATTTTAACAGAAAATGACGACGACATACGCCATCTTGAAAAACGGATTTTTTTTGCAACACTTTAACGCGAGGTCGGTTTTCTCGTAAGGTATAAAATCTGGCACGAAAAACCAAACAAATTTATACTATATATACCATTTACGTACAGGTTTTTTTTTTGATGCCATTATCCAGAAATAGTGCACCTTAGTTTCTAGTTACTTTAATTAAACAAATTAGTTGCATATAACTGTAATAGTCACTTGGCTAATCTGGTATTTTTTTAATGGATGAGGTTCCTATATAAACTTGAACAAAACTTAAAAATGATGCGTGACGAAAATAAACGAAATACATTGTACTTACTTTATTTTCGACACGCATCATTTTTAAGTTTCAAAACCCGATTAAAGTTAAAATACCTGATTAATCAATTGACTATCACAGGTATATGCAACTAATTTGTTTAGTTAACGTAAAAAAAAAAGTATTCTATGGAGAAAAATAATCATTTCGCGACGAGTTATGCGTTGAAGTTAAGCTTCAATAAATCATAATTTCATCAAGTTTGATCTTACGAGAATGATTCTTATGTAGTTTCGGAGGTGAACGTATGCTCTTCAAGTTTGATCGTAATAATTATGGTCCCAAGATCCACTGTGCCCGAGTTATTCGCAAAAAAATGCAAATTATAGGCATTTATTGTAGTCAAAGTTGAATATCTTTGAGAGTATGTGGCAGAAAATGCTCTATGATACACCGAACTAAAATAAATTGAAGAAGCTATTTGATGTCACTATTTTTACACCCCTCTATTTTGTACGCAAATTGGCAATCCCCTGGAAACTCGAGACAACGATTGCTTACGTGTTAATCGAATGAGGAAATACTAAAACCCATTGCGCGACATAAAAAAAATCGCACGATGTTTTCCTCCTACCGTTGTCAATAGAATGATATAAACGACGATTTTATGGTGTGCGAAGTCGGAAAAAAAAAATTTTAGACCACTCTAGCGCACCTATAAAAAAATTGATTTTTCACATTAAGAACAAGCCGTAAAATGATCATTAATCAAAAAGCTCACACTAAATGAGAAAAACCGCTACATACTTTGATAGAAACATAATTTTTAAACAACTGTTAAAATTTCAAACCGATCCATGCAACGGTGTTACGTAACCCTTCCTCCATGTTTGAAAAAAAAGTAACTTCAACATGTGGAGCAAAATGGATAGTTGAACGTTTTGACAATCTTAGTTCACTGTGGGACCAGCTGTATATTTTTTTAATGAACAGAACGTGTTATTTAAGCAAAGGAAAATTATTTTTCCAAAATTCTGGAGTGTTGTTACCCTTTAAATTTTGTAAGGTTATGGATATAATTATTTTCATCTGTACAGTGTTCCAATCTGAGATTAACGAGTAATCTCATCGAATAGTGAAGGTTACTGATTCAACTTTGGTTTTTTTTTTTCATTTAACCTTGACAATGTTTCCACAACCGTTGTAGCAGAACGATAAGATCCACTTTGCAGGATCCACCCTCCAGCTAATAACAAGCCAGATATAGAAATTTCCGGAGGCAGGGTTGAGAGGGTTGAGCTGATAGACTGGGGACCAAACCCAGCCATCACAGTCAGTTCGTAGCTCAGCTACAGATATACAGAAGATCTGTTAGATTTTCTCTGCTGCTACCACAGTTGCGGTAACGATAGAAACGTGAGGGTTCCGGAGGCGAAATCAAGAGATTCGATGAAGTCCCAGGGGATAGAAAAGACGTAGAATACAGCGTAGGTAGGTTGACTGGGTAACAATGTAGGACTTGAAACAACACATCAAAGACTTTCCTCTTCAAGCCAATTTCTACCTCTCCACGAGAGGTCCTTGCTACAATCTTTTTTGTCAGACTGTTTGTTTCATCAGAACACGTGCATCAAAGAAAAAAATCTTCGTACACATATGATAAGGTATCCTCATAACACTTCCCCAAGTTCATCAAATTTAGGGACCCAATTAAATTGTTCCCTTTGTCGCGTTCCAAATAAGACTCATCAAAGATGCCCCATTTGACAGGATTTTGATATCTCTAATGTAATCTCCTTCTTCAACAATCTTCGATACTTTCTGTTTGTTCCTGATAACATGTTGGCTCAAGAAGTTTGTCTCTCTGTGACAATGTAAAATCTTCCAAACACAATCGGGAATACTCTAGAGATAATACATAAGAAATGTGGACTTGGTCTATAGTCAGAGGGAGTTAAAGCAAATAGTCGATCTGCTGGAAAATGAAAGACATTCTGAAAACTTATACATGTACTATAGTATCATCTTCTGCATCTGATGTATCTTTCGAATAAGATATACCGGAGGATCCCATTATGACTGAACATCATCTATCATAAAATCATCTTATTTATCAATTTATACAAACAAATATGGATGTTTCCGATTTAGCTTTAAGCCCGTTCGTTATTCATTAGGAGTGAGCACTTCAAAAACATCGAATATTCGATTTCAAATCGCATTTAATCATTCGATTCGTACTTCGACTCGAGTATTCGAACTTTGACGCGAATATTCAAAATTGTAATCAAATATTCAAAATTGTAATCGAATATTCGAACTTTAAATCGAATGTTGATTAAGTTTGAATAGCAGAATCTAAATAAAGCTAGAAATCGAATAATTAATGAGGATATGCAATGAAAACTGCCTTTTGCAAATAGTATTTTGTAATACTTGAGTATACTATCGAGCGGTCCATCAAAAATTCATTTTTTAAAATAAGTAATCATACCTATCACAGACACACACTAGTTCACACTTTCATATAGCATTTTCACATACGTTACATATAGATTGCATGAACAGTTGTGGATATACAATGTTCAATGTATGTACTTTATGTCACATATATGAAATGTATCTGCAAAGAAGACACTCTTTTATATCCATTGAACATACACTGAATATCCATGAGTATATACAAAGTATGTGCAGTGTATGTACGTATATACACTATGTATGTCTAAATGCGTTAAATTAATATTCTGTGTATGTAAATCAGAATTCGCAGGCAGACACGAAATAGAATAGATTTAATAATTGTCGCTTTGAAAATAGAGAAAAGTCAAAATCATAAAGATATTATTTCTTAAATCACATGTAGTTGAAAATTTTCAAATTCATTTTCTCAGAAAATTTAAAAAATCATCCTATATATTTCATACTAATTTATCAACGGCTTTGAGACAGAAGTTTTACTTGAAATTACTACTTAATGGTGTTACTCAATGGCGTTCTCACCATTTTTAATACTTCAGATCTTTCTTTAAGTTTTCTTTTCGTAGCGGATGACTCATTTTTGAAAAATATGTATTTGTGTTATACATCTTCAGGGAATCACTTTCTTACCTTTCCCGATGTTAGCATTTGAATAATTCAAGTAGTACATGAAATGTGTTCTGGACTTTTATGCATACATATACGTGCAAGGGTATAAAACAGATATTCAAAAAATATTAGACACACCCGTACTATGGATTCTGTTTTTATGCAGTAATTCTGCTTTCAAACATAATCGGGAATACCTCAAATGACGTTTTAAAATGGAAAACTTAGTCTATAGTCAGAGGGAGTTAGAGCGAATGCTGGAGCTGCAATGCTGGAAATTTGAAGGCGTCCTGCAAACTCGTACGTACACCAAAGCCTGTTTTTGCAACAGAATTCCTCGAACGCACAAGAACCGACGAGTCAGCTGAGCAAGATTCAGACAGGTAGAGATATAGCAAGATAGGATTGCGGTTAAAAGTGGGGGTTAGCAAAGGCACAGCAGCAACAGAGTTTACTCGCGTAGCTGTTCTCGTTACAATAGGCGGGCTCGACTTTCCTCTTTGCTTCTCTTCCCTTTGCCGCCGGTAAGTTCAAAGACTGAGAGAATACGCGGTGCTCCAAGGGGTTGAAGGGTTAAAAGAGTTTGGAGGAGCGGCGAATCGTGGAGCAGGAGAGTGGTAAAAAGCAAAAACCATATTCTGCCGGTGGATGAGACGTAGGTCTTTTCTACACATTTAGAGAAGAAAATTCTCGATAAATTTCGGCTATGTTTGTCATTCACACAGTTCCATACAGAAAAGTTTGTCCAAGTAAAAAAAAACTGGTCGATCATAGAGCGGTATTAGATCCACGAAAATTAATCTATGGGAACATCATTTATGTGAATTATTATAGATGTGATATGCACTTTGCGACTTCGCCGCGAAATCAACAAGAAGTTTGCTTTTCATGAAGGTAAGTTTATTAGACCTTGGAAAGAGAAAACGAATTTTGCAATTTTTATCGAAAATCAACACAAACCAGGCCCTTAAGGGACAATATTGCTAATCGCAATATTAAAAAATGTAACATATGATAATACAGCCATTCATTATTTATAAATCATAAGTGAACATATGGACTATATCTATGATGTGTGTATGAAGTTAGTTGGAGAATCGTTCAGAGACGACAAAACGTATGATACGTTTTGCCTCTAGAGGAGCCGCAATGAGATTTGACTACCAACAAGGGTCAAAAGTTGCTTGGTTATACCAGCATGCTAGGTTTGAATATAGTGTAATTTCATGAACGTCATGCTTGTGAGCTTGTTAGTTTGTTATCGTTGGAAAATTACAGCGGGTTACGACAAAACGGCATGAGTAAGGGATATTCAATGCTTGAAACTCGTACCGTGACAATTTAATTGCATATGAACCTTGTCAAATTTACGTTGAGGTAACTTTAAGAACTCAGACAACACCAAAGTCAACATTAGCAGAAAACTATCTTACTAGTCCTGTTTCCATGTTCGAGCTCTTGATGCGAAAAAAGCTTTTCTCGTTCAGTGATCATATTGCTAATGCGTCCATGAAAATTGGTTCGCCGATTTGAAGCATACGTAAAGATAACGTATTTCCTACACTGAGAGAAAAATTTGGTAATTCTGAAAATAATATAGTTGGTTTGACGATAATCTATCTATAAACTATAATTCCCAGGAGAAACGTCTATATTTTATGGTTACAGCATATATAAGAAGATAGTTGGATGAACTAGCAATATAATTCCCAGGAGGAACGTCTATTTTTCATGGTTAGAGCAAATATAATTATAGTAGCTGTTATCAAAATGATAATAGTTTCAAAAACTATTCTAATAGTTTTTAATATGCCGTTTTGTTGCATATAAGACTTGAACGTTTGTTTCCAATAACCTTACAAGTATCGTTTATTGAACCATATTATCATCGCTTCAACCATAAAACATTGCAAGCCTTCCTATATCCGTTTTACCATGTGAAATTGTTAAATAAACGATATGCTTTCCTCTCAGTGTATCCATCAATGTTTTTTTTTTTTTAATATAACAACCATAACGCTTTAATACCATGCGCACATGGAACTGTTCGCTGGGGTTTCAAGTATTGAAGGAAAAAGTAGCACAACTGCTAGGTTAATAGCCAAGAGACTAATGCCGTCAAAAATAACAGTTGCCAAAAAAAAAAAATTCGCGATATGATAAGCGGAGAGGATCTAGATATATATACTAGGGGGGCTCCGCCCCCCTGCGCGCTTGGCGCTCCTCCCCCTGTTCGTCCTTCGTCCACCCTGGCGCGTTTGGCGTGCTCCCCCCCCCCCCCCCCCCCCTCTTGTTGTTCGTTATAGAAACGTGAAAAAAGTACTTCGAGGGTCTGAAAAAAGAATAACTATTATCGTTTCAATAATACTTGCGCCAGTATTTAAAGTTGATTAGGCCTACTGAAGATACAACTTTCCTAAATGGTAAAACAAAAACGCGTATTATCTCCTTCTTAGTGGTGTGGGAACGATAATAGGTATTCTTTTTTCAGACCCTCGAAGTACTTTTTTCACGTTTCTATAACGAACAAAAGGGGGGGGGGGGGGAGCGGGGTCGGTGCGTGAGGCACGCAGGAAGCGAAACTGTGGCCCCTGCTGTCCTTATAAGTACCAAACATTTCATTGTTGGGTGTCCTGTTCATCACATCCTGAGAAGCAACCTGAGCTTCCCAGGATTACTTAAGGACCGCCTAAACAGTTCTAAAGCTCTCCCTCAAGCGATCTCATTATGCAGAGCCATTCATGTGTATAATAGACTCCAAGAAAATTCACCTGACTTTGCAAAAGATAAACCCTTTTCGCTTTTAATAACCTCACTTCTTAATGCAACAATTTTAGCATCCATCTTCATTTAGTAAACAAAAATTCTATTTCAACTTGAATTTTAAAAAGTACAATTCCAATTACCCGACCTAGAGTGCCAACGACTGAGCTGTTATCTTTAAAAGGGTTGAAACGTCTCGGTTCACCCTCCACAATGTGCTACCGTTACCACTGTAGCTTCTGCCTACGCGGCGTATCAGCCTACGCGATCTGCAGCTTGTGGTTCTTCGCTCGTGTGCCAGCAGGTCTCGTCGGAGTTAACAGTATATATATCTGGTGCGATGCGAGAGATCGTGGCGCAACGCCCGTTCTACTGACGTTAATTAATGCGCTCCCGTGGTGTTCCTGGTACTGCCGCGACCACAGTACCTTCGCCGCAGTGCCGTAGCCGTTGCACCCTGTCGACCGGCAGCTGTCTCAATCGAGGGGATGGAACGAAATGTGAATGTGCCGGTAGGGGGTCGAACAAAGTGGGCGCAAAACCTCTCCTCCCGTCTGCTTGTCGTTCTCTTCTTCGTCGTGGGTAGCGCTGCGCTATGCGGCCTCCCTAGCCTTGCAACTCGTCGCTTCCATTCCCGTATGTGTATATCGTACAGAGTAAGCTGAGTTACGCCAGGGGTTGAGCGAAAGTGGAGAAAGGAAAGGAGCGAGGGCCCCGTGTGCCTACTTTGCACACACCGGAGTAAGCCGACCGAGCACGTATTATTCCACGCTCGCGTATATCCCTGACTCACCCGCCACCCACTTTGACTTTCTAGCTTTAGCTCTGGGCTTGCCGCTCTACGAGCAGCAGAGCCACAGCACGCTGAATTAATCTTCGTTTGTTCTTCCCCCCTCCATTTTGTGCTTCAAAACAAAAGAAAAAAAAACGAAGGGGTTAGAGGGAGTGCCTCTAACTTCACAAAGTGAAAAAATAGCGTAGGCACAGAAGGAATTTTGGGATGAAGATAAAGCCGCTCTTTCAACTATTAGACATTCAAAAGTAACGTATAACTTTTTTTTTCAAATTTTTTAAACGCAAATGAGCGGGGCAAAGCATATTTTAGGAAACTCATGAAATGTCACATGTGCTGTAAAGTTTCGTTTATTCGGAACTAGCGAGATATTTCCGCTCACGCTATTGCCAGGTTAATCAGGGCTTGTTGGGGAGGCGGTGACTGTGAGAGCTTTAAGGGCCCCTGGATACAAGGGCTTTAAATAGCTGGGAGGTTTGGCAGTGGCTTCATGAAGAGAAACAAACAACTTTGGGAAATATGAGACTTCATAATAACATAATAACTACTACGAGGTATTTAGTGTCGTTGCTTAAGGGCAAACGTATTCCTCGGACAGAGAGTGATTTCATTATTTTGTCTACCACGAAAGCCTCTGAGATATTTGTAACTACGTGATTTCGAAATAAAGCGAATAGAAACAAAAAAGATAGAGCAAGAACCTCTATTACTCCATAAAGTAAGTAAATAAAGACCGATGAAAGCAGAAGACCATGCTGAGAAACTGATAAGGAGGATTGTATTAACCAATGATCATCAAAAAGTAGCTTCTAGTTACTTCTGGTCGCCATCAAATATGATTAACCATGTTAATCTTGACTTGGTCACTGAAGCATGTTTCTCGGACAGAGGCATCATATTATTTTGCCTACTACGAAAGTCTATTACGTATTTGTATTAACCTACTCTTGAATAAGAGCAAACAAAAACAAAGGGAATAGAGTATGGGATAGAGTAGAGTAAATAAAGTCCAATAAAAATAGGAAAGATGCCAGGAAACTAATGATGGATTTTTTCCGAAAAAGTGATCTTTAAAAGTACCGTCCCGATATATTTTCGAACTTAAAAAATGAAAACTTGTCATAAAATAAACATTCCAGAATGCCTCGTAAAGATCATTCCGGTCCAAATTAGGATTTATAATAACATACAAACATCAACGTAGGTAATGTTGTCTCCGTTAAAGTATCATATCTCTTGGACAAATAGTCGTTCAATTGTCTTGTTTATCATGAAAGTCTCTCAGGTATTTATATCTACATGTCAAAAAATTGATAAGGAAATCTCTCCCAACCAATTGAGATTTAATATGAGCTTCCGAATAGTTATCTAATTTCCTAAAATGAAAACCTTTTAGGGGAGATATATTTTTGTGCACCATGTAAAAATGTGTCTTGTAAATTTAAATTTCCAATAACTTGTAATGCGACGTCTTTACCCCCGGCCAGGTCCGTTCCTTTCCTTACGTAGAGTAAGCACACCTCTAACTTGGTATTATTTTTCCCTGGTCCTAGCATGCGTAAGCATCGAGTACCGACACAGTGTTGAAAAGTGTCTCTAAGCATAGCAGGCTGACCGGTCAGGAAAAAATACACTACATTTGTTCGTCGGGTTGATTCACGTCTCCGAATTACAAGAGTAGTGAATATTTTTTAACTTTGTCTCACGGGTGTGCGTCACGTGAGACAGGTTTCTCGTTTAAGCAGGAGACTTGCCGGTATTGCAGTAATCTGCATGCTGTAGGCCAGGTCCCCCTTGATGGAAAAACGGAGTGTTTGCGCACTTGTCTCTATCCTTCACACAACTTCCGCCGGCCCAGAGCTTTGTTCCTCCTACAAGCAAGAAAACGATTAAAAAAATCTCAAGTCCGATAATTTATACATTACATATGTTAAAAAGTCTTGCCAAACCTTTTAACATATGTAATGTTGTCTCCATCAGAGAAGCACGTCCTTCGGAGTGATAGAGTAATTTCATTCTTCCATCCATCACGAAACTTTGTGAGGTATTTGTAACTTGTCCAACTATAGCCATGCCCGAGGTTGAAAAAAGCTTGTAGGTATTCCCTGTTCCGGGGATTAGATATTCGAAAACGCTTTTGCGCCCTTCCCGCGGGTCTCCAGGATGTACCGACGTTTGTTGTCGGCAACACGCGACGCCAATCCTGCGAGTTGTTCCTGCTGAACAGGACAGACTGATGGTTACAGGAGGGAAGAGGAGGAGGCGAAACCTGGTAGAACAGAAGGTACAGTGAAAAGGAGGGTCGTGGCCGATCAAAAGGACATCGCGTGTCCGACGATCGTTTCTCTGTTTTCTTTTTATTCGCATTTCAATTAAACTCCCCTCTGTTCCCTTTCCTTTCCAACGACTTGTTCGTCCTCCCAGGCCTCCTTTCACTCTGTTTCTCATCGCTTTCTATGTCTTCCTATTTCCTAGCCTCCTCCGCTTCTAGTTCCCCTGGGTTTGCGCTACTGTAAAACAGACGATGCACTTCGACCAGCGTCTTCATGGCTTAGTGGATATATATGTTAGGTTGTAGGTATGGATATATGTGTTAGCTCTGGTATACTATACTTACTTACACATGTATGGGACTGTATGTGTCTGTATAGAAAGCTTCATGCACTCTATCCACGCCTACGAGCAAACCAACCCCAGAGGTTTCGTTCTAATTCGCCTTCAGTTGCAGGTTTCCCTCCTTACCCCCCTTTTCCTCTAAGGCGCTTCCTTCCATCTACCGCAGAGCTATCTCATACTTCATAACTACCCTGCCAGACGGTTACGCGCCGCACTCTTCCCGATTGCCCTTCTGGCTGCTCTCTGCATGCCGAATTGAAGAGAGATGGAGACTGGGAACAGACAAAATTGGGCTGCTCATGTCTTTTCCATTTTGTTCTTGAGTTTTCATATTAGGGGCGAGCAGTGGTATAGTGGTTTCGTCCCCAGCTCGTACGCCGTAGTCTGAGTTCGACTCTCGCTGGGAATGATAGAATTTTCTATGCGCTTTTTTCTGCAATCCCAAGCGGTCTGAATTTCGTTCACGAACAAAGGACTATCAGGTTGTTTCTATCCCGGTGGATGCCGAAAAAATAGTTCATTAGGAATTACAAATTGGATTGTTTCTTTGTGATGACTCCCTCAAGAATAGCGTCAAATGAATTGCTGATAATAAAATATGTTAATTATAATAACATCTAAAGTTATATGATAGCATTATTTGGTACAAGAGGATTTCATAATCTCTGCACTCGAGTTGAACCTGCCTGTCTCTTATATTTCGTCTTTCGTCGCAGTGGATAATGCTGCTTATTTTTTATGTAAGCGATTATCACATAATGCGGTTATTGTATTGTACAGTACTTAATTAATGATTCGCTGATGTTCACGAAGTAATATCAACGTGGTCTGGAATGATAGAAAAAAAACATTCAATCCTCTCGAACTTGTACCTTCCGGAATCGGTTGATATTGAACCAGATCAGTCGTATTGACGGTTCAACGGGAGTAAAGTTCTATAACATTCGCAGCTGTTTACGTGCTGTGGTACTTAACTACTTGGGTCGAATTGATAACAGCATTCATGTCCTGTTATTCGCAATCATTTCCCTTTGTTGATCGATGCTCGGAGCATTCCCATTGCATCAGTTGCAACGCCATACTGCAAAGTAGTCGAAGGCTTATTGAGAAGTTCAGTTCTGGTGACATTTGTATCCTGTTATGTAGATTAATTGCCCTTGAGTGATTAATGCTCTCATTGCTTCTCTAATTGCTACAGAATATTGTACTTGAGGTGGTGGGACTGTTTTGAGGCATTTTTGAATGGTTTATTGGTAAAACCGTATATAATGCGTCTACATCATTAAAAGGCAGCGATACACCTGTGACAATTTTGTCCCCTAATTTTGAACGACTATAGGTCTCATTTTTGGTTTTTCGACTCTTTAGGAAGGAAGAACGACTTTAAGTATCGCGAGACCAGAAGCTTAACTCACTTACACTATAATTCCGCGTATGCTTTTGAAACTTGAGCACCATTTTTCAAGACGCTTGAAATAAAATTTGTTCCAACATTCTTGAAGTAGTTGGAGAACTGACACCACTTCTTAAAAATTCCTCCGCCAACACTACCGGTAAAAAAAAACAGAACGCCCCCCTCTCCCTCTTCTGTCCCCTTCAGGGTCTGATGATTCCCCCTTCAGGCCGTAAATTATTGATATTTGGAGTTTTTTCCGTGTCCATTATACTCGACCGTTTGTAGAAACCCTTCGTTCAAATAGAAAGCAGGTTTTCAATATTTTCGTCTTCTGCAAGATATTAGATTTTTATAAGGGTGGTCCAAGCTGAGAAAAATAATACTACCGTAACAACTTACATTTTGTGAAAGGTTAGTCGATAAATTACAGTAACTGAACGCAAGGAACGCCATCTGTGAACCTAACTCGTAATTCGCACACCGTTGCCATTGAAGAGAAAGCAATGAGTTGCGTCATCACGTTCCAGCAGCTTTTTGTTCGATTCTGCGTTCGGCCTTTATTTCCAGAATTTCGGGAAGAGTATATACCAATTACATGTAAAAAAAGGAAATGGAGGAAAACCCGACGTTGGTCTTTCTACGAAGAAATTGGATTCGTCCATCGGGTATCAAATTTCAATTATAATGCTACAGAAAAAAATGGATGAAACGCCGTGGGTTTGGAACTCAGTAGTAATTGTCTATCTTTGCTTTTTTTTTTAGACAGAAAGAACGAAAGATATTTATTTTATATCCATTCATTTTAAAGGCCCTGAAGAGCCAGACCATTGGCATTTGTATGAGGAGCAATTAAACGAGAAATTAAATGGGGAGGCGTGAGGTAAAGCTCCTTTGGGGAAGTCTAATGGAACGGAAAGAATTGGATTCCAATTAAGATGATGGAAAGACGAGGGGAACTTTCCCTGTTAAGATAGTAGGGTCCACGATTTAATTTACATTAAATACATTACGGAATTCTAAAATATGCTACAAATCGTACATAGTATCGATTTATGAAAACTTCAAGACGGTTACCAGCTATTTACGGTTATAAATAAATCCAAAGTCGAAAAATTTAGCATGGGCTCTTATGGAGACAGCCATTTTATTTGCCATTTTATTTGGTATGATTGAAATCATGCGATTAGTTTCATATGCACAGAAGTCTAAGATATTTCAGAGAGTATAACGATTAAAATAATGTTTAAAAAAGCACTTGGATCACTCGATGTTTTAATTCAATTTTTTAAGTTAATATTAGTGATGATATACGTCTTATTATAACTCAATATAATGAGGTACCATGATTCAAAACCTCCGATTTATCAACTATGCTAAGTGATGAAATATGATACATTATATGCCAATTTATGAATGAGTTATCGATTATAGAAAATCATAGCAATATGATTTTGCTGCCTTTTAATATATTTCACAGGTTATGTTGGCGTTAAAAATGTTTTCCCTATCAAGCAAAGTGTCTGCATTAAGAAATAATACTAAATAGTACTTTTTTAAAAGAATCAATTATTCTCGCGCGTATAGAAAATCATACTTCATCGTATTACAGTTCCTTCGAAATGAAAACAGCGATACCAATCTCATTATCCGACTCTCATTTGTGTAGCTACTCATAACCATATTACCTCAAAAAATTCCCACCAATTTCTGTCTCCAGAGCTATTGTGTAAATTTTATTAAATTTCATGCATTACTTTTCCTTCTGCCACTGTAATTTCTTCTTTTAATATTTCGGACGCTCGAGCCTCCGGAAAAAATTGCCTCATGCGGTTCAAATACCTTTTTTATTTAGCATTCCCACGGCGTATTCGTGTGGATATTTATTTTTTTTTGCTCACATCCCTCGTGCATTCATAGTCGCCGAGGGAGCGAGGAGGGGCAAAATAAAGAAGGGCACGAGGATGAAACAAGTTGGAGAGGAATTTGTGCGAAATGGCACAGAATAAAAGGTGCGGGAGTAAAGAAAAGCGAAGGCTAGACGGAAAGAGCGAAAGCCATGCTGCGACCTCGCGGCTCTTTAGCGATTCGCTTGGAGAGTGGCTCGTAAAGCAGCACAGACTCTAATTCGTCCCGTCGCGGTTCGCCGTGCAAGCTCGTTGTATACGAAAACGCGCCCGGGGGAAAAAGAGGGGAAGAGGAAGTGGAAGTGGAGACGAGTGGCATGAGGGCAAAGGGCACAACAGGGCTCAACCTTTCCCTGTCTGTCTTTTTCGCTCACCCCTCATTCTCTTTTGGACAGCCAGGATGGAGGTACAGGAAGAGATGGAGAAAAAAGTTTCCGACTGCATGCCACTTGGGCTTCGTTCACGTCCTCGTATTCCCTGGAAACCGCGCAGCAAAACTGAAGGACGAGAGCCCGGTTGTGTACGCAGAGGGTGTATCCCTACTACACAGTTGAACGTATAGATATATACAGTAGGACCTCGTAAAAGTTTGCCATAAATGGGCTGGCGCTAGCACCTCATGAGGAATTAGATAACGTTCGATAGGTAATAAAAGAAATGAGGTAAATAAATCAGACTCAAATGATTGATATTCATTGATAGATACACCGAGAGAAAAGATTTCATTGAGGCCAAAGAGATAGGTAGGTTGATTTCATTGTCGTTAATTTTAACGAAATATTTTTTTTATTACAATGAAATAGTGTACTTAAAGGCCTTATATACACTTGCAGCGGGCAAACAATGTGATTTTGTTGATTTTTTTTTCGACACGAAAATGAATGTTTATTGAAAAACTGTGAATGACATTCATTAGTACACAAGTTCATGTATTTATACAATTTTTTTCAGCATAAAATTTCTCAAAATGGCGGAACTCCAGCTGTATTCCAGTAGCACCTTTTATAAGCGTTAGATGCGGTGGGCATGATAACTTGAGAATGGTTCATCCGGAAATCAGAATTCAAGAAGATTACATTAGTACACAAAAAAAGGTTACATTGGCTTTGGCCTGGATGAAGGATTTGTAAAATTTCCATTTAAAGAAAAATGGCGACACTTTTAACAAAAAATTAATTTTTTGGGGTGATAAATTTATAAGAATTTTTTTTAAACAAAATTTGAAATCCTTCGTCCAGGCCTTATCTATTATTATAATAATCAAGTGGTATAATTTTGGTTTGGATTGGATTAATAGTTTTGTAGTAATCGTGCCCAACGCACGAAAGATATTTAAAAAAAAAGGCGATTCTGAGATAATCGCGTTTAAAGAGCTGCATGCTAAACGACTGCACGCAACGGACGGTCGGTTGAAATACCTATAGTACAAATCTTATGCTCCGATCTTCATAAAATTTGGTGAGAATATTCTTCAGACATTGTTCTTAAAGAATATGTATATTAAAAAATCTAGATTTTTCCACTCATCACAAGTGTATATAAACCCTTAAATTTAAAAGAGAATATTTCATTGCCTGTAAAGAAACGTTTCCTCAGTAAGAATATAATTTAAAAAAACAATTCCATTGTTTTAAAGAAAAATTTTAACTTATTCAAAGAAACGTTTTCCTTGATTCCTTGAAAAGGTATACTTGATGGCAACAAGTGCTGGAATCTGTAACACCTAACCTCACTTTTTTGATTTACGGTTCCCGAACACACGGCTTGGACTTTCAAGGAGCCCGTACTTTAGCTCATTTCTGCCGTACTTGAGTTCGTTCTCTCAAAATTTCAGCTTCATCTGCCAAGTAGTTTAAGAAAAAAAGGTCTTAAAATTATGAGCTGTGGTGGGAGAAGTGCCACTGCCTGTTCCGTGTAATCAATGAAAAGAACAGAAACGATTTCTTTGATTCAATGTTTATTGAGTTTAAGATCATTCAATGAAATGACAACATTGAAACTCAAGCATTTCTTTTCATTGGCGAAGATAGTCGGGAATCAATAAAATCGTTCCTCTCGGTGTCTCTTACTCATTTATCTACTGATTTTATTGGATATTCTTTCGAACCGTAAAACAAAGATTTATGGATACACCGCAAAAAATATTTGGAATATTTCTACACGGTATAACAATTTATACTTAACCCGTGGAATGTTTTTTTTTACTAAACCTTTGTATAAAATTTAGCTTAATATATGAAAGGAAATGAAAATTCAATGCACGTGTAGTAAATTAAAAGCAAAATTATATGAAAAGCAAGACTTTATTAACGAATTTAGGAAAATTGTACATCTATTTTACGTTACATTCATTGCAGTAAAATTTCTATACCCATTCTTGTAAAAGAGTTTCCGGCACGTGTGTTGTAATTTTACCTTAAATATATTCGCAAGTGACCGAAGGTGATGCAAAATTAAAGTCAGCTCATATTAAAAACATGACTCGGGTGGCGTATTTAGCATTAATTAATAAGTTTTCTGTAACGAATTCAACAGACAGTACATAATATACAATACAATACAGACAATACATAACGTAACGAATTCAGATGAATCGTACATCAATTTTACGTTATTCTTGTATAGCAAATTTGTAGTATCTGTGTAGTAATTTTAGCTACATTTTTTTTCACAGTAAATGTAATGTTATAAATTTTTCACTCTTTTTTAGAATAGCCAGTACGCTAAAAATTGATAAAAAAATTACCGAATTAAATGTAAAATATTCTTCCTGCTAAAATCATGCGCGTTGAGACGAGGATAAAATTGGCTAAATTCCAAAGGCTCGAGGAATAAGTCCGGAAGCGGTTGGATTATTCTTCCATGACTTATTTTATATTTTGCTCAGGTTTTCGCATCGATTTTCCACAAAGAATGGATTTTTTTTTAAATTGAATAATCTAGGTTGAAAAAAAAAGAATCGCAATAACGTCTTTTTTTTGGAGCAGCAATGCACAATAATAACCAGAATTAGTCACCGATAAATAATCCGATAATTTTTGGATCATCGCAGAAGACAGGAATTAAAAAAATTGAAAAATAAAAATCGAAAAGAACAAATTCGTAAATTTCAAATTTTTCCTTCGCCTATTTGTTTGCGTGCTTACAATAATCTTCAGGATAGTAGGATCTGTGGCTTGCGCACCTCACGCGCTAACAAATCTGGTAGCCTAAATTAAAGAACTGAGAAAAATTCGGGCTCGTGAGTCCATGAGGGACTCACGAAAAATTCAGGCTCGAGCATTAACTGAGAGACTTAAAAAAATGTATTTAATTATTTTCTACGGAACTCCCCCCAAAAACACTCGCACACATCCCGTAGAAATCCCTCCCCGCTATCATTCAGGGGCCCCACCCCCTCCACCAGTTAAAAAACACCCCTTAGAAAAATTCGGGCTTCAGCGTCCATTGGAGAACTCAGGATAACCAGGGCCAGAGGGTTCAGCTTCACTATATGGTTAGGTGAAGTTAACCCCCGGCCCGAATTATTATAAGTTCCTCGTTGAACCTAAAGAGCCTAAAGAACTCGTAAGTTCGAATTTTCCTAAATTCCTGGATTCTTTACACGGCAGCGGCGGCGGCGTAATCTTTTCATAATGTAGAGGGATAATTGAGTTTTGATTATTCCATCCATTCACAAATGAAATTTAAAAATAGAAATTAACGTTTTGCATGTTGAAAAAAAAATGTTTGACATATTATTATGTTTTTAAATAAAAAGTTGAACGACAAACAATAATTGTCGTGGTGTCACCGTGGTATCAAAATGACTGTCAATCTGGGAGGGGGGTATCCCCTTAATCCCCTAATCCAGCAAATATGATACCTGGGCAATGAAAGACTCAACAATTTTAACTTTCCGTTAAGCTCCACGTAACCGAGGTCTTACTGTAAGACACGAAGAAGAGTTAGTGGAAAATGACAAAGTAGGAGACGCGAATGCCACCCAAGCGTAGTGCAAGTGAACGCAGAGGTCGTTCTCTTCCTCTTTTTCTTCTACTTATTTCGAAGACGGAGGGCATTTCACGATGTGTAAGTGCTGTAAGTGTTTCGAGGCTTCTACACCAAATTACAAGAGAATAATAATCCAAGGTACTACCGCGCGTACAATTTCAGAGAAGCACTTTGCAGTCAGACTCTAGAGGTTCCTGGGAGAGCCACCAACGTTTCGCGTCAAATCTTCCCTTTTCTAGTTGAAGGAAACAAGAACAAGACTGAGCGACGACAACCGTGATAGCTCGTGGTGTTGGAAGTGGAGCAGCATAAGAAACACGTCGAGCATCAGGAGAGACAGACTTCACCGTTGAACTTCTATCCACGTTTGTGTCTAGGGTTCGGGAATTGGAGCTTGATTCTCTACCCCTTTTACTCCACCATTTTCACGACGTGCTTGCCTCCCTCGAGCTTTGTTATTTTGATCACTCGTCAGTGGAATTAATCGCTTGTCTCGTTTCTAATTGACCCACTTTTTCCTCGTACTGCATATTCTCGTTTTCTTGCCGTGTTAGTAGTTTCTTCTCGCCTTGCAATGTGCTGACAGAATAATATCCGTTTGCTTGTTGCGTGCTCGGTAGTTTCTCTATTAACCCTATGACGGTAATATATCATGCTTATTTTTCGCTGTCGGGAATTTTAATAACTCGAGTCGAGCCTACATGGAAATTTCGATGCCAAAGAACGTTTTTGTCGTTTTTGTATTCAAGTAATTAAGTTGTAAATAAATACTATCTTTTAATAGTATTTACGGCTCAATTACGGATTTTGACACTACATGAAAATGTGGTTTCAAAATCCTCACTTTTAAAAGCACTTGTGTAAGCGAATGGTGGCGTAGTATAACATCAGTTTTTAATACCTCAATATATTGACAGCAGATATTAAAAATCAAACCTAAAATCTAAATGAAGACGAAAAGTAAAAATAAATAAATAAATAACGACATGAAGCATGATATCAGACTAAATAATAATAATAAACGTGTTTGTTGCCATTTAAATACATAACAATACATGGTTATATATATAAAATGCCAAGAGGCCATCGACCGAGGTCCTTCAGACCGTGTACATCCTTGGTGTTTTAGATCTTAAAACTCGCGGTGGACATATATTAGATTCTTAAGTGTAAAAAGAGGTGGTATCTTAAGGGTTGGCGTTGGACATATGGTCTAGGATTTAAGATATGCTGTGTGTTGGATATTTGTGTTTCGGTATGATGAGCGGTGATCGTTGTATACATAGTGGTTTAAGGTGATCTAATTGTTCTTTTGCAAATTTTGTGGTCACCTATGCAACTAAATACCGCTAAAGTCAGCGAGGTGGTCACCCATTCTAATACTGGCCCTCATGTCAGTTAGACAGTCCCGCACCTAGGTACACACGAACTAATTCGCGCAAACAATAAAATAACTATTTGATATAACCAATTTCTGTAAAAAAATTACTGAATGTGCTTTTATTTTTACCCATCAGACGCAGTCATGTAAATCTATCAAGTTCTAACTATATTACATGAATTTCATTTCATATTTAATATTACAGTCATTCAAATAGACAAAAAAAAATTGCATATTCATATGATTTGAATGGCCGAGAGAACTAAGACGCTGCGCAACTAAACCATCCGGAGGGTTCTAGGTTCGAAATCCCGTCAATGTAGGAATGAAAAGTAATATGTTTTTTTTTACCGATTCATACGTACCATCGTGTAGAGAAAGACGAAATATCTCATTAAAAGTGCAACATTACTTAACTAAATAATAACATATATATAAATTAAAAATGTTAAAGGTGTTGATTCTCATGAACTTACGTACCAAAATTAATCCCACCTATAAAAATATTTAAATTTGTGTGCCTGCTAAGTAATGATTTTTTATTAAGGTCAAATATCTTAGTTACTATCCGAGATACCATTCAAGACATGATTTCGCGGTGCTTGATAAGCAAGTTTGAAGCATATGATAAGATTTTCTGAAAAATTTGTTTCCACGTCCATTACTCTAAATTTAATGAATCAAATTTCAATTTGGAAATGAATATCTTTAATACATCCTGAATATTTGAAAGACGTTGATATACGTGATATCCTCAAGAGAATAGAATTGTACAACGCCGAAATGGTTACGGGGTGGATTAATTAAGCTGATTTACTAAAATTATTCATTATCATGATGCGTTTTTACGGAATAAGTTCGTACATCTCATCGACCCGTTGAATCGTGAAGCTACCACGAATCATCAGCGCAGTCACCTCAGAAGTCGCTCTCTGATTGTTTACACGGTCCGATGGAGCGCGAGAGCCGAGCGCGTCGATATCGTGTTGTAACGGAATCGCTTGAGCTTCTGTTTGCTAGTGTGTAGCCAGGGCTATATACGTGTATGGCTTCTATTGAAATATTGGTTGGAGGCAAGAGAGGGTAACGTTCCGCCCGGACGCCCATTAGGAAAAGCACGTGCAGCGGGGCAACGGAACCCCTCATTCCGTCATAACGAAGTTTTCAACAATTTCCGGAAGCGCACAGCGATGGGGATGAAAGCTGCCAAATACCAAAGCTTCGACAGAACGTCCAACGCTAAGCACGAAATTGTTTCGTAAAATTCAAAATATGGTTCATGAAAAAAGTGGTTTATCAGATTACGTTATTCCAGTGGAATCAGTTTTAAGAGGGCCGATAACTATTTACCGATAATTGTTGATTGTTGGTACATGCGACTATTTTTGTAGTTGCGCGATTTTAACCTAGCCATTACTCTATTTTTTAACAGCGTAAAAAATTATTAGTTAATGCATGTCAGTTTGAGTATGTCCGGGAATACATAAAAATAACTTTGCAAGGAAAAATTATTTTAATATCAATATCAAAATTATATAAAATTTAATTTTCCAATAAAAAAAACAAGATCATAGATCTGAAAAAAAACTGGAAAAATTTAGAGGTGTTCTGGTCGCTCAGAACTACATTGAAAAAAAAAGGTGATTTTAGAGCAATTTAAAATTGGGGTGGTCCACTGGGCATGGAATGACCTATGAATAAAAATCTATATTTTCTAAAAGATAATTGACTTGATTTCAAAAACACACAAACTAGAAAAATTTGAATTGAAATAAAATTGAATTGCCTAAAATCTCCGTATAAAACCAGTTGTGTCGAACTTACGATAGATGTACAGTATCAAGTGAGAAAGAAGCAAAACGGACGACAGGAGAGACTAGTGGACGACAGCATTTGACCTTTAGTGGTCTTTTCTAAGAGACATCGATATCCGAGTATCGAAAAGATATAAAACACCACATCAGAGGCGGACGAAGAGGCTGTGATGTCGAGAGTGAATTTATATCGCTCGAAGTCGAGAGACGCCTGGTAGGTACACCTGCCTTGCTGTTCCACCTTGTCCTTTTCCTTTAGCTTTCTTCGTGAGTGGATTTTTCTTCAACAGCGTCGAGCGTGGTAGATCGAGTAAGTGAAAGTCAGACGGCTGGGTAGGCTGAGTATTGTATGGTGGCGTAACACTCGAGTGCTATGGTCGTACATCTTCGTTACTCCGGCCCTAGGTCGAAATGCGAAAATGGAGAAAAACGTGGGCAAATTCAGAAGAAAAAGAGCGAAAATGGATTTTTCACACTTGATACAGAGTTGTAAAGGAAATTAATATTCAAATCTTATTAAATATCGATAAAACAGAAATATGCGACTCCAAGTTGAAAATACTATATGCGTTTTCAAATTCAATTTTTTCATCAACTTTCTGCTCCAGAGATATAAATATTTCAGTGAATAGTGAAAAGAGAAAGAATTCGAGTTAATGAAACCAAAAATAATGCAAGTTCATGGATCATATTACGTCAAAAGAACAAAATATTGAATCTGATTTAATCCAAATCGAAATTCGAACATGGAAAAAAACATGAGCAAATTCGGGACGGAAAGATCGAAAACGGATTCTTCACACTTAATTCAGAGTTCAGAAGATAGTAAATATTCAAATCCAACTAGTAGGTGTCGATAAAACAGAAATTTGCAACCCCGAGTTCAACAACATATAGGCTTATTCGATTTCAATTTTTCATTAACTATATGCTTCAGAGATATTAATAATCCAGTAGATAGTGAAAAGAAAGAAAATTGGGTTCATCGATCGTCTCACGTTAATATAAAAAAATGTTGAATCTTATTTGAATGGATTATACAAATTTTGCCCGAGGTGTCGATTTAATTTCAAGTGTCATATAAAACTGTGAATCTGTAAAACTCGTGTTCGATAGAATACGTGCGAAGGGAAAATCAAGGTATGAGAAGCTCCGGGCCCTTCATCAAGAGGAAGTAGGAACAGTCGGTTGATCTGACGCTCTCGAGAAATTCACAATGTTACGAGGCATAATCGCCCAGGCTCTTGTCTGATTTTATCTTCTGTCTGCAGCCCGGATTTCCACATGTACGTTCATCCACGTACAGTTTTATCGTCTGGGTTGTGATGTGGTTCTCATTCTCTCAGTGCGAAGGATAGACGTGTAGAGCATAGAACAGAGGAATAGGCCTGAACAAAAGGGATCGGTGAGTCAAGCGCAATGGACAGAATGACGAGTAGAGTGGATGGAAGAAAGTGTGAAAGAAGGATATAGCCGGTGCGGAAACAAGTGGTCTTTCGGGTAGTTCGACAAAAACGCCTCGTCGTAGAACCACTAACTGTGAAGAACAGAAGTCGAAGGAACAGAGAAATCATTTTCTTCACGTGTTGAGAAAAAAAACAAGTACGACGCTCACAAAAATCGTAACCTAGAAACTGAAAATGCATTCAGACAAACCGTGAATGTCACGGTATCTGTGAATTTACAATTGATCCTTCATGTAACTGTTTTTAGAAGTTATGCGCCTAATTGAAAATTATATGTCACATCGAAAGTCGAAATATCGAAAACTGAAACCATATCCCGCTAGCATTCTGATTGGTCGACGATGGCTTCGACATAAAGCCAACTTCAGACCGTTATAATTGCTGCAGAATCGCGTATGGCGCGCTTTTTGGATTATTGTTTTTCCGCAGTTGTGAAATAAAGTACATTTTTCTTTCGAAAACAGATTTTCTTTTCTTTAATTTTTGTTGGTAAAAAAAAAGACATGCCACATCGACAATCAATTACGCCAAAAAACCGATCGATAATAACAATAACCTAATTGTTAACGCTAACAAACTGATTAGCAATCCGCCTGTCAACCACCTAACCGATTGGTAATGGCGAGCATATGATCGATAACACTAATCAACCGATTAATAATGTCAACTACCTGAGAACCGTTGAGATAAACAATCCTAACACCGAAAAGTTGATTGTCTCAACTGAACAATTGTCACGGTTTATGGCACCTTGCGTAGTATCGGTAAGCCTTTTTATAACCTATCATTTATATTCGATAATACATTTATAAGCACGAATATATTTGTCGCCAAAATATTCGTGATTATTGAGGTATTAAAACGGTGTGCGTTGTCGGTATGACGCTAAAACCTGGCAGGATAGTGAGTGAACTGAAGCAAAGAAAACAAACGTCTAACGGAATGAAGTAAGGAAAAAGAAATCCCAATTCTTCTCTTGGCCGCGCTGCGCCACCTCTTGTATTTACCGTCACGGAACGTCGTTGTTAGACAAAGGACGACATGTTGTGTCGCTTCAGGGGAAATGGGAAAAAAGTGAGAAGGTGAGAAACACGGGAAGAGTTAGGAACAGCTAGCAAGAATGACCATCTTGTCGAGTGTAAAAAGGGGTTTTTAAGCTTACAGTTTGTGTAATACTTGGATGACGAGGAAAATAATGCATTTGCGTTGTTTGAACGGAGTTGGAATTATAGGTAATTAATTTATGTAAAATTCAGTTACGAACTGTTGAGAAAAATTCAGAAAATAGTACGTTGACTAAGACTGAAAAAGTGAACTTTGTCCAATTATTTCTCCGATATAATTTTCAATCCTGGAGGAAGATTTGTTATGACACATTTTGTTTGTTCGAGTGTATTTGTACTAATACATAATAATAATAAACCAATTTGTAATTGGTTTATTATGAAACGTTTAGTAAACGTGGTCTACACGTTATATAACTCAATGTTTCAACTTTATTTATTCCTCAAATACATTTTTGGCAATAAATTTCATGAAAAACAATAATAAAAAGTAAATTTAACGAACAAAAGTAACGATCGCTACTCCTATCGATACTCGTTACTCGTTGCATTTGCTTTTTACAAATGTTTTAATGAAATTAATTCCCAGAGAGTTTAAGGATTTTATGTAAAGTTCAAACATTGAATCATACAACGTGTAGGCCACGTTTACTAAACGTTTACTAATAAGTAAATTATAAGATAAAAAAAGTCTGTATTTAAAAGTAACGAACCGTTGACATCTGTGACGACAATAACGTGTGAATTACTCGACGGAATTAGCTAAAATTTAAGTGACATGCGCAGTATTGTCCGGAGTTAGTTTGGTGCATATTTTACAAAAATCCACCCAAGCATTTGGATTTTATGTCAATATTAAGATCTTGAAATATGGTTGTTTTTTTAAATAAAGACATAACTATCGATAAACATACTTTCTGAAGGAGAAAATATTAGTCAACAACGAAACAACAAATACTAGAGAAGCAATGTGCAAGGTTGTACTCCGCATTCTTTTGAAAATCTGCATTCAAAATAATGATTGTAATTATTTTCTGACGGAAAAATAACCTAAGTGAATTTAATAAGACTGTTTGTCATTGTCTTCTGCAGGTGCGCCGGCTTAAGTTCGGCTTCTAGCTATAGGTGCGACAGATGAAGGTAAATACAAATAAAAGTACATAACACCGAATCTAGACGGATAAAACGAGATGAGAGATCGACCCAGTGGAAAAGCCTGGCAGCAGTGAAGTCTGGCACCGAAACGGACGCCGGGCAGCGTCGAATGGTCGAGCAAGCGAAAACTCGACTTCTCGTTGATGCTGGCACCGACAGAATCCATTTGCTTGATACAGTTTCTTTTTTTCCGTGTTAGCAGCTTATCTATCACTGGCGTGAGCTTGGAGTACCGTATCAGATCGGAAAAGCGAGTAAACAGCAGAAAATACCAGGTATACGAGGCGATTCATATAGAAATGTATTCTAGGAACGAAAGGAGACACGATCGATTTCCGAATACTTCAATCAAGATAGATGAGCAGCCGCCATCGGTAATAATATCGACACTGCTTTTAGTATAGTTTGAGTCTACTTTCCCTGGGATCCGGCTAGAAACCCGATTTTCTTAATGTGGTGGAAATTGAAAAAAAAAATTTCATTGATTGGTCCTACATCTCTTTATCAATGCGACTCCCCCACAAATGATTACTAAATTTGTAGTATCAATGAAGATTATTTTGTTTCCGTTGAAAATTTACGCCCGCTATATCAAGTTTTTGAAAAGTTGATAGGGTAAGGTCAGTTGTGGAAAAAATGCCAACCTCTATTGAATTAATCGGACTTTCGCCATTCCACCAAAATTGAATAGCAAATGACATTGCACACTTTGAAAATAGACTGGAAGTATATGTATATGTATATGTATATAAATATGTAAAACTCGTAAAATAAGTGATTATGATTTTTAAAAGTTAATGTAGTTTTACAGTAGTTATTGTCAAATATTGAAAAGACTGCACCATATCTTCATTATACATGGCATATCTAAAGATTGTATTAAGCATACCAGTTTATGCATAAAAACTCCCAGTACTTGCAAATTAAATTTCAAGTTGATGTTTTTACACTGTACTTATTAACGTCTAATCAACAAACGATTAAAAATTTTACAATATTTGGAGCGATTTAAAAAAAATGAAAAATGACAAATCTTAAATTCTGTATACTTCATATAAAAATTACAACAATCAGAAGGAGGCTGGTGCTCCACTTGTGTGCCAAATTTCAGATCGATCGCTGGAACGATCATTAAGTTATAGACGATTAAATTTTCGAAGCTGGTTTTCACACACTCAAAAAATGTTGTTTTAAGCTTTATACAACGGTATATAAGGCTGCAATTTACATACCGTATATTAATTTTTAGATGTATTTGACATTAAAAAGTACATTATCCGTATATTTAAAAAAAACCAGTAGATTAAAATAAACATAGAATTCATATAACCGACTTGTAAATCTTATATCGGTTTTATATTAAATTAAATACATTTTTGGTAGTGCACATACATATGCAGATAGTTTTGCGCAATCACTTTTTAAAATTGATTTTAAACCTTCTAAGTATCCTGACATTGAAATCTCGATAGCAAATAATTTCATGAAAGCAAAGCTTCTACTAGATGGAAAGAGATCGATGCAAAGCATAACCTTGCACATTGCTTCCACATTATTTTTCGCTTTTTGCAAAGCTACTTCTATGAGGAAGTGTGTTAATCAATTGTGGCTTCGTCATAGAGGAAACTTTGTAAAAAGCGAAAAAGAATGTGCAAGCAATGCGCAATGATGTACCTTGCATCCTTGTTTTTATATTTTACTTGAGTTATAGCGGAATGTATATTTCTGAAAATATTCAAAATGCCACTTAAACCGCTTTACCCGTCATTACGAAATATGGTAAGTAGGAGCACCCAGTACTGTTTCTGGTTTGTATAAAATTTTAATTGATCCTGGGATGTGCTACCTGAGTTAGCACATCTCAGGATCAATTAAATCCTGAGATTTTTATCTCAGGATTTGCGCGAAGCAAAACGTAAATTTCTACAAAATTACGAAGTCCCTTGAAAATCAAACCTATCCATAGATTCATCCCAGATTCAATACGTATCCTTTTTTAGCATGGCTCTATTTATTAAAAATTATTTAGCTCGATAGCTACTAATTTGCGGAAACTAGAAAAACGACACACATTTTTTTTTCTAAAAATGCATAGCTGAATAAAAAATAATCTTATAATTAAATTTTTTCGAAAATTGTTTCAAATGAGAGGCGTTGACTGCCTCACGTATGTGCATAATTTTAGTCCGATCGATGAAGGGATTAGTTGAATTGCTAAGTTTCAATTTTACATGCTGGCCACCAGCACACACATACATACTTACATTTTTCTAAACCACGTTTTCCGACGTTCTAGATGATTTCGAAGATTCTCACATGAAAATCGCGAAAACGAAAAAAAAGTCACGAAAACAAACCTTCCTGTACGAGAAAACAAAAAAATCGAAACAAAAAAAAAGTTTTCGAAAAAAACATTAATTTTTGTCGAAGGACATTCTTTTACCATTATTAGTGTAAGTACATCTAACTCAGAAATGGAGTACATGCAACCATCTAAATTACTCTAGTGAGACCAAAGGATCGCAAGGAACGTCAATATGGAATGACCGAGCAGTATGACAAGTCTCGTGGGAATTTATGCTACGTGGCAAACAGAGAGAAGCACAGAGAAAGGGGGGAAGGGCCTCGGGCGATCGGACGAGTGGAAAACGTCCGTGCAGGCCAGACGTCTCGAGCTTTACAGATAGAGAGAGGGACTGTGTATGTATCGGTATGGCACACGTCGTACTCCGAAGCCTGTGGATGTCTGACTATTTCTCGGTTGCCCTGACTAAAACGCGTCGCTTCCTTCTCGTTTCCTGCCTCGCTTTTCTCCAGTTCTCGTCTTTCATCTTCTGTGCTTGTAAAGTCGTGAGCGTACGAAGTCGAGCTTTATAAATAAAAGACGGGACGATATAATGAAGCGGATCGACTCGCAGTTATTACCTCTCAGCAAGCGGTGCGGAAAAAAAATGAAAAGAAACCTTTCACTCTTTTCCTCTTTACTTCCGTTATTTCTTTTTTCCCTGTTTTAAGTGTTTTCCGGTTGAGCGAGAGTGCAGGTCTATCCATCACTCGAATGCCGTTTGTGGACTATGTATGTCTGACACAACAGTGACCACCACTACTTGTACACTGGGTTAGGTATTAGCAAGTAGAGGAGGAAGGCTTTGGTCAGCCGTTACAGTGGGTGTAACTAACTCTACTACACAGCTTGAGACCAGACGTGTTTCTGTGTTGCTACTCTCCGCACCACTTCCTTACACCTACAATTCCCTCAAGCATTATACGCCAACGCTGTACTTTCCGGAGTAGGTTGAAGCAGAAATGGAAATTCTCGGGTACTATTTACCGCGATTGCTGTACTCGGCGCAACGGCAACTGGAACGTGGCGTTTGAAAGGAGAGCAGGTTAGAATGAAAATAAAAAACGAATGAAAATACCGATCGCGTCGGTGTGTAAAGGAACTTTAAATCGATCCTTCTTAAGCTTGAAAAAGTCCATTTAACCTACGATTTACAACACGGTCGTGATATATGAGGTATTTTGACGTTTTCAAAAGGAAATTAAGATAGTCGTCCTCAAACGTATTTGTCCCATTCTAGCGACTGTTTCAAACAGTGACTTAGACATAATTATGAGTTTCTAATTTCTGGTTTGAAAAAAAATATAACACCTTTATATATATGAGGTTTTTGTTATCCAGCTTCATATTACAATGAAAAAAATAGAATATTACCAATCATAACGAGCAATAGCCGATTTGAAGAGTGAATTGTACATCAGTTTGAGTTTTTGATATGTGGCATACAAAGAGATTCAGAGATCTTTCTCATCCAGTTTTATATTACAAAAAAAAAGAACTGAATATTGGTCTGATTATGACACGCAATAACTCATTATGAGTACTCGAAGATGCTACAATAATGCTTCAGGCAGGTTTTCCCATTCGTGTTGGTTGTTCAAAATTTACAAGAATCTGGAAGTGTTTTTTAGTTCAACTTGAATAAACAAACGGTTGTAATTTTGATATGGTTATAATGGTCGAAAACATGCCGCAGTATGTGTACATGTGACAAAATGTACTATTCCGTGTATGAGTACGTAAACCGGCCAACGCATGCGCAGGAATAAGACGCGGTGAAAATCACGTTCCCACTCGTATAAGATACGATACTTTTTTTCTCAATTTGGTTAAAGAAACAACTACATTTAGTGCTTGCAATCAGACCGCAAACATTGCTTATTTTGTCAACTAAAAAAGAGTAAGAACGTGCAGCAACGCCTTCATTGATCTTGCCGGTTGAAAACAAACTGTTTTCCTCTCTAGAAAGCAATAAATCTCCGGGCACGAAAGAACCGTTTTTCCTTCCAGTGAGGAATCGAACCGCATCACGCATGCGTACGAGCCATTGGTTACAAATAAGTGATTATGAGTTCTGATTGCGCGTACAAAATAGAGTTATCTTAGCAAAGGCCGCAAAAATAGTACAATTATACACTAGAGACTGAAACCTTTTTTTTTTAGTGAGTGTAGGTTTGTAGTACAACTCGAGGACAAGTACCACAATTACACCGGTTAAGAAAAGATTTTTCTCTTCACTGTTAAAATAAACTCTTCAGTATTACGGCGGAAAAATGCAGTTCTAGAACCCGACAGCGTGCGAAAAGTATACTTTTTCAGCCAGAGGATTAAATATCTATTTTGAACCGTCATGACAACTGAGCTAACCGAATGTAGTTGCCTTCATCCGAACAATTTTATTCCCTCCACAAGTAAAAGCCAATCCCGGTTTCCTTATCACAATTCTTCCAACCTCGAACCCGCTCATTGCTTTGCTCCCCGTTGTTCCTTTGTGCCGAAAACCCTATCTATAGAGAGCCTCTAATTTATATTCGTAGCCCGGAGTATATCACGCAGAAGCTCTTTCGAGAGGTTCGCATCGACCAGAGGCTCTGCTTGGTTTTGCCTCCGCAAACGCGTCAAAACGGCCGAGCGTTATGGGGCCCGCCGTCGAGCGGCTAAAGGGAGACGCAACAGAGTTGAATGGCGGTGGTGAGGCAGAGCTCGGGCGCAAATTACTCGTAAAAGTAAAACGACTCTCGTCCACGGGTTTCCGCTAGTGGAACTCGGGGTTGCTGCTGTGTGTATTCACTACGATAGTTTTAACTGCCCTAAAGGGAGGCTCGACACGCCGAAAGAAAGAGAAAGAGAGAAGTGCGAGCCACGCTATGCACACTGACGATAATATCGTTACGCCTATCGCCTCGCCGCGGACGAGCACTCCCGTTGCGTTACTTCACTTCCACACTGGCCGGTGTAGCATACACGGAAAACAATCTTCCGATTTTCCAGTTTTGTGTTGGCCCCGTTCCGCTGGTGGTTTTTGCCGAGAGTCAGAATCAGAGCAGCGTCCAACCTTCTATGAAACTTTTTATTTTCCCTCACTTTCCTTGTTCCGGTTTTCCCGTTTCGCATACGTATTACCGTACCACCAACAACGATAACGACCCTACGATTCTCCGGGAACATTAAAATCACTTCTCGTTTCCTCTTGCTATTCCCTATGCGCTCCTCTCCTCCCAACTTCTCCCGCTGCAATCTCCACTCGAGTTTTTTTCCGGCAACTTTTTCCTTAGCGTTGCCTCTTTTTTCATGGTCTTTATTGTAATTAGCGATTTTTTTATGGCGCTTAAGAGGGCTTACACAATGGTTGAATATTTGGCGCCAAATAGTTCTTCAATGCAAGATGCGGAGTTAACGATATACGCGGAAAAGGATCCGGGGAACATAATCATGTCGATGGGTAGAAATACTATAATTTGTGCGCTGGTCGAAAACTACCCATGCGGAAATGTCGATATGCGTGAAACTCAGATATGAGATGTCACATGGGAATATGGGTTTCGATTGAGATCTCGAACGGTGATCTGACCCGATGGCTGACTGAATTTTGGTCGTAAGATGTGAATACGAGGAAGGGTCTAGCTGCCTGGTGCAAAAAAAATGTAATTGAGAATATAAAATATTTAATTGATACAATTAAGTAATTCCTAATGCAGCATTCAGAGAAATGATTTCATTGAATCATTTCCACGGTTCACTTTCTATACTCGCTCAAGTGGATTAAATATTTGTTTCATCTAACACAATTATTTGTCAATTGAGATTAATTATTAACTTGAATCAATCAAATATTAACGTCGGAGCTAGGCATCGAATTAGACCTACAAAAAAATTGAGTAAATATTTCGTTGAATGGAAACTGAAATTCAGTAAAATGCATAAAATATTCAATAAATTCAAATAAACCTTTATTTATTTATTGATTACACTAAAAATATTCAATCGATGTAGTGAAGTATGTATTAGGGTCTAGGATTTTTGTGAAACGACTATTTGAATCAGTTTTTTTATTTAGTTCAATGGAATATTTCTCCGCGTCAACTAAATTTTCCATTGGATCAAAAACGGAAAAATTTGGTCCAATGATGCCAATTTAATAGAAATAACTTGACAAACATACACATATAATAAAATTAATCGTATTCATATCAAATGGTATTAAATGTATATAATTATTGAATGTACTGATTTGAAGAAATATTCTATCATGTCTTTGATATTAATTATCATAATTAGTGTATTTAATGAATTTTTTTTATTAATTATTTTTATCTTTCAAAAACAATCAAGTGGATTCGCGTGTACAGAATTCAACTAAATCATATAGTTCTTCTAATTATTGTATTTCCAGTGTGAGAACCCCTGTGGTTCGTTAGAATTATATCTAATAAATGAATCCTTAAATGACTAAAGAAGGCGTAGCTTTATTCTGAATTGCAATAATAATAAGGACTGTAATGAAAAGAACTACCTTGAAAATGGATTATTTACACATCTTTCCGTATTAAACGATGCCGATTTCAGTCTTTCGCGCTTGAGATCACATTTCTAGCACATCACAAGACGTATTTGTTGTTGAAAGTTAATCCGTCAGAATATAACTAGTCCCGCGCAAATCGGTCGTAATGGGATAACGATCCGCGTCCTATTTATTTTCATACTGTTTAGCATCAATCCATGGGAACCCTCTTCATGTAGTCTTAACAAATCGCGATGCACGTCCCTCCGAAATGAAAGCTCATCCGGAATCCATTCCAAACAGGACATCCCGTCTAAGGTAACTGTAGCAAATCTTGATCGATGATAAACCGTCGACTGGTGTAGAACAGGAAAGCTTTTCGGGATCTATTCGGATTCCAAGTTGGATAAACCATTGGATGAGACCCGAGTTATTCCCGACCAGAATCGAGTCTCAAACTAGGATTCCCAGACAGATTATATTTATTCGGTGCCTATAACAATCCCGAATAGTTGACATGACGACCCCATGATGAGTTTACACAAGATAGTAAGCATAAGCGATCTTGGTACTTTCTGCAACTCATAGTATAATAGTTTTTCATTCTGCGGTTGGGATAACTTATTTATAAAAGTCATCTCTACCACTTTTACTTGTAGTCCTAACCTCGTTTGATTTATTGGCACAATACACATATTATTAATTTTGACAGCCCTTTAAAGTGTCCGAGTAACGAATCTGTTCTTTCGCATTACTTATTTATGTGTTAAAACAACACACGACGATAGTAGTTTTAGCAACTATTTCAATGGCACAAGTAACTAACCGGTGAGTTCGCCCAACTCACCAGGTTACAAGAAAAAACAGGTAAGTTGGGATAATCAAGTTACTGCGGTTAAATATGAGCCAGCTGATTAATTATTTATACCAACCATTAATCTAATTATCGTAAGTAATATCTTGGTTGATCAAACGGATTAATCATCTGGCGTACTTTCAACCAATAAATTGATTGCCCAACAGACCTGCTGTTCGTGTAGATCTTGAAGTAAAATTATTTCCAAGTATCAAACATTGTTTCATGCTTGGAAATAATACTCATTTCAAAACAGATGTTTCTCAAAACATTCGAGTGTATATATATATGTAAATTACAATTGACTTGCAACAATGTAATTTTCATTTAGAAACTTATCACATTGCTACACATGTCACAGCGATACAGATATTCCCAGGAAAAGTGACATAGATATAGGTTTCACAATAGTTTTTTTTTTTGTAAAAAAATTAAGCCGATAGACATTTTTGGTAAAAATTAAGTCGATAGATATTTTTCGTATAAAAATTAAGCAGATAGACATGCTTTGTAAAAAATAAAGTTGAGACTTTTTAAAATCATGTCGAAACATTTTTTGTAAAACAATTCGATGGATATCCATTTT
Source organism: Tromatobia lineatoria (assembly GCA_949699805.1). Lineage (NCBI taxonomy): Eukaryota > Metazoa > Arthropoda > Insecta > Hymenoptera > Ichneumonidae > Tromatobia > Tromatobia lineatoria. Next base: position 13,588,877 of record OX453039.1, on the reverse strand, counting down.
TTGTACAAAAATATTATCTTTCATGCCAAACCTGTATCTATGTGTTTATTAATTCTGAAATGAAATTATGGAAAATCTGTATATTTTTTTTACAGCATAATCGATTAAACGGTTCTTGAGTTATAGGTAATTGAAATTTTTTGTGACTAACATTTCTCGATATTTTTATCATTCCGAGTTCTGACATGAAAAACTCACGAAATGAAAAAAAAACAGTTATAACCTCAAACCGCATTATTCTTATCAACTGTAACCTCAAACCGCATTCTTTTTATCAACTTTTACCTCAAACTGCATTATTTTTATCAACTGTAACCTCAAACCGCATTCTTTTTATCAACTTTTACCTCAAACTGCATTATTTTTATCAACTGTAACCTCAAACCGCATTCTTTTCATCAACTGTAACGTCAAACTGCATTTTTTATCAACTGTAACCTTAAACTGCATAAATTTTATAGACTATATGTTAATTCATCGCATTTTTCTTAAATACGCACATTTCTACCGATAGCCATATGTCAATCGCGCAATTTGGCGTGTTTGTTGTGCCGACTAACCGGTGGGTTGTACACAACCGTAATAGATGGTCACTGCAACCCAGCCTATACAACTAACAAAAAGTAGTTGTCTCAACTCACAAAATTCATGGTTGTATGGACGTACAAAAAGTGAGTCCGCACAACCACTTCTTGCGTGGGCCCAACTACTTTTTTTCCGTGAATGGATAATGCTCATATGACAATATTTTTTAAAGTGCATTTGCAACATTGAGAAAAAAAATCCGTACAATGTTGAAAACAAAAAAAAAATTCTTCATCCAACATTGAAAAAACTATTGTCCATACAACATTGAAAAAACGATATTCTGCCAAAAACTTCGTAAGACATTTCTTTTTTTTTAAACAACACAGAAAAAAGGCTATTTTTCAATTTTTTTTTTTCGTTTTTCCAAAATCTCGGCAGTGCAATTATATCAGCAAAGTTCCTTACATTCAAGAATGAAAATCATACACCGAAAAACGTAGAATTGTAGTTGAAACAATGACAACCATATTATTAGTAACGTGATAAATGCCCACTCAACTTTAAAGGGTTGATACAAGGAAAAAAAATCTTTAACAGCAGGCGTCATAATTCGATTTTCATTCATGCTAACGAACCCATTCCATCGTTCTCAACGCAGCACGCGAAGTGTCAGAGCTATCAATTTTTGAAATCTACTAAATAGTTATTTATCGGTAATTTGTAGAGAAATTTGTTACAGGAAAAAAGGGGTAATATGCAAAACTCTAATTTATTCGTTAACGTACACCGGAGATTGCGTTGGTTATACAGCATCTATGTAGGGGATCTAAGGGCTAAGTAAAGAATACTTATTTACGTATTTTTCTCTCTGGTCCTATCCGTAACTTCGACGCATACACGCACACCCACAAAAAGAGAAGTTGAGCTAGTGGAGCGGGTGAGAAAGGCGCAACTACTGTGTAGCTGTAATAGGTATAAGCACCGCAATGCAGGCAAGGGCGTTGTCAGGGCGACCCTCGCGGTGGCGACCCTTTTTCCATAACATTCGCCTCGAGGTTCCATGAACAGGTGGCTAAGCGTCCGACGACGTATGCGCGTGCAACTACGAGCAAAACTCCTTCTGGTACATTCCCCGTCGTCCTCTTTGTCCCTCACGAGATCTCCAATCATATTGGGGCACTCTTCTTCATCGGGCGCTCTTAAAAAAATCTGCTATCGATAACTGTGAATTAGTAGCCTTTCATTTAAAGTCCATGCACATTTTTCTAATGACAATTAGTATTTATCAGGAAAGCTTTACGAATTTGTTACTGCATTGCCATAAATGCGGTGTTGGAATCGACACCAAAACGGTATCTATATGAGTCCACAGGAATTGCTGTGATAACTAAATAAAATTTGTAAATGGTATTATTGGTCGCAAATAAAATGCTAAAATAACACATACAAAAATAACATAGGTCAAAATATCAATGGCACTGTTTCACTCGCACTTACGACTCGATGTAATCGAGTTTTGGTGGTTGGTAATGTTAAGTTTTCGCGCTTAACTATATACTCGTAGGAATTTATATGTTGGTGAGTATTGGATATCGATTTACAATTTTCTGTCAATAATTTATACGCGTTTCGATATATATCTATGCGCAACTTGTACGCTTAATTGATATTGCCCTTTTTCATCGATGGAAACTGGTTGGAATGTTATTATCGCGATTGATATTTGTCGCCCTGTCAAGGTGAATTCGTTGGATGTAAATTCGGAACATCCTGTCAATTGTTTTTATGCTTCTCGACCGTTCGCAAGTATTGCGCTGTATTGGAAAATGTACTGTAACGGCAATTACATACGAATTTAGAGGATACGAACATCAACTATATTAATTACGGACTTTTATGACTAAAATGTTTTTTGCAATATTTAATAACTGGCATTTAAGAATCTACGATAAATTGCGTCTTACATGAGAATTGGATAATGTGGGCGGAGCTATCCTTCATTAGGTTCATTAAGGTTCTTAAGGTTTTTTCTATTCTTTCTGTTCTTTCTCCTTTTTTCTTTTCTTTCTTTTCTGTTCTGTTCCGTTCCATGAGTCCCCCATTTTTAATCATAAGACCGCTTGCAGTCGTTTCAGATTTGATTGATTTTACCTGCTGGCAATTTCAATCCGGTTCCTTAGGTTCTTTAAAATCTTTAGCTCTGTATTCTATTCAATTTTACGTTATTTTGCTTTACATTTATGTTTGTGTCAGTTTTTTACGCTATGTAATTCAGACATAGAACCGTTAAATGATAATGACACTGACATCAACACCAAACTGGTGTCAGTTTGGTAACATCAAAATTGGTGTTAATTTTTGTGTTTCTATACCAGCGCTGAGTATTCGTACATTTTGTTTTCAAACTCCATATGCATACATTTTTCCGGACAAAATTATTACCCGTCGTTTCTTCCCGGACAGCTTGTCACGTGATAACTGATCCCGCCAAACGCATCCCCCTGACAATTCGCCCTTAGACAATTTATCTCCTCAATAATTTGACCTGCCGACGATTCATCATTCCGAAAATTCATTCCACAAAAGGTAGGTCCCTCGACAACTCACCACGATAACTAATCCCCTAAAAACTTTCCGAGATGAATGATAACTGTTTTCTAAAAAGTTGAATATTATGCATATATTTTTTATATAGCTTTTTTATATAGCTGACATGATTGTCAATTTTTTGTCAATGAATAAATTGCAAGAAATTTACCAGTGTTGTCAATAATTACAAAAAAACTTCTCAGGGATTAGTTGCACGAGATCGAATTCTTTTAGAACAATCCCGTGGGACGATGAGTCACAGGATCATGTTTTTTGAGGTTTAATTAGTTCAGGTATGAGGTGGATGGGGATTAATTTTTACAAGTTAAAAATTTGGGTTAGATTGACACGAAATGAAATATCGTGTTACCAAAAAATGTACGCCAAAATTAACTGAGCTAAGTTGTTTATTTTTATCTTTTGAAAACAAAATTCTAACAAAACAGCTTTTTATGGCCCTTCTAAAGCAGGATGCAAAATCAAGACACTCTGTACGATCAATTTGTATATTTAGTGAAGATAATCGTAAAATTCTCTTTTTATTCTTATAAGTGAATTGATTTATCTTTTTTCGATTCTTGTCTCCCGTCACGTAGCACAGAAATCTGCTGCCTTGAGCACATATTGACTTGCACCGTTCGAAGCTTTTGCACATTTCTTCTGGGAACCGATCGTGACGCCCGAGGCGTCAGTTCAACACGTGCCTTCGTCGGCACAGCTGGCTTACAAGTTCTTATAGCCAGAAATCAGAGTTTATCTTCTTTCAAACACTTGTACCAAGCTAGAACTTCGAACTTAATGACGAAAGAACGAATCTTTTGTGCTTCTAGGTGGACCTAAAACCCCTGAGGGAACCCGCCATAGCAGTACCATCGCCAAAGCTTACGGAGAAGAGAAAGGCTGAGGAAGCGGACGCGAGCAAGGACCTGAAGAAGGTAAGAGCATTAATTAATACCACGCGCTTCGCGACCGTATATAACCCGCGGGATGAGTGCTGAAAATTTTTTCCAATTAAAATTCCTGCTAGCATACTACAGATACTATCTCTACTACACATATTGTATCTCGTACAAAGAGGGAACCTACGGAATTCCAACAGGACCAGTTTTACAAAGACTAAAATTATTATTTAAAAATAAAAAGAAAATGGATCGTATCAAAAGCAATTCAATTTACCTCATTTCTAAGTTTAGAAAGGAATATTGAACCAAGCGGTATCCGGAAAATTGGGATTTTCGATAACTCCGACGCGGCTAAAAATAGTAGACGACACGACTCTGGAAATCTAGGAAAGTAGACGTCATCGACGTCTACTAGCTGTGAGAGGCAGTCCACTGAGTATTCATACCCTCACTGTTGTCATGTCGTCAAAGTGGAACAGACTTTTCGTCGAGTTGTCTTTCGCCTCCAATTAACGAAGCCTGCTAACGACCACGGTCTCGTTGTGTCACACGATGAGATCGAAGGTGTTTGGGTATGCGACGTGTCGTCGTATTTGTCGGGAGGTTATCAATACGCGAACCAAGATCCACATGCAAGAGCCTTAGACAAGATTAACTAGGACAAGCTGTCAATGGAAAGTAATAAGATAAGTCTAACGTGAATTGTAGCAGAGCCAGACGGCACTTAAAGTGCATTGGTCTTTTGAGGGGACCCAATCACCTAAAAAAGTCATAAGAAAACAAATTCTTTAAATGACACCCTTCTTTTAAGAAATGTTATGTTCAAACCTCATTACGTACATAACAAACGTTACAATTCTGCGATTTTGTGAAGACATACACAAGAGTGGCGTGTGGTCAAAAGTAACATTTTGCCCCCTCATAGAGGAAGCTTCGTTTCCGAGAAAAAAATTTATTCGAGATTTTCTTGTCAGTACACTCAAAATGGTCCAAAGCGTCGAGAAAAGTGGTTTGTGCGAAATGTGTGTGTGTGTATGTGTGTGTGTGTGTGTGTGTGTGTGTGTGTGTGTGTGTGTGTGGCTCTTTAAATTTTGTACGCAAGTAGGCTATCATAGAATACCGTTTGGGATTGTAGTTGACGCAAATCGGTTCGAAAATTTAGATTTCACAGCATTTTGAAAATTTTGAAGGAATCGTTTTCGCGCTATAACTCTCGCAATTAAAAAGGCAGGCTCAAATTTTGTACATAAAAGGGCTACCCGTGAAACATTATGTGTACCAAATTTTGCGAGAATCTGTCGAGTCGTTCTGATTTTATGACAATTTTAATTTTTTCGAAAATGTCTGTAAATACTATAAATCATGTAAATTCTGAGATATCCGGCTGCAATCGCCGATATGATTTTACGATTATTGATTTCCAATTAAGATTTTAGTCCAATTAACTGTTGTCATGTCAGAAAATTTCGATTTTGGTGAACAAAAAAAAAAAAAACTTTTACGGAAATTTTTTTTTTCCGAAATTTTCTGCAAATTTATCTTAAAATTTCTTCACACTTAGACGACCATTTAAAAAGATATTTGGTACAACTTTGACAGCAGTTAGTCGAGTGGTTTAAATTTTATAGCATTTTGAATTTTTTTCAAAATCTCGTTGGCGCGCACACTTGTGTAAATTACGACATACCGAGCTGAAATTTTGTCCACAGACGGACTACCATGAAACGATGATTCAGTTGAAATTTAACGCCGATCGATCGAATGGTAAAAATTTTCGAATTCCTATAAAAATGTCTTCTGAGCATAAACAAGCCTGCAAAGTAGAATCTCGCAAGTTGCTTCCTCATCATTTTTTGCAAGGTTTATACTTTGCAGGCTTTTTCACTTGTCGTACCTTCAGACCAAGACGGTAAACCAATTCTAATTTAGCGATTATGCATATAGTGAAAATTAGATTTACTGTAACCGACTGTTGAGTGTTTTTTCATAGAGGAAAATTTATGTACATATTTAAAACGATAGCTTTTTCATAAAGACGTGAAATTAAAATCCCTATATTCATTCCAGAATGCACTCTTCAACGGATAAAATAAGTCATCAAACACTAAAATTTGTTTACCGTTTTGGTCTGAAAGCTACGGCAAGTGGAAAATTCGACTTTTTGTCTCACCAATCTGATGCACTCTATCTTTATAAAATTGCAGGAATATAATGCTTGTTATATATTTAATGAAGTTTTGATGTAAGATTTTTAAAAAGAAATGTATCGTTCACAGCATTTCTTATAATTTTTTCTGGAAAAAGTACTTTTTTTTATGTATTAAATTCTGAGTGCCAGGTACTTTTATAAAAAATTGTCCTGCAGAGCTTTGAATATTTGAATTTGCCAAGAAGTCAAAATTAGAGCCATTTCAATGCATATTGGGAATTGACACAAAGAAAAATTTGTTGCGATCACTCAATCGGTAAATAATCAGCAACCTATTTAAAAAAAAAAAACATTTTTTTATCACTTTTCTCCCAAAGGTGCGGATATTCGAAAATGCATTTATTTCCATGCTCATAGCAATAGTAATATACATATTACGATAATACGACCCGACAATCGGTTCATAAACGGAATAGATAAATCAAGAGAAGTAGCTCGATGTTATCTACAAGCTGTGAAAAGTGTAATGATCCATTCCATATACACGGCTACAAACCAGCAAATTATCTACGGTGAAGCCCGAGATTCTCTCCCAAATTCGTGAGATTTTCCTCATGATCTTTCTCTCACAATAGAATGAAAAATGAGCCTGTCCATTTATTGGTGCATACTGAGTTATTGACTTTAAGTCTACTTGAAAGACAATCTACCATGTGGCCGCAGGGACTTTAGGTCAACTCAGATGTTGACCTCTGCCATTGGGTTCTCTCACTCTGCATTTCCTTCCTCTTCACCCATCGACGGAGAAAGGTATTTCTGTCTCATCAATATTTGACGGTCGTTCCTCTGCGTCGTTAGGCACTGGCCAGGACCGGTCGTCATTGACGCCGGACGTCCGTCATGACGTTAACCAAATATACGTCTGCCTACTCGCATCCGGGATCACTGGCTGCTGCTACTTGAACTGGAACGGCTATTCTACTAGATAAATCTTGGGGCTGAACGGTTGGTTCCAACGTCCTCTTGGATAAACTCTGGCATGGTTCGGATAACTGTTATTTATGTACCCCCCCCCCCCCCCCCCTCTCTTCCTCAATTCTCAATATCCTCTGCTACTGATGTTGATTTATCGAGCTTCAGATCTCGAATTCAATTCCTTCTTCATCCATTTTTCTCTCCTTCGTCATTTGTTTAATCGATTTTGAGTGGGAGTTAGGTGGCTAAAGATAATCATCAAAGCTACAGCTTGGATCACTATATATGTGTGTTAGTGTACTATAAAAAATTTTCAGAGAGTCGAGCATCTCGTCTTTAAAATATTTGTTTTTATTCATTCAGAGTTTTGCCCGGAAAAGTCACATCCCAAGTTGGGACCTGAGGGTTTTTTCCACGGAAAACAAATTTCTTCGGCAGATATAGGCTGAATTTTCTTAATTTTTGAAGAAAACTTAATTTTGTGGTATTACTAATAGATCGATAATTTATCAAAAACTAGGACGAAAAAAGAAACATTCTTTTTCCTACGCGATGATTCTTTCGAAACTTTACAAAAAAAAACGTTTTATTGATATGTTTTTCCATGTGTAGCGCAATCACTGATCACTTTCTCAAAAATTCAACACTCAGGGCTTTCTCCACTAAAAGGTCGTATAAACCAACGAAATTGAAGAGAACGCTATCATGCACTTGAACTTGAACCGAGCAAACACAGCAAATTCAATCGGTTTCATCTAAAACGTCTTCTCCTTATCTTCGAATAATATAGTTTTGTTTGCATCCTTTATACGAGGAACTTGGACAGTGGGTGAACTTCAGAGTCCCAATATACCTTTGAAAGAGACTTTCAGCTCGGACAAATATTCCTTTCATAAAAGTCTATGCATCTCTTTTTACATTGCATTGTGAATCGACAATACTTTGTATCACTCAGTCTTTGATTTTCCGTCGCTCATATTTCCAATGTATCATGGAATGCTTGTGCCTGAAAAGTTGGATGAGCCCATTGTCCACATATTCGTTTTCCTGTTTGCCTTTGTCCGTCTACTTCTTCCACCTTATTCTCGGGCTGCAAACTCCTTCGGCTCTCGAACGTGAATCTCACTGTACGACAAATTCCGAATAGGACGGAAACTATCGGAATCTCTCGAGCTTTGCCCACGGACTCCGATAGTGACGGTATAGCATGCAGTAGCAACAGGCGTCGCTTAGGCGACACTCGCTGCGCTCGCTTGCACAGCATAGCCCTTCATCCGTATCTGGCATCGGTTACGATGGTAACGACCTTGCGGATGGTTGAAACGAGAAGGATGGAGTAAAGTGGCGTCGTCATAGTGAATGACAAACGGGCGGAAAGACGATGTGGAGGGTGAGAGGAAGTTGTGAACACCGCGAAGATGAGAACGACGAAGTAGCTGCACAACCACTTGCCCTATGCGTGAGGTCTTCCTGCGTTAATGAAGATTTAGTCAAAACACGTAGCAGCTACCAGGGTAAGGAAGGGCATTACGTCACTCATTGACTTGATTAATGAATCGTTTTGTTGATAACGAAGACAAATCCAAGGTGTCAGTGCGCGAAAGGTCTCAGGAACGTGGTCGTGCCCGACAGCTTCACTAATCTCACAATGATCCTTTAACGTATTCGAGGCATTAATGCGCGAAAGGTCTCGGGAACGTAGACGTACCAGACAGCTTTTGGAACTTCACAATGAGCCTTTAGCATGTTCACAGTCTTGAGGCGTTCTTAGGACGTTCAGCAAACTTGTAGATATAGGACGAACCACCGTTATCAGAATAGTTTCACTAATAGATCGTTCACATTCTTCAGTAATATCATGATAAATCACGGTGAAACGGATTAGATTTTCTTTGGGGCATCAAAGTATGAATTTCTGCCTAGTGGAAATCGAATCAATATATCTTAAGGGATCTACAAGAGATGTCGCTACATTGATGAAGATTTAGTTCGGTCACGTAGCAGCTACCAAGATCAGAAAGGGTTCTCGCAACGGCATTACGTCCCTTATTGACTTGATTAATGAATTGTTTCGTTGATAGCTAAGACAAATTCGAGGCGTCGGTGCGTGAAAGGCCTCGGGAACGTGGACGCGCTAGATAGCTTTTAGAACCTCATAATGAGCCTTGAGTATATCCACAGTCTCGTGGGGTTCTTCACACGTTCAGCAAACATGTAGGTATAGGTAGAACCGGGGTTATTCGAAACGTTGCACCTATGGATCATCCGCATTCTTCAGTAATGCAATGATAGATAACGGTGAGAAGATTACACTTTCTTTACGCGAAACATTCATATGCTTCGATAACAGAAGTGATCAAATTTTTTCATTGTTAATTTTGTTCATGATTAGATTATCCTCATGTTTATTCCGTATAAGTTGATTTTTACTTGTGTTGATATTGTCTGTGATGATTTTGTATGTCAAAATTGCATATGTCAACATTTTCCAGTGATATTTAGACGTAATACCTGGATTTATGCCAATTGGAAGTTAAATCAATAAATCTAAATGTATCTGCGAAAGGCCTCGCTACGTTAATGAAGATTTTATCAAGCCATATAGTAGCTATTAGGATAAGAAAGAATTTTTACAAAGGCGCTGCGTTGCTCATTGACTTTGCTTCGTAACTTGACTGATGAATCGTTTCGTTACTAGAGAAATCAAATCCGAGGCGTCAATGCGCAAAATGCCTCGTAAACATTTAGGTGTTCGATAGCTCTTGAAATCTTGCAATAACGCTTTGCATGTTCGCAGTCTCATTGCGTTCTTCGGACGTTCATAAAACTTGCTAATATAGCCGGAACGAGCATTATTGGAACAGTTATACCAATCGCTCATCCGCATTCTTCCGTAATGTAATGATAGATCACGGTGAAATTGTTTAGAGTTTCTTTGGGGCATCAAATTACGGACATCTGTGTAGTAGAAGACAAATCGATACAACTAATGTAATGAAGGTAATGAAGATGTGGTTAGGTCACGTAGCAGCTATCAGAATGAGGAAGGGTCCTTACTACGGCAGTTGCTCATTGACCGTGTTTCTCGGTTTGATTAATGAATCAATTCGTTAATGAATTAGCTTTCGTTAAGGAAAGCACAATTCTGAAGTGCTCGGCCGCAAAAAGTTTCAAGAACGTAGAAGTTCGAAACAGTTTTTGTAACTTAACAATAATCATTAAAATTGTATCCAATTCTGTGGTATTACCCAGAAGTTCAGCAAACATACATCTGGGGACAAACTAGTGTCGTTGCGCTAATGGACCATCCGCATTTTTCAGTAATGCAATGATGAATCACGATGAAGTGGATTAGACTTTCTTCGGAGTATCAAAGTGTTACCTTCTCCCTGGTACAAATTGAATCAACCAATCTAAAAGGATGTGCGAGATGTAACGCAGATTTGGGTAACCATTTTGTAGCTATAAAGATGAGGACGGATTCCCACTGTGTCATTACGCCGTTCATCGACTTTGCTCTTTCGCTTGATTAATTAATTGTTACGTTGATGGATTTACTTTGGTCGAGGGAAGTAGAAGTCTGAGGTGACTGTGCTCGAAGGGCTTCGGAAACGTGGAGGTGACACCCTGTAGTCCTCACGCTGATCGCTTAGCATGTTCCCTGTCTCGTGGCATACCCCACAAGTTCAACGAACTTGTAGTTATAGGGGAGAAACGGTGTTATTGGAGCACTTGCATTAATGGATAATCCGCATTTGTCACACAGAGAGAAAAATATGGCAATAATCCCTCGACTCAACATAGCAATCAAGTTATATTCCGGTGTTCTGGAGATTTACGCTATACGCAGCTATCTTGTTACCATGATCATGGTATAGCGTAAATCGCCAGAAAACCGGAATATAACTCGATTGCTATGTTGAGTCGAGGGATTATTGCCATATTCTTCTCTTCGTGCACCAATGCAGCGGGGTGGAAATCACAAAATCGAAAGACCTTAATAACGAATGGCTAAAATGGTAGATCTAAAAATAAAAATCGCCTGAACCTAGAATACCCATCATTATGGAATTCGATATCCTAGCCATTTTCTATACAGATTGCATTTTAATAGGATTGGGGTCAAACGAGCGAATGCTCATAACAGCGAATGGTTAAAATAGCAAATTTCATAATGATAGCCATTCTAGTTTTAGACGTTCATCATTTTTTAATTCGCTTTTTCAGCCATAAAATGAAGTACATCAAAATCTCTTTAGGATATCAGAATATGAACATCGGTGGAAGTCGAATCAATACACCTAAACAGCAAGGGCTTGATAGAGCCCTTAACTCACACGGCTGATATACAAAAAAACATTTCATGTGACCTCCTAAAACCAACATATTTCTGGGGTTAGTAAACGCAAATTATTAGCCCTTTGCTAATGGCAAAAGGGAATTCACATGAATTTGCCTAACGCAAGAAAACCCAGCTGCAATCTGGAATTGTTCTATTATTTTTCTTCCTTATTTTTCGTTCTTAAAGAACAGGGCGGCAGTCGCTTTCGTGCTGGAAGAGAAGTAAGGTAAACAACGACAATTGTCAGCCCAGAGTTGGCCGCAGCTTCAATTACGTAGAGTGGGGAGGTAAGACCTGAGGGAGTTCGTATAAAAAAATCAATAAATAAATGAATAAATTCCACATAACAATTAATTACGGGACTGGAAAATTATAATTTATTCAAGAGATCAAAAAGTTATTTCAGTCCAAATAACCGAATACATAATTAAAGAAAAATTTCCACGTAAGATGATTTTATTCAACAAATTAACACGGAAGCTACATTAACGAAGGTTATGGATTATTTCAGGCATATTTCTTCAAGTGGTCCCGGCAGGGCCTTCACATCTTCCAATCAGGGCCTGATTTTTATCTGATGTCACGTTAAAAGTTTTCCGGAATTTTTCGTTAAGTGGTTTAATGCCGAACCCGAGTAGAAATTTTTAGCATAACCTTATGCTTGAATCTAGAGCAACTAAGGCCCTGTCAGGGCTTTCACATCTCTGAATTAGGGCCTAATTTGTGGCCGATTCAACGCTACGAATTTCTACTCGGGATGTACTTCGCTACAAATGAGGGTACTTGACCTCTTGGAACGTTACAAATCCTCCGGATCTCCTAACAGGTTTTTGGTTGGGGCAGCACACGGTTCAAAATTTGATATTGCCTTTGAGCCCTATAGTTCGTGCGCCCCATAGTTTTCGCGGATGAGGCAATCGGTATTCAGATGGACTAGAGACTAAGAGGCTGAGAACGATTAGCCCTTTACCCTTGTACCTCTATAATGGAGGATATTCTCGAGAAGGTTGTAGAGTACGACAGAGCATACCGAAAGGAACTTTGAGCATAGGGAGTTATATGAGATTAGTTTGGGAACAGTAGGCAACATGCCGGCACTAGATATTGGAGCACTATTCAAGGTAGAACCTTCTAAATTCAATGTTCGTTGTGGTACCTTTATCACCTATGGCGCCGCAACCTTTTTGCTACGAGGTCTTACTTAAGTCACCCCGTCAGTTTTTTCGAAAGAAATTGAATACAACATGAATAAAAAGGCTCTACTCCGATAGAGGACGAGTTATTTGGCTTAAAGCCTGGTATCCAAAAAACGTTTTTTAAATTTTTTAAATAAAAACGTTGCATGCTCCATATCGCTCTGAGTTGTATAAACAAGAAAAAAAATTATAGCATGTAACTTAATGTTTAAGTAATAGCTAAAACGGGAAGTATAAAAAAGTATGACAAGTATGATCTATTGGACCGAATAACTACTAATTGGTGTTCAGTTCAATCCTTCAATAATTTTAGGTTTTCAAGTCAATATCTCTACAGGTTTCGTTGTTCAGGTATAACTGTACAGCTTATTCAATCTAATACTTTTCAATATTAATTTGGTTCAATAGATTATACTTGAGATATACTTATCATATACTTTCCTATAAAAAATCATAATATGATTTTTTTTTACTGTTTTAATACTTTTGTTTTATGCAGGAAAGGTATCACAGAATTATGCAGCCCTCGAATATACGGTACTCAAGATAGACAGAAGTTACTAGTCGTGTGGGTTAACATGGTTGAACATACCCTGACAATTTATTTCGGTTACGTCAACCAGTCAGTTCGTCAACCCAAGTAAATTTGGAAAAGCACATTTAATCAATAACGCATATCTGTGTGTCATTAATAACAATTATTTTCCATGCTGTATTTTTCCCCAACTGCGCTATGCAAGTAAATGTGTTCGATGGTATGCTTATCTCATTAACGACCAAGAAAAGTGATTTTTTCTATTATTTGCAAGTTAAGTTCGCATAATCAAACAATGAGAATTTAAAAAAATAAATAGTCTCTAGTACTTTCGAGTGTGCTCTTTCGGAATCTTCATTTTCGAGTGTGCTCTTTCGGATTCTTATTTTCAACCACGAGTGCATAAAATGGTTGTAGTTAAACGACGTATTTTTTTTTATTTGCCGTAATCCACATTTTCACTCCCAAAGTGACGTTTTCCACCTCTTGACTGGCGAGAAAAATTTCACGCTTCGCGTAAAAAAGATAAAAAATCGGACCTCCACAAAAATTTGTGTCCTGGTCGCTGATTACGATTCTGCCTTCAAAAGCCGAAAATTGACAATGGTGGATCCAATATGGCCGACCTAAGATGCAAAAACTTAATTGAACCGGATAAAATGTTGCACTCGGGGGTTTCCGGGGTCGCTCATCACGATCCTGCACTTAAAATTCATTTTTTGGACAAAATATGAAAAAATAAGGTTTTATTCCGATCATTTTTCAATAAGAAACTACAAGTTCGAACCAGTGAAGATATACACTCACCCAGAAAAAAGATTGAGTAATATTAACTAAAATTGTCTATTCAACATTTGTTCATTTCAATCAACGAAAATTGGCTTTCCCTGGAACAAATATGTATTTCATTCAATTTTGCAGTTTATTTATTTCGAACATATTGATTTATTTATAGCAGTTCTTACTGTGCAATAGACACTAAATAGATATTATATTCGTTCGTACTAAATACTTTCTTCATCCCGAAATAATATCTAGTTAAAACGACTGGATACATGTATTCGACCTTTTTTATTCAAAATCAATTAGAATTTCCTTTTAATCCAATACGTAATTATTTTCTTTAATCATTAGAAATTACTTCTCTGTAATTGATTTAGTTATTTGAATCAACGTTTCGTTTATTAACGTTCGTCGATTAACTACAGCCATTTTATGTACTCATGGTTGAAAAAATACTGGTCTTCAAGTGTCTTCTATGAGAAAGAAAATATTGAAAAAAATGTCTTCGATTTTTTGTATTTTTTAAAAATTAGGCCGGTCATATTTTTTTTCTAGTAAACAAAACTCAATTTTCACCAGGATTCTGAAAGATGGCGATTTAAATCCGCCATCTCGAATTTACAAATTTTAAGCGCAAATTCGTAATTAGCTAGATTAAAACCCTCTGAATACCCATTTCTCATTCTGAATCTCCCATTTTGTTTTTTTACGTTTTTTAATCAATTAAAGAGCGACTTCGAAGAACCTCAAAGAATCAATTTTATTTAAATCATGTCTTATAAGGTCGGTCATTTTCAATTCGAAGTTTTTGGCAGAATCAACTTAGAATATTGGTTCCATACATCACCCTGTCGCATCATGATCCCTTACACTGGTATCGTAAAGTGAACTATTGTGGAATTTTAGTATGAGATACCCACTTAGTCGGTTTGGTCTAGTGGTTAGCGTGCTCGGTTAGGTAGTTAGGTAGGTCCCGTAGGTGTTAGGTTCAAATCCCGCGTGCATCACTTCTCGAATAGTTTTAGGAAAAATCGTTTGAGAAGACGATTCATTGTTTTTTTTTTTTTTTTTTTTTTAATAGTAATAAAATCTTATTGTCAATATTACTATGTAATATCTTAAAATAAATAATTAATTGTAATATTATTTATAGTCAACTTGAAGTTATTAGGCATTTTCAGCGCAGCCTTATACTAGCCTGGTCCGGCAACCGGATCACGGCCATATGTGACACAGCGTTACATTTCGATTCAGGGCGCTATCAGGTTGCCATAAAAGCGCCTTACTAGGGAAGTCAGGCAGCCTGATAACTTCCTGACTAGGGCCCAAAGATAATTTCCACCCGGGTCTTGGTCGTTAATGCATTCAATGACAGTAAAAGCTGCTGTGGGAGACTAGAACAACAATTTCCTCAGAAAAAATGTGGTGCTCCTCAGCTTGTTCTCTACCCATGAAAAAAATCCCAGAGGGGTACAAGGAAAGGGAACAGTCAAAATAAGGGTTGGTAGCATTCGTAATATCCATGTAATAGTTGAAAAAAGAGAATATATTGTCACCTTGAGATATTAGGCGTACAGTATTTCCTGGGTACAGTCATCAGTTGCTGCAATCAGTTAAAAGTCCGGTAAACCCAAAAAAATCGGGCGTCGCATGTTTCTTCTCATATCTCTCGTTCTCTATAATTTTTCTCCTCGGTGTATCTTTATGCTGGTAAAAATCCACAGCGTTAACTTCGGCTGGTATGGACATTTCGATAGTGTTACCCATTACTAAGTTAATATTGACACTTTTTAAATTTAATCTCATATTAAATTCACCTGTTAATACTGATATTAGGATTTTTCTTTATTCTATGATCCGTGTCACCTTAATCCGCGCTCGGGTTAAACACTGCTCTGTGTCAATCACTTGTACGTCGTAGGAAGTTCGTTGGCCGTAATCTGGGGAATATATGTTACACGTTAAACGTCGTGACTCCATCTCATATTCATAAATAGATGGAAAAGAAAATCTTATCGCGTGTGTTTAGATATACCTAAACGTATTCGTGTACATATCATCCGTTCTCGAAGATTATAATGAAAGCACAATTTTGAGGTTAATTGTACGACACATTTTCCGCCAACTCGACCTCTTTCATCTTGGCCTTTTTGTACCTGTTTGATAATTCGTTATATAATACTACTACTTAGAAGTATACTCTGTAAATTATTTCACTTTTTTTCCATCTATCTGTTCGGGGTGAAAATTGGATTTTTATATTTTCACCTCAAAAACATCAATTTTTTTGGCGGTTTCAACTCGGGCAGTGTCGGTTCATGAACTTCGATATAACTGGCAAACGGTCCTATAAATGCCAAATGCTTGAATCACTACTTTTTTTTCTTTCCATTATTTCTCTTTTCGCATAACACATACAGATTAATTCTCCCTCATTCACACAGAATATGTCTACCATCCATTGTCCAGTTATACATACACATTCGTTTAAATAATAGACGGGCTAAAGGACTCGGATCGATGGTCCATTGGTTAATGATTAAAAATACTTCGTTGTAATAAATAAGATAATCACTCTGTAAATATGTATGGTCAATGAAAATTAGTACTACTACTTCATAGAAAAACATAACATTCTTGTTTCTGCATTTTTTTGCCGGACTTTAACTTTCCACGATATACGGACTTGAAAAAAAAACTTCTTTCTGAAACGAGTGGATAAAAAGATGTAAAGAAATTCATAGGAAGTACTTTGGAGTAGTACTAGTATATGAACAATCATTATACAGATCCTCATATTGGAAAATAAGAAATATTCTGCGGTGGCTTACCGTGACATATTTAATTGTACAAAATTACTGTAATATTAATAAAAAAGAATTCTGACATAATTCTTGTTGCCAAAATTTATGCAAATGGGGTATTAAAACAAAATGTATAAATGAATGAGCGCTAGTGTAGATATAAAAAAATTAACACTAATTCTAATTATACAAAATTGATACCAGTTTAGTGTTGATAGTAGTGTTATATCAGTGTCATTATTATTTAACACTATTTGTTCTATACCGCTCTTTTTATCACTTAAATTTACTTACACTCAGAAAAAAATATCGTAATTTAATAATAAAAATAGTTTGTTCGACGATAATCTAACTATAATGTAGTTAGGAGGAACGATTATATTTCATTGTTATAGCAAATATAATTATAGTGGCAATTATCGTAATGATAATAGTTTCAAAAACTATTATAATAGTTTCAAATATGTCGTTTTGTTGCATATACGATTTTAACGTTTGTTTTCAATAAACTTACAAGTATCTTTTATTGAACCATATTATTATCACTTCAACTATAAGACATTGCAAGTCTATATGCTTGTTGTCCTGTGAAATCGTTGAATCAACAATATGCCTTTCT